>CM038147.1:257407588-258007588 GCA_021437245.1 Aegilops speltoides
GATCCCACACATACCAAGCATTTCAATCATACACACAATATGCTCGATATGTGCAAATACAACAAGGCATCACAACATGACTCTACGACACAAGTACTTTATTTAAAGGCTCGAGAGAGCCATTCATATCATACACACAAGTACGGGTCACACGACCCACATACAAGTCATACAAGCATACAAGCCAACAATGAAGTGTTTTGTCCGAGTACGCATAACTAGTAAAATAAAAGAGGCTTGGGTAAGCCTAGCTATACTACATGGTCCTTCTCTTGCTCAGATCACCACCGGCCTTAGTCTACTCATCGATGTCAACGCTCACGAAGAACCCGCTTAAGGGTTTGTGGCATCTTCTAAAAATGTAAATTAAAGCAACATGAGTACAAAGGTACTCAAAGAAGACTTACATCGACCCTACATACATGCACATTATCAAGAAGGGTTGGTGGAGTTATTGCAGCAAGCCAGCTTTGACTCATGGCTAAGCTATCCTGAGACACCAACTTGAAATAGTTTTATGACTCGAGTCCACTACTCATCATTTCAATACACCACCGAGGATCCAACCCGCCTTCCTACGGAGAAGCCATCCTCGCACTCACGCTTATCTTGAGGCTTTTAGTAGTATCCATTTACTTGTCTATGAACCGTATAGGCAACCAAGTAGTCCTTATCATGACGCCGCTATTCAATAGATGATGTTAACCCCGCAGGGTGTACTTCTTCATACACGCTCACCACTTATCGCCGCATACACGACATGTACTCGGCAACCTTCAAGCGGAAGCCCAACGTGGGTGTCGGCCACGACCTACCTAGACACCTAAGTCTCTAGTCCAGTTTATCGCCTATTTGGGTTCCATCTATGAGGAGTTCCGCCAAGTCTCGCCACAGCCCCAAACGATGTGAACAAGGTTCCCGAGATACCAAACGGGCATCCGTACACCCGCCACGCACCTACCGCATCACAGCCCACCCCTACGGTCGGCGCTGTCCACGGCCTCCAAAGAGGCTACAAACACCGAAACTACTTGCAACTCTGGACCAAGACTAGGGTGAATAAGAAGTCGAGAGGGTCCATTGGTTTCGGGCCCAATGCATGGTAGTAGCTGAATCTTAAATCACACATACAGATCTCGATTAGCTTAAGGACGGCCTCAATGAAACAACCCACCATGTACTCCTACATGGCCTTTCATCGATACCTTTACCAAATCGTGTTCAACACCTTACTCTCATCGACTCGATCATTTCACTCTAGCCATCACCCGATGAACCGGACCGACACGACTCTAAGCATAGCAGGCATAGCAAGGTAGGAACAACACAATCATATGGCTCAATCAACTCCTACACATGCTAGTGGGTTTCATCTAGTTACCGTGGCAATGACAGTCATGCAGAGGAAATGGGTTCAACTACCGCAAACACACAGCAGCTTGAATCGCGTTGTCTTAATGCAAAACGAGAGCAGGAGCAAGAACATGGGATTTTATCGATATGATCAAATGGTTGGTTGCTTGCTCGACGGGTCGGTGCACGGTATTGCTCTTCGTCGGGTTATCACGGTACTCCTCGGGCGTAACTCCGCCGCAGAACACCGATACACAAGCATTACCAAACAAGATGCAACAATATGATGCATGCAATGAGACATGGCAAAATGAGTGCTTTGGGCTAATGCAACTAAGACCAAATGGGTTTGAACCAATTTGAACCAAAGATTCAAAATTCAAACTCATATATGATCATTTAAAGTGCTTAAACTTGTTCTGTGATAAACAGTGGGTTAGCTTCTGTAAACATGCATGAAACCAGTACAGATGGATAGATTGGATTTTTCTGATCATTTTTCATATATAATTTGTTTCATTTGGAGCTATGGTTGATTTCTATGAATTTTGAAGTTTGAAACATTTTTGGAATTTCTGTGTAAAAATAATTCCAAGAATTTAAATATCGTCAAGACTGCGTGTCATGATGACGCTGGGTCAACGGGCTGGTCAGGTCAAACCGACCAGTGGGTTCCGTGATGTCGATGGGGTTAGTTTAATTAGAATTTAATTAAAACTAAACTAGGTTAATTAACAGTGGTGGGCCCACATGTCATAGACCTGGGGGTCAACCTGGCCCACCCGTGGTCAAACCAGGTCAAACCCATCGGCGCTTAGCCGCCGGCGAAGCCGACGCGGGCGGCGAAGTGGTTTTGGCTGCCCGCCACCAAATGGGGCGCGGAGACCACCGGAGTGAAGCCGAGGACGAGCCGCAGCTCTTGGCGGAGTCCGCGGGCTCGGGGTGGCGGAGTTGGCGCCATGGCGATTTTGGCCCACCGGAGCTCGGGTGAAACGAACTCGTCTTTGGGTGTGCGGTGAGGTGCGTGGAGTGCTTGGTTAGCTCCATCGCGACGTGGTGAACGCGTTGGACACGGTGAGAAGGCGGAGTGTGGCCGGAGCACGCCGGCGACGAGGTCCGCGACGGTGCGTCGTCACGATCTCGTCGCGCCGCTGTGGTGCACGGAGCGAGAGAGAGGGTCGGGAGGTAGCTAAGCTCACAGCGGACGCGACGGTGCGACGGCGTGGTCGGGGACGAGCTGCAGCGGCGACGGCGTTGAAGGGGATCTCCGCGCGGCGGACTCGGGCGAGGCTGGTGCGGCGTCTTCGAGCACGCGAAGGCCGGGCTCGGCTAGCTCAAGGAGTCGACGACGGCGAGCTCTGGACACGGTGGCGCGCGTGGGGTTGACGGAGAACGCGGCTATGACGGTGGTGCGGCAACGGTGGCGTCGCCATGGCGTGGGGAGCGAGGGAGGCGAGCTGAGAGGAACGGGGCGTCTGGGGTGCGGAGAGAGCGAGGGGCGATCCCGACGTGGCAAGGCGAGGGAAACGGCGAGACGGCGAAAGCAAAAGCGTGGCACCCATGCGGTGCTTCGCTGCCGAGCACTCTGCCGCCTGGCCGGCAAGCAGCTGGCCGGGCGCAGGTGGGCCGGCTGGGCCCGGCCAGTGGGCTGGCCAAGGGGCCGAGGTGCAGTGAGCTTTTCCTTTCTGTTTTTCTTTTTCTATTATCCTGCAACTTTGTTGAGTTATTTAAAATACCAGAAAGGTTCTAAAATTCACCAAACTACTCCTGGTCCATTGTTGGAATATTTCCAACATGAAACATTTTAGTTTGGGAATATTTGGACATTTGAAATATTTTATAAATTTAAAAATGCCCAAATTCAAATAGCTATGATTTAATTCAAAGACCTTAGGATGACCTAGGAAATTGTGCACCACTTTTGGCAAAGGTTCTCGAACCAAGACAAAAATGATGGACATTTTAGAAGGGCATTTCAGTGTTCATCGAAAATATTTTTAGTAAACCCTAGTTGTTTCAGAGGGGTTGGGAGTTCCGCAATCCCATTTCAGGTTTCATGAAAAAAATAGACATGATGCAACACTCTAATGCATGAACTAGCTAGGTGTGACAACTCACCCCCACTCAAAAGAATCTCGCCCCGAGATTTAGGTTCCTCCGAAAGAGGGCGGGTACTCAAGTCGAAGACGATCCTCCCTTTCCCAAGTAGCTTCCTTCTCGAATGGTGCGACCATTGAACCTTGAGAAACTTGATATTATGCCGCCGAGTGGTACGCTCGGCTTGATCGAGAATACGAACGGGATATTCTCGATATGTGAGATTATCTTGAAGATCAAGCGTTTACGTGGTCCACTCCACGGATAGGATCCGAGAAGCAACGCTGAGTTGAGAAACGTGGAAGACGTCGTGGACTTTGGAGAGATGCGGAGGTAGTTCCAATTGGTAGGCAACTTCCCTCGCTTGGCAAGAATGCGAAAGGGTCCAATGTAGCGAGGAGCCAATTTGCCTTTGATACCGGCGATGGGTTCCTTCAGAGGAGTAACCCAAGGTAAGCCTTCTCGCCAACCTCGTAAGTCATAGCCTTATGTTTTCGGTCATATTGACTCTTTTGACGAGATTGGGCTGTTTTCAACTTTTCACGAACGATGCGAACTTGTTTTTACGCTTCTCGATCATATCCGGGCCAAAGAATTGTCTTTCCCGGTTTCGACCAGCTTAAGAGGTGTTCACACCTTCGCCCATAGAGAACTTCAAAAGGTGCTTTGCCCAAGCTAGATTGATAGCTGTTGTTATAAGCAAATTCGCAAATGGAAGGCATTTCTCCCAATCCATTCCGAATGAGATAATGAAGCTCAAGCATGTCTTCTAGGATTTGGTTGACGCGTTCTACTTGACCACTTGATTGAGGGTGAAAAGCAGTGCTAAAGGAAAGATGGGTTCCCATAGCGTTTTGGAAACTTTCCCAAAATCGAGAGGTGAAGAGACTTCCTCGATCCGAAGTTTATTTCCAATGGAACACCATGAAGAGACACTATTCGGAGATGTACAAGTCTGCTAGTGACTAGCGGTTATACTCGCGAACAGGTAAGAAATGGGCTACTTTGGAAAGGCGGTCGATAACGACAAAGATAGCATTATTCCTCTCTTGGTCCTGGGAAAACCCGTGATGAAATCCATACTGATTTTATCCCATTTCCATTCGTGAATAGCTAAGGGTTGAAGGGTGCCAAGAGGCCGCTGATGCTCGCTTACACGACGACGACGCCGCAGCTTAGCAACAAATTGAGCAATCTCTCTTCATCCTAGTCCACCGAACCTCGGCGAGGTCCCGATACATTTTAGTGCCACCGGGATGAATGGTGAGAGGAGATTCATGAGCTTCCTTAAGGATCAATCGATGCAGGTTTCAGACTTTAGGAACCACTAGACGGTTTCAAGTATACGACTCCTTGATCATCAATGGAGAAACAATCCGCAACTCCTTTCTTGATGTTTCTTTTGATGCGGAAATTCCCTGATCTACCTTTTGGGCTTTGATGATCTGATCCGTAAGGAAGGTTTCGCCACCAAGGTGGAAAGGAACCCTCGAGGAACAATGTGAAGGTTGAGCTCCAAATTCCTCGTGGAGAAGTGGTTGACTTTGTTGCAACATCAGGTTGTTGCAATAAGATTTACGACTTAGCGCATCAGCCATGACGCTGGCTTTTCCCGGGTATAAGTTATCCCTAAGTCGAAATCTGAGATCAACTCAACCCAACGCCTTTGCCCGAGATTCAAATCTGGTTGGGTGAATATATATTTCAGACTTTGGTGATCGGTGTAGATTTCGCAACGATTACCAAGAAGGTAATGTCGCCAGGTTTTGAGTGCATGGACTACAGCCGCAAGCTCTAGATCATGAGTAGGGTAGTTTTCTCATGTGGGTGTAATTGCCGTGAAGCATAAGCAATTACGTGTCGATCTTGCATGAGAATACAGCCTAGTCCTTGTCGCGAGGCGCCGCAATAGATAACAAAGTCCTTAGAGAAATCTGGTGGTACCAACACGGGAGCAGAAGTTAAACGTCTTTTCAGTTCTTGGAAACTGTGCTCACATTGTGGAGTCCACTCGAACTTTTTATCCTTCTTGAGGAGTTCAGCTTAGAGGTTTAGCAACTTTGGAGAAGTTCTCGACAAAGCGGCGATAATAGCTCGCTAAGCCAAGGAAACTCGAACTTGCTTGACCGATTCAGGTGGAGTCCAATTAAGGACGGCTTGAACTCGCCGGGGTTGACAGCAATACCTTTACCGAAATTACATGTCCTAGATAGGTCACTTCGGCAGCCAAAATTCGATTTAGAAAACTTGGCATAAAGGCGATGCTCTCAAGTTTCATCAACACTAGCCTTAGATGTTCGGCATGTTCTTCCTCGTTCTTGGAGTAGATGAGTATATCATCGAGGTAAACCACGACGAATTTATCCAAATACTCCATGAAGATTGAGTTCATTAACCGGAGAAGGTGGTGGGCGTTGGTTAAGCCAAGGACATGACGGTGTACTCAGATTGGCCGTAACGAGTAACAAAGGCCGCTTTTGGGAATGTCCCTGCTTCGGATTTTGATTTGATGGTAGCCTAACCTCAAATCCATCTTAGAGAAGACCGAGGATCCCGCGAGCTGATCATACGATCGTTGATCCCGGGAGCGGATACTTGTTCTTAATTGTGACCAAGTTGACGGGTCGATAATCTACAACCATCCGTCCGTACCATCCTTCTTCTTGACGAAGAGGACGGGCAAGCCCAAGGAGATGAACTAGGACGGATGAAACCCTTTTGCAAGGCCTCATCGAGTTGTTTCTTAAGTTCGCTAGTTCTAGGGTGCCATCTTATAGGGTCTTCTAGAAATTGGGACAGTTCCTCGGAATGAGGTCTATCACGAATTCAACATCTCCGCTGTGGAACACCGGCAATTCTTCTGAAAGACATCCGGAAAGTCACGGACTACCGGAACGCCTTCGAGGTCCGCAATGGACCGGCATTAAGAGAATATAGTTGACGCTGATATTCGGGTCAAGACATTGACTATCTTTCCCGAGGGTGCGTAAGTTGAACAGTCCTAGAGAAACAATCAATCTTGGCATGATGGGCTGACATCCACCCATACCCAAGATGATATTTATATCCGAAGATTTGAGAGCTATCAACGATGCAAGGAAAACAAGTCTGTCGACCTGAATTTCATTTCCATGGCTTACTCTAGAGGTTTGCCATCTAGAACCCGGGTAGAAATTTCCATGGTGGAAGGCATGTCACGAATGCGGTGTTATGCAAACGAGCATAGTTTTCGGATATGAATGAATGAGATGCTCCAAGATCAAAAAGAACGGATGCCGGTGGCAATTAACAAGAAGCGCATCGAGCACGACGCTGGGATCCTCTTGGGCCTCTTCACCGAGACACAATTAACATGGCCACGTGCAAGTGGTGGCCGCAGGCATAGAACACCTTTCCGCCGGCTTGCCACGCCAACAGCTTTTGCAGGCTGGTTGGGGTTGGTCTGAGGACAATCGCGCATGTAGTGGCCTGATTCACCACATTTGAAGCACGCCACGGGCTGGCGCGTGAGGAGCATTGTTGGTTGGCCCACCATAGGGCTTAGCTGGTGCATATTCGCTGAATCGGCGAGGCGCTGAAGGATGGCCTCGTGTGAATCTGGGTGGCAAGTATTAGGCACCCACACACGGCGCTTCGTGGTCCAAAGACCGGATGAGGAACCCATATCACGACCATGCTTGCGTGTTGCTTCAAATCAGTCTTACCAGTTTCAGCACCGATGGCTTTGTTAACAAGCTTCGGAAAGAGGTGCACTCATGCAAACGGAGATCTCGGCGGTTCGGGCTAAGTCCCTTGCGGAACCTTGCCTGCTTTTTGGCGCCGGGAGACCTCTTCATTGCATAGCGCAGAGATTACCGAACTCTCACTAGAGGCGCCCACGGAGAGACGACCTTGGGTGAAACTGCAGAACTCCTCACGCCATTTATCCATGAGACCCTCCGAATGTGATGTTCACGAAAGCCTCGCTGAATTCTGCCCAAGTAGTGACATGGCCAACTGGGCGATAGCCATATAGTTCTCCCACTGAGATCAAGGGCCTTCAAGATGATATGCAGCAAAGGTGACCTTGTCGCCTCACTACAAAGGCAGTAACGCAGCTTGTGAGTAATGCCGCGGCCGACCATCAGCGTCGAGAGGCTCGACGGAGTGGTGGAAGGTAGGAGGTGTAACTTGATGAAGTCACCGAGCGACACCAAGTTGTTTCTGGATGATGGGCTGTGTTCGCTCGATACGCCCCGAGAAACGGTTGGTCTCCGCTTGTTTCTCTCGCCTCCAAAGATAACTTCGCCGAGAAGGAGGGTGAGGCAGGTTTGCTTCTCCAACTCCGCTGCCTTCACTGCTCTGGCGGAGCAGGGTTATTATGGGTGTTAACCATCCTAGGAAAACAAGACAAGGATTTAGTCCAGATGGCAAGATTCTCGACATAGAAGTGTAGAATGTAATGGATAACTTGGAATGCAAGATGATCATCCGTATGACATGGTAGATATCTAAACCGCTTTTATTCCATCGTCATACACACCATACAAGGTTTAGTACAAGACCAAACAAAGTACTACTACGGTGAAAGGAAGATTACATCTCATCGGAGGCATACCAAGCTCCTATACATTATTTTTCTTACACCTCCGGAATTAGTACACACTAAGTCATATTCCACGAGTCACGCAGGACGGTGGAAATACAACTGTTACAATACTAGCGAGGCTACTACTAACTCAGACGTCTCCGTAGTAGTTCTCATAGAAGTCCCCTCCGTAGCCTGGAAGTTCAACATGATCGTCAGGGAACAAAGCGGTCCCGGGAGCCTGTGGACCATAAGGGCATGGGTGAGGTCTTGACCTCTGAACGGTGGCAAGCGGGACCACGGGTGGGGTGATGCCCCCCACATCACGCCAGTCCATCATGTCCGGCAGAGCAGCCCTGACAGGATACAAGTCTCTCATATCCATATAACCAGCTTGAACAGCCGGTGCAAAGCGAGTCAAGGTAGCCCAGTGATCAGCACGGGCATTGAAGAGCTCCATCCTCAAGGCCCGACTCTCTCGGTCCTTGTCCTCGAGCAACTCAGCGGTAGTACGGGTTAGTGAGTCCTCCCGATCGAATCAGCATAGATGGCTCAAGATAACCAAACGCTCCAGAAGTGAACTCGCATATACCGAAGTCGGTGTTGCGGAGCAGCCCATCCTGGCTCGTATAATGGTCATCATAGAATATGCAGCGCTTGCACCGCCATATCAATAGTAACACCAAGCCCATAGGAGCTGTGAAGGGCCTCGGTGGAACCAGATAAGAGGGAAACACCCGACAAAGGCAAAGATATCGACTTTGATTAAAATCTCGACATCGCTTCTTCAATCGTATTCGGGTACCAACGGTATCCCGCTCGATCATAACCCTAACTAGCATGGTTGTATGACCGGTCACACCAATGCATCCGGTCGATTTAACCACTTGATTTTGATCACGAGTGGCCATCTGGAAGCATAACCACAATGCAAAGACATTAGTATTTCTAGCGGAATTTGGACAAGATAACGATCAGAATGCTCAAAAGGGTTTGAGACATTTCACAAGGAATTGCATAACCACTCAACAATTTCATATCAAGGTTCTGGGTCCAATAGTAACATAACAGATAGTAAAAGCTGAACCAGGCTTGTAACCATCAAACCTACAAGGTACTACCGATTAGTAACACGTGAGCCTAATAGAGAGAAGAGATCCTAATCCTTAACCCCGATGGAAGAATGGACCGACTCGATCGTAATGCCATGAGATAAAGAAGTAAAAAGAGCCTTACGTATCATCCCACAATCAATTCCCCTACATATAACTAAAGCATTTCTAGACTCAACATCGACTCAGTTTGGCTTGGAGAACCTACAGCAGTCCGCTCGATGCCAACGCTGTCAGACCCGACTCAATGTCACATCGATCTAGCTCAGAACACATCATATCACTTTGCGGCCTCACGCACGGTATCCCAACGGGTGCCACCTTACCTTGGCCCGGGACCGCTTATGCCTTTTGGCACACGATATGATAGTGTCGCTAGCATCCATATGATAAGGAGCCCGGCCGACATGACTAGTCGTAAACCCAAAGTGGCACAGACTTACAGGACAGCATCCATGACTCCAAAGATCGAACGTGTCGGTCAACAAAGAAGTAAGTTCCGGCTGTAGCACTGGCTAGCAGACTCGTAAACCGGCTGTAGCGGCTAACAGACTCCGTACTAATGCGTGACATTTCAAGGGATGTATACAGAACGAAGAAGGACACATGCCGCCAGCCTAAGTGTTCCGGAGCAAGAGCAAGCTACCATGGCTCAAGGAGACACTAGGAGACATTTCCGTAAGAGAGGCTACTAAAGATAAACAACTAGATAGTCGATCCCACACATACCAAGCATTTCAATCATACACACAATATGCTCAATATGTGCAAATACAACAAGGCATCACAACATGACTCTACGACACAAGTATTTTATTTAAAGGCTCGAGAGCCATTCATATCATACACACAAGTACGGGTCACACGACCCACATACAAGTCATACAAGCATACAAGCCAACAATGAAGTGTTTTGTCCGAGTACGCATAACTAGTAAAATAAAAGAGGCTTGGGTAAGCCTAGCTATACTACATGGTCCTTCTCTTGCTCAGATCACCACCGGCCTTAGTCTACTCATCGATGTCAACGCTCACGAAGAACCCATCGGAAGGGTTTGTGGCATCTTCTCAAAAATGTAAATTAAAGCAACATGAGTACAAAGGTACTCAAAGAAGACTTACATCGCACCCTACATACATGCACATTATCAAGAAGGGTTGGTGGAGTTATTGCAGCAAGCCAGCTTTGACTCATGGCTAAGCTATCCTCGAGACACCAACTTGAAATAGTTTTGCTTTTCGAGTCCACTACTCATCATTTCAATACACCACCGAGGATCCAACCCCGCCTTCCTACGGAGAAGCCATCCTCGCACTCACGCTTATCTTGAGGCTTTTAGTAGTATCCATTTACTTGTCTATGAACCGTATAGGCAACCAAGTAGTCCTTTATCATGACGCGCTATTCAATAGATGATGTTAACCCCGCAGGGTGTACTTCTTCATACACGCTCACCACTTATCGCCGTTTACACGACATGTACTCGGCAACCTTCAAGCGAAGCCCAACGTGGGTGTCGGCCACGACCTACCTAGACACCTAAGTCTCTAGTCCAGTTTATCGCCTATTTGGGTTCCATCTATGAGGAGTTCCTACCAAGTCTCGCCACAGCCCCAAACGATGTGAACAAGGTTCCCGAGATACCAAACGGCATCCGTACACCCGCCACGTACCTCACCGCATCACAGCCCACCCCTACGGTCGGCCATTGTCCACGGCCTCCAGTAGGCTACAAACACCAGAAACTACTTGCAACTCCTGGACCGAAGACTAGGGTGAATAAGAAGTCGAGAGGGTCCATTGGTTTCGGGCCCAATGCATGGTAGTAGCTGAATCTTAAATCACACATACAGATCTCAGTGCTTAAGGACGGCCTCAATGAAACAACCCACCATGTACTCCTACATGGCCTTTCATCGATACCTTTACCAAATCGTGTTCAACACCTTACTCTCATACCGACTCGATCATTTCACTCTAGCCATCACCCAGATGAACCAGACCTGACACGACTCTAAGCATAGCAGGCATAGCAAGGTAGGAACAACACAATCATATGGCTCAATCAACTCCTACACATGCTAGTGGGTTTCATCTAGTTACTGTGGCAATGACAGGTCATGCAGAGGAAATGGGTTCAACTACCGCAAAGACACAAGCAGTTTGAATCGCGTTGTCTTAATGCAGTAAACGAGAGCAGGAGCAAGAACATGGGATTTTATCGATATGATCAAATGGTTGGTTGCTTGCCTGACGGGTCGGTGCACGGGTATTGCTCTTCGTCGGGGTTATCACGGTACTCCTCAGGGGCAGAACCTGCCGCAGAGAACACCGATACACAAGCATTACCAAACAAGATGCAACAATATGATGCATGCAATGAGACATGGCAAAATGAGTGCTTTGGGCTAATGCAACTAAGACCAAATGGGTTTGAACCAATTTGAACCAAAGATTCAAAATTCAAACTCATATATGATCATTTAAAGTGCTTAAACTTGTTCTGTGATAAACAGTGGGTTAGCTTCTGTAAACATGCATGAAACCAGTACAGATGGATAGATTGGATTTTTCTGATCATTTTTCATATATAATTTGTTTCATTTGGAGTTACAGTTGATTTCTATGAATTTTGAAGTTTGAAACATTTTCCGAATTTCCTGTAAAAATAATTCCAAGAATTTAAATATCACACAAGACTGCGTCATGATGACGTCGGTGGTCAACGGGCTGGTCAGTCAAACCGACCAGTGGGTCCCGTGATGTCGGTGGGGTTAGTTTAATTAGAATTTGATTAAAACTAAACTAGGTTAATTAGCGTGGTGGGGCCCACATGTCATAGACCTGGGGGTCAACCTGGCCCACCCGTGGTCAAAACCGTGGTCAAACCCACGGCGCTTAGCCGGCGAAACCGACGCGGGCGGCGGAAGTGGTTTTATTGCCCGCCACCAAATGGGGCGCGGAGACCACCGGAGTGAAGCCGAGGACGAGCCGCAGCTCTTGGCGGAGTCCGTTGGGCTCGGGTGGTCGGAGTTGGCGCCGGGCGGCGATTTTATGCCACCGAGCTCGGGTGAAAACGAACTCGTCTTTGGGTGTGCGGTGGGTGCGTGGAGTGCTTGGTTAGCTCCATCGCGACGTGGTGAACGTGTTGGACACGGTGAGAAGGCCGAGTGTGGCCGGAGCACGCCGGCGACGAGGTCCGCGACGGTGCGTCGTGGCGATCTCGTGGCGCCGCTGTGGTGCACGGAGCGAGAGAGAGGGTCGGGAGGTAGCTAAGCTCACAGCGACGCGACGGTGCAGACGGCGTGGTCGGGACGAGCTGCAGCGGCGACGGCGTTGAAGGGGATCTCCGGCGACGGCGACTCGGCGAGGCTGGTGCGGCGTCTTGGCACGCGAAGCGCTTCGGGCTCGGCTAGCTCGAAAAGTCGACGACGGCGGAGTTCGACACCGTGGCGCGGCGTGGGGTTGACGGAGAACGCGCTATGACGGTGGTGCGGCGACGGTGGCGCTGGCCATGGCGTGGGGGAGCGAGGGAGGCGAGCCGAGAGGAACGGGGCGTCTGGGGTGCGGAGAGAGCGAGGGGCGATCCCGACATGGCAAGGCGAGGGAAACGGCGAGACGGCGAAAGGTGCGCGGCACCCATGCGGTGCTCGCCGTCGAGCACCTGCTCGCTCGCTCGCCAAGTAAGCAGCTCATTGGCCGCGTGTCGGGCTGGGCCGGCCAGGTGGGCTGGCCAGTGGGCCGAGGCGCCAGGTGAGCTTTTCCTTTCTGTTTTTCTTTTTCTATTATCCTGCAACTTTGTTGAGTTATTTAAAATACCAGAAAGGTTCTAAAATTCACCAAACTACTCCTGGTCCATTGTTGGAATATTTCCAACATGAAACATTTTAGTTTGGGAATATTTGGACATTTGAAATATTTTATAAATTTAAAAATGCCCAAATTCAAATAGCTATGATTTAATTCAAAGACCTTAGGATGACCTAGGAAAATGTGCACCACTTTTAGCAAAGGTTCTGAACCAAGGCAAAAATGATGGGCATTTTAGAAGGGCATTTCAGGTTCATCGAAAATATTTTTAGTAAACCCTAGTTGTTTCAGAGGGGGCTAGGAGTTCTGGCAATCCCATTTCAGGTTTCTGTTGAAAAAAATAGACATGATGCAACACTCTAATGCAAGAACTAGCTAGGTTGTGACAAATGTGCAATGCCATCCTGTTTAACCAGGCATCATATATTTCAATGGTATCTTGCCCATCATTTTCTTCATTACATTTCCATTTGTCGACAATGTTTGTACATTAAACTACTCTTCCTGTGAATCAACCATTTGGGTGGGTGATGGAAAAATCTAGAGTGAAAACAAGGCCTTCAGAGCAGACAGTGCTACCTGTCGAAGCAGATCTCTTGTTGGGTCCAGATAGCTCCTTGTCGTGGCGGGAGAGCACGAGCACCTATGGGGCAGGGCCCCTTTTCGATTCGGCAGGGAGCGGGGGGCGCACGAAGAGCAGATCGAGGTCGGGCGCGTGGGGGATTTTTACCCAGCTTCGGAGCTCTCCGGAGAGATAAAACTCCTACTGCTGCTTTGTGTTTGTATTATGTTCTTGCTCGAAAGCGTGGGTATGCTGTGGTCTCGAATGAGTCGAACACCCTTCTACGTGTGCACGGGCCTCCTTTTTATATTCTAAAGGGGTCACCGACAGGTGGCAACGCAGATAGAGGGGTAGAAAGGTAAAAACGCGGGTTGGTACAACTGCTATCTACAGTGCCCCCTACCTAACTCTGACGGCAGGGGACAAGGGCATTTAATGCCCGTCCGGTCGCTCCAACAGTGCAGGAAACGACCGTTAGGGGCGCCACCGATCGCCACGGTGGCCTCCTAGTCACCTTCGCCGCCACCGCACCGCTTAGGGTTGCAGCTACACGCCACGCGCACCAGGAACGACCGTGGCGACACGTCGTCGGGTGAGCTGGAGCGTGGCGCAGAGTGGTGGCTTCGCCGCTGCAAGCTTGTTGCTCGTCGGGTCTTGCCGGACGAAAGCGCGCGCGTCATGCAAGTCTTCAAGTGCCTTGGTTATTCTCCGGCAAGCTCCTCTTGCCGGGTCTTGAATCCTTCCCGCAAGCTCCTCTTGCCGGGTTCTTGTTCTTCCCGGCAAGCTTCTCTTGTCGGGCCTTTGTCTTCAAAGTTAACACTTTGTTCTTGAATGGCGAAAATGGGAATGACGAAGGGTCTTGGTGGCGTCCGCAAGCCTTGCCGCGGACGCCGCGACGCCCATGACAAGTTCGGGTACTAAGGTACCCCTACTTTAGTACACCAACAGAGCACCGGGCTCGGGCCATACACGGTGCCAAGCGCTGTTGGGCCACCCCAAAACAGGCACGGCACGCAGCGCCTGGGTCCAAACCAGATCCACTCAGATTCATCGCTGCCCCCTCAGAACGGCACGCGTCAATCGCGGCGTCGTGGGGGACGTGGGTGGCGTGCGCGATTTTCGAGGCGTCCACCCCTCGTGATCACGGGCAGGGCGAGGTCACCTCATCCGTCGCCTCGGTTCTGCATCCCCGCCACGCAACTCCCATGCGCTTGGGGTCGTGGGCGGTGGAAGTGGGGAATTGGGCCGTCGCAAGCAGGGGCAGCGGGTCGGCCCCCACTCCCTGCTCTTCCTTTGCCTAGATTCGCTGAGCGGGGCGGCCGAGCCCCCACCTCGCACCTTTAAAAAGAGCGGAAGGGGAGCGCAGAAGCCCGCACTCTCTCATCTCCTCCTTTCTTCAGCTTCCGCTCTCCTTTCTCTCATTCGCCATGGAGAAAGGGAACCCCGGCCCTTCATCGGTGGCGGCGAGGGTCGCCACAGACAGCGATCCTTCCTATCTCATACCTGGTGGCAGAGCCAGCCACAAGGGGAAGAGGGAGGGGCGAGGTCGTGACGAGGTCGAGGACGAGGTCGAGGCGCCGGGAAGAGGCGGCGGGCAAAGACACCATCTCTGCCTCCGCCGGCGGTTCTTCTCCTCAGGGCGGTCCATACAGGGACGACCATTGCGAGTTCTTCGTCTAGCTGCGCCGGGCGCCTCGTCGTCGCCTCCGGCTTCCAGCTCCGTTTGCGAGCGCGATGGAGTCGGATCCGCCCGAGACGCTGAGACTGCACATGAGGGGCTGTGGGATCAGCGGCCCGCGAGTCCGCATTGTATTCCCAACCCCTAATGTGATGTATCTTGATCGTGGGTGGAGGACGTTCGCCCGTATCCACAGCCTGATGGCGGGGTTTACCCTCCATTTTAAGTTAATGGAGGGCGACCTCCTTTCCGTCAAGTTCTTCGGGGACTCCGGCACTCGGGCGAAGTGCTGCGTGGACAGCTCCTCCGACAGCGAAGACTCCCCTTCGAGCGAGAGTGACAAGGAGGAGAGCGACAGCGATGACGAGGGTAGCGGGCGGCGGGATGGCGGGCCCGTCTAGGTGTCGGGCGTCGCCTCGTGCGTCACCGGCGACCCCATCATCCGTGTCGCTGCTCGCTGAACTCCCCGGGTCGCCGCTTTGGGCGGCCGGGCGGGGAGGCTGCGGGAATGGGAAGAGGGCTGGCGACAAGGCTGTCAAGTCGTAGTACGAGGGTGTAGTGCCCTCGACAGCGTGCTGACGTCCTGCCGCCCCGTCTTCGAGCCTCGCTTCCGGCGCCGCCATCACCGTCCAGCCTTCGGACGGCCCCCGGGATGTTCTCTTGGTGTCTTCTAGTACCTGTAGCTCGCCTAGGCGCCTCTTTTGCCCTTTTCGCCTCCTTGACCTACCTCCTGAAAAGAGAGACAGGAAAGGGATTACGGGCATCTTATCTTTTTAATTTGTAAGCCTTCGGGCCTTAGCCGCATCAAAAACTTGTAATCCTCTCCTTCATGTTTTTCATCCTCTATGGACTGTACCTGTGTGGGATGTTTTTTAATGAAAAGGGGATGCTTGCCGGGTTTTTTGTCTTGTGGGTTGAACCCACGTCAAGGAGCTAATCCTTGGTATCCCTCGGACAGACATTTCATCTCCCAGCAACAGGCCCTGTCACCTCCCCACGTTACTCGACCTTTCTCACGCCTTTGACGGAGGCGGGAACGAGGTGGATGCGGCCTCCCCGTCTCATCCCTTGTATGTTTTTACCCTACGCTTTTTGGGAACTTGCCGGCGCTAACACGCTTGCCGCGATCTCTGAGTGCAGAACATCAGCAGCCTGCTGGCGGTGTTGCCTCCGGCAAGAAACCTCGTCGGGGCTAGTTGCAGCACGCTTTTATTGTTGAGCGGACTCGAAACAAAGTAAGGGCGCAACTTAGCCACGAGCCGGTTCCTCCGCGCACAGGTTTTCCATACAAGGCACGGCAGTTTTCGGGAAGAAACGCGGTTTCGCATTCCCCAGTCCATAAGAGGATGCATGATGAGGGACGAAAGACTTATCTGATATTGCATCCCCCGACAACTCTGGCTTGCCGCGGATGAACCTTGGTACTTGCAGCCCCCAGCAACACTGGCTTGCCGGGGCCCAGGTGCCGGCGCGCCCTTCTTCTCCTTCCTTGTCGCTGTTATTTTAGTTACGAGAACAACTTAGTCAGTGCCGTAACAAGTTACTTTCGTAATATAACTTTGTCCTGGGCAATGCTGGCTATGTTATCTCCTTTATTCAGTTCCATTCCTTGTATGTCTTTACCCTACACTTTTAGGGAACTTGCCGACGCTAACACGCTTGCCGCGAGCGCTGAGTGCGGAACAAGAAACCTCGTCGCGGCCAGTTGCAGCACGCTTTTATTGTTGAGCGGACTCGAAACAAAGTAAGGGCACAACTTAGCCACGAGCCGGTTCCTCCGCGCACAGGTTTTCCATACAAGGCACGGTCGTTCAAGGAGTGTAACTTAGAAATTTAAAAATGACTGTGCTCAAACTTTGGCAACTTAGCTTTTCTTTCTTCTGTGTTCCGGCAAGGCTATGCTTCTCTGAATGACACCTAGTCCACATTGTTATCAAGCTCCGACAACGAGGACTAAAGGCGCAAATACTGCTACGGGAACATCCGCTTCTACGGCAAGAATCTGGGATCCTGCCGGAGCGTGATGCTCCCCGGCAAGCGTGTCGGGACACAGCTTGTCGGGAGCGTCTGCTTCAACGAAACAAACCCTAGGGCTTGTCGAGCAGCATCGCTTCCTCAAGACTTTTTGTATTGATCCTGGGGACCTTCTTGGCGGCGGCTTCGGAGAGCTCTGCCGGAAAGTAGTCGCCAGTAACCAACTTTCTCTTCTTGTGGCTGCACAGTGGCTACACAGATTTATCCTTATCGGGACCAAAGCTTGACAGGGAAGCCTCGCTTGTCGCCGGACTCGCTTGCATGCGTCGCCGCTCATCATCGCCTCCCTTTCGCTACTAACGCAGCGCTAACCACTTGATTGGTTGCCACTAGATACAGCAGCAACTTCTCTTGTGTCTTAGGTGCGACAAGTACTGGAGTGGAGGATAAGTATCTCTTCAAGTCCTGTAGAGCGGCCTCCACTTCTGGAGTCCATTTCATTGGACCTGCCTTTTTCAAAATCTTGAAAAAGGCAGGGCGCGCTCAGCAGACTTAGAGATGAACCTCTCGAGAGCAACAACGCAGCCGGCAAGCCTTCGCACATCCTTGACGCGCTTCGGGGCTTCAATCTACTCGATGGCCTTGATCTCGTCGGGGTTGGCTTGAATCCCCCTCTGGGATATAAAGAACCCGAGAAGCTTGCCGGAAGGAACTCCAAACACGCACTTCTCGGGGTTCAACTTGAGATTGACCTTGCGCAGATTTGCAAAAGTTTCTTCCAGATCTTGAACCAAAGTTTCTCTGTCCTTGCTCTTGACCACTATGTCATCCATGTATGCTTCTACACTTCTGTGTAGTTGTGGCTCAAAAGCATGACTGACTACTCTTGCAAATGTTGAACCCGCATTCTTTAATCCGAAAGCGTCCCGCGACCCGCTGGCTTGGCCTTGTTCCATCATGAGCACGGTGCTAGGAGCACCGTGGTGTTGTCGATCTTGCCCTCCCGGAGGGGTGCGGTGAATGTACAGACGCTGAAGCTTGCGGGCCTTGTCCTTGACCTCGTGACGACGTGAGTCCCACTGCCGGCGCCTCGCTCCTCCGCGGGCGTTTACCCCACCGCCCGTTCGCTCCGGTGGCGGTTGGATAGTCGTGGACGGAGTGGCCACCTCCGAAGCCTTCTTCTTCGGTGGCATGTCGATGAAGATGTTGATGTAGCGCGCGCAGAGACCGGATCAGGTTCGCACAACCTCTCGCCCCCCTACCTGGTGCGCCAGAGATGTCGTGGCGGGAGAGCACAAGCACCTATAGGGTAGGGCCCCTTTTCGGTTCGGCAGGGGCGGGGCGACTGAATGCCAGACGAGGTCGGGCGCTGGGGATTTTACCAGCTTCGAGCTCTCCGAGAGATAAAACTCCTACCGCTGCTTTGTGTTTGTATTCTGCTTTGCTCGAAAGTGTGGGTATGCTATGGTCTCGACGAGTCGAACCCCTTCTACGCGCACACGGGCCTCCTTTTATAGTCTAAAGGGTCACCGACAGTGGCAACGCAGAGAGGGGTAGAAAGGTAAAAACGCTGGTTGGTACAACTGCTATCTCAAAGCTCCCCCCTACCTAACTCGACGGCAGGGGACAAGAGCATTTAATGCCCGTCCGGTCGCTCCAACAAAGGCAGAAAATGACCGTTAGGAGCGCCACCGATCGCCACGATGGCCTCCTAGTCACCTTCGCCGCCACCGCGCACCGCTAGGCTGCACAGCCTACACGCCACGTGCACCAGAACGATCCTGGCGACACGCCGTCGGGTGAGCTGGAGCGTGGCGCAGAGTGGTAGCCGCCGCGGCAAGTGCCTTGCCGCGGTATCTGTCTTGTCGCACCCGCAAGCTTGCCGCTCGTCGGGTCTTGCCGGGACGCGCGGCGCGTCACGGCAAGTCTTCTGAAGTGCCTTGGTTGGCCTTCCCGGCAAGCTCCTCTTGTCGGGGTCTTGTCCTTCCCGGCAAGCTCCTCTTGCCGGGGTCTTGTTCTTCCCGGCAAGCTTCTCTTGCCGGGGCCTTGTCTTCAAAGGTAACACTTTGTTCTTGAATGGCAGTGTCGGTGTACTAAGGTAGGGGTACCTCACTACCCCAACTTGTGCACGGGCAGTTGCAGCTCCCCGCGGCTGGATCTACCACATGCTCGCCGGGAGCCTTCCCGCTCCATATCAAGCCATTCAAGAACAAAGTATACAAGACAGAAGATCAAGACCCCGCAAGAGGAGCTTGCCGAAGGCCGCCTGTGCTCAAGATTATCTCACTCACGCAAGGCCTGGCGAGAGGAGCTCGCGGGGACTAGAAGATTACATCGAGAAGACACGCCTCGGCGCTATATGTACCAAGCGAGGGCCCGAAGCGGAAGTTACAAAGCCCGACAAGTTTCCGGCCCGGCAAGATCAAGACCCGGCAAGGTACTTGCCGGAGAGCTGCGCCAGTGTGTGCCCGCACTCCAGCTCATCTCGCCCACGCGCCGCCTTGAGCCCTCTCCAGAGACGCGTGGCGGATGGTCAGGCAGCCTGGGGTGCGGTGGCACTCCACGGTGGTGGATCCATCGCCGTGGCGAGCGCACGGAGACGCAAGGGAGGGAGCTTTTGGGGTCGACGGTGACGGGCATTAAATGCCTTTGTCCCCATCACAAAGTAGGTAGAAACCACTGCTCAAGCTAATCAGAGCTGCACTGCTCCCAAGACTGCTCCAACTACCACCTCTTTTACATTTTTACCCCTTTCTCCTACGTTGACACCTGTTGGTGACCCCTTGGCACTATAAAAGGAGGCCCATGCACAACGTAGAGGGGGTTCGGTTCATTGGCCATACTCACAAGGCTCTCTAAGCTCCCGAGCCCAATACAACACAAAGCAGCAGAGAGTCTTATCTCTCCTGAGAGCTCCGGCTGGGTAAAATCCGCCTGCCACGACGCCGATCTGCTCTCTCAGGCCTCCTCCGCCTGCATCAAGACTTCACGAAGGGGCCCTGCCCATAGGTGCTCGCGGGGGGCGGGCCTCCTCCGTCCCGGCCCCGACATCTTTGGCGCGCCAGTAGGGGCGCCGAGGTTGTGCGGACCTGATCCGGCGTTCGCTGGCGCGCGTTCTTCATCAACCTCTCGCTTATCAAGCAACTTCATCGACAATCGCGCCATGGCCTCAAGACGAGGGCTTCGAGGGTCGCAGACCCGCTCACAGTCTCACCCGCCGCCACCGAACCAACGGTAGGCGGAGGAGACGCCAGCGAAGGGTGGACACCGGCGAGGGCACTCGCGGCGCCACCAGATCTGTGGACAGGCGGATGACCGCGCCTCGGCCTCCGTGGATCCACGCCCATCTCAGCAAGACGACGACCCAGCAGCGCCATACCACGGAGGTGGTATCCGCCGCCGGAGCAAGAACACGCCGGAGGCTCGCGGATGTTCCGGACCCCGCCCGCACACGGCAAAGCGAAGGCGCGGGCAGGACCCGCCTTCTAACACCGTTAGAGTCCGAAGCGTCCGCCCCGCCTCGCGCACCGCCGCTCCCCTCCCTCCACTCGGCGAAGCGCTCATAAGAGCGCAATGCTCGACTTCCCTCCACCGCGACAAGGTCAAGATCGGAGGGCTACCATCCGAGCCTGGTCGCCGCCAACAACGACTTTCCACGGCAGCCGGTGGCCTCACGGCCGCGCAAGCCGAGAAGACGGCGGCGGCGGCGACAAGACCGCCGGTGCACCCACTGCACTCCCGCCACGGAAGCGAAAGACGCCGCCCGCCGGAATAACGCCGACGACGGCTCCACGGCATCGCCGGATCCGCGGGCTCGCCGATCAATGCCGTCCTTGACGATCGGCGACAAGAGGACGCCGACCACGATCGAGCGCCGCCGAGACTCGGGCGACAATCGCACCAGAGCTGGAAGCACTGCTGCTGCAAGCTACCGGCGAGCCAGCGACTTGTCAGACGCTGCAGCTGCCCTGCTTCACCCGTGAGCTGCGGCGCGCCCAAAGGGCTCCAGATGAAGAATTTCAAGCCCGACGCATCGAGAAGTACGACGGCAAGACGACGCCGAATTCCTCGCCGTCTACACCATCACCGTCAAGCTGCCGGGCGCGACGAGAAGATTCTAGCGAACTACTTCCCGCCAGGCTTAGGCCGAACGCTCGTTCTGGCTTATGCACTTGCCGGAAGGCTCCATCTCTTCTTGGCGGACTTTGCCATCGGTTTGTTGGCGCCTTCATCGGCGGCCACAAACCTCACGGCCGAGAGAGTGATTCCACATTTTGGCCCGAGGGAAGGAGAATCCTCGCAAGTATATCCAACGCTTCACCGTGTGCAGCACAACATCCTCGATGTCCACCCCGCCGCGGTTATCGCGCTGCTCCACCGAACGTCGCGTAACCGCCGCATGCGTGAAGAGATGGCGATGACCAAGATTCGGGATGTCAGCGAGCTCTATGCTCTGGCTGATAAATGCGCACGCGCAGAAGAGGGGAGGAGGCTCCCCGGGGAGGATGCTGGCGCAGGAGGAAGCGACTCCGACGACGCCGCCCCGGCAAAGAAGCGCCGGCGGCGGAACAATCAGAAAAAGAACAAGGAAAAGGTGCTTGCCGTCGAAAAGTCCGGCAAGGAGGCTCCCGCCAAGCAAGCACAGCCGGCGACTCGCAAGGAGCTCGCCTCAGAAGCGGCAATGACAAGCGGACGGCCCCGCAAGCAATATCAAAATCCACCGCACTAAGGGCCACGATCTCTATAATCGCAAGCTGCCGACTATCTCGCCGAGCAGCAAAAAGCTGAGTACGAGAGGCGCGACAAGGAGAGGGCCCAAGGTGGCGGAGGAGAACCGAGCAAGAAGCGGCCGTTCAACGGCCAGGGAGGACGCTTCGGCAAGGCCAAGCGGCAACCAACCAAGTGGTTAGTGCTGCGCTAGTAGCGGAGAGGGAGCCCGACGAGGAGGCTGCACCACCGGCAAGCGAGTCCAAATGACAAGCAGGGGCTGTCCGACAAGCTCCGCCCCGACAAGGACAACTCTCAGGGGGACAGGATGAGGTGCGGAAGAAGATGGTGCAGCGCCAAAGGTATTTTGTAAGCTCCTTCTCGTGGGGATAGATCAAGATACTCGTGCAAAAGCTACTTTTCGCCTCCTCATGGCCTCGAGAAAGCTGCGCCATTACTTCCTGAGCACACGAGATAACAAAGGATCACTCGCTTCGCTGAAGAGGATATTGCACAACCCGTAAACAGGCAGGATCGCTGAGTGGGCATCGAGCTGCCGAGCTTTGGACTCAAGTTTGAAAGTACTTCCACCATACGTGAGCCGGGCTTTGGCAGAATTCATAGCGAATGGACCCCAACACCGATGAAGAAGTCCAAGAAACAAGTGCACCTGCATAAGAAGCAACAAGTGAATGGGTAATGTACTTTGATGGTGCCTTCTCGCTGCAAAGCGCCGGTGCGGCGTGGTACTCATCGCTACCACCGGAGAGCACCTCAAGTATGTTATCCAGATGCACTTCCCAAGGGAGCAAGCGACAAACAACACCGCTGAATATGAAGGTTTGCTCGCCGGCCTCGTGGATTGCGCCGAACTTGGGATCGTGGAAGTTGATTGTGCGGGAGACTCTCGGTTGGTGGTCCGCAAGTTAACAAGAGCTATCGAGCCCTTTGATGGAAGCTTATGTAGATGAAGTGAGGAAGCTTGAGGAGCGCTTTGAAGGTTTGCGATGGAGCATGTCTTGAGAGCTCGTAATGAAATCGCAGATGGCCTTTCAAAGTGTGCTTCGATGAAGTTACTGTTGAACCGTGGACCTTTTGCTCAAGCCGACTCAACCATCCGTCACACCATCAATTGGGCAGTCCAAGAAGAGAAAGTTGGTCTCCCATGACTACTTGCCGGGCGGGTCTCCCCGAGGCCGCCGCCAAAGTCCCCAAGATCAACGGCCGTAACGCCGAGGAACAAGATGCTCCTGCAGATCCTCGGATCTGTGCGGTTGAAGCAAGTGTTCCCGACAAGCCTTGCCCCGCAAGCTTGCGGGGACCTTCAGCTCCGCAAAGCCAGAGACCCTTGTCAGAGAAGCCGAGGTTCCCAGCAGCGCCCTCATGCCTTTAGTCCTTGCCGCTGAGCCCCGAGCTCCGGCATGGGCACAAGAGATCGTCCGCTTTACGCAAACCGGAGAACTTCCCGACGACCGGAAGAAATAGAAAAGGTAACCAGACAATAAGTATGTACCAACGTGGATAACGAGCTGCATGTAAGAAGGCTCAATGGTGTCGATCAAGTGCATCTCCAGGGAAGATGGACAGAAGCTGTTAGCAGAGATACACGGAGGCATATGTGGCCACCACATTGGCGCAAGGGCGCTTGCCGGAAAAGCTTTCCGGCAAGGGTTCTTTTGGCAAGAAGCCCTCCAAGATGCAACCGCACTAGTAACCAAGTGTGAAGCGTGCAAGGCCCATGCAAAGCAGATTCATCACCACTCAAGCTCTCCAAACAATCCCTTTATCCTGGCCCTTCTCGTGCAGGGGCTCGATATCCTCGCCCCTTCCCCTCTTGTCGGGGCTTTGAGTACTTGTACGTAGTAATCGACAAGTTCACAAAGTGGCGGAAGTGGAGCCAAGAAGAAAGGTGACAACGACGATCGGCGTCAAGTTCTTGGTCGATTGTGTGCCGCTTCGGGATCCCTAACAGATTATCACCGACAACGGTACACAATTCACTAGTCGCGCCTTCATGCAAGACGCCCAAGACCTTGGTGCCAAGGTCATTTAAGCTCATTGCTCACCCAAGGAGCAACGGTCAAGCGAGAGGGCCAATGCTGAAGTGCTGCGCGACTCAAGACAAGAACTTTCGACAGTCGCGCGAAAAGGAAGAAATTGATAGAGGAGCTGCGGCGGCTCTTTGGTCAATCGAACGACACCAAATCGAGCCACCGGACAGACACCCTTTGCTCTAGTCTATGGAGCGTATAGCTTCTCCCCACGGAACTCGTATACGGATCTCCTCGAGTGCTCGCTATGATGAGTTTGAGCAAGAGCAATTGCGGCAAGATGACGATTGCTCCTTGAGGAGGGACGCCTCGTGTTGTCAGACGAGCTGCTCGATACCAGCAAGCCTTGCGCCGCTACCATAGCCGCAAGGTCAAAGCCAGAGTCTCGAGGAAGGCGACCTTGTTCTTCGCGTGTTCAGTCCGCCAAGAATTCCAACAAGTTGACGCTTGGTGGGAAGGCCCTTATCGGGTGAGACAAGTCACGAGGCCCGGCCACGTCCTCGAGACCGAAGAAGGCTTACCAATGAGCAACTCCTCGAACATAGAGCATCTTCGCAAGTTTTACCCATAAGGCGCGGTTGCCGTGATCCGCTCCGCAACCACCTTTTGTACAAAGCTTTGCATTGTTGCATGTAACCCTTTGTACAAAGCCGGGCGCAGACCCCGTGCAGCAGTAAAGTTTCTGTGTTTTGCGTTGGTTGCCTTTTCCATGCTTTTCTTTGCTATTTGCATGAGTTATTTGGCATCTTTCGTGCGACACACATATCCGGCAAGCAATAGCACGCCAAAAGGCCATTTGCTTGTTTCCTTCTTCTTTCTCCTTGTCTCTTAAACAGAAGAAACGTTCCTCGCGCACAAGTTTGCCGGGGGGGGAGGAAATGGAGGATGAACCAAGTGCCGTTCAAGAAAGAGAAGCTTGCCGGAGAACGCGCAGATCACGAAAGCTAAGTTATCAGAATTTGAGCAGCTCAAAATTTTAAATTTTAAAGTTGCCTTCCTTGAACGACCACACTTTGTATGGAAAACTTGTGCTCGGAGGAACTTACCTGGATAGCCGAACCCTTCTCTTGTTTCGAGCACACTCAACAAGTTAAAAGTGAGCCGCGACAAGCTTCGCGCCCTTGTTTCGTTTTCGAGTCTGCTCAGCAAGCTAAGTGCGTTGTGACTAGCCGCGGCAAGGTTGCTTGCCGGTAAGGCCTTGGCCAGCAGGCTGCTTCGAGTTCAGCACTCAGCGCTCGCGGCAAGGGCCCCTTGCCGGCAAATCTCCTAGAAGCGCAAGGTTGAAGCATACAAAGTTGAGGATCAAAACAAGGGAGATAACACTGCATCTATTGATCAAAATAAAGATAGTATCTGGCAAGAAATAACTTGTCACGATGGCTAATGAGTTCATAACACCCTGTGCAGCAACTAAAAGAGATAAAGATAAAGGAGGCCTAGTCTACGCGGGCCGCCTCCACCCCGAGATCTTGTTCACTTTGGCGATGATGTGGGCGACCTGCCCTTCAGAGCTCCATGTTTGCGTCGGCCGCAAGCTGCGAAGAACGCTACAGGTTTATGCCGGATTGCGGTATACGATCTTCGTCGGACACGTTTCCAGGGTTCCGCAAGACAGCCGGCGTAGTCTCCTCGGCAAGTGGCGCGATCTTCTTCCGCAGATTTGCAAGGGCCGTGCGATCCCCTCGAAGAAGAGGCTGAGCTTGGCGCCGGAGCAAGGTTTGGATCCGGGGAGTAGATGAGGTGCTCCAACTTCAGCGCCAAAGAGCTCCCTGGTCAATGGCGGAGGGGCGAGGGAAGGAGGACGAAGAGTCTGGCGCCAGCAGACGCAAGAGACGACGGAGGAGATGCGGAGGCGGGCGCAAAGGGATCTCTGGAGGAGGAAGAAGAAGCAATGAAAGCGGAGGAAGGGAACCGCGCCGCTTCCTCTGCTTTTATGGGGAAGTGGGGCGCTCCGCTTTTCTCATTAAAGAACGTGGGCACGCCCCATCCCACGACGCCGCAATCGACGCTGCTTTGTTGCTTGGGGGGGCGGCAGAGGCGGAAGTGGAGTCGGCACGCCAGGCCTCGGGTGCCTGCAGCCTGCTTTTGGGCCTCGCCCAACAGCGCTGCACTGCAGGTGGCCCAGCCTGGGGGCTCTGTCGGTGTACTAAGGTAGGGGTACCTCACTACCCCAACTTGTGCACGGCGCAGCAGCAGCCCCGCTGCCGGATCTACCACATGCTCGCCGAGCCTTCCCGCCCATATCAAGCCATTCAAGAACAAAGTATACAAGACAGAAGATCAAGACCCGGCAAGAGGAGCTTGCCGGAAGGCCGCCTGTGCTCAAGATTATCTCACTCACGCAAGGCCCCGGCGAGAGGAGCTCGCCGGGGACTAGAAGATTACATCGTGAAGACACGCCTCGGCGCTATATGTGCCCCGGCGAGGGCCCGGGAAGCGGCAAGTTACAAAGCCCGACAAGTTTCCGGGCCCGGCAAGATCAAGACCCCGGCAAGGTACTTGCCGGGAGAGCTGCGCAGTGTGCCCGCACTCCAGCTCATCCGCCCACGCCGCCTTGAGCCCTCTCCAGAGACGCGTGGCGGATGGTCAGGCACTGGGGTGCGGTGGCACTCCACGGTGGTGGATCCATCGCCGTGGCGACAGAGACGCAAGGGCGGGAGCTTTTGGGGTCGACGGTGACGGGCATTAAATGCCTTTGTCCCCATCACAAAGTAGGTAGAAACCACTGCTCAAGCCTCAGTAGCTGCACTGCTCCCAAGACTGCTCCAACTACCACCTCTTTTACATTTTTACCCCTTTCTCCCACGCTGACACCTGTTGGTGACCCCTTGGCACTATAAAAGGAGGCCCATGCACAACGAGAGGGGTTCGGTTCATTGGCCATACTCACAAGGCTCTCTAAGCTCCCGAGCCCAATACAACACAAAGCAGCAAGAGGAGTCTTATCTCTCCTGAGAGCTCCGGCCGGGTAAAATCCGCCCATGCAAGCATCGCCTCGATCGCTTTCAGGCCTCCTCCGCCTCTCATCAAGACTTCTCGAAGGCCCCGCCCCATAGGTGCTCGCGGCGGGCAGGCCTCCTCCGTCCCGTCCCGACAGGTAGAAAATGGGAATGACGAAGGGTCTTGGCGGGCGTCCGGCAAGCCTTGCCGCGGGACGCTGCGACTGCCCGTGCACAAGTTTGGGGTACTAAGGTACCCCTACTTTAGTGCACCGACACTCCTACAGATGGATTCGGAGATAGATGACCAGTCCTATTCCCCTACCGAGGTGTATGCTCTAACTTGTCACGGTTATACTGCTCATATCATGCATATGGTGTCTTGCATTGCATAGTCTGGACATCATATACAGAATATTCAACACCATGTTCTTAGTTCAGACATCATATCGAATGCCCTCTGTTTAGCATATAAATCACATATGTGAATTAAATCATGCGATCCTGATTACTTAGATAACATGTAGGTGAATTATGTCATGCGATCATGTTTAGTTATTCATCATATCTTTGAATTATGTTATGCTATGCTATCGAGTTTAGATAGACATCATATATGTGAAATTATGTCATGCTATCCATTTTAGTTATGCTATCCAGTTAGGTATACATCATATATGTGAAATTATGTCATGCTATCCGTTTTAGTTAAACAATATACATGTCAACTATTTCATGCCTCTTTTTCCACACTATCTATTGCATCTGTCTCTCATACAATGTTTGTACATTCAACTATGTTTCCTGTTTATCAGCCATTTGAATTGGAGCGGGTGATACCAGTATCTAGCAGACTAAAAACACGGTCTTCAAATAAAACAGTGATACCTCTTATTGGAGATAGCACCCCGATTGTACATGCACGAGAAGCAGCCCTACCACACATAACCCAAACTCTCACATATTGTACCTCTACTGCGATAGACAGAGAACCAGCTTCACCCAATCTAACCCCAACCACAGCAGATAGTAACCCAGTTCCTATTGACACAACACCATCTCCACCACAGAGCTCCCAAACAAGAGCAGTTAGTAAGGTAGCTCCAGTGCCTAAAGGGCCAGTACTACCACGGCAAACCCCAACTCCACCAGTTAGTATGCCTATTCCTGTGGAGGAAGCACAACCAGCTAGTCGTAGTTTAGCATCTATCCCATTTGTTGTTGTTAAATCCTATGTGCGTATCTTCCCGTCTTGGAAATACTATACTGAAGATGAAGGAAAATGCCAGTTGCAGGTGTTTGTCCAAGAGTTATGTGTAAGTAATGTTATTCATGGCAATTACTTTACTTTGTCCCATACATCCTACCTCCATGATGGTTATAATACAACAAATTTTCCAAAAAAATTCTATAGAGAAGGACCAATTTGGAAACTCAGGATGAGGTAACCTGTGCTAATACCTTTGCTATCTTCAAGAATGCTTGGTGGCAGTATCAGAATTACCTGATGAAAATGTACTTCACCGGCAAAGAAACTCATCAAATTCCCTTACGTTCTCCAGAGACACATTTACTGGACGATGACTGGGAACGCCTTGTTCTGTACTGGTCCTGAACAAAGAATGTGGTAAGTTCTATGAGCTCATTTTCTATTTTTATGTACTATATTCTTGCGTCTTATTGTACTCTATTCATGTAGAACAAGTGCCTAAACCTGAAGAACAACCGTTCTAATTTAAGACAGTCCAAACCGGAAAAACAACAGTCCAAACCTGCTAGCCCAATTGTTGATGCCACCCTTAATGATCCTCCTCCACCCTTAATGTACCCCTGGATTTCCAAAAATACAGGCAACACTGGGTTCCCCAGGTGCCTCAATCCACCCAGATGTGTATTAAAGTTGCCACCTTAATTTGAACCATTTATTAACAATCTCACATCTGTCATGGATACACTCACCCAATCCATGTCTACAAACGTAACAGTAACTCCCAAAGGTTTGATAATAAACAGGACAATAGGTACTACCTCATCTACTTCCCAAAACCCACATATTAATCAGATCCTAACCATGCAATTGTTTGAGGGTTGATCTAATGCCATAAAACTGGGTAGTAAAAAGGTATGATCAAAGTGTTACTTGCCTTGCTTATGATCCGTGAAACCTAGAGACTCGTAGTAGCACGCAGCACACTCCGGGTACTCTATCGCAAACAAACAAACAAGCATACAATAAGCACTCATCTAGAAGCACGGGTAAAATTCAAATAAGGGACCTAACCAGAAAGTTCAACTTAAGAACTCCGGTTTGCAAAAAGAATAAAATCAAACGAAACAACGAAACCCGAACGACAAAAGAAACAAGCTTTGTTTACTAATCTGGACTTAATTCAAATTTTACAGTAGCAAAAAATTGTTTAAGTTGGTTAAAAGAAAGAGAGTTTCGAGGCGAAACTCTAGGCGGTTGAATCGCCTGATTCCGATAAACGAGCGAAAATATAAAC
Source organism: Aegilops speltoides (assembly GCA_021437245.1). NCBI lineage: Eukaryota > Viridiplantae > Streptophyta > Magnoliopsida > Poales > Poaceae > Aegilops > Aegilops speltoides. Next base: position 257,436,944 of record CM038147.1, read on the forward strand.
TAAAACGAAAATCAGGGTAGAAATCACGATCGAAAATAATCACGGAAAAACCCTGGAAAAAGAAAAACGGACGAACAGGCTAACGAACGAACGTTCGTTGTCTGCGGCTAAACAGAGAAAACCGTTCGTTAAAACGAATGAACGAACAGGCGTTCGCTAAATAACCAAGCCAAAAAAACAATCTAAAAAACCGGATCGGTTTTCTAAAGAAAACCGGCGGCGGCTACTACCTCGTCGAATCCTGCGAGGCACGGGGCTCCGGCGGGGAAGGGTGGCGTCGATGGCGGCGGCGGAGTGCGGCATGCGAGCGGGCGGCGGTTGCTGCTACTCTTGCGATCAAGGGCGGGCGGGTGGAGGCGGCGGGGTGCGGCGGCATTTAAAGGGAGAGGGCGCCACTTGGGAGGGGGCTGGTGGTGGCGGCGGCGGCTCGGACTCAAATGAGTCCGCTCCGCCACGGGCGCAAGCGAGGTGGCGAGGTAGCTGGGCCGGCTGGGCCTTCGGCACGGTCGTTCCGAACGAACTTTTTTTAAAACTAATTCCGCCAAAACTAAAAAAAATCCTAGGAAATAAAATAAAAATCTAAAATGCCAAAATAAATTTTCATCGTCTAAATAAAATATTTAGAACGAGATGAACATTTTCTGGGCCCTAAAATGCAATTTTGATAAACGTGCAATTTTTCTAAATCGAATAAAATTGCAATAAAACTCTGAATAAAATCTTATTTTATTTTAATATGAAATCTCCAATATTTCTTTATTTTGGGAAAGTCATTTTATTGCCTCTCTTTTATTTTATAAAAAAATATTAGAAGAGAAAATAATTAAAATCAAATGATCCTCTTTTAAAAAATTGGAGAAAACTCAAATATGAAAATAACAAAATTCCCAACTCTCTCCGTGGGTCCTTGAGTTGCGTAGAATTTCTAGGATCAAGCCAAAATGCAATAAAATATGATATGCAATGATGTTCTAATGTATAACATTCCAAATTGAAAATTTGGGATGTTACAAACCTACCCCCCTTATGATGAATCTCGCCTTCGAGATTCGGGTTGGCTAAAAAATAGGTGAGGGTGATCCTTCCGGAGGTCTTCCTCTCGCTCCCGGGTGGCTTCATCCTCGGTATGGTGGCTCCACTGAACTTTGCAGAACTTGATAACCTTGCTACATGTGACCCGGCTGGCAAACTCGAGAATCTTCACTTGTTTCTCTTCATAGGTCAAATCGCTATCCAACTGAATCGCTTCTAGTGGCACTATATCTCATAGAGGGATATCGGCCATCTTTGTGTGGCACTTCTTCAACTGGGCAACGTGGAACACATCATGAACTCCTAACAATCCTTCGGGCAACTCCAACTTGTAAGAAACTTCTCCCATATGCTCCAAAACTTTGTATGGTCCCACAAAACGTGGTGCTAACTTTCCCTTAACTCCAAAATTCTAAACTCCTCGAAGTGGGGACACTCGAAGATAAATTCTGTCTCTGACTTTGTAAACTATCTCCTTGCGTTTAGAATACGCATAGCTCTTCTGCCTGGACTAGGCTACCTTGAGTCTATCAGGAATCAGCTTAACCTTCTCTTCAGACTCTTTAATCAAATCTGGTCCAAACAACTGACGGTCTCCAACTTCATCCCATAACAACGGTGTCCTGCACCTTCTTCCATATAAAGCTTCGAAAGGGGCCATCTTCAAACTGGATTGATAACTGTTGTTGTAAGATAACTCTGCATATGGCAAATTGTCGTCCCAATTAGATCCATAGTCTAGCATACAAGCTCTCAACATGTCCTCCAGAATCTGATTGACTCTCTCAGTCTGTCCGTCTGTCTTTGGATGAAAGGCTATACTGAAATCTAGCCTGGTACCCAAAGTTTTGTGCAACTGATTCCAGAACTTTGAGGTAAACTCGGTTCCTCTATCTGATACAATGGTCCTCGGAACTCCGGGCAGACATACGATCCTGGTCATGTATATCTTTGCCAACTTAGCACTGGTATAAGTGGTCTTCACTGGGATGAAATGAGCTACCTTCGTCAAACGATCGACTACCACCCATATCGAGTCATAGCCTGAACGAGTCCTCGGCAATCCCGTGATAAAATCCATGCCTAGCTTATCCCACTTCCATTCAGGTATCGGCAATGGCTGTAGCAATCCTGCTGGCTTCTGATGCTCTGCCTTTACTCTCTGACATACATCACAAACTGCTACATACTCCGCAATATCCTTCTTCATTCCGGTCCACCAGAAATTGTCCTTCAAATCCAGATACATCTTGGTATTTCCTGGGTGAATCGAATATGGTGAATCATGGGCCTCTTGCAGAATCAACTTCCTAATCTCCGGGTCATTAGGCACATATACGCGGTCCTCAAACCATAAGGTATCATGCTCATCCTCACGAAATCCCTTATCTTTTCCTTTGCTCATCTTCTCCTTTATCTCGGCAATCTCCTTGTTAGTCTTTTGAGCTTCTCTGATCTTATCCATCAAGGTAGACTGAATCTCCAATGCTACTACATAGCCTCTCAGAACTATCTCCAAACATAGTTCGCGAAGATCCTCTACTAACTCCTTGGGTAACTCTCTGGTCATGAGTGTGTTGACATGGCTCTTACAGCTCAACGCATCGGCTACTACGTTAGCCTTTCCTGGATGATAATGCAACCTCATATCATAATCCTTAATGAGCTCTAACCATCTCCTTTGCCTAAGATTTAACTCCTTCTGCGTGAAGATATACTTCAAACTCTTGTGATCCATGAACACCTCACAGTGGTTTCCCATGAGGAAATGTCTCCATGTCTTCAACGCATGCACTATGACTGCTAACTCCAAATCATGGGTAGCATAATTAAACTCATGGGGTTTAAGCTCTCGTAAGGCCTACGAAACAACTCTTCCCTCCTGCATAAGCACTGCTCCAAGTCCTCGACAAGAAGCGTCACAATATACTTCATAATCCTTGCGCTAATCTGGCAGTATCAACACCGGTGATGTAACCAAACGTTTCTTCAACTCCTGGAAACTGGCCTCACATTCCTCAGTCCATTCGAATTTGGTGTCCTTTTTCAACAACTCCGTCATGGGTTTTGCAATCTTCGACAAATTCGCAATGAACCTCCGGTAGTATCCTGCAAGGCGAAGAAAACTCTGGACCTCTCCAACTGATGTGGGTGCTTCCCAATTGGTTAGAGTGACAACCTTGGTAGGGTCTACTGCTATTCCTTCTCCGGGTATAACTGTCAGCAGTGCTACGCAGATGCTGACAGCATCGACAAGCAAGACAGATGCAGGGACGTCAAGGGCGCGTAATTTAGAAGCAAGTGCAAGCTCATGGGCCGGAAGTCGAGTGGACCGCAGTCCAGTCGAGAAGGCTGGAGGTCCAGGCAAGAAGAGTGAATGTGTATATCAGTAGGCGATGCCAGAACAGATGGGCAGCTAGGAATTGACTTGTGCCTCGTCTCCCCTGTCCCTTCTCTGTCTTACCTCTTCTCCAAGTCTCGTTCTCCATTCCCCAACCTGTATCTCCCTCTGAAATCCCCAAATTATCGAGAGGAACTTTATGATCTGAGTAAATTCGGGAGTTTGATCGTGGTACATCACAGTTGGTATCAGATTCGGGCGGTCGGCGATGGGGTGTGGCGAATCGAGCTCGGTTACGGCTAGGTTGGGCTCTCCCGTGAAATTCCAAGCCGTGATCGGGGTTCGCGGCGGTGGTGTGGCTGCCGTTGTCAGAGTCGGCTCCGGTGGCGTTTTCTGTGGTGGCGGCGATTGTTTGGCTTCGGATTCAGGTACGCTCGCGGTTTCCCTCGGTTCCTTGTGAGGGTGTGAAATTCCGGCGAGCGGCTGGATTTGCGAGGCAGGGCGGCGAGTGGGTCGGTTGTAGAGGCTCAGGTTGGGGCTGTCCGTAAAACTCCTGAGGCTCACCGACTCCGGCGGCTGTAGACGAGAGCGCTACGGCTCCGACGAAGGCAAGTGTGCAGACGCGTTTAGTGCTCGATTCGATGGCCACATTCGAGGCATCTGTTATGTAGCAGCTTGAAGCTCTCTCCAAGGCCACTGAACATCTCAGACGTATTGACGAGATAGCAGCTCATCTGGACGAATTGGATTTGAAGATGGCTGAACAAGTGCAACGGCTCGACATTGTTCAGAGTAACGTGAATCTGACAATGAAGTCCATGGGTGAGGCGCGTCAGGAACAGGTAGATGCAGCACGAGAAAGGCAGCACAAGCAATCTCCCCATTCACCAACTATGAGTGGAGATGGCATTTTCGGCTCTCCTCCTTCTTAGAAACAACAACAACCACATGTACCTGTTACTTCTCAGGGTCGTATAGCTGTTAATACAGAGAGGCTGCAAGGTGAGACAGGTTCCAGTGGAGAGTTCCAGAGTAGAAAACCGTGGATGCCAAAGATGGACTTTCCTAGATTTGAGGACATATCTGTTCCAAGACCACATCAGCTTAGGTGCATGTACTGCAGTTTGAAACTCCTGAAGTATTAAGTAATGAAGTTCTTGATGCTGTGATTGCCCAAGAAGAAGCATTGGCTGAAATGCAGTTATCTGTGAATGCTGTGTCAGGAGCTGATCACCCAAAAACCATTAGACTCAGAGCTTTATTTGGCAATCAGGTGGTTATTATTTTGTTGGACTCTGGCAGTACCAATAGTTTTATTGACTCTGCCTTATTGCCAAGGATTAAAGTGTCACCTAGACCACTGAACAAGACACTGTCTGTTAGAGTGGCCAATGGAGATATGCTACAATGTTCTGAAGAAGTGGTTGATTTACACTGGTGGGTGCAAGGGCACACCTTCAAATACGATTTTAAATCTATTGCTTTGGGTGGGTATGACATGATCCTAGGGATAGATTGGTTGGAGCTGTGGGGTGAAATGGTGTGTCAGTGGAAGGAGAAATGGGTGCAATTTCATCGGGAAGATCAGATCATTAAGTTGCAAGGCATGACTACTAGTGTCCATACTGAACTGAAAGAGTTATCGGTGGAACAGGCAATTAGATAGCACAATGGCAATGACATTTGGGCTACTGTGCTTATTTCCCCTCAGCCAATTAAACAGAGAGAAGAGGTTCTTTCTGAAGTTCAGCCTCTCTTAGCAGAATATGCTGACGTGTTTCAGGAACCCCACACTTTACCTCCTAGAAGAGTGCATGATCATGCAATACATCTGTTACCTGGTGCAGTACCTGTGAATGTCAGGCCATATAGATATTCTCCTCTGCAGAAAGATGAGATTGATAGGCAGGTGGCAGAGATGATTGCAGTAGGCACCATTGTCCCTAGCATCAGCCCTTTTGCTTGTTCAGTGCTTTTAATTAAAAAGAAAGATGGGACATGGAGATTTTGTGTGGACTACAGGAAGTTAAACTCTATCACTTTTAAGAATCCATTTCCGATGCCCATTGTTGATGAGTTGTTGGATGAGTTGGGAGGCTCTAAATGGTTTTCAAAATTGGATTTGAGGGCTGGTTATCATCAGAGAAGAATGGTTCCTGAAGATGAACATAAAACTGCCTTCAAAACACATTGTGGGCACTACCAATTTAAAGTGATGCCATTTGGTTTGGCTTGGGCCCCATCCACTTTTCAATGTGTGATGAACTTCACTTTTGCTCCTCACAACAGGAAGTACGTGATCATGTTCATGGATGACATTTTGGTTTTTAGCAAATCATTGAAGGACCATTTGATACACCTCAGAAATGTGTTGCAAATATTGAGGGAGAATCAATTTTATGCTAAACTTAGCAAGTGCACGTTTGCTCAACAGAAGCTGGAGTACTTAGGGCACATCATCTCTGATACTGGGGTAGCCACTGATCCTGAAAAAACCAGAGCTATGGTAGAGTGGCCCAGACCTGCAAATGGCACTGAGTTGAGAGGTTTTTTGGGCTTGACGGGTTATTACAGGAAATTTGTCAAGGGTTATGGGATTATTGTGAAACCATTGACTCAATTACTGAAGAAGCAAGCTTTTGCTTGGTCTGACAGTGCTCAACAGGATTTTGAGACTCTGAAAAAGGCCATGGCATCAACTCCTGTACTGGAATTACCTAATTTTGAAAAGCCTTTCACTATTGAAACAGATGCGTGTGCTACTGGAGTGGGGGCTGTTCTACTCCAACAAGGTCACCCTATAGCTTACTATAGTAAGGCGTTTTGGGTAAAGAATCAGCAATTATCCTTATACGAGAAAGAATTTTTGGCCATAATGATGGCAGTAGAAAAATGGGGAGCATACTTACAAAGAGGCCCTTTTGTCATAAAGACTGATCATCAGAGTCTATGTCAGTTAGGCGATCAAGTGTTAACGTCGGATCTGCAAAGAAAGGCAATGACCAAATTAGTTGGATTACAATTCTCATTTCAATACAAGAAAGGAAGTGAAAATATGGTGGCTGATGCTCTCTCTCGGGTGGGGAATTTGTTGGCGGTTACTACTACCTCTCAGAGTCAGCCGGTGTGGCTAGTGGAGGTCACTAACTCCTATGCAGTAGATCCTCATGCTCAACAACTTTTACAACAGTTAGCCTTATCCGAAACGAATGCAGAAGGTTTTTCCCTTCACCAAGGAATTATCAAACAGGCTGATCGAATTTGGATTGGGGCCAACTCTGCTTTAAAAACCAAACTCATTTCTGCTTTTCATGCAAGTGCCGTAGGAGGTCATTCTGGCATTCAGGCCACATATCAAAGGGTGCAGAAACTATTTGTGTGGTCTGGGATGAAGCAAGATGTAGCTGAATTTGTGCAACAGTGTGAGATATGTCAAAAAGCTAAGCATGAACACTGCAAGTATCTAGGTTTGCTAAATCCTTTACCAATACCTGACAGTCCTTGGCAACACATAACAATGGATTTCATAGAAGCTTTGCCCAAGTCCGATGGATATACTGTGATCTTGGTAGTTGTGGATAGATATACCAAATACCGTCATTTTATTCCACCGAAACATCCATTTTCTGCTCCAACAGTGGCTAAAGCTTTCCTGGAAACAGTAGTGAAGTTGCACAGTCCACCTTGTTCTATTGTGTCAGATAGAGAGAAAATCTTCACAAGCCACTTTTGGAAGGATTTGTTCAGATTATGGGACACTATGTTGAATATGAGTACGGCCTATCACCCACAAACAGATGGGCAGTGTGAGAGGGTGAATTAGTGTGTGGAAATGTATTTGAGGTGCTCTGTGCATGACAACCCTCATAAGTGGCATTCTTGGCTTCCATTAGCTGAGTTTTGGTATAACACCAATTACCATACTTCCCTGGGTTGCTCTCCCTTCAAAGCTTTGTATGGCTACAATCCAAATTACGGGTTTTTCTCCTTAGTTCTCTAATCTGATAATGTAGATGTGGAACAATGGCTGAGAGAACATCAGTCTCATTCAGCTCTTCTTAAAGCTCATCTTCTGAAGGCTCAAGCAAAGATTAAGGCTTATGCAGATCAACACAGAACTGAGCGCTCATTTGAAGTGGGAGATGAGGTGTTTCTTAAGCTTCAACCCTATGCTCAACATTCAGTTGTCAACCGTCCATGTGCTAAGTTAGCCTACAAGTATTATGGACCCTTTTCGGTGTTAGAGAGCATCGGAATAGCAGCTTACAAACTGCAGTTACCTTCAGAGGCTCTCATTCATCCTATGTTCCATGTGTCTCAACTGAAAGAGCATAAACCAGATCATACACCGGTCTTCTTGCAGTTACCGTCGATGGTGGATTTATCTGTGGCTCAAGTGGTGCCAGAGGTTTTGCTGGATCGCAAGATGGTTAAGAAAAACAACAAGGTTCAAGTGCAGGTGTTGGTAAAGTGGTCTGGATTATCGGAAGAAGCGGCGACTTGGGAGGACTATGATGTGCTTAAGAGTAGGTTCCCAGATGCACCAGCATGGGGACAAGCTGATGCTCAAGAGGGCGGCATTGTCAGCAGTGCTACGCAGATGCTGACAGCATCGACAAGCAAGACAGATGCAGGGACGTCAAGGGCGCGTAATTCAGAAGCAAGTGCAAGCTCATGGGCCGGAAGTCGAGTGGGCCGCAGTCCAGTCGAGAAGGCTGGAGGTCCAGGCAAGAAGAGTGAATGGGTATATCAGTAGGCGATGCCAGAACAGATGGGCAGCAAGGAATTGACTTGTGCCTCGTCTCCCCTGTCCCTTCTCTATCTTACCTCTTCTCCAAGTCTCTTTCTCCATTCCCCAACCTGTATCTCCCTCTGAAATCCCCAAATTATCGAGAGGAACTTTATGATCTGAGTAAATTCGGGAGTTTGATCGTGGTACATCACAGTTGGTATCAGATTCGGGCAATCGGCGACGGGGTTTGGCGAATCGAGCTCGGTTACGGCTAGGTTGGGCTCTCCCGTGAAATTCCAAACCGTGATTGGGGTTCGCGGCGGCGGTGTGGCGGCCATTGTCAGAGTCGGCGCCGGTGGCGTTTTTTGTGGCGGCGGTGATTGTTTGGCTTTGGATTCAGGTACGCTCGCGGTTTCCCTCGGTTCCTTCTGAGGTTGTGAAATTCCGACGAGCGGCTAGATTTGCGAGGCAGGGCGGCGAGCGGGTTGGTTGTAGAGGCTCAGGTTGGGGCCATCCGTAAAACTCCTGAGGCTCGCCGACTCCGGCGGCGGTAGACAAGAGCGCTACGGCTCCAACAAAGGCAAGTTTGCAGACGCGTTTAGTGCTCGATTCGATGGCCACATTCGAGGCATCTGTTATGAAGCAGCTTGAAGCTCTCTCCAAGGCCACTGAACATCTCAGACGTATTGACGAGATAGCAACTCATCTGGACGAATTGGATTTGAAGATGGCTGAACAAGTGCAACGGCTCGACATTGTTCAGAGTAACGTGAATCTGACAATGAAGTCCATGGGTGAGGCGTGTCAGGAACAGGCAGATGCAGCACGAGAAAGGCAGCACAAGCAATCTCCCCATTCACCAACTACGAGTGGAGATGGCATTTTGGGCTCTCCTCCTTCTCAGAAACAACAGCAACCACATGTACCTGTTACTTCTCAGGGTCGTATAGCTGTTTATACAGATAGGCTGCAAGGTGAGACATGTTCCAGTGGAGAGTTCCAGAGTAGAAAACCGTGGATGCCAAAGATGGACTTTCCTAGATTTGAGGGCACTGATGTTAGAATTTGGTTCGATGGGTGTGAGGCGTATTTTTCCCTGTATGACATTCCTGAGGCTTTTAAGGTTACTTCGGCCACATTGCATATGTCAGGGGATGCTGCAAATTGGTATCATGCATACAAAGTATCACATCACTGGCCTAGTTGGAAAGAATTTCGCATAGCAGTCACTGCTGACTTTGATCACAATGTTCACAGGAACAAAATGAAAGAGTTAATGTTACTTAAGCAGTCAGGTTCAGTCACTGAGTATCAAAGGGAATTTAGTCAGTTGGTGTACCGTTTACTGTTGTATGAACAATCAGTTAGCGACACCTTCCTGGTCACCCGATTCCTGTTGGGACTGAAAGAAGAGATAAGGGGCGCAGTGGAGATACAATTACCAAACACAGTTTCGGAGGCTGCTGCTTATGCTGTGATACAAGAGGAGGTGGTTGGTAGGAACAAATATGGGAGACCAAATATTGGCAGAACTATTGTCTCAAAGTCTGATAACAAGATTAACTCTGTTCCATCTGGAGAACTTTGGAAACCGCGTCAGCTGAAAGAGTTCAGGCGTGTTAATGGTCTATGTTACAGTTGTGGAGAGAAGTATGTGCCAGGACATATCTGTTCCAACACCACATCTGCTCAGGTGCATGTACTGCAGTCTGAAACTCCTGAAGTATTAAGTGATGAAGTTCTTGATGTTGTGATTGCCCAAGAAGAAGCATTGGCTGAAATGCAGTTATCTGTGAATGCTGTGTCAGGAGCTGATCACCCAAAAACCATTAGACTCAGAGCTTTAATTGGTAATCAGGTGGTTATTATTTTGTTGGACTCTGGCAGAACCACTAGTTTTATTGACTCTGCCTTATTGCCAAGGATTAAAGTGTCACCTAGACCACTGAACAAGACACTGTCTGTTAGAGTGGCCAATGAAGATATGCTACAATGTTCTGAAGAAGTGGTTGATTTACACTGGTGGGTGCAAGGGCACACCATCAAATACGATTTTAAATCTATTGCTTTGGGTGGGTATGACATGATCCTAGGGATAGATTGGTTGGAGCAGTGGGGTGAAATGGTGTGTCAGTGGAAGGAGAAATGGGTGCAATTTCATCGGGAAGATCAGATCATTAAGTTGCAAGGCATGACTACTAGTGTCCCTACTGAACTGAAAGAGTTATCGGTGGAACAGGCAATTAGATGGCACAATGGCAATGACATTTGGGCTACTGTGCTTATTTCCCCTCAGCCAATTAAACAGAGAGAAGAGGTTCTTTCTGAAGTTCAGCCTCTCTTAGCAGAATTTGCTGATGTGTTTCAGGAACCCCACACTTTACCTCCTAGAAGAGTGCATGATCATGCAATACATCTATTACCTGGTGCAGTACATGTGAATGTCAGGCCATATAGATATTCTCCTCTGCAGAAAAATGAGATTGAGAGGCAGGTCGCAGAGATGATTGCAGCAGGCACCATTGTCCGTAGCATCAGCCCTTTTGCTTCTTCAGTGCTTTTAGTTAAAAAGAAAGATGGGACATGGAGATTTTGTGTGGACTACAGGAAGTTAAACTCTATCACTTTGAAGAATCCATTTCCGATGCCCATTGTTGATGAGTTGTTGGATGAGTTGGGAGGCTCTAAATGGTTTTCAAAATTGGATTTGAGGGCTGGTTATCATCAGATAAGAATGGTTCCTGAAGATGAACATAAAACTGCCTTCAAAACACATTGTGGGCACTACCAATTTAAAGTGATGCCATTTGGTTTGGCTTGGGCCCCATCCACTTTTCAATGTGTGATGAACTTCACTTTTGCTCCTCAAAACAGGAAGTACGTGATCATGTTCATGGATGACATTTTGGGTTTTAGCAAATCATTGAAGGACCATTTGATACACCTCAGAAATGTGTTGCAAATATTGAGGGAGAATCAATTTTATGCTAAACTTAGCAAGTGCACGTTTGCTCAACAGAAGCTGGAGTACTTAGGGCACATCATCTCTGATACTGGGGTAGCCACTGATCCTGAAAAAACCAAAGCTATGGTAGAGTGGCCTGCACACGCAAATGGCACCGAGTTGAGAGGTTTTTTGGGCTTGACAGGTTATTACAGGAAATTTGTCAAGGGTTATGGGATTATTGTGAAACCATTGACTCAATTACTGAAGAAGCAAGCTTTTGCTTGGTCTGACAGTGCTCAACAGGATTTTGAGACTCTGAAAAAGGCCATGGCATCAACTCCTGTACTGGAATTACCTGATTTTGAAAAGCCTTTCACTGTTGAAACAGATGCGTGTGCTACTGGAGTGGGGGCTGTTCTACTCCAACAAGGTCACCCTATAGCTTACTATAGTAAGGCGTTTTGGGTAAAGAATCAGCAATTATCCTTATACGAGAAAGAATTTTTGGCCATAATGATGGCAGAGAAAAATGGGGAGCATACTTACAAAGAGGCCCTTTTGTCATAAAGACGATCATCGAGTCTATGTCGCTTAGGCGATCAAGTGTTAACGCCGGATCTGCAAAGAAAGGCAATGACCAAATTAGTTGGATTACGCTTCTCATTTCAATACAAGAAAGGAAGTGAAAATACGGTGGCTGATGCTCTCTCTCGGGTGGGGAATTTGTTGGCGGTTACTACTACCTCTCAGAGTCAGCCGGTGTGGCTAGTGGAGGTCACTAACTCCTATGCAGTAGATCCTCATGCTCAACAACTTTTACAACAGTTAGCCTTGTCCGAAACGAAGGCAGAAGGTTTTTCCCTTCACCAAGGAATTATCAAACAGGCTGATTGAATTTGGATTGGGGCCAACTCTGCTTTAAAAACCAAACTCATTTCTGCTTTTCATGCAAGTGCCGTAGGAGGTCATTCTGGCATTCAGGCCACATATCAAAGGGTGCAGAAACTGTTTGTGTGGTCTGGGATGAAGCAAGATGTAGCTGAATTTGTGCAACAGTGTGAGATATGTCAAAAAGCTAAGCATGAACACTGCAAGTATCCAGGTTTGCTAAATCCTTTACCAATACCTGACAGTCCTTGGCAACACATAATAATGGATTTCATAGAAGCTTTGCCCAAGTCCGATGGATATTCTGTGATCTTGGTAGTTGTGGATAGATATACCAAATACAGTCATTTTATTCCACTAAAATATCCATTTTCTGCTCCAACAGTGGCTAAAGCCTTCGTGGAAACAGTAGTAAAGTTGCACGGTCCACCTTGTTCTATTGTGTCAGATAGAGACAAAATCTTCACAAGCCACTTTTGGAAGGATTTGTTCAGATTATGGGACACTAAGTTGAATATGAGTACGACCTATCACCCACAAACAGATGGGCAGAGTGAGAGGGTGAATCAGTGTGTGGAAATGTACTTGAGGTCCTCTGTGCATGACAACCCTCATAAGTGGCATTCTTGGCTTCCATTAGCTGAGTTTTGGTATAACACCAATTACCATACTTCCCTGGGTTGCTCTCCCTTCAAAGCTTTGTATGGCTACAATCCAAATTATGGGTTTTTCTCCTCAGTTCTCTAATCTGATAATGTAGATGTGGAACAATGGCTGAGAGAACATCAGTCTCATTCAGCTCTTCTTAAAGCTCATCTTTTGAAGGCTCAAGCAAAGATTAAGGCTTATGTAGATCAACACAGAATTGAGCGCTCATTTGAAGTGGGAGATGAGGTGTTTCTTAAGCTTCAACCCTATGCTCAACATTCAGTTGTCAACCATCCATGTGCTCAGTTAGCCTACAAGTATTATGGACCCTTTTCGGTGTTAGAGCGCATCGGACCAGCAGCTTACAAACTGCAGTTACCTTCAGAGGCTCTCATTCATCCTGTGTTCCATGTGTCTTAACTGAAAGAGCATAAACCAGATCATACACCGGTCTTCTCGCAGTTACCGTCGATGGTGGATTTATCTGTGGCTCAAGTGGTGCCAGAGGTTTTGCTGGATCGCAAGATGGTTAAGAAAAACAACAAGGTTCGAGTGCAGGTGTTGGTGAAGTGGTCTGGATTATCGGAAGAAGCGGCGACTTGGGAGGACTATGATGTGCTTTAGAGTAGGTTCCCAGATGCACCAGCATGGGGACAAGCTGATGCTCAAGAGGGCAGCATTGTCAGCAGTGCTACGCAGATGCTGACAGCATCGACAAGCAAGACAGATGCAGGGACGTCAAGGGCACGTAATTCAGAAGCAAGTGCAAGCTCATGGGACGGAAGTCGAGTGGGCCGCAGTCCAGTCGAGAAGGCTGGAGGTCCAGGCGAGAAGAGTGAATGGGTATATCAGTAGGCGATGCCAGAACATATGGGCAGCTAGGAATTGACTTGTTCCTCGTCTCCCATGTCCCTTCTCTGTCTCACCTCTTCTTCAAGTCTCTTTCTCCATTCCCCGACCTGTATCTCCCTCTGAAATCCCCAAATTATCGAGAGGAACTTTATGATCTGAGTAAATTCGGGAGTTTGATCGTGGTACATCACAATAACATGTCCGAGGAATCCAACTTCCTTCAACCAAAACTCACACTTACTAAAATTGGCATATAACTGATGTTCTCTGAGCTTCCCAAGTACCAAACGTAAATGCTCCCTATGCTCCTCTTCGTTCTTCGAGTAGACCAAAATATCATCAATGAACACCACGACGATTTTATCCAGAAACTCCATAAACACCTTGTTCATCATGTTCATAGTAGGCAGGTGCGTTAGTCATACCAAATGACATATCGGTATACTCATATAGCCCGTAACTTGTGGTAAAAGTTGTCTTAGGTATATCCTGCTCTCGAATCTTCAGCTGGTGGTGTCCTGATCGCAGATCAATCTTGGAAAATACTTTAGCTCCTTGCAACTGGTCAAACAAATCATTGCTCATCGACAGTGGGTACTTGTTCTTGATTGTCACTTCATTCAATCCACGATAATCAACAACCATCCTCAATGATCCATCCTTCTTATCCACTAGAAGCACTGGTGACCCCCAAGGTGACGTACTTGGGTGAATATAGCCTTTATCCAGTAACTTCTTAATCTGCTTCTTAATTTCCTCCAAATCCTTTGCGGCCATCATGTACGGTCTCTTAGATATTGGCCCTGTGCCTGGAAAAAGCTCAATCAAAAACTGAATGTCTCTATCCGGTGGCATGCCTGGCAACTCTTCTGGAAATACGTCAGGGAAATCCTTCACCACTGGTAGTTCCTCCTTTACAACTCCTGATAAGGAATTCACTTGAGTCCTCTTCGGCACATGCCGGGATACATACTTGATCCTTCTTCCTTCTGGGGTGGTGAGCAAAATCAACTTACTAGCGCATTCAATGTTCCCTCCATACTTTTATAACCAACCCATGCCTAATATCACATCCAGTCACTGTGACTCCAATACTATTAGGTCTGAGGGAAGCACGTAGTTACCAATCCTTAATGGTAACTGATCACACCATAGACTAGCCATATACTCTGCTCCTGGCGAGGTGACTAACATGGGTGACCTAAGGGCTTGGGTTGGCAGTTTATACTTATCCACAAATCCCCTTGATATGTATGAATGCGATGCACCAGTATAAAAAAGAATGATTGCGTAACCAAGAACTTATCTATTACTGCATTTGGCTATGCTTCAACCTCCTCCACGTTAAGGTGGTTCACCTATCCCCTGTTGATAGGGTTAGGCTTCTTCCTAGAGCTTCCATTGCCATTTCCATTCTTTGCTTTAGGACATTTAGTGGCATAATGTACAGTCTTCTGGCATTTGAAATAGGAATGTGGCTTAGATCCCTCTTGGCTGGTGTTGATGGGTTGGTATGGTTCTGTCCGTTGCTTCCTCCATTCCCAGTGCCATTCTTGGGGCCACTATGGTTGTTCGGGCTCCCTCCATTATGATTGTGACCTCCATGGTTATGCTGAAAACGTCGTCCTGAGTTCGGGGTAAAACGATGCTTTTGCTGAGCTCCA
This sequence comes from Aegilops speltoides, assembly GCA_021437245.1. NCBI lineage: Eukaryota > Viridiplantae > Streptophyta > Magnoliopsida > Poales > Poaceae > Aegilops > Aegilops speltoides. The sequence goes on from CM038147.1 coordinate 257,452,048, forward strand.
GAATTGTACTTCCCTTGTCCATAGTTCCTCTTGCGACTGTCAATCTGCTGCTGCTTCCCTTCAATCATGAGAGCTCTGTCTACCAACTCCCGGTAGTTGTTGAAAGTTGCCACCATCAACTGCACGCTCAGCTCATCATTCAGTCCTTCCAGAAACTTCTCCTGCTTAGCTACATCCATGGCAATGTCATCTGGGGCATAACGTGCTAACTTACTAAAATCATCCATGTACTGGCCAACTGTGCGTCCTCCTTGGCGCAAGTTGCGGAACTCACGCTTCTTCATGGCCATAGCTCCTGCTGAAACATGGCCATACGAAAACCCTGCTGAAACTGATCCCATGTGACAGTGTTGATAGGGTAAGTGGATGTGAAATTCTCCCACCATGATGATGCGGGTCCATCAATCGGATGTGCGGCAAAATGCACTCTCTCCTCATCTGTGCATCCTACATTGGTCAACTCCCTTCCAATCTTGCGGAGCCAATCATCTGCAACTATCGGCTCGGTGCTGCTAGAGAACACCGGCGGATTTAGCCTGAAGAAATGGGCTAAGTGATCAACAGGTGGTGGTGGTGGTGGGATGTTATTGTTGTTGTTCCCCTGATTCTAGTTCTGGACTAGTACATGCATCAATGCATTCTACTGCTGGATCAACTGAGTGAGCTCCGGTGGGAATGCGAATCCATTGTCACGTCTCGGAGGCATCTGAGGGTTTAGAAAGGATGAGAATATAGAATAGAATGAGGTCTAGAGGGAAAACACTACCCATATGCACATGAGTCCAACACAATCATATCACTTCAATCAATTCAAAGAAGGGCATACAATGGTCTAATTATCGTTAAAAAGTGCTCGGACTATGCTATATACGTGGGGGAATACTACTACTGTTATGGTGGTCGACTAGACAAATTGATCGGTCTAAGACTTCATGATATCTGCTCCAGCTTCATCAACAAAGTCATCATCTCTATCTTCAGGCTCCGAGTCGGTGTCGTTGATGGCGATTTAGTTCTCCGGGCAAGTAGAATCATCATCTTCTCCTCCTGGCGCGGGGTATCCCATGAATACTTTTAGCTTCTTCTTCAGGTCATCATTCTTCTCCACGAGTATCATCATTTCCACCTCATATCCATCACGTGTAGTCTTGAGTTCCTCTTCCAGCTCTGTGATCCTGGTCATAGCCTTCTTATGATATGTCATGGCTGCACACATCTGGTTCTCCTAGCGTCGAATGTGCTGGTTTAACTCCTGGATGAAAGCTGCAATAGATCTGTCCTTCCTGGTGCTGATCATCTCCCATTGCTCATCTCGGCGCCCACAAATCTGGTAGATAGTATCCTTGAGATCCTTGTGGTAAACTTCTCCAATGTGTCCCATGGTGGTGTGGGCTGCCATGCTCTTTCGTAGACTCCAGGTTGGTGCATCAAAGGAAAACTCTATGGGCTCAGTGACTGGCATGAACGTCCTTCCTGGAACTTGAACTCGAATCATCCAACGCTCCTCTTCTGGTAAAGTGGCGATGTAGGTCCCGGTGAAACTTGGTACTCCGATGTTCAGGTATCTAGTGACTTCCTTCAAGTGACGTCCGAAAGGTGTATCCTCATCCGGTTGCATGAACTTGTTCCTTGCATCCGCCATCCTAAAGAGTAGAAAAGGGAGAGGAGTTAGAAATGAGAAGAGAGTAGTGATCTAAGGCTTTAGCTTAGTGGTCGTGTCCTACAGTCAGCGTGTGCTCTGATACCATCTTGTAGCGACCAGACCTCGAACAGTCTGAACTCTGTGCATGAGTGTCATCCCTGGATCGGTAATGCTGACACGCACAATAATTGAAGGATTTATAACAGAGTAGCAATCACACACTTATTACATCGAATGTCTCAAAAGAGAACTTACTACAATAAATATGGCTTAAGGCCATCTAATAACGATAACATGTCAGGACCCCGACTCAATGCCACATAGATCTAGCCTGTAACACATCATATCACTTTGCGGCCTCACGCACGGTATCCCCACGGGTGTCGCCTTACCTTTGCCCGGGACCGTTTGCGCCTTTTGGCACACGTATATGATAGTGTCGCTAGCATCCATATGATAAGGAGCCCGGCCGACATGGCTAGTCGTAAACCCAAAGTGGCACAAACTTACGAGGACAGCATCCATGACCCAACATCGAACGTGTCGGTCATCACGAAAGTGAATCCAGTCTGTAGCACCGGGCTAGCAGACTTCGGTGAACCGGGCAGAAGCGGGCTAACAGACTCGGTATTCATCGCGTGACATTTCCCGAAGGACAGACACGAGAACGAAGAAGGACACATGCCGGCCAGCCTAAGTGTTCGGAGCGATAGCAAGCTACCATGGCTCGGTGGAAGACACTAGGAGACATTTCCCGGTAAGAGAGGCTACTAAAGATAAACAACTAGATAGTCAGATCCCACACATACCAAGCATTTCAATAACATACACACAATATGCTCGATATGTGCAAATACAACATGGCATCACAACATGACTCTACGACTCAAGTATTTATTCAATAGGCTCCGAGGAGCGAGATATTACAAACAGGGGTCTCACGACCCAACATTCAGAGCATACAAGTCAGAGCACAAGCGGAAGCTTAACATGTCTGAGTACAGACAACTATAAATGAAAAAGGCTGAGGAGCCTGACTAACTACCAGATCCTGCCGAGGCACAAGATCGTAGCTGAGGTAACAAGCTAAACGTCGAAGTCCACGCGGAACTACTAGCGAGACCGAGGTCTCTCTGCAAAAACATAAAATAGGCAAACGTGAGTACAAATGTACCCAAAGAAGACTTACATCGAACTAACTACATATGCATCATTATCAACAAAGGGATGGTGGAGTTTAACAGCACAAGCCAGCTTTGACTCGGTGGCTATCCCGAACTACGATTGCAAGTAACTCTTTTGAGGTGGCGCACACGAGTCCACATATTCACCATATCAATACACCACTATGGATCCGCTCCGCCTCCCTCACGAGAACGCCATCCATAGCACTCACGCTTATCTTGCGATTTTAGAGTATCCACTTTCACTTGTCTATGAACTATGCAAGGGGTCCAAGTTTCCATATCCGAGGAATCCGGCTATTTGAATAGATAATGATAACCCCGCAGGGTGTACTTCTTCACACGCTCTCGCCACTTATCGCCTCGCACACGCCATGTATCTCGGCAACCTTCAAGCGGAAGCCGGGCGAGGGAGTCGGCCACGCCTACCTAAACACTCAAGTCTCTCGTCCGTGTTTATCGTCTATTCGGGTTCCATCCGCAAGGAGATCCGGCCGGGTGTCGCCACGGCCCCAAACGATGTGAGCAGGGTTCCCAAGCCCACCATCCGGTGCCACTTGGTACACCGTACATCAGGCCTAGTCTGTCCCAAGCCCACCTGCACGGGTGCCACTTGGTAGACTACTAACACTACCTACAAACACCGAAACTAGTTGCAACTCCCGGACAGAGAACAAGGGTGATTAAGAAGCCGAGAGGGAACTTAAGCATTCCAATGCGTGGTAGTAACTGTTCATGGATCCCAAACACGTAACTCAGTTCTCGAGGACGGCTGCAATGAGACAACCCACCATGTACTCCTACATGGCCTCTCACCGCTACCTTTACCAAATCGTGTTCACACATTTAGCTCTCAACAATAGGACATGTTCACACACCTCCGATTCATTCTCGATGAACCGCACTGACACAACTCTAAGCAATAGCAGGCATGACAATCAAGCATGAATGAGTAGGCACATCGTGGCTCAAACAATTCCTACTCATGCTAGTGGGTTTCATCTATTTATTGTGGAATGACAGTCATGCAGAGGATAAAGGGTTCAACTACCGCAGCATGTAACAGTTGTATCGTTGTTGTCCTAATGCAGTAAAATAGAGCAGGAGCGAGAGAGTGGGATTGTATCGGAATGAACAAGGGGGATTTGCTTGCCTGGCACTTCTGAAGATAGTATAGTTCTTCATCGGTGTCATCGATCACATCGTCGGAACCACGTCTATCGAGAGGGAACAAACACCGGCAACTAAGAAAGAACACAATCAATGCAATGCTACAATATGATGCATGATCATGACATGGCAATATGCTATGATTTGAGCTAATGCATCTAGCTATGATTTAAATGAAGTTGGTTTGGATACATGATCCAAATTCAAACTCCATATATGATTATTTAAATGCCCTTTATTTGTTTTGTCCAAAACAGAGGACAAACATTGTTCAAACATGCATGAAAAAGGTACATATGGATTCCTTGAATTTTTCTGATAATTTTTCATATATAATTTATTTCATTTGGAGTTACGGTTGAATTTCTATGAATTTTAGAAGTTTGGGGTATTTTCTGAAATTTATAAATCATTTCCTGATTTATTTTAATTCCAGAAATACTTTCTTCACACAAGATGACATCACCCCGACGTCATCAGGTCAACAGTATGGTTCAGTCAAACCTGACCGATGGGGGCCGACTTCGTCGCTGACTCAGTCCGCTTGAGTGAATGATGTGGGACCGTCAACGATGATCGGGCGAGTCAAAGTCGACACGTGGGGTCCACGGCATTAACACTAATTTAACAGAAAAGTTATATTAACCTAATTAAGCGTAGGGTCCCAGATGTCAGTGAAACAGTGGCTAATTAAGTTGGAATAAACTAAACTAATTAACAGGGGGCTAGCCCCACCTGTCATTGACCGAGGGGAGGTCAAACCCCAGTCAGCAGGGCCTAACCAACCGGCGGCTCGTCGCCGTGGCAACAGCGCGGCGGAGGGCTTCGGATCGCTCCTCCGCCACCAAAAGCGTGGCGGAGGCATCTACGCGCTGCCGTGCTCGGCCAAGATCGAGCTGTGCAAGCAGCGGTGGCTCTGTCCGAAGCGACGGCAATGGCGACAAGTGCGGTGGCCGAGCTCGGTGGTGCACGCGCCAGGCTATGGCTCGCCCTCGAGGGAACCAGTAGCTAGGCCGCATCTAGGGGCCCTAGGAGCACGGTGGACAGCACAGCTGGGCGTGGTAAGCTTAGCAGTGAGCAGGAGGTCGGCCATGGCGGACGGCGGCCTCGGGAGCTCGTGGGGCGGTGGCTAGAGGAAGCTAGCGAGAGGGGGAGGTGAGGGGAAAAGCTCAGGGGCTCATGGTGATGTCGTAGGGAGGCTCAACGCGCTCGGGGACGGCTCAGAGGCGACGGAACGGCGATGACGATCTCCGGTGTCCCGAGGTTGAAGACGGGTCGATGGCGACGAAGCAGAGCCCTCGGCTCATTTCCTTCAAGTGAGGATGGGGTGCTCGATTTGAGCTGCTGGACATGGTCATGGGAGGAGGGGACGGTGGTGGTCGCAGCAGCGACGAGCGGCGCTCAAAGGCTTCGGTGACGAGAGGGAGGGAGAGCAGAGGAGGAGGAGGGGTCCAGAGAGAGAGGCGATCGAGGGGAGGCGAGAGGATCCAGGGTGCGTGGCGCCATCGGGTGCCTCCAAAGAAGCAAAGGTGTAAGCAGGAGGTGGCGGCGTGTGGTCACAAGGCCGGGCACGCGCCTTCGCCCTCCTCTGGCGAAGGAGGAAGACGACAGGGGAGGTAAAGCTGGGCTGGGCGGCTATGCACAAGATGTTGGGCTACATGAGCACCGTAGGAAAGCCCAGTGTTAGTCCTCTCTCTCTCTTTCTGCTTTTAATTATTGTTTTCTATTTATTTCTGCGACTTTGTGGCTTTATTAAAAATACAAAAACATTTCCAAAAATCCTGAAAATAGTTGTGGGCTCATAGGATTATTCCTAGCATCCCACACTTAAGTTCGAATTAGTTGAGCACTTAAAATAATGTATAGCATTTAAATGCCCAATTGCAAATACTATATGATTTAATTCAAGGACTAAATATGTTATGGAAAATGTGCAACACCTCTGGTTATGGTTCTAGCATTTTTTCAGAAATGATGAACATTTTTTAAGCCATTTGGAATTCACTGAAAATATTTTAGTTGAACCTAGTGAATTCCTTTGATGCTAGGGTTTAGGCAATCCCCATTTCAAGTTTCATAAAATTTAAACATGATGCATGGATGATAAAGCAAAGACAAGCAAGGCCTGAACTGGGGATGTGACAGCTCACCCCCACTAAACAGGAATCTCGTCCCGAGATTCAAAACGTGAGGTAAGAAGACAGAGGGGACACAAAGCTAACACGATCGTCATGATCCAACTTGCACTTCTTGAAGATGTTGAATCGATCACCATCTTTGACTTGATGTCTTCCTCTAAGAACTCGAACTAACTTGACAAGAAGAGGAAAGGAAAACTCTAGAAGAATCGATCTTCTCGAAGACCGAACAACTCAGGATCAGCTCATGGGGTGAGACATTGAAGCATCTCTCGAGCTGAGACATGAAACACACATCTAGAGGGATGGAGTGGAACAAATGATGAGAGTTCACTAGGTAGACAATAATTCCACGCTTAAAAAGGTGGTGAACGGTTGTCAATGTAGCGAGGAGTTGAGTTGCCATGATACCATAACGATGCACCCTAGGGAAGGTGACTCGTAGAAATATCCCCTTAAGTGGCAAAAAGAATTACATTTGATTCAAAGATCATTGAAACTCTTTATACCAGCTTAAGGCAAATCACAAACGATCATTTGGCGGAGTACGAAAGAATGGCATACTCGGACTAGGATGGACGATGTGGATTACCTTGTTGAAAACAACATAAGGGATGATCTTAGTAACTGGGGAGAAGCTCAATAGTAGAGGGTGAGTCCAGTGTTGAAAAGTTATAGCATAACCAAGGAAACTGAGAGCAATCCTAGTTAGTGCCGATGATAACACCTAGCGCTTGTACGTGCTCTCAAGAACTTGAGCATTTCCATATTAATCAAGGTTTTACCAATATCCGTGTCAAGGATCCTGGCAACACAACGTACTACCATGATGAATAACGGTGGAAGATGCAGATGCGAAGGAAGATAACACTTTCTCAGATTTCACCTTAGCGAGACCAAGGGATCAAAATCTGGATGATCGACTGAGAGACATTTAGCACTCTGCTTCTAATGTTCTCCTTGATGTGCTAGCATATCCCATTCATTGAAATGGTTTGGTAATTAGAACATCAAGTAACAGATCGGACTTCAGGAACACAAAAATCCATAAAGGATAACTAGGGAGTAAATCCTACGAAATCCTTATGGGGAGGTGGCCAACTTCTTCAATCAAGATACTACAATAATAGGTCTTCCGATTGGGTGTGTTGACCACGACATTCACCTTGCCGGTTACAGAGAGACCAGTATTATAATTCTTGGGAAACGTTCCAACCATCATATCTGCCTGAGATTCGGATCTGGTTGGTGTTAGAATAATCTAGACTCATCGAGTCTAGAAGGTAAAATGAAAGTTTGCAACACAAGTCGACGAGAAGACGTTGCGAGATTCTCGGGAAATGGACTACGGTAGTAAGCTCCAAAACACGAGATGCTTCTGCTACAAACATGTGGACACGCTGCCTTAGGCAAGCATGACCAAGTAGTAGTCTTATAATAAAACACTACCGAGTTCAGGAGGGGAAACATCATCGAGGATAACGAAGTCCTTGCATAAGGCATGCTCTTAAGAAGGAACTTCTTCTCCTTGAACAAGTCAATCAGTGGCTTGGTGTGCTAGGAATACATAAAGAATGAAGGTTGCAAGTCTCCAGACCACAGAATACTTCGCACGTATGCATGACTGACTTGGGATGATTCCAGAGGAGGCAACATTGACTTTCTCGAATCCACGGCGGCAACTTACATCAAATGCACATGAACTGGAGGAAATCACTTCTTACATCCGAGCATAAGCTTCATGAGCTAGCATGAACAAATGCTTTCAAAAATTTCCAACACTAGCTTAATGTTCAACAAAATTATGGAGAAGACAAGGATGTTGACGATGGGCTCAACAACAATTCATCCAGACTCCCATGGAGATGGAATTCCATAACTATGTGAACAAGGTGGTAGTATTGGTCAGACCCAAAAGATATAATGGTGTATGCTCGAGGAAAATCCACGAGTAAGACAACATTACGAACATCGTTGGTTCTGATTTGATTTGATGATAGCCCACACTCAAATCAAAGTTTTGGCAAGACAATAAGTCCAACAACTGATCACGAGGATCAATCAATGAAGATATTACCTTTCTTCAACACATATTCAAGATATCCCTTAATATAAGCTAAGTCGGACAAGCTTTTATCTTCCAACTCTCCAAGTTGTTGTCTAGCTTAACCAACTAGCTCAGGGGTATGCAGCACAGTTTCTTGGAGAAGGGATGGTTTATATGAAACTAACTTGATCACGAACTTAACATAGCGGTCAGGTGACAACCTGGTGATACTTCCGAGAAGATATTCGGAACATCACGATCCACCGATATGTTGCTAAGCTCGAGAACAATCTTGCTTTTCAGGGCAAGATGATATGATCAAAAGAGCAAGGGTTTGACAAAATACTAGCTCATTGATCGAAGAGTGCACCAGAAATAAGGACTAGGTAGCACGATCAATCCTAGGATGATAATTCAATGATCAGCACACTAAGAATGAAGTTATTGTCCATTTACTACCAAGCAACGGAGTTGCTAGGAGTATTGATTTCGCACATCACGGTACACTTGTCGGCATTCCGGTTACAATAACACGGGAACCGAGGAATGAACAATGATGGCAAGAAGTATTACTGCGTCAAGAATTCATAAGAGGTGGTGCAATTCTCATGACAATCCTGACATAAAGAGGGTAACACTTGAGGTAGAAACAGTAACAAAAGCTGGATTGGCATTTTGATCTGCGGAATACAACTACTTTGACCCAATCCTGGAAATGGATAAGGTACTGGAGTTTGTTTCTCCTAGTCATTCCGGAATAGAATGGCTTGACGGACCACAAGAGTAATAGGCATCGATGAACGAAGGCACGCATACTCTTGACTATCAATTGATAGACGAGGGTCGGAAGACAACTAAGATGGGACAACTCAAAAGAACATATGATTTTCTGAGTTGTGGATGCATAGGTTAATATGTCGAACCAAGTTCAATAGGTTTCTTCCAGATAACCCATGCAGAAAGGTAGGACTGGCAGATTCACAACACATGATAGGAAACTCATTGAGAGCACTCTGGTTGTGATATTTTGATCCAACAAACATCTGCCATAAGTGGTTCATAGTATTTGGAAGAAGGAAATACCACGGACCTCGAGGACTAATGCAAAGGTTACTAATTTCCTAAAGGAACTAGCAAACACTACCAACATGAAATAAGTAGTGTGAATCTCGGGTTCAGAAACCCAGAAGTAGAATACCTACTACTAAGTGGCATCACGGGATGTTTTCGAGAATGATGGCCAGGATCATCACACAAGGAGTACATAGCATTGCTAGATTACTGAGCGATCCTCTAAGATACCTAGGGTCATAATAATAATTCCAACATATATGCCAAAGCAATGGAGTACCTCAGCACAGCAATTAGTGTGATTAACCTGGCCTAAAAGGACATCAGGAACGGGAGGAAGGGATTTGCAAATGCATCAGACTATTTAGAAACACAGGATGACTCGACAAAGATAACGGCTGTAAATGCTCAAAAGATTTGAGACATCATGCAAAATGGTGGCATAACCACTCAACAACATCATATCAAGGTTCCGAGATCAACTTTCAACATACAGAAGTAATAGAAACTGAACTGGGGCTTAAATCCAACAATCTTGGGCAACTACGGTTTAGTAACACGTCATCCTGAGAGATAGAAGAGAAGCCTAGTTCTTAACCCCATAGGAAGAGAAGAGGATGACTCAGATCAGAAGGCCATGAGGTATAAGGAGTAAAAAGAGCCTTACGTTCCATCCCACAATCAATTCCCTTATATAACTAAAGCATTTCTAGACTCAACTTCGACCAGTTTGGCTTGGTAATCCTACAGGCAGTCAAGCTCTGATACCAAAGCTGTCAGGACCCCGACTCAATGCCACATAGATCTAGCCTGTAACACATCATATCACTTTGCGGCCTCACGCACGGTATCCCCACGGGTGTCGCCTTACCTTTGCCCGGGACCGTTTGCGCCTTTTGGCACACGTATATGATAGTGTCGCTAGCATCCATATGATAAGGAGCCCGGGCTGACATGGCTAGTCGTAAACCCAAAGTGGCACAAACTTACAGGACAGCATCCATGACCCAAAGATCGAGCGTGTCGGTCATCACGAAAGTGAATCCAGTCTGTAGCACGGGCTAGCAGACTCGTGAACCGGGCAGAAGCGGCTAACAGACTCGGTATTCATCGCGTGACATTTCCCGAAGGAAAGACACAGAACGAAGAAGGACACATGCCGCCAGCCTAAGTGTTCGGAGCAAGAGCAAGCTACCATGGCTCGGTGGAAGACACTAGGAGACATTTCCGTAAGAGAGGCTACTAAAGATAAACAACTAGATAGTCGATCCCACACATACCAAGCATTTCAATAACATACACACAATATGCTCGATATGTGCAAATACAACATGGCATCACAACATGACTCTACGACTCAAGTATTTATTCAATAGGCCCGAGGAGCGAGATATTATAAACAGGGTCTCACGACCCAACATTCTGAGCATACAAGTCGAGCACAAGCGAAGCTTAACATGTCCGAGTACGCATAACTATAAATGAAAAAGGCCGAGGAGCCCGACTAACTACCAGATCCCGCCGAGGCACAAGATCGTAGCTGAGGTAACAAGCTAAACGTCAAGTCCACGCTGAACTACTAGCGAGACCGAGGTCTCTCTCAAAAACATAAAATAGGCAAACGTGAGTACAAATGTACCCAAAGAAGACTTACATCGTAACTAACTACATATGCATCATTATCAACAAAGGGATGGTGGAGTTTAACAGCAAAGAAGCCAGCTTTGACTCGGTGGCTATCCCGAACTACGATCGCAAGTAACTCTTTTGAGGTGGCGCACGAGTCCACATATTCACCATATCAATACACCACTATGGATCCGCCTCCGCCTCCCTCACGAGAACGCCATCCATAGCACTCACGCTTATCTTGCGATTTTAGAGTATCCACTTTCACTTGTCTATGAACTATGCAAGGGTCCAAGTTTCCATATCCGAGGAATCCGGCTATTCAATAGATAATGATAACCCCGCAGGGTGTACTTCTTCACACACGCCGTCGCCACTTATCGCCTCGCACACGCCATGTATCTCGGCAACCTTCAAGCGGAAGCGGGCGAGGAGTCGGCCACGCCTACCTAAACACTCAAGTCTCTCGTCCGTGTTTATCGCCTATTCGGGTTCCATCCGCAAGGAGATCCGGCCGGTGTCGCCACGGCCCCAAACGATGTGAGCAGGTTCTCAAGCCCACCATCCGGTGCCACTTGGTACACCGTACCATCAGGCCTAGTCTGTCCCAAGCCCACCTGCACGGGTGCCACTTGGTAGACTACTAACACTACCTACAAACACCGAAACTAGTTGCAACTCCCGGACAGAGAACAAGGGTGATTAAGAAGCCGAGAGGGCACTTAAGCATTCCAATGCGTGGTAGTAACTGCTCATGGATCACAAACACGTAACTCAGTTCTCGAGGACGGCTGCAATGAGACAACCCACCATGTACTCCTACATGGCCTCTCACCGCTACCTTTACCAAATCGTGTTCACACATTTAGCTCTCAACAATAGGACATGTTCACACACCTCCGATTCATTCTCGATGAACCAGACCTGACACAACTCTAAGCAATAGCAGGCATGACAATCAAGCATGAATGAGTAGGCACATCGTGGCTCAAACAATTCCTACTCATGCTAGTGGGTTTCATCTATTTATGTGGAATGACAGTCATGCAGAGGATAAAGGGTTCAACTACCGCAGCATGTAACAACAGTTGTATCGTTGTTGTCCTAATGCAGTAAAATAGAGCAGGAGCGAGAGAGTGGGATTGTATCGGAATGAACAAGGGGGTTTTGCTTGCCTGGCACTTCTGAAGATAGTATAGTTCTTCATCGGTGTCATCGATCACATCGTCGGAACCACGTCTATCGAGAGGGAACAAACACCGGCAACTGAGAAAGAACACAATCAATGCAATGCTACAATATGATGCATGATCATGACATGGCAATATGCTATGATTTGAGCTAATGCATCTAGCTATGATTTAAATGAAGTTGGTTTGGATACATGATCCAAATTCAAACTCCATATATGATTATTTAAATGCCCTTTATTTGTTTTGTCCAAAACAGAGGACAAACATTGTTCAAACATGCATGAAAAAGGTACAGATGGATTCCTTGAATTTTTCTGATAATTTTTCATATATAATTTATTTCATTTGGAGTTACGGTTGAATTTCTATGAATTTTAGAAGTTTGGGGTATTTTCTGAAATTTATAAATCATTTCCTGATTTATTTTAATTCCAGAAATACTTTCTCACACAAGATGACATCACCCCGACGTCATCAGGTCAATAGGGCGGTTCAGTCAAACCTGACCAGTGGGGCCGACTTCGTCGCTGACTCAGTCCGGCTTGAGTGAATGATGTGGGACCGTCAACGAAGACCGGGCCGAGTCGGTTTACACGTGGGGTCCACGGCATTAACACTAATTTAACGAAAAAGTTATATTAACCTAATTAAGCGCAGGTCCCACATGTCGCTGAAACAAAGGCTAATTGTTGGAATAAACTAAACTAATTAACGAGGCTGGCCCCACCGTCATCGATCGAGGGAGGTCAAACCCCGTCAATGAGGCCTAACCAGCCGGCGGCTCGTCGCCGGTGGCAACAGCGCCGCGAGGGCTTCGATCGCTCCTCCGCCACCAAAAGCGTGGCGAGAGGCATCTACGTTGCCGTGTGCTCGGCCGCATCGAGCGAGCTGCAAGCAAGCGAAGGCTCTGGCGGCCGGGCGACGGCAATGGCGACAAGTGCGGTGGCCGGAGCTCGGTGGTGCACGGCGCAGGCTATGGCTCGCCCGAGGGAACCAGTAGCTAGGCCGCATCTAGGGGCCCTAGGAGCACGGTGGACAGCACACCGGGCGTGGTAAGCTTAGCAAGGAGCAGGAGGTCGGCCATGGCGGACGGCGGCCTCGGGAGCTCGTGGGGCGGTGGCTAGAGGAAGCTAGCGAGAGGGGGAGGTGAGGGGAAAAGCTCAGGGGCTCACGGTGATGTCGTAGGGAGGCTCAGCGCGCTCGGGGACGGCTCAGAGGCGACGGAACGGCGATGACGATCTCCGGTGTCCCGAGGTTGAAGACGGGTCGATGGCGACGAAGCAGAGCCCTCCGGCTCATTTCCTTCGGCGTGAGGATGGGGTGCTCGATTTCGGAGCTGCTGGACATGGTCATGGGAGGAGGGGACGGTGGTGGTCGCGGCAACGACGAGCGGCGCTCTCAGGTGCGCTCGGTGACGAGAGGGAGGGAGAGCAGAGGAGGAGGAGGGGGTCCAGAGAGAGAGGGGCGGTCGAGGGGGAGTGCGAGAGGGATCCAGGGGTGCGTGGCGTCCTCGGGTGCCTCCAAAGCAATGAAAGGTGTAAGCAGAGGTGGCAGCGTGTGGTCGCGCAAGGCCGGCACGCGCCTTCGCCCTCCCCGGCGAAGGAGGAAGACGACAGGGGAGGTAAAGCTGGGCTGGGCCGGCTATGCACAGTGTTGGGCTACATGAGCACCAGGTAGGAAAGCCCAGGTTAGTCCTCTCTCTCTCTCTTTCTGTTTTAATTACTGTTTTCTATTTATTTCTGCGACTTTGTGGCTTTATTAAAAATACAAAAACATTTCCAAAAATCCTGAAAATAGTTGTGGGCTCTGTTAGGATTATTCCTAGCATCCCACACTTAAGTTCAGAATTAGTTGAGCACTTAAAATAATGTATAGCATTTAAATGCCCAATTGCAAATACTATATGATTTAATTCAGTGACCAAATATGTTATGGAAAAATGTGCAACACCTCTGGTTATGGTTCTAGCATTTTTTTCCAGAAATTATGAACATTTTTTTAAGCCATTTGGAATTCACTGAAAATATTTTAGTTGAACCTAGTGAATTCCTTTGATGCTAGGGTTTAGGCAATCCCCATTTCAAGTTTCATAAAATTTAAACATGATGCATGGATGATAAAGCAAAGACAAGCAAGGCCTGAACTGGGGATGTGACATAACAGCGGAAGGTTTGGAAGATAAAGTGAGTCCATCAACTCCAACGATATCACTGGGTGAAAGATCACGACCTAAGGCACCTTACTCATCGTCTGAAATGTCTGCAACATGAACGTTGCAGCCTGAAAATGGGTCAGCACCTGGAATATGCTGGCAATGTAACACATAGAGAGTAATGAATGGAACAATGCTATCACTACATGCATATATGGCTGGTGTAAAGCTCTATGGTTACAATTTTGCATAAAGCCAATTTTTCCCTACAACAAAGGAATAATTTTATTTAACTATCATGGTGGTTGTTAAACATTGAGAAGGTTCCTCCAACTCAATCCCAATTAAGCTTCATCCATTACCCAATCAAATTAAAATTAAGTAACATGATGAGATTCACATGATAATCCAAGAAACTAGATACTCAAAACGTCCATAACCAGGGACACGGCTAATCATGATTAGTTTGTACTCTGCAGAGGTTTGCGCACTTTTCCCCACAAGACTCGATCTCGTCCGTTTGATTTCTCGCACTACAAGGTGTTTGAGAAACGGATGGCCGAGACACAGTCTTTCAGAAGCATTAACTCTTTACTCTGGGTAGACAGTACCAACCTACATCCCCTACATCTGCTAGTCTACCACTAAAAGAGGTCACGCAACATAATCAACTATGCTAGAGCCCATAGTATCTTGCGGCTGCACACGGAAGATTATAGCATGAATTATCTTATGATCCCTTTGAGTCTGGGTGGCAGTCCATAGGAGAATCACACGGTACCCCGGGATTTCCAAAATACAGGCAACACTGGGTTCCCCAGGTGCCTCAATCCACCCAGATGTGTATTAAAGTTGCCACCTTAAATTGAACCGTTTATTAACAATCTCACATCTGTCATGGATACACTCACCCAATCCACGTCTACAAGCATAGCATAGCAATATAAGCAAACGTAGAAGTCACTCCCAAAGGTTTGATAATAAACAGGACAATAGGTACTACCTCATCTACTTCCCAAAACCCACATATTAATTAGATCCTAACCATGGAATTATTTGAGGGTTGATCTAATGCAATAAAACTGGGTAGTAAAGAGGTATGTTCAAAGTGTTACTTGCTTTGCTGATGATCCGTGAAACCTAGAGACTCGTAGTAGCATGTTGCGCACTCCGGGTACTCTATCACAAACAAAAAAACAAGCATACAATAAGCACTCATCTAGAAGCATGGGTAAAATTTAAATAAGGAAACTAACCAGAAAGTTCAACTTAATAACTCCCGTTTGCAAAAAGAATCAAATCGAATGAAACAATGAAACTCAAACGGCGAAAGAAACAAGCTTCGTTTACTAATCTGGACATAAGTCAAATTTTATAGTAGCAAAAACTTGTTTAAGTTGGTTAAACAGAAAGAGGGTTTCGAGATGAAACTCTAGGCGCTTGAATCGCATGATTCCGATAAACGAGCGAAAAGATAAACTAAAACGAAAATCAGGGCAGAAATCACGATCAAAAATAATCACGGAAAAACCCTGGGAAAAGAAAAACTGACGAATAGGCTAATGAACGAACTTTCGCTGTCTGCGGCTAAACGAAGAAAACCATTCGTTAAAACAAACGAACGAACGGGCGTTCGCTAAATAAATAAACCAGAAAAAACTGATCTAAAAAACCGGATCGGTTTTCTAAAGAAAACCGATGGCGGCGGCGGCTACCTCGTCGAATCCAGCGAGGCACGGGGCTCCAGCGGGGCAGCGTGGCGGCGGAGTGCGGCGCGCGAGCGGTCGACAGCCGGCAAGCGGGGCGGCGGTTGCTGTCTTGCGCTCTTGGGGCGGTCGGGTGGAGATGGTGGGGTGCAGCGGCATTTAAAGGGTGGGGCGCTCGGCTTGGGAGGGGCAGGCGGCGGTGGCGGCTCCTGACTCCAGCCAGAGTCCGGCTCGGCCATGGCGGGGCGCGAGCGAGGCGGCGAGGCAGCTGGGCCGGCTGGGCCTTCGGCCCGGTCGATCTGAACGAACTTTTTCTTTTTAACTAATTCCGCCGTCTAAAAAAATCCTAGGAAATAAAATAAAAAACTAAAAATGCCGAAATAAATTTTCATCGTCTAAATAAAATATTTAGAACAAGATGAACAGTTTCTTCGCCCTAAAATGCAATTTTGATAAACGTGCAATTTTTCTAACTCGAATAAAATTGCAATAAAACTCCAAATAAAATCTTATTTGATTTTAATATTAAATATCCAAAATTTCTTTATGTTGGGAAAGTCATTTTGATTCCCTCTCTTTTATTTTTATAAAAAAATATTAGAAGAGAAAATAATTAAAATCAAACGATCCTCTTTTAAAAAATTTGAGAAAACTCAAATATGAAAATAACGAAATCCCCAACTCTCTCCGTGGGTCCTTCAGTTGCGTAGAATTTCTAGGATCAAGCCAAAATGCAATAAAGTATGATATGCAATGATGATCTAATGTATAACATTCCAAATTGAAAATTTGGGATGTTACATTTACAATGCGGGGAAAGTGGTTGAGGAAGATTTTGAGATGGTCTTTAGTCTTTGGGGTAATGGAGGTCTTAACTGGCGTCGTGAGGAATTACTGTTTTACACAGAGTTAGATGCTGAGTGGACTGTTGTTGGTCATAAGGGCAAAGCCATTGTTCATTGCTCCCGCGATCGTCGGCGTGCAACTCCGGTGACGGGTCATAGGTTGGTTTTCCAATGGTTATCCGGTGTAGTTGCTACGGGGCATGATTCGAGCCAGCCTTCAATTGAGAATTTTACTACATCAGTTAATGGGTCCATTAATGAGGATCAGGATAGCATTTCGGAGTGAGATAATAGCGCATGTTTTTTTGAACGTGCATGCTATGCATGTGGTGACGTTGGTCACCTGGCGCTTCTATCCTAAGCCCAGGCTTACTGGGCTATGGCCTTTTATCCCAGTAGCCACCTTCAGTAGCCCACCAGCTGAGGCTTGGGCTCATGGGGTTGTTTGTGACTGGTTCAGGCACATTGGGCCGGCCCAGGAGACAAGATTGGTTCCCTCATTTAGGGAGCTAGTCTCGGGGCATTTCCTAAATTTTCAACCAAGACCGCAGACAGACTCCTCGCATTCCACTCCTACTTACCTTTTTGTGAAAGCTCGTTCAACCTCTCCGCCATTGTTGTCAGACTCCAAGCTCCATTCTTCTAAAGAGGCTGTTATGGCGGACATTCCCATCGATCCTCAGCCGTTTTGTACCGCACGGGTTCCAGATTCAGCACATTGAGGGAAGAACTGGAGTTACCAGGGTGGTTCTTCCACCTCGGCTGCGTTGCCATGAGGATTGGGCATCGCCACCATCCAACCACTGCCAGATGAGGTACACTTCTCCAACGTCTGTGATGTTTTGGAAGATTTTCTGCAAAATGATCCAGATGCTCAAGTTGGTTTTCAAGAGATTCAGCCTTGCCCATTTGGGGAGGCATATGTTTAGTTTAGGCACATCTGTGACAGGGATAGGATGGTCAGAGACAGGCCTCATGCTTTTGGGGACGTTTTCATCACATTTACTAAGCATAATGAGGGCAGAAACTAGAGGAGAGTGCAGTTTAACTGGGTGTGCTGGCTTATGATTGTTGGGGTTCCTTTCGACCACTGTAACACTGAAGATATTGCATCTTCAATAGCAAAATTTGGAAGAATCATTCACTGGGAGAAGGAAGATGCTCTAAAGGGCAAGATCCTAGTCAAGGCAAGAGTCACAGACCTGATTGAAATTCCAAAGAGTATACGTTGGTGTGAATGAGAGAACTTTGAAGAAGGATCTCTAACTAGTTCTGTTGAGATCTTGCTGGATGAAATGCAGGGTGGTGGGCCTGCAGATGAGGACCCATTCCCTCCTCCCGGAGTTGATCCACATCCCATTCCTCATAATGCTAATGATTTTCCAGGATTTCATAACTTGCAGCTAAACAATGCTCCTGCAGACAATGCTGAGTGGGAAGAGTGGGATGAGTAGGGACATTGGGCTTTTCCTCAGCCAGCAACACAGCCTATGGATATAATACAACAACAATAGCAAGAAGAAGTTCAGATTGATGGAAATGAAGTTATGCCCAATAGCAGCATTACCACAACAGTTTCTTTGTCTGAAGGTTTGTCCTCACACAATGGTGGACATAATATTCTGAACCAGGAGGTTAATCAAGTGGCTTTGGGAAATATTGAGGCCCCTCTATGGGTTGGTCTTCACAATTTACTGCAAGGTTATCCATCTGATGCTCAAAATGAGGTGGAGGAGTGTGAATTCATTGCTCCTGAGGATCAACAAGTGGGTGTTGCTGACAAAATGGTTCAGCTTGATGCTGCAGCTCCTGTTCTGAACATTGTTAATGAGTTACAGAATGACACTAGTCTCATCCAACAGGAGGCTCTGCAAAATCAGGTGCCAGAAGCCGTTGAAGCCTCTGCTGCAGTTGTAGTGCAGCAATCTTCAGATGACCCACAGCTTGCTGCAGATCATAGCATTCTCAAAGAAGTGTCTGTAGTTAATGAGGATCCATTGAGCTCCATTAAGGAAAGTGTTGGTCCTTTTGCAGGTATAACTAATGTTAATTTGGATATTTCTTCTAATTCCTTGATCAGTCCACAAGAAATGTTTCAGTTGGCCTCACAACATGCTTTTTCTGTTATTGATGCTGCTCATCTTATGTGTGAGGAAGGCATTGAGCTCTGGGGGAAACATTTTGCACCTTCACCCACACAGGTGGCAAGTTCTTTCTCTTTAGATATTTCAATAAGTTGGTTTAAGTTCATCCTGCACTTGCTTCTGACACGAGATAAATTTGATTAGACCTTGCACCTTCTGAAATCCCCCTTATGGCAAATTTTGATTGAGAACTGCAAAGAGGAAGATTCTATTACTTTTTCTATCCCTGATGAGTTCTCTGTCTCCCATGCCCCAGTATGCAAGTTACAGTCACCTGCTGGTTTTAATAAACAGAATGCTAGATGTAGCCTAGTAGCTCACTCTTCTTCTGGAGCAGGCAGTCCTCTAAAAATGGTTTCTCCAACTAATTTTATTTTCTTACCTGCTGGTGAGGCAATCTCCAGGAAAAGGAGGGGAAAAGGACCCCTAGTTGAAACCCAGGTAAGAAGAAGTGGAAGAATTAGAGAGGAAAACAAAGGTTTCAAAAGAAATTCTTGCACAGGAAAATCATGTCTTCCTTGCAATGCTGCTCCTCCAGTTTTGCAAAGTAAAGTAGTTAAAAATCTCACATCATCTATTTGCAAGGTGGCTGGAGAGGATCTGCAAGAGAACATGGCCAAGAGGGCTAAAAGCGAGGAGTCTGATGGGGAGGCCAAGGAGAACAACAACTCCAACCCTAGAGCAGAATGATTAGTAAATCATATATACATTATGGCTGGAAAGCCAGGGTCCATGGGGAGAATGTTTCTAAGTTAGTTTCTCAGATATTGAGCTCTATGTACTGCCTGAGGCATTTTGTTATGTGTTTGCTTGGCACCTTTCTAGGAAGTCTGTTTAGCTTTTGCTATAATAGTTTGCACTTCTGGAAGACTTGTATGATCCTAAATTGGGCACCTAGATTTTTGCAAGTTCTCTGCTGCACCCAGTATATATTCAGGTTCTGTGTCTGCTGTGTTGTGGTCTGTCAAAGGCTGGTCTTTGATAGCAGTTTAATAACAACCATGTTACATAATGAATAATAAGAGATCTTGGAACATATTAAATTGGAACATTAGAGGCATAAATGCAGAAGCCAAGTGGCTAGCTTTAAACCAAAAAATAGAAGAATGTACAGCTGGGATCCTATGTTTACAGGAGACCAAAAGAGAGGGGTTTGACTTGTCTTATGTTCATAACTTCTGCCCACACATATTTAGTAAATTTGAGTACCTTCCTTCTGTTGGGGCTGCTGGAGGTATTATTACAATCTAGGTTAGTTGCTTTTTCATGGAGAAGTACTGTTCCAAAACAAGTTTTCTCTCTCAGGGAAATTCATTTGTAACATCTCCAATCAGTCTTGGGTTTTGACAAACATCTATGGTCCTAGAAACCAAGAAGACAAAGCTGATTTCTGCAGTGGTTTAGTATCAGCCAAATGCCCCCTCATGTGGATTGGATAGTGATGGGTGACTTCAATTTTATCAGATCCCCAAGTGACAGGAAAAAACCAGGGGAGATGTCAATCAAATGATCCTATTTAATGAAGCTATTAGTAACTTAGGTTTTCTTGAACTACCCTTAGAAGGCAGACAATTCAGCTGGAGTAACATGTAGGAAAACCCACTATTAGAAAAGCTTGACTGGTTCTTCACTTCTGCTTCCTGGATGATCTCATACCCAGATTCCATAGCCCTTCCACTTGCAAGACCTATTTCTGACCATCTGCCATGTTTGATTAAAGTGAGAACCTCAATTCCAAAAGCAAAAGTGTTTAGATTTGCGAATTTTTGGTTGAAGCACAACTCTTCTAAAGATATAGTCAAAGCAGCTTGGGACATTCCTGTGGGTTACACAAATCCTGCCAAGTTGATCAATGCTAAGTTTAAAAACCTAAGGAGGGCTTTCAAATTATGGTCAAAGAGTTTGACATGCCTTAAGAAGCAGATTGCAGACATCAATGAGTGCATTTTCCTCCTGGACTTCTTTGAGGAATTTAGAAGATTGGACACCATAGAGTGGAATTGTAGAGCTTTGCTAAAAGAACACTTCCTGACTATTTTGAAGAACCAGAAGATATATTGGAAACAGAGAGCAAAAGTTATAGGAGTAAAATTTGGAGATGAAAATACAAAGTTTTTCCACACCAGAGCTTCAATTAACTACAAGCATAATAAGATTGCTATGCTCCTTAATGAGGATCAAATTGAAATCACTGATCATGATGGACAGGCTAGCTTACTTTGGGAATCCTTCAAATAGAGACTAGGAAAAATCTGAGGGACATACTATGCATTTTGATTTGCAAAACCTTCTTGCCAACCAGATCAACCCATATATCTTCAAGGACATTGAACAGCCATTTTCAGAGATGGAAATAAATAATGTGGTTAAGGACTTGCCTACTGATAAATCCCCTAGGCCAGATGGCTTCAACAATGAGTTTTTAAAAGCTTGCTGGGACATTATAGAGTTGATATAAGACACTTGGTGCATGCCTTCCATGAAGGTAACATTTCTGTTGAGAGCATCAACACCTCATATATCACCCACATCCCCAAGAACTCTGCTCCTCTTACCCCTAGTGATTTTAGACCTATTTCTTTGCTTAATGGGGTGCTAAAGATCATCACTAAGATATTGGAAAATAGATTGCAAAAGGTTATTTTTCAAATTATCCACATTAACCAATATGGATTTCTTAAGGGCAGGGTTATTCAAGATTGTTTGGGGTGGTCCTATGAATACATTCACCAATGTTAAGAGCTAAAGGCTTTGTCAATAAGTGGATCTCATGGATAGAAATGATCTTTAACTCTACTTCAACTGCTGTAATGCTGAATGGAGTACCTGGTAAGAAGATTTACCGTAGAAGGGGAGTGCCACAAGGAGATCCTCTATCACCTCTGTTGTTTGTCATAGCTGCTGACCTTCTCCAATCACTAATCAATAAAGCAATGGGAATGGGCCTCCTTCATGCACCTTTGCAAATTAATTCATGCACTGACTTTCCAGTTGTCGAGTATGCAGATGACACCTTGCTAATAATGCAAGCTGATTCTAGACAACTCATCTGTCTTAAAGCCCTTCTAAACACCTTTGCATCGGCCACTGGTTTAGAAGTTAATTACCACAAGTCTATCATGGTACCTATTAATATTCAAGAAGAGAGGGCTCAAATTTATGCTGGAACCCGTAATTGTCAGATGGGACACTTTCCTTTCACATACCTTAGGATTCCTTTAGGACTTCACAAAGCAACAGTGGATCAATGCTTACCATTGGTTAATAGGATTCCAAAAAGATTGGCTGGCATTGCCACATTTAGGACCTATGCAGGCAGATTGTTAATGGTTAAATCAGTTATGGCATCTCTCACAATATTCTTCATGAGTTGTTTGGATGTACCAGTGACAATTAAGCAGCAAATCTTGAAATATTTCAGGCACTACTTGTGGAGAGGACCAGATATGGAACACCATAGACCAGCTTTAGTAAAATGGACCACTGTTTGTAGACCAAAGAGTCAGGGTGGGCTAGGAGCCATGGATATCTTCACACAGAACAAGGCACTACTTATGAAAAACCTACACAAATTCTACAATAGACATGACATTCCATGGTTGAAATTGATTTGGGAGACTCATTACAATGAGGACAAGTTGCCAGGAGATGAGTTAGTAGGTTCTTTCCGGTGGAAGGCAAACTTGCAATTAGTTCAACAGTTTAAAGGGTTAGCATGGTGCGACTTGGGAGATGGCAGAAGTGCTTTTTTCTGGTTTGATTTATGGTCTGAGCAACTCTTGCAGCATCAGTTCCCCCATCTTTTCTCTTTTGTGATTAATGTCAGACTTACAGTGCAGCAGGTTCTAGCCACAGAGTATCTGGAAGATCTTTTTCACCTTCATTTATCAATGGAGGCCCATGAGCAATTCTTGCAGCTTGAAGAGATGTGTTACTCTATGAGGCAATCACAGTACCAGAATCACACAGACACATGGAGCTATATATGGGGTAATGAACAGTTTTCCACTGCCAAGGATTACGATGTTATAATTGGCTTCAAACAAACTCCACCACACTTCAACTGGATTTGGGATTCATCATGCCAACCTAAACACAAAATGTTCTTCTGGATGCTATTACATGACAGACTCAATACAAGAAATCTTTTGAGAAGGAAAACATTTGTTCTAGAGGACTATAACTGTGCTCTCAGGGGGTGCCAACAGGAGGAAACTCTGTATCATTTGTTCTAGGGATGCACTTTTGCTAAGAGATGTTGGGATCACATCTGTCCCACCAGATCACCAAATTTATCTGTTCTTGAGGCATTCCAGGACATTAAGGAAAAGCTAAGACTACCATTCTTCATGGGCATAATAATACTTAGCTCATGGGCTATTTGGATTTCTAGAAACAACAAGATCATTGAACATATCCACCCCACTTTTCAAGGTTGGAAGAACATTTTCTTGATGGAGTTGAAGTTACTCAAGCACAGGATGAGACCAAAACATGCCAACCAATTCAACTCATGGCTGGATCTTCAAGGATAGTTTCATTTTTCCTTCTGGCAGCTCCTTCCTGCCTAGGGATATAGCTTTAGCTTTAGCCTTAGCCTTAGTCTTAGTCTTCTTTTTGGTTTTTCTAGCTTCTTTAGTTTCTTTTCTTTCTTCTTCTTCTATTTTTTAGGGGGCTTCCCTCAAGCCCTTGCTGTGTTTCTTCTTTCTTTGTAGCTCTGGACCTTGCTTAGTTATTTATAAAAATTGTAGTGGGGTGTTTTGCCCTACTGTTTATAGTCAAAAAAATGTAGGATCCCGAGTTACCCATCTTGGCCAAGATATGCGGAAGAGACTGAAGGCCGCCTACACGCTTATTGAACAGTGTATGCTGGCACACAACGGGTCATTTGCACAGCTGCTCACTACAAACCGGCTCCAACCCTTATCAAGGCTACGTTGGATAAACTTTCTATATTTCCTGCATGGATCGAAGAGTTAAAGAGATCAGCTGCAAGAGCCGGTGCACTTACCGCACTAACCCGGGCCAAAGCATGGCTAACTGATCTTGAACCGGCAAACTTGGCAAATGGCTGCCCGAGTACAAAATAAGACGGGTCACCCTTCAGCGTAGACGACTTTGCCGCCATTACGAGGAGATGCGTCCTCTGGCTAGTAAACTGGCTGCAGACACTGGTCTTACACATTACCAGCCGGTTTATGATGCCAACAACAAAAAGATCAAAGCGCTAACTCATGATGCTCCGGAACGGACTCCTCCGATCCGTAAGCTCACTTATGCCCCCGATGTTGATCCATCAACACTTATAAGTGATGAAGCTGTATTCAGAGCTTTAACTGGGATCGGCTGGGCAACCACTGACTTCCAGCCATTGGCTGAAGAGGAGGAGGATGAACCGGCACTGGAAGATCCACAACCTTCAACGCATCAAGGCGAGGAGTAATGAGTCGGAGGCCAGCTTAACATCTTCTTCCTGTGAAACTTCTAAAACAATTATTCCTTCGGGGCATCAGATGCTTTTGTAATAAGCTAGTTAAACTCTTGATCTGCCATGCCATCGTGCATGTTTTGTTTTGCATGAATCTGTTGATCCGCCAATTTAAGATCTGCCACTTGTGCTTATAATGTTATCAATTTGAATCTGTTCCTGCATACAAACAGATCACAAGTGTCCTGGCGGTTTACCGCAGGATGGGTCATAATACCCAATATAGAACCATTGGTGATTAAAATAATTCATAACCAGGGCTGGTTTAATCAAAACAAAATATAACATATCTGTGCTATTTGATCACACTGCCGGCTTATCAAACCAGTGCAGTGAGGGTGATAACCCAGAAATTTGAGCATACAATGCTCTATTCAATTGTCATATATTGCCGGCTTATGATGCCGTAAGCTGGAAGGAGTAATTCCCAAAACTTAGAGCACAATGCTTCCAAGTATTTGATATCATCATATACTGGCGACTTATAGTCCAAAGCCAGGCCAGGATAATAAACGCCGGTTAACCTCATATATGAACCATAAAGCATTATAAGCCTCATTGGTATTTAACATGTCGCAAAGGATAAACCTCAAAAACTTTCAAGTAGAAAACCAAAGGGAAACAAGGCTTTTCATAGGCTTCCAGGCCTAAAAATCAAGTGCTTTCAAGGGCCGCACAGCCACTGAGTTAAACCTTCATACAAACCTTATATGCCAGACCTCACATAACCAATCGTCGTTTTAACTCTGACAAGTTCAGGGTCTATATAAGATTGACTTGTCAAAAGTATGGCGGGTCATTCCAGGATTACCTGGGCGGAGTGGTAGACTTAAAAGGCAGGATAACCCGGGTTTTCAGGTGAATACACCTGGCTCCCAAGCCTGGCTTTTAAGCCTATTACGAGGGTCATAAAAATCTTGTCCTTTGAACAAAGATCCCCCAAATAATATTTTTGACATGTGCTCGCCAGGTACCTATGTTTGAGTTGGGATGTGCAACAAACTCTCTTTGGTCCCATTAACCTGGGTAGCAAGCCCCCAAGTGTTTTTGTAAGCATGGCATAGCCTGATAAAAGGCAATCATAGCTTCGCTCAATAAGACGGAAGCCCCCATATGACCATATGAAATGTAAATAAAGACTCATTGTTATTAGAAATAAAACGACAGAGGCCTTGCTTGATCAGGGATGTCGGCTTTATTATATTGATCATAATATATGCATTGTCAAAATATGTACATCAGAAGAGCCGATGGCTCAGGTATAGTAAGGTCGAAGATGAGCAATATTCCATAGCCGGCGGGTCTCCTCCTCCGACGTGTGTGAGTCCTTGTGGTCTTGAACATTGATAAGGTAGTATGATCCATTGTTCAGGTTCTTGCTGGCCACGAAGGGTCCTTCCCAAGGTGGGTATAGCTTGTGCACATCAGTTTGATCCTGGATAACCCGGAGCACCAAGTCACCTTCTTGAAAGGTTCTAGTCTTAACCCGACGGCTATGATAACGGCGCAGATCTTGTTGGTAAATAGCCGACCAAGCCGCTGCGAAGTCGCGCTCCTCGTCTAATAGGTCAAGTGCATCCTGGCATGCTTTTTCATTGTCAGCTTCAACATAAGCCGCCACTCGGGGCGAGTCGTGAAGGATGTCACTAGGGAGAACTGCTTCTGCTCCATAAACCATGAAGAAAGGCGTGTAACCCGTAGATCTGTTAGGGGTAGTATTGATACTCCATATCACTGATGGTAACTCCTCCACCCAACAACCCGGCGTCCTCCGCAAAGGAACCATAAGCCGGGGCTTGATGCCTCTCAAAATTTATTGATTGGCTCTCTCAGCTTGACCATTGGATTGTGGGTGAGCCACTTATGATACATCAAGTCGAATATGCTCACGTTGACAAAACTCTTTCATAGCACCCTTGGACAGATTAGTGACATTATCAGTTATAATGCTGTGGGGAAAACCAAAGCGGAAAATCACCATTTTTATGCACTGAATTGTTGTTGCCGCGTCACACTTACTGACCGGCTCTGCTTCAACCCACTTTGTGAATTTGTCAACTGCCGCCAAAAGGTGGGTCTTCTTATCCTTGGACCTTTTGAAAGGCCCAACCATATCAAGCCCCCATACTGCAAACGGCCAAGTAATTGGAATCATCCTCAATACTAGAGCCGACATGTGAGCTCGCCGTGAGAATTTCTGACAACCATCACATTTACTGACCAAATCTTCTGCATCAGCATGAGCTGTCAGCCAATAAAATCGATGACGAAATGCTTTAGCCACGAGAGATTTAGAACCGGCATGATGACCACAATCTCCTTCATGAATCTCATGAAGAAGCTCACGTCCCTCTTCTGGAGAAACACAACGTTGAAACACCCCTATAACATGTGGGGACCCCGACTCACAAGTCGTGATCACCGAATGCACGTGTACAGTGATCCCAGAGATCAATGCTCACTGAACACACAGAAGCTGAATAACAAGAGTCTTACATCCATACATACCGTCTTACACAAATTATGACCATTATGGTCAAGTCTTACATTGATAAAGCCTTAAGGGCTGAACATCAAATGAAACACAAGCAGCGGAAATCTTCGTTGAGAAATAGAACCCATGCCATCTGCCTTAACCCTACAGCATTCATTGACCGAAAACGTCCTAGTTCGCATGTTCGTCTCCAAAGAACTCTTCTTCGAGCTCCGGTTCTTCCATGCCTGGTCAATTAAATAACCAGTGGCAAGCCAATGAGTACTTTGAATGTACTCGCAAGCAACCCATGATTTGGTTCAAGGTACAGTAATGCATGACATAGGTAAAGTTTTGCATAAAGCTAGTTTTGAGTGCAAGGACATGTTCAACAACCTATAAAGCATGCATCAAGAGAATCCAAGTAACCATGAGGACTGGTTACAGATATCAACATAAATATAGTGGGCACCAACCCATTTATCACAAATAG
Source organism: Aegilops speltoides (assembly GCA_021437245.1). Classification (NCBI taxonomy): domain Eukaryota; kingdom Viridiplantae; phylum Streptophyta; class Magnoliopsida; order Poales; family Poaceae; genus Aegilops; species Aegilops speltoides. The sequence goes on from CM038147.1 coordinate 257,479,423, forward strand.
AGTGGGCACCAACCCATCTCAATCGTATCAAGTCCCTTGACTTGACCCAAGTAGTTTTATCAACACCCACACACACACACATGGTTGAAAACTCGGGCGTAGTTTAAGCAAAGACCGCCTAATCGTCCTTGACCGTGGACACGGCTATTCAATAGTTTTACACTCTGCAGAGGTTGCACACTGCACCCACTAGATCCGGGAACTCCGTGTCATCCACGACCAGCGGTACCTCAAGTACCGGGGTAAGCACCAGTCACTACCTTTCCCTAGACGACACTAACATGGAGTCCACTCGATTGGTAGTAACCCCCGTGCCCAACATTTCACATCATAAAGTCGTGGAGCCTCGCTCCCATATTCATCACATACCACAAGCACGGGGTACCAACGGTGTGTCCGTCTGTCAGAAAACAGACATGGCCGCCCTACAGCACGACCCGTCCCCGAGAGAGCACCAACTCTCCCCCGTCACTAGTAATGCGGGCTCCAAGCTAGTATCGACCTAGGTAATCAATAATGCCCTTTCCCATATAAGGGTAGAGTGGTTGCGCATGTAAGGTTGGGACAGTCGACAAATCTTAAATCTAATCCGTTTTCGAAAACAACACACACACTTGCCACGGTACACCACTTCGTCATCAAGTGGTTACCCATTTCCTCATCTCCCTCGGGCATAAGTGGCACCCGACGGGGTTTTCGAAAAAGTCTTTTGAAAATACTTTTGTCTCCATCACCATGCATATACCCGTCCCTTTTCGCGTAGCAAACTACTTAGCATCCTATCTACTCCCACCGGCGTAACCCTCACAAGAAGGTAGGGTCATGCACAATGCAAGTATCAACGAGAAAGTTCGGGGGCAAGCCATCAAGTGGTTACCCCTCATCATGATTCCGTTGCAACAACGATAAGGTAATATATGACATGCATAAAAAGGTTTCATAGACCTGGTCAAAGGGCTGCTTGCACAGCTCAACAAAGTCTTCGGGTCTTCAAAGTCTTCGGTCCAACTCCTTCACAAGAACGCAATCTATCGCCGCAAAGTAAATAACGAGAAAATAAGGCAATAGTAAAACAGAAAAACCAAAGTGCTCGTAAAAATGTCAACACCTTTTGTAAAATACTAGGTTGGAAACTAAGAAGGGAAAATTCCTAGTTTGGGATTTGGTGTAGCATAATGGGAGAAATGGATTTTCAAAGATGGATTTAAATGCTCAAATTTGAATTTAAATTTGAACTATCTGAGAAAAGTTTGATGGATACTTATGAAAGTCACACCATTGAATAGGTGGGATTTTTAGAAGAATTGAGGAGTTGGAATTATTGCATTTGGATTATTATTTAATCTGTGGAATTTTTGGAAAAAGTGATGAAAGGAAAAAGAAAAGGGCACCTTGCTCACTGCTGGGGCGTAACAGCCCATGAGGCAGCGGCCCAGCCAGCAGGCCGCCCAGCCGAGCCAACAGACAAGACGCTGCTGCTACCACCTTTTTTTCAAACCTGACGGCCGGGCCCGCAGGTCGAGAGAGAGAGAGGGCCGTGGGAATTAGGGAGAGGATGACAGGCGGGGCCCACCTGTCATCACTAACCCGTGGATAGGGGGGTCGCGGTGCTCACCGGTGATGATGCAGGCGACGGCGAGCTCCGGCGAGTCTGAGGATGGCTTCAGGGGCCGCCGACGCCGGTGGGTGGTGGACTTGGCGGCGGGATGCTGTTCGCCGGCGACGAGGTTCACAAGGCGGAGAAGCTGGAGGCGGTAGCTCGGCCGCTTCCAGCAGCTGAGAGGGGAAACAAGGGAAAAGGGTCGGGGATGCAGGGGTTCGGATCGAGGCAAAGGAGGAGCGGGGAGGCTTATACCTCGCGAACTCCGCGAGCCGACAGCAGTGGAGCTCGAGCTCGATCTCGAGCTCGGGCGGCTTTGGGGGCGAACTGGGGTGCAGGGGAGGTGTTGGTGGTGCAGAGCGAGGGTGAGGTGGAAGGGCTCGGGAGGCCCTTATATAGGCGAGCGGTCCACCGTGGGCTCGTCGCCGGCTGGCTCGTGCTCGTCGCCACGGGCCTCGGGAGGCGCCGCACCGTGTCTAGGGGCTCGTGGGGTCGAATCGCCCGAGGATGAAGAGAGAGAGGGAGCAGGGGCGAGGCACCACAGGCGGTGAGCACGCCACTGGTGCGCCAGGCGGCCCTTGTTCGCTTCTTGGCGGGGAGGAGGAGAGAGGAGGGCCCGACCAGTGGCGTGCCACGGACGCCGAGGCGCATCGGCAGGCGCGCTGGGGAGGCCCGAGGTGGCCGGAAGCATTAGGCGGGGCGGCTACATGCCTAGCCAAGACTGTAGCACGCCTGAGCGCGTTGGCATGCCATGGCATATTATATGCCCGTGGTATGCCACCGATGTCCAAGAGTGCCGGAGGTAGTAAAGAAGGAGGGGAGGCATTGGATGCCTGGATGGCCACTGGGGTGAGGAGAGAGGTGAGGAAGAGGGAGAAAGGGGCTGTCCAGAGAGAGAAAGAGGGGGTTTACCCTCAATTATTGAGCTGGGGACTTGCCATTGTTCTTGGAGGTGAAAGGGGTCTAGGAGGAGCTGTGGTAAAATTAGAGCTCACCAAGAATAGTGGAAGGGGTCAAAACAGTGGTTTTTGCAAAATGTCGAAGGTGTTTGATAGAGTTTGAGCAAGCAATTGGACTCCAATTGCCATGAGACTCCACAAGGTGAAATGACTCATATAAATATAGCCTTTCACCAATTTGGAGATTATTTGGGCAAAGTTGCCAATGCAACTTTTGTGAACCCTAGAAATGAGCGAAATAGACTTGAGTAGATCTAGTTGAGCATAACACTTCTCCTTGATGCACCACTTTGTGTAGTGGCCTCATTTGGTCATTTGAACATGCTCACAAAAGTTGGGGTCAATGGGAGAAAGTTGGTAGTACAAAGTTGCTCAAATCTGATTCTGGTCAGAGAGGGTTTTGAGGCACTTTGACCAAGATTTCCTCTTCTCCAACCTGTGCCATTTGGTCTAGATGCATCATGGGACCCATGAAGCATGTTCACCAAGTTTGAGCACATTTGGACACATTTGGCAATGTAAAGTTGATCAAACTTCAGAATGGACAGAAATAGTTTTGAGGGGTTTTGATGATGTTATCTTGTTCTCCACGTCATGAGACTTGGCAAGATCATCTAATTTGTCATATGTGACTTGATAGAATTTTCCTGGAATTTTTGAATAATATTTCCTTTGTAAATATTTCAAAAGCTTGAAATATTCAGGAAGGGTTTTAGAGGGATTTGACCAATATTTTGATCATGACCATGTGTTGAAACTCTTATATATGGACAATATATGTCCTATGGGTTTCCCTAAATTTTGTCAAATATTTTTAAAACAATAAAATAATTTTTCCCTATTAAAGACCATTTCGGCCTTAAGAAAAAGCTTTTAAATAAAATAGTAAAACAACTTTTAAAATTATATTTTTGTGGTTTCGGGTATCCTATATCTAATAGGAGTCAAATATATTTTTGGAAAGATTTTTACTGCCCTTAATCAAGTACTTGCAAAGGCAAACCTCAATTCAGGGTTTTGGAAAACTAAATTTAGAAAATACTTTCTGGCCAAATTATTTTTGTAAGAAAATTCTATATTGCACTATACACATGGCATGGTCATTGGTCAGGAGCTTGGGGTAAGGAGATGAAATATAGAGGGTGGAGTAGTTGACTTCAAGGAGCACTTGAAAGAATCACAGAGAGAAAACCAACTCCAAATAATAGCCAAATAATGCAAAAAGTTTTTGTTGGTCCAAATTTTCATGCTTTAATAATGCAAATGAAGTGTTACAAAATGCAGGGTGTGACAGACCTACCCCCCTTACAAGAATCTCGTCCCCGAGATTCCTAAACTAGGCTTTAAAGAGATACGGAAACTCGGTCCTAAGGTAATCTTCACGCTCCCAAGTTGCTTCTGCTTCAGAGTGGTTGCTCCACTGGACCTTGAAATACTTGATGGTGCGGCTTCGAGTGTGTCGCTCGGCCTCATCCAGAATGCAGATGGGCCTCTCACGATAAGTCAAATCAGGCTGAAGGTCAATGGCTTGGTGATTGACGTCCTTGTAGAGATCAGGCTTGTCTGGAACTTGGAGACACTTCCGGAGTTGTGACACGTGGAATACGCTGTGCACATCGGATAGTTCAGGTGGCAATTCCAATTGGTAAGCCACTTCCCCTCGTCGTGCTGTGATCTCGAAGGGACCAATAAACCTTGGTGCGAGCTTTCCCTTAACGTGGAAACGCTTCGTTCCCTTAAGAGGAGTTACTCGCAGGTATACATGGTCTCCGACTTGGAAGTCTACTAGTCGGCGACGAGCGTCAACATAGCTCTTCTGCCTTGACTTGGCGGTCTTCAGTCGCTCTCTGACTAGCTGAACTTGCTCTTCTGCTTCACGGAGGATATCGGGCCCAAAGACAAGTCCTTCTTCGGTCTCCGACCAGTTGAGGGGTGTGTGGCACTTCCGTCCATATAACACCTCAAATGGTGCCATATGAAGGCTTGACTGATAACTGTTGTTGTAGGAGAATTCGGCAAAAGGGATGCAATCTTCCCACTTAGCTCCATATGCTAAGACACAGGCTCGGAGCATGTCTTCGAGTATCTGATTCACTGGTCTGTCGGCCTCCGGGGTCTGCGGGTGGAAGGCAGTGCTGAAGGACAACTTGGTTCCCAGGGCCTCTTGGAACTTCTTCCAAAACCTTGAGGTGAACTGGGTCCCTCGATCAGACACAATCTCCTTGGGAACACCATGAAGGCTTACGATTCTGTTGATGTATAGAGTTGCTAGTTGGTCGCCACTATGGGTAGTCTTAACAGGAATGAAGTGGGCTACTTTGGTCAAATGATAGACTATGACCCAGATGGAGTCATGTCCCTTGTTCGACCTAGGTAGTCTAGTGATGAAGTCCATTCCGACTTTATCCCATTTCCACTCGGGAACCTTGAGTGGTTGGAGCAATCCAGCGGGTCGCTGATATTCAGCCTTGACTCTTTGGCATACATCACACTTTGCAACATAGGTGGCAATCTCCCTTTTCATCCCGTGCCACCAAAATCTTTCCTTCAGGTCTTGATACATCTTGGTTCCTCTAGGATGGATGGAATACGGGGTGTCATGAGCTTCTTGCAAGATCAGATTCTTGAGCTCAACTTTGTTGGGCACGCAAATGCGATTCCCAAACCACACAATTCCTTGCTCATCCTCTGAGAATCCTGAGGCCTTGCCTGCCTTGGTCTTCCTCTTGATGCCTTCAGTACTTTCGTGTCCCTTCTGAGCTTCCTTAATATCATCCATCAGGGTAGGCTTGACTTCGAGGTTGGCTAAGAATCCTGGTGCAACCAGTTCCAACCCGAAGCTTTCAAGTTCTTCATACAAGGCGGGTAGCTTGTCCTTAAACATAGCATTCAAGGAACAAGCCTTCCTGCTTAATGCGTCTGCAACCACATTAGCCTTCCCAGGGTGGTATTGAACACTGAGGTCATAATCCTTGATCAACTCTAGCCATCTCCTTTGCCTCATGTTCAATTCTTTTTGAGTGAAAATATACTTCAGACTTTTGTGATCCGTGTATATCTCACATCGCTTCCCCAAGAGGTAATGTTGCCATGTCTTCAGAGCATGAACCACTGCTGCTAACTCAAGATCATGAGTAGCATAGTTCTCTTCATGAGGCCATAGTTGCCTTGAAAGGTAAGCTACGACTCTGCCTTCTTGCATCAGAACACCCCCCAGTCCGGTTTTTGACGCATCACAATATATCACAAACTCCTTGTGTATATCTCGGTGGCAGGCAGGATCGGGCGGTGGTCGATCTCTTCTTTAGTTCCCGGAAGCTCTCTTCGCACTTCAAGTCCCATTCAACTTTTGTCCTTCTTCAAGAGCTGAGTCATTGGTCGGGCAATGCTTGAGAATCCTTCAACGAACTTGCGGTAATATCCCGCGAGTCCGAGGAAGCTTCTGACTTCCTTCACATTGCTCGGGGATTGCCATTCAGTCACGGCTTCAATCTTAGCAGGATCGACTGACAACCCTTCTTCAGTCAAAACATGACCCAAGAATCCAACTTCACGCAGCCAAAATTCACACTTGCTGAACTTGGCATACAGTTGGTGCTCTCGAAGCTTGTCTAGGACCATCCTCAAGTGTTGCTCGTGCTCTTCTTCCGTCTTTGAGAAGACAAGAACGTCATCAATGAAGACAACAACGAACTTGTCCAAATATTCCATGAAGACCTTATTCATGAGATACATGAAGTAAGCTGGGGCATTGGTCAATCCAAAGGACATGACCGTGCACTCATACAGGCCATATCTGGTTACAAATGCCGTCTTCGGAATATCTTGAGGTCTGATCTTCAGTTGGTAATACCCAGATCTGAGGTCAATCTTGGAGAACACCTTGGCCCCGTTGAGTTGATCAAACAGATCTTCAATCTTGGGAAGTGGATACTTGTTCTTGATTGTAACTTCGTTGAGGGAGCGGTAGTCAATGCACAAGCGGATGGTACCGTCCTTCTTTGCCACAAACAGAACAGGTGATCCCCAAGGGGAGGCACTAGGGCGGATAAATCCCTTCCTCAACTGCTCTTCCAGTTGCTTCTTCAACTCTGCTAACTCCTCTGATCCCATTCTATAAGGCTTCTTATAGATGGGTCCCGCCCCGGGTATGAGCTCGATGATGAACTCAATGTCTCGGTCAGGAGGCATTCCTGGTAGCTCATCAGGAAAGACATCGGGGTATTCGCATACTACCGGCACTTGCTCCAATCCAACTTCAGTCAGACAGTTGACTTGGTTGGCTTGAGCAGAGGAGGGTTGGAGGCAAATTTAACTTCACTCCTTGGTCATTGGTCACAAGTGATCCGGTTGGCGCAGTCTATCAAGCCTTGGTGCTTGATGAGCCAATTCATTCCTAAGATCACATCCAAGTCTTGTGATCCTAAGATGATAAGGTCTGCTAGGAAGTCTACCCCATTAATGACAATCCCGACTCCTCTACATCCTGTCTTGGCTCTCATCTCTGCTCCGGGGGTTTGTACCACCATAGGGTTATACAGGAGTGTAGGGGTCATGCCACTTTTTAATGCAAACTTATGGGTGACAAATGAATGCGTGGCTCCAGAATCAAACAAAATAGTTGTGGGTGCTGAATTGACAAGGAACGTACCCAGCATGACGTTCGGGTCTTCCTGGGCTTCTTCCGCAGTGACATGATTCACACGACCCTTGCCATTGTTGGGCAGGTTGCGGGGAGCTTGGTTCCTTGGTGGCATTCCACGGCCTTGTCCTGGATTCTGCGCATTGGGGCGCGGGGCGTCGGGCTTCTTGTTGGGGCAATTCTTGGAGTAGTGTCCTGGCTGTCCACATCCGAAGCAAGTGACTTGGTTGGGGATGACGCCCTTGCCAGCATTGTTATTGGGGTTGTAGTAAGCTGGCACGGATTGGCATCTTCTTGAGGTGGATAGTTGGTGCGGGGTGCAGGAGCTCTTGGCTGCTGATAGGTTGGCTTGACCGGGGCTGGCTGCCACGGGCGAGGCTTCTGGTTGCTGGAGCTACCCTTGCTGATCATCTTGCGCTTACGAGTGTCATCCAAGGCACGTCGCTTGTCCTCAAGCATGAGTGCCTTGTTCACCGAATCAGAAAGGTTGGGCGGTCACACACAACAAGCGAGTATCTTGCAGAGTCCGGTTAAGGCCTTCCATGAAGCGCCCTTTTGGCAAGATCGGTCTTGACATCCTCGGGGCATACCTTGAGAGAACACCAACTTCTGCATGTACTCCTTGACAGTGCTACTACCTTGCTTCAGGGCTCGGAACTCACGCTTCTTGATGGCCATGATTCCAGAGGGAATGTGGGCCTTGCGGAATTCTGTCTTGAAGGTGTCCCAAGTGATGTCTCGCTCAACATGCATAGCCTTGAATCCATCCCACCAAGCACTGGCAGTCCCCCCGAGACAGTGGGCAGCATACGCCACTTTTTCACGGTCCTCGGTGCATCCGACTAGTGCCAGCAGATCCTCAATGGTGCGGACCCAGTGGTCTGCATCCAGGGGTTCAGCAGTCTCGATGAAAGTGGGTGGTGCATGCTTCTTGAACTCCACCAGTGTGGAACGTCCGTGGCCGTGCCCCGCCGGCTGGCGGTTGACAGCTTGAGCAATCATCCGAGGGCTGCGGTGTTGGCTTGGCGTTCCTCTCGGAAGGCTTGGAGAAGCTGAGCCATGTCCATGCTTGGAGGAGGTGGTGGGGTGGAGTCTGCCTTGGGCTTGGTCTGGCCGACTCCGCTTCAGCAGAACCTCCGGCTTCTTGCTCTTTGGGTAGAGGTACCAAGACGTGTTACAACAGGCATCCTGTTGGAGTGGTCAAGGTTTCATGATTGGGGAAAGATGGGGAAAGCAACATAGATGGGATGCCTAGTAAGGGGGTTGGTATGACACTAATTGTTTTCATGCAAGGGCCAAAAGGGCCAAACACATTCATTAAAGTCCAAATGGATGATGTAGTCGTTTACAAGTTCCCGAAGGAAAGCACGACATCCATCAAACACAACAAAAGCAAACACAACACTACATGGTTTCATAAGAACCATTACATGGACTCGACTTCGCATAGGGGTACACGACCTATCCTACCGTAGGGTTACCAACGGGCATATCCAAGTTGTGAATGATGCCTAAGTGGTGGAATGCTCGGTCGCGTAGTCTGGCTCTACTGGGTCTTCCTCCTCTTCATCAGTAGCGCGGCTTTCTTCATTGCTTGAAGGGGTGGGGGAGTGGAGGAGCTCAACGCGGCGTTGCTTTGCTGGTGGGGTGAAGAGCCTGCGGTAATCCCTTGCGCTCATGCGGGGTTGCTGTGGTGGTTCTCCATCCTTTGGGGGTCTTCCGCCTCTGTATGCGATTGCGGGCTGTCCAGGGGGAGCACCTTCCTTCTTGATCCTATCCGTCTTCTCTTGGGCTTGGCGAAGAAGTGCCTTGGTCTCATGAAGTTCCTTTCGGAGTTCCATTGATTCCACGGCCAAGTGTTGTGCCAAACTATCGGCACAAAGGCTGAAGTAGGTCTGGAATCGGAGTGGAAGTCCTTCTTCTAATGGTGGAGCTGGTGCATTGCTCTCATCCTCGCCTTCCTTCCGATAAGGCAAGAAACGGGTTGCCAACTCGCTCGCCATCTCTGGAAGAAGGTCTCGGAGGCGGTGAGTGCCTTGAGGGTTGCCGCCTCGACGGCAAGAACTAGTGTTGCCATCTGGGTCCCTCAAGAACCAGCTTGTTGGAGAGTCATTGGCCTTCTGATCACTTCCACATGATACTCCGTCTCAAGGCGTCATTGATCCAATGCTCATGGTAGGTGAAAGTGGGGCTCGGTGGGCTGCACTTCTTGAGGCTATCCTCGAGAAGCACGGAAATCCGTGGTCGAAGTCTTGGCACGCAGCCATCTACAAAGGTTGAATGGGAGAGGTCAATAAGGAAAATGCATCTTGGGTGGGGTAAGCTTGAAAAAGAAGAGAGGTTTAGATGGTCTCAAGTTAACTAACGTCCATGCTAACTAAGGCTTCCTACAATCGGGATGGCTCGATACCAGCTCTGTGGGGACCCGACTCACAAGTCGTGATCACCGAATGCACGTGTACAAAGGATCCCGAGATCAATGCTCACCGAACACACGAAGCTGAATAACAAGAGTCTTACATCCATACATACCGTCTTACACAAATTATGACCATTATGGTCAAGTCTTACATTGATAAAGCCTTAAGGGCTGAACATCAAATGAAACACAACCAGTGGAAATCTTCATTGAGAAATAGAACCCATGCCATCTGCCTTAACCCTACAGGCATTCTGACTGGGAAAACGTCCTAGTTCGCATGTTCGTCTCCAAAGAACTCTTCTTCGAGCTCCGGTTCTTCCATGCCCGGTCAATTAAATAACCAAGGCAAGCCAAAGAGTACTTTGAATGTACTACAAGCAACCCATGATTTGGTTCAAGGTACAAGAATGCATGACATAGGTAAAGTTTTGCATAAAGCTAGTTTTGAGTGCAAGGACATGTTCAACAACCTATAAAGCATGCATCAAGAGAATCCAAGTAACCATGAGGACTGGTTACGAGATATCAACATAAATATAGTGGGCACCAACCCATTTATCACAAAACAGTGGGCACCAACCCATCTCAATCGTATCAAGTCCCTTGACTTGACCCAAGTAGTTTTATCAACACCCACACACACACACACATGGTTGAAAACTCGGGCGTAGTTTAAGCAAAGACCGCCTAATCGTCCTTGACCGTGGACACGGCTATTCAATAGTTTTACACTCTGCAGAGGTTGCACACTGCACCCACTAGATCCGGGAACTCCGTGTCATCCACGACCAGCGGTACCTCAAGTACCGGGGTAAGCACCAGTCACTACCTTTCCCTAGACGACACTAACATGGAGTCCACTCGATTAGTAGTAACCCCGTGCCCAACATTTCACATCATAAAGTCGTGGAGCCTCGCTCCCATATTCATCACATACCACAAGCACGGGTATCAACGGTGTGTCCGGTCTTTGTAAAACATGACATGGCCGCCCTACAGCACGACCCGTCCCGAGAGAGAGCACCAACTCTCCCCGTCACTAGTAATGGGCTCCAAGCTAGTATCGACCTAGGTAATCAATAATGCCCTTTCCCATATAAGGGTAGAGTGGTTGCGCATGTAAGGTTGGGACAGTCGACAAATCTTAAATCTAATCCGTTTTCGAAAACAACACAAACACTTGCCACGGTACACCACTTCGTTATCAAGTGGTTACCCATTTCCTCATCTCCCTCGGGCATAAGTGGCACCCGACGGGGTTTTCGAAAAAGTCTTTTGAAAATACTTTTGTCTCCATCACCATGCATATACCCGTCCCTTTTTGCGTAGCAAACTACTTAGCATCCTATCTACTCCCACCGGTGTAACCCTCATAAGAAGGTAGGGTCATGCACAATGCAAGTATCAACGAGAAAGTTCGGGGGCAAGCCATCAAGTGGTTACCCCTCATCATGATTCCGTTGCAACAACGATAAGGTAATATATGACATGCATAAAAAGGTTTCATAGACATGGTCAAAGGGCTGCTTGCCTGGCTCAACAAAGTCTTCTGGGTCTTCAAAGTCTTCTGGTCCAACTCCTTCGTCAGCAACGCAATCTATCGTCGCAAAGTAAATAACGAGAAAATAAGGCAATAGTAAAACAGAAAAACCAAAGTGCTCAGAAAAATGTCAACACCTTTTTGTAAAATACTAGGTTGGAAACTAAGAAGGGGAAAATTCCTAGTTTGGGATTTGGTGTAGCATAATGGGAGAAATGGATTTTCAAAGATGGATTTAAATGCTCAAATTTGAATTTAAATTTGAACTATCTGAAAAAGTTTGATGGATACTTATGAAAGTCACACCATTGAATAGGTGGGATTTTTAGAAGAATTGAGGAGTTGGAATTATTGCATTTGGATTATTATTTAATCTGTGGAATTTTGGAAAAAGTGATGAAAGGAAAAAGAAAAGGGCATGTGCTCTGCTGGGCCGAAACAGCCAGCAGGCAGCGGCCCAGCCAGCAGGCCGCGCCCAGCCAGAGCCAAGCGCCACACAGTGCTACCACATCCCCTTTTCAAACCTGACGGCCGGGGCCCGCAGGTCAGAGAGAGAGAGGGGCGCGGGAATGAGGGAGAGGATGACAGGCGGGGCCCACCTATCATCACTAACCCGTGGACAGGGGGGTCGCGGTGCTCACCGGCGACGATGCAGGCGACGGCGAGCTCCGGCGAGTGCGGGGATGGCTTCAGGGGGCCGCCGCACGTCGGTGGGTGGTGGACTTAGCCGGCGGGATGCTGGTTCGCCCGGCGACGAGGTTCACAAGGAGAAGCTTCGGGAGGCGGTAGCTCCGGCCGTTTCCAGCAGCTACAGAGAGGGGAAACGAGGGGAAAAGGGTCAGGGGGATGTAGCGGTTCCAGATTGAGGCAAAGGAGGAGCGGGGGAGGCTTATACCTCGCGAACTCCGGCGAGCCGACGCGGCGGAGCTCGAGCTCGATCTCGAGCTCAGGCGGCTTTGGGGGCGAACTGGGGGTGCGAGGGGAGGTGTTGGTGGTGCAGAGAGCGAGGTGAGGTGGAAGGGCTCGGGAGGCCCTTATATAGGCGAGCAGCGGTCCATCAGGGCTCGTCTTGCGCCGGCTCGTGCTGCTCGCCGCCACGGGCCTCGGGAGGCGCTGCACCGTGTCTAGGGGCTCGTGGGGTCGAATCGCCCGTGGGATGAAGAGAGAGAGGGAGCAGGGCGGAGGCACTGCAGTGTGAGCACGCCACCGGTGCGCCGGGCGGCCCTTGTTCGCTTGTGGAGGCGCGGGACGAGGAGAGAGGAGGGGCCCGACCACAGAAGCGTGCCACGGACGCCGAGGCGCACGGGCAGGCGCTACTGGGAGGCCCGAGGTGGCGGGAAGCATTGGGCGAGGGCGGCTACAAGATGCCTAGTCAAGATCAGAAGCCTTCTGAGCGCTGCTTGGCATGCCATGACATATTATATGCCCGGGGTATGACACTGATGTCCATGAGTGCGGGAGGTAGTAAAGAAGGAGGGGAGGCATTGGATGCCTGGATGGCCACCGGGGTGAGGAGAGAGGTGAGGAAGAGGGAGAAAGGGGCTGTCCAGAGAGAGAAAGAGGGGGTTTCACCCTCAATTATTGAGCTGGGACTTGCCATTATTCTTTGGAGGTGAAAGGGGTCTAGGAGGAGCTGTGGTAAAAATTAGAGCTCACCAAGAATAGTGGAAGGGGTCAAAACAGTGGTTTTTGCAAAATGTCAGAAGGTGTTTGATAGAGTTTTGAGCAAGCAATTGGACTCCAATTGCCATGAGACTCCACAAGGTGAAATGACTCATATAAATATAGCCTTTCACCAATTTGTAGATTATTTGGGCAAAGTTGCCAATGCAACTTTTGTGAACCCTAGAAATGAGCAGAAATAGACTTGAGTAGATCTAGTTGAGCATAACACTTCTCCTTGATGCACCACTTTGTGTAGTGGCCTCATTTGGTCATTTGAACATGCTCACAAAAGTTGGGGTCAATGGGAGAAAGTTGGTAGTAAAAGTTGCTCAAATTTGATTCTGGTCAGAGAGGGTTTTGAGGCACTTTGACCAAGATTTCCTCTTCTCCAACCTGTGCCATTTGGTCTAGATGCATCATTGGACCCATGAAGCATGTTCACCAAGTTTGAGCACATTTGGACACATTTGGCAATGTAAAGTTGATCAAACTTCAGAATGGACAGAAATAGTTTTGAGGGGTTTTGATGATCTTATCTTGTTCTTCAAGTCATGAGACTTGGCAAGATCATCTAATTTGTCATATGTGACATGATAGAATTTTCCTGGAATTTTTGAAGAATATTTCCTTTGTAAATATTTCAAAAGCTTGAAATATTCAGGCAGGGTTTTAGAGGGATTTGACCAATATTTTGAACATGACCATGTGTTGAAACTCTTATATATGGACAATATATGTCCTATGGGTTTCCCTAAATTTTGTGAAATATTTTTAAAACAATAAAATAATTTTTCCGTAATAAAGACCATTTCTGGCCTTAAGAAAAAGCTTTTAAATAAAATAGTAAAACAACTTTTAAAATTATATTTTTGTGGTTTCGGGTATCCTATATCTAATAGGAGTCAAATATATTTTTGGAAAGATTTTTACTGCCCTTAATCAAGTACTTGCAAAGTGCAAACCTCAATTCGGGGTTTTGGAAAACTAAATTTAGAAAATACTTTCGGCCAAATTATTTTTGTAAGAAAATTCTATATTGCACTATACACATGGCATGGTCATTGGTCAGGAGCTTGGGGTAAGGAGATGAAATATAGAGGGTGGAGTAGTTGACTTCAAGGAGCACTTGAAAGAATCACAGAGAGAAAACCAACTCCAAATAATAGCCAAATAATGCAAAAAGTTTTTGTTGGTCCAAATTTTCATGCTTTAATAATGCAAATGAAGTGTTACAAAATGCAGGGTGTGACATAACACTGCAATGGTGTAGCTCTCCATTGACAATTGTCATCGACTTAGACCGCCGGGTTATCTGCCTGGCCAAGGTTTCATCCTCAGGTAACTCGCCCCGGGTTATATAAGCCAAATATGGAACTGTCCAATCAGGAATAACATGAAGAGCCGCCACCAATTGCGCGTCCGGGTCAGGAATAGCGAGATCCTCCTCTGTAGGCAACTTGACAGAAGGGTTATGCAAAATATCCAGGAAAGTGTTAGGTGGTACCGGCTTACGCTGGGACCCTAATCGGCTCAAAGCATCAGCCGTCTCATTCTTCCTACGATCGACATGTTCAACTTGAGTTGAAGTGACCAGCAATAGCATCAACCTCTCGACGATAAGCCGCCATGAGTGGGTCCTTAGATTCCTAAGTGCCAAAAACTTGCTGAGCTACCAGATCTGAATCGCCGAAGCACCTCACCCGGCTTAAGTTCATCTCCTTAGACATCCGAAGACCATGGAGCAAGGCCTCATACTCAGCTGCATTGTTAGTACAAAGGAACACCAACCTTAAGACATAACAGAATTTATCACCTGTGGGGAAGTCAACACAACTCCAGCCCCCGAGCCCTCCAATTGCCTGGACCATCAAAATGAATAGTCCAGTATGTGTTATCCGGCTTATACTTAGGCATCTGCATATCTGTCCAGTCATTGATGAAATCCACAAGCGCTTGGGACTTGATGGTCGTGCGAGGCATATACTTTAAACCATGAGGTCCAACCTCAATGGCTCACTTGGCTACTCTACCTGTGGCTTCTCTGTTTTGGATAATATCCCCTAAAGGAGCAGAACTAACAACAGTGATAGGATGACCGAAGAAATATTGCTTAAGCTTTCGACTAGCCATGAACAACCCATAGACGAGCTTCTGCCAGTGCGGATACCTCTGCTTGGACTCGATAAGTACTTCACTGGTGTAGTAAACCAGACACTAAACTGGATACTCCTTGCATGCTTCCTTCCGTTCCACCATAATAGCTACGCTGACAGCCCGGGCATTAGTAGCCACGTACAACAACAATGGCTCCTTATCAATAGGAGCACCAAGGACTGGCGGCTCAGCTTGCTGTTTCTTCAAGGCTTCAAACGCTTCATTAGCAGCATCACTCCAGACAAAATCATCTGTGTTTTTCATCATCTAATACAGAGGGATGGCTTTCTCTCCCAACTGTCTTATGAACTAGCTCAAAGCCACAATCCGACCCGCCAAGCGCTGGACGTCATTAACACACTTCGGCTTAGCCAGAGAAGTAATGGCCTTAATTTTTTCCGGGTTAGCTTCAATGCCCCGTTGAGAAACCAGAAAACCGAAGAGCTTGCCTGCCGGCACACCAAAAACACACTTGGTTGGGTTAAGCATCATCTTATTGACCCGGAGAATGTCAAAGGTCTCCTTCAAATCATCTATCAAGGTTTCCTCCTTTCTTGATTTTACCACAATATCATCGACATAAGCATGAACATTGCACCCAATTTGATGATGAAGGCAATTCTGCACAGCGCTGGTAAGTCGCATAGGCACTCTTGAGCCCAAAAGGCATTGACACAAAACAGAAGGCTCCAAAAGGAGTGATGAAAGTTGTCTTCTCCTGGTCCTTAACTGCCATCTTGATCTGATGATAACCAGAATAAGCATCCAAAAGGCTCAAACGCTAACAACCCGCTATAGCATCAATAATTTGATAAATACGGGGGAGAGCAAAAGGATCAGCCGGACTAAATTTGTGTAATCCACACACATACGCCAAGTGCCATTCTTCTTAAGTACAAGTACCGGGTTAGCCAACCACTCAGGATGAAAAACTTCAACAATGAACCCCGCCGCCAAGAGCTGGGCCACTTCTTCACCAATGGCCTTACGCCTCGCTTCATTAAAATGATGAAGGAATTGTTTGACCGGCTTAAACTTCGGATCAATATTAAGAGTGTGCTCAGTGAGTTCCCTCGGTACACCTGGCATATCGGAAGGTTTCCATGCAAAGATCTCCCGGTTCTCACGGATGAACTCGAAGAGCGCGCTTTCCTATTTCGGATCCAAATTAGCACAGATGCTGAACTGCTTGGATGAATCGCCACGAACGAAATCAACTAGCGTAGTGTCATCTACCAACTTAAACATCAAGACCGGATCAATTCTCTGTAGGTTGCTTTTTCAAAGACGTCATATCTGCCGGGTCAACATTGTCCTTATAAAACTTCAGTTCTTCTATTGCGCAGACAGACTCAGCATAAGCTGCGTCGCCTTCTTCACACTCCAAAGCTATCTCCCGACTTCCATGCACTGTGATGGTCCCCTTGTGACCCGGCATTTTGAGCTGTAGATAAACATAACAAGGCCATGCCATGAACTTGGCATAAGCCGGCTGTCCAAATAGAGCATGATACAGACTCTGAATCTTGACTACTTCAAAGGTTAGCATCTCAGCCCAGGAGTCATGATCATCTCCAAAGGCCACTTCCAAAGCGATCTTGCCTACCGGATATGCCGACTTACCAGGCACACCACCCCATGGAAAACAGTATTGGACGGCTTAAGATTCTTGTGAGTTAATCCCATACGACGGAAAGTATCATAGTAAAGGATATTAATGCTGCTACCTCCATCCATCAGTACCTTAGTGAACTTATATCCTCCAACTTGAGGTGCCACCACCAAAGCCAAGTGACCCGGATTATCAACCCGGGCGGGGTGATCCTCCCTACTCCACACAATGCGCTGCTCAGACCATCGCAAATAATGGGGAACCGCCGCCTCAATGACGTTCACGGCCCTTTTAAGGAGGATCTGACCCCCACTTGCATAAACTTGTGGTGATACATTGTACTGCCCACTATTCAACTGCTTTGGGTTACTCTGATATCCAGATTACCGTTGCTGATTCCCCTGACCGGACTTTTGATGATAACCACTCTAATTGCCTTGATTGCTTGGTGGACCTGGAAACCAGAATTAGAACCGCCACCACCGTAACCCGGACCATGAGAGCCGGATCCTGAGCCACCGCCTGGCCAATGATTGTCTTGAAAAAGACTAGAATTTTTGTACTCCTTCATAATGAAGCAATCCTTCTAGAGGTGACCAGACGACCTTTCCCGTGTACCATGCCTTGGGCAGGGCTGATACAACAGCTGCTTAAGATTGAAGCCTGGCACCCCAACCCATGGGGGCGGCTTACCCTTACGACACTGACCATTATTCTGCGCATAGGTGTTAGCCACAAAATCCAAACTATTATCAGCCTTGCACTTACCGTTGCCTCCTTGACACGTCGGGTTATGATGCTGCCCTCTGGTGCTGCTACTCTTCTTTCCCTTTCACAGCTTTTCATCATCAGATTCGGGGTCCTTTGTACCATCAGAGTCAGCATACTTAACCAGAGTCGCCATCAACTCCCCCATGTCGCTGTAGTGGTGCTTGAGCCGCCCTAGCTTCTATTTGAGGGGAATAAAATGGCAATTTTTCTCCAACATCAAAACTGTTGAGCCGGCATTGATGCTATCCAATGAGTGCAGGATAGTTGAGACCCGGCGCACCCAATGGGCTGTTGACTCACCCTCTTCTTGGGCACAGGCATCCAGATCCACAATTGACATAGGTTGCTTGCACGTATCTTTAAAATTCTGAATAAACCGGGCTTTTAACTCGGCCCATGACCCAATGGCATTGGCAGGGAACCCTTTCAACCAAGTATGGGTCGTCCCATCCAACATGATGGTGAAATTCATAGCACACGCATCATCGCTAACATCTAGAAGTTCAATGGCCATCTCATAACTATCGACCCATGCTTCAGGGGGTAAGTCGGCTATATAATTAGGTACCTTGCGAGGACCCTTGAAATCCTTGGGCAACCGTTCATTACACAGAGCTGGCACTAAACACGGCACACCCAAAGTCCTGAAGTTCATGCCTGTCTCCACCGAAGCTGTCGGACGAACCGGAGAATGTTGACGAGCCACATACTGAGCCGCCAGCTCGGCCTCCTGACGCGCTCTTCCCTGATCCAACACATTCTGAGCATTAGCTCCACCGCATGTCGGGTCATGTCCACGGGGCGTGTTGCGGTACCGCCCACTACTTGACACAGCCAGCTCATCAATATGCCTGCTATAACTCCAACTTGGGCAAGGGGTTGAATGAATCCTCTCACGACTGTAAGAATAAGCCGCCTATTGGGCCACAGTCGTCTGAAGTAATTCTTCGGCTCGTCGTATCTCCATCGCTGCCGATGACTCACCTTCAACCGGTAGAGCTGCCAGTGGTGTCGCTGCAGCAATCATAATTTCCAAAGAATTAGAGAAATGACCCTGTGGCGTCGGCACATGCTGAGGCGGAGTCGTATTCAAACGGGGTGGCTCCGACGTGCACGGCTGAGCCGGTGTTCCTGTCCCAGGTTCTTCAACCCGGTTCACCACTGGCGGGTTACTGGCCCCCGCGCCAAGCGTGTTAAAGAGATTTCTTGCCTCGTAAACTGATGGCAGACGAGTCTGATGCCTCCTCCTCATAACTTTGTTTGAAGCGTTTTGGTCCATCATGAGCCTAAAAGATTCTGACTGAATCTGTTGCGCCCGAGCATCCAAAGCAGCCCGCTCTGTAGCCATCCTGGCATTCTCTGCGTTTAGCTCCTCCTTAGCTTGTGCTATCTCGTCACACAATTTTGCAACCTCCGCATTATGCTGAACCTAATCTGCCGAGTTAACCTCTGTTGTTAACAACGTTGTCAAATTGTCCAGTAAATCGGTCAAGACCTAAGTCGGCGGGCGCACAGGGACTCCTGCCCTGGCAGCCGCTGCCGCTGTTGACACGGAGATTATTGCTGTCGTGGTTGAAGAATTCTGCACTGGCTGCGTGCCGGCCATGAAGATTGTGACCCTGTTCAGCGGCTCATAGGGGTCCGGAATACTGTCGCCATCAGAATAGCCCCCAAGCCGGCTGTCTTGCGGTTGATACAATAATTCAGACTTGCCAGTGGACGACTCACCATCAGAGTAAACGACCATCTCACCTCTGGATACATATCTATCCTTAGACTCCGCTTGATGGATGAATCCCATGAAGGCACGCTTCACGGCGGGCTGAACTCGGGTGGGTCGTGCACACTGAGCCGTCTTGATGATGTCAGTGCAGATGCCCAGCTCAGGGCCCGGTTCGCCGATCTTGCTGATGAAGACGTTGATTTCGCCGAAGGGGACCCGGTACCCGTACTCAATTGAGCCGGCCTCGGGGCCCTAGCCTGCATCGTTGATGTAGAGCTTGCTGCGACGACTCTTGGTCATCCGGCCCACAACGTACCCCTTGATCCCTCCAAAGCTGCCCTTCAAGAACTCGAAACCAACGTGCGCTGGCCCCACGCTTGGCGCCAACTATCGTGGAATTGTCATGGTAGATGTCCTAGTGTGAGGACTTAGTCGTGGATCCATCGCAACTAGGTTAGCTTAAAGGGGTTAAACGGGACAAAGGACACACGGAGTTTATACTCGTTCAGCCCCTTGCGATGAAGGTAAAGGCTTAATCCAGTTTGAGGTGATATTGCTTATGTATCGATTACCAGGGAGCGAATACGCTTGACCTAGCTTTCAATCTCTTGTTTCTTGCCCTATGTCACTGTCGGGTCATCCCTTTATATACACAAGTTGATGCCGGTGGCTTACAGAGTCCCGGCCAGCTCATAAACAATGTGTCCGGCTCGGTGATTAACTATACATGCCTTATAATAGAAGTTATACTTATATGGTGGTTTACTCTTGTTGGGCCTTAAGTCGCCCCTGGGCTTTCGGGCCCTCAATGAGTCTGCGTAGTGAACCGCCATCTTCATCGTCTCCATGGCTTCATCTTGATAAACTTCCATGGGCTTAACCTAGCCCATCCTGGGTGGGTTAACTCCATAGTCATATCCCCAACATTAGGCCCCAGGTTGATTTGAACTTGTTCATATCAATCTTCAACACTTAGAAAATTCCTTCTTCATTACTCTTGCGAAACCTTGTAAATCGCCGCCACGTCATCTTGTAAGATCATGGTAACCCGATGTGATGTCACCTATCATGAAATTTATACAAAGCCAAAATAATGTCTCGATTACCGGGGAGCGAATACGCTTGACCTAGCTTTTGATCTCTTGTTTCTTGCTCTCAGCCGCCCGGTGGCTTACGGAGTCCCGACGGGCTCATAAACAATGTGTCTGGCTCGGTGACTAACTATACATGCCTTATAATACAATTTATACTTATATGGCGGTTTGCACTTGTTGGGCCTTAAGTCGCCCTTGGGCTTTTGGGCCCCCAACGAGTCTGCGTAGTGAACCGCCATCTTCAGCGTCTCCATGGCTTCATCTTGATAAACCTCCATGGGCTTAACCCGGCCCCTCCTGGGCGGGTTAACTCCATAGTCATATCCCCAACACCGTGTGTTAATGCTTCGTTCCTGTTCTTTATTAAAAGGAGGCCTTAATATCCCTTAGTTTCCAGTATTAACCCCGCTGCCACGGGAGGGTAGGAAAAAAGATGTAATGCGAGTTCTTTCCATAAGCACGTATGACTATTTACGGAATACATGCCTACATTATATTTATGAACTGGAGCTAGTGCTGTATCGCCCTAGGTTATGATTGTCACATGATGAATATCATCCAACAAATTACCGATCTAATGCCTACGAATTTATCCTATATTGTTTCTGCTAAGTTACTACTGCTATTGTCACTGTTATACTTGCTACAAAATTACTACTATCACTGTTACTATTACCATTGCTGCTATCACTCTTATCAAAACTATCGTACTACTTTGCTTCTGATCACACTGCTGCAGATAGTTAATCTCCAGGTGCGGTTGAATTGACAACTCAGCTGCTAATACTTGTAAATATTCTTTGGCTCCCCTTGTGTCGAATCTATAAATTTGGGTTGAATACTCTACCCTCGAAAACTGTTGCAATCCCATATACTTGTGGGTTATCAAGACCTTTTTCTGGCGCCGTTGCAAGAGAGCATAGCTATATTTGTTGAGTCACTTGGCATTATTACCAGTTTATCACTATGAGAATCTGAAGGATGCTAAGATGAAGATTTACCCCTCTAAGACGAGGGGAGGTAAGGAACTGCCATCCAGTTCTGCTTTAGATTCACCTTCTGTTATAAGTAACCTTGCAACACCACCACATGCTATTAATCCTGATATGTCGTAAGTTATTGATGATGCTACTTCTACTCGGAATGATGCTTATGATGATGCTAGTACCTTGCTTGATGATGATGTGCCACTTGGTGAATTTCTTGATGAACAAATTGCTAGAGTAATACAACATGATGTTGTTGAATCTGATGATGAGCTTGAAACTGAAACTCCTGAAACACCTGCTAGAACTAGCCTTCCTAGATATGAATTGCCTAAGGTACCAGAAGGTTATGTTAAGAATGAGGAGACAACTAGAGATATTCTTGCTTGTAAGGATAGAAATGATCTAGAGAAATTATTATGCGATTATAAAGAAAAGAATGCTAGAATGCAATATGATCCTAAGTTTGCTACCTCACCTATCTTTATTGATGATAAGGATTATGAATTCTCTGTTGACCTAGAGTTAATTACTTTGGTTGAATCTGATCCTTTCTATGGTTATGAAACTAAAACCGTTGTGGCACATCTTACTAAGTTGAATGATATAGACACCCTTTTTACTCATGATGAGAAAACTCGCTATTACTTTATTCTCAAATTATTTCCGTTCTCATTAAACGGTGATGCTAAAGCTTGCTACAATACTCTTACTCCTTGTTGTGTGCGTAGTCCCCAGGATATGATTTATTACTTCTCTGAAAAATATTTCCTTGCTCATAAGAAACAAGATGCCTTACAGAAAATATTTAACTTTGTGCGAACTAAAGAAGAGAGTCTCCACAAGCTTGGGGGAGGCTTTGCCAGTTACTTAATGCTTTGCCTGATCATGCTCTTAAGAAAAATGAAATACTTGATATCTTCTATAATGGACTAACTGATGCTTGTAGGGATTTCCTAGATAGTTGTGCTGGTTGTGTTTTCAGGGAATGAACTGTTGGACAAGCTGAAGAATTATTGAATAACATATTGAAAAATTATGATGATTGGACTCTTCCTGAACCACCACCTAATCCCACTCCAAAGAAGAGGGGTATATTATATCTCAGTCCTGAAGATATGCAAGAGGCAAAGAAATCTATGAAGGAAAAAGGTACTAAAGCTGAGGATGTTAAAAATTTACCTCCTATCGAAGAAATACATGGGCTTACTACACCACCACTGTCTAAGGTGGTAGAGGTAAATTCTTTAATGAAATTCAATGATAATGACAATCCTCACAATATGCTCCCTATCCAATGACTTTATGAGTTTGAGAATTATATTAGAAAACCAGATCACTTCAATGCAAATGTTATGAAACAATTGAAATATAATTCTGATATGATTGCTCGCTCGAGTGACTTGTTATTTAGAATCTCAAATGATGTTAGAGGTGTTGGAAAACATGCTTCTATGGTACATACCCAGTTAGAACAAGTTGCTAAATCTCAAAGAGAGTTGCTTGATGAAATGAATAACAATATACATGACTTTGTTGTTAGAGTTGCAACTAGAGGAGCTAAAATGACTCAGGAACCACTTTATCCTGAGGGACACCCAAAAACAATTGAACAGGATTCACAAAGGAATAATACCACTACACCTAGTATTTCTAAAAGCAAGAAGAAAAAGAAAAATGATAGGACTTTGCATGCTTCTAGTGAACCTGAAATAGAAAAACCTCCTGATAATGATAATGATGTTTCTATTTCTGATGCTGAAACTCAATCTAGTAATGAACATTCACCTAGTGATAATGAAAAAGATAATGTTGATGTTCAGGAAGATATTCAACCAAACAATGAGAAAGAACCTGATAATGATGTTGAAATAGAACCACCAGTTGATCTTGATAAACCACAACCCAAAAATACACGATATGATAAAAGTGACCTCATTGCTAGAAAACACGGTAAAAAAGAGAACCGTGGGTTTGAAATCCTATGCCTTTTACACCCAAGTCAACTAAAAAGAAAGATGATGAGAATTTGAACGCTTTGTTGAAATGCTGACGCCGGTCTTTTTGCGTACTCGCTTGACTGATATCTTGAAAATGCCTCCTTATGCAAAGTACATGAAAGACATCATCACCAATAAAAGAAAAATACCGGCAACTGAAATCTCCACCATGCTTGCTAAGATGGAGTACCTAAAAAACATGGAGATCCGGGAATACCAACTATACCTTGCTCCATCAAAAAAGAATTATGTGAAAACTGCTTTATGTGATTTAGAAGCTGGTGTTAGTGTTATGCCTTTGTCTTTATATAAAAGACTTGATTTGAATAAACTCACACCTACTGAAATATCTTTGCAAATGGCTGACAAATCAACTACCATATCTCTCGGTATTTGTGAGCATGTGCCCATTGTTGTTGCTAATGTTACTATTTTGACTGACTTTGTCATACTTGAGATGCCCGATTACGACAACATGTCGATTATCCTTGGTAGACCCTTCTTGAACACTGCAGGGGCTGTTATTGATTGCAATAAAAGCAAGATCAATTTTCATATCAATGGATGAGCATACGGTGCACTTTCCGAAGAAATAATTCCAAGTGAGTGGTATTAATGTTATTAAAAAATCTCCGACAATCACTATTGGAAGTTTTCAACTACCTCTACTTACTGTTAAAAAGAAATATGAAATGCTTATCGTTGGGGACATTCATAGTCCCGTTGATGTAACTTAGTGATTTACGAAAATTCTCCAGTTTCTGCTAATTGAAAGTGGTTGTTAATAGCACTTGATCAACCTTATTAATGGATCATTTTTGAGAGGTATGAAGTTGATGAATTTAGTAAGCACTACCTTTTGTCCCTACCTTTTGTTTTCTATTTTGATTAGTTAAATAAAATAAAATGCCATGTTTTGTCTGTTTTCTGAATTTCACGTGCAATAAAAAAATGACTCAAAAATAAAAGTTCTCAGAATGCTCTAAAAATTTAATATGATTTTTTCCCGAATATTTAAGAATTTCTGGTGCAAATAATATCAGCGGAAGGTGCACCAGGTGGGCACAACCCACCTGGGCGCGCCAGGACCCACAGGCACGCCCTGGTGGGTTGTGGTCCCCACGTGGGCCCTCTCACTTATCTCTTTACATCACATCATCACCTACCTCCAGAAAAAATTCTCCATTGTTGTCTCTCGTGTTCTTGCTCTCAAACCCACGGATTTCGATCTATTTGCTCAAAGCTCCGTTTCCGAAGCTGTTTCGGGGGATTGTTGCTTGGTATGTGATTCCACCATTTGTCCAATTATTTTTTGTTTTAGTGGTTTATATTTTGAATAATTAGCTACTCTTGGTGCTGCTGTAGATGAGCTTGCATGTTGAATTCTTAGAGTCGTAAGTAGTTTGAATGCTTGCTATGGCCTCTGTACATCCCTATGAGTAGTTGCTATCAATTTCTGAGGTTTTGTTGAGAAAAATTTGTGGACTAAATTTTAGAATTTTTGTTCATAAGAAAAGGATGAATATCTTTAGGTGCTTCTAAGAAGAACTCCAAGGGAGTTATTGGGAAGTCATCTGATAGTGATCTCCACCCCTGAAGGTTGGCGGGAGTACGGCCATGCGAATGGCCGCATACCCCGTTCATGGAAGAGGCTGGAATCTTTAGGAGTACACACAATATGCTGCTAATGCCGGCCTCACCGACTTCATCGCAGCTGAATGTGAACAGTATCATCTCCTAACAAACACCTTTGTTCAAAGTTTTAATTTCCTTCCTAAGAATAATTCTCCTGAGGTGCAGTTTAACTTATATGCTGAAACCCGTCAGATACCACTTACCGAATTTTGTAACATGTGCATGATCCCTTCTAATGGGAGCTTAGTAGAGCCTAGGCCGGCAGAGTTTGAGGCCTTTTATCGTACCTTGACAGTGGGAGATGAGAGAGGGGTGTCGGCTATCACTACCGCTGGCTTGCATTTTCCCGTTGTTCATTATTTTGCTCTTTTCATTGCAAAATGCTTGCTTGCTAGAGAGAAGGTGGGTGCACTCAGTTCACCGGACCTTGCAGTTTTACGACATGCACTAGAGGGCGACAACACTTATAACTTGGGAGCTATTGTGGCACATCACCTCCACATTAATAAGTCCAAGGATTTTCACTACTCGATTGACAGCTCACTTTAATGTTGAGATACGCCCTCATGATTACCCTCTAACTAAGGTTTACCTAGACCGCGCAGCCATGGAACACCATCATTTTATTGCACGAGATTACCCTGACATTCCTATTCCATATAACCTTTTTTTAGCATTGAAACTCGTGATATTATTCCATTGCCTACTCCTGCTTTGTTTGATCCTGTTGCCAGGGGCGGATATAGGATTATGCCTGCAGATATCATTGCCTACCGAAACGACCAGACTACAGTAGTGGAGGAGCCTCAGCAGTGGGATGCGTGGATGCCTTCTTCTCAGCACCTAGACTACTATCCAGGCTATTGATCGATTACCAAGTTAGGCCAAAAGCCTAAGCTTGGGGGAGTACGTGTTTCTCACTGACATTAAATTAATGTTCACACATAGCATTTCAGTTGTCGGTGTTCAAACTTTTTCATTGTATTATCCATGCTTAAATTTATTTTCTTGCTTTCTTCTTGTGTGTTTGAAAAACCTTAGAAAAAACAAAAAAATTAGTTGTAGTTAGTTTACTTTCTTTGCATGCTTGGTTGTAATACTTAAAAGAAAACCCAAAAAGATTTCCGTGTTCTTCTTTTGCTTGTTGGGAGCTTTCCCGTGTAAATAGGTTTTTCTCGTTTTTGCTTTCCCTTTATTTGCTTGTTCTAGAAAAACAAAAAATCAAAAAAAATTTCAGTGTGTTTCTCTGAAATCCTTTTATATTTATTCGAGTCGCCGAGGAGAAGACCATGATGAAAATGTTGAGTCGCTCTCATATGCATAATTGTTGGTCTAACAAAGAGCCCAGTTTACTTGTCTTCTCCTGTTGAATAAAATGTTTGTAGATTCTAGCTTAGTCCACGACACTCTTGCACTATTATTATTTTCTTATTGTTTGGTCGTGCAAGTGAAAGGAAATAATGATGATATTCGATGAACTGGCAGTGGCAGAGAGAAACGGGTATGAACTCGACTTGTTTTGTTTTCGTAAATATGTTTAACCTAGTATCCATGATTCATCCCATTATGATTAAACAAGTTCGCAATGAAAATTAGAGATCATAGTTTCTCATGCCATGCATAAGTAGCTAGGAGTGGATAATGATTTATCTTGGATATCAACATTGCGTTAAAATGATTGTGATGTAGTATGACAATATGGTATCTTCCTCTGAATGTTCGAGTGGCTTGACTTGGCAAATGTTGATGCATGTAGTTGAATCAAAACTAACATAGCCTCGATGATATTTATGTTCATGGTGTTCATATCCTACTCATGCTAGTGTCCAATGTTACTTATGCATAATGCGTGTTCATGACTATTATTGCTCTCTAGCTGGCCGCTCCTCAACCTATTTGCTAGCCCTCGCCTATACTAAGTGGGAATTGTGCTTGTACATCAAAAACCTTGAACCCAAGTTACTCCAGATGAGTCCACCATACCTATCTATATGCGGTAATACCCTGCCGTCCTAAGTAAATTTGCATGTGCCACCTCTCAAAACTTCAAATAAATATCCTTTTTGTATGACTGGATTGTTCATAGAACGACAGGAGGAGGTCGGTATCTTCCATGCTAAGCGGGTTATTCTCAGGTCGAGTGTTTATTCACTCGCCATCGCACGATAAAAGGGCGGTAATAGGGATGCCTAGTCCCAAAGTGCAAACAGAAAAGCTTACAAATAATCAAACAAAAACTCCCAATGGAGTCAAAACCTTTACTTTTATCACTTGGGAACCGCCACTAGAATGCTTAGCATGGAAGATATTGATAACTGATGATCGTGAAGTAAATGAGAAGGGTGCATGTCTCAAAATATCATTTACCTCTATTTTAAAAACTTGAGCTCTAGCACCTCTGCAAATCATTGCTTCGCTCTGTGAAGTATCTATTTACTTTTATGTTGTGTCATCACCTTCTAAAATAAGCGCCAGAACCTTAGAGCACTGTTGTCATGCTTATGCATTGTGTGTAGCTAATGTTGGGTGCATCATGACTGGATCTTTTCTACCATGAATTACAATGTTTAGTCACTGCTTGAACTTTGGAGGTGCTCTGCATTTATGTTTTGTGGTCTCAGAAAGGGCTAGCAAGATACCACTATTGTCATATTATATCATGGTTGTTCTGATAACATGTTGCTGTCTGAGATATCTTATTATTGCTCGCTAGCTGATTATGTCATTGATATGAGTTAATATAATTTTTAAGAGTTATTGTTGACATGGTTAGTTATAACGTTGGCTGAAAATCTAGGTGATGTTTAAGCTTATTTAAGCAAACAAGAGCAAAAGAGTTTGTAAAAGTTTTATGTCTCACTTTCAGTTTTATCAACTGAATTGCTTGAGGACAAGCAAAGGTTTAAGCTTGGGGGAGTTGATATGTCTCCAATGTATCTAGTTTTCCTAATGCTTTTCCTCTTGTTTTGGACTCTAATTTGCATGATTTGAATGAAACTAACCCCGGACTGACGCTATTTTTAGCAGAACTACCATGGTGTTTTTTTGTGCAGAAATAAAAGTTCTCGGAATGGAACGAAACTTTGCGAGGATTTTTTATACAATAAAAGAGAATTTCTAGAGCAAAGAGCTACTAGAGGGGGGGCAACTGGGTGGGAACACCCCACTAGGGCACGCTAGCCCTCCCAAGCGCGCCCAGGTGGGTTGTCCCCACCTGGTGGCCCCGTAGACCTTGAAACCGATGTTATAAAATCCTATTTTTCTAGAAAAAAATCAGGGAGAAAGAATTATCATGATCCACGAGACGGAGCCGCCGTCACCTCCTATTCTTCATCAGGAGGCCAGATCTGGAGTCTGTTTAGGGCTTCGGAGAGGGCGATCTTCGTTCTTCGTCATCACCAGCCCTTCTCCATCACCAATTACATGATGCTCCCCATCGAGAGTGAGTAATTCCTTCATAGGCTCGCTGGTCAGTGAGGAGTTGGATGAGATTCATCATGTAATCGAGTTAGTTTTGTTAGGGCTTGATCCCTAGGATCCACTATGTTCTGAGATTGATGTTGCTATGACTTTGCTATGCTTAATGCTTGTCACTTTAGGCCTGGGTAACATGAATTCCGATCTGAACTGTTTATGTTATCACCATTATATCCATGTTCTAGATCCGATCTGGCAAGTTATAGTCACCTACACGTGTTATGATCCAGCAACCCAGGAGTGACAATAGTCAGGCCCACTCCCGGTGATGACTCTAGTTTGAGGAGTTCATGTATTCACCATGTTATTATGCTTTGTTCCAGTTCTCTATTAAAAGGAGGCCTTACTATCCCTTTGTTTTCAGTATAGACCATGTTGCCACGGGAGGTAGGATAAAAGATGTGATGCAAGTTCTTTCCATAAGCACGTATGACTATTTACGGAATACATGCCGACATTATATTTATGAACTGGAGCTAGTGTTGTATCGCCCTAGGTTATGACTGTCACATGATGAATATCATCCAACAAATTACCGATCCAATGCCTACGAATTTATCCTATATTGTTTCTGGTAAGTTACTACTCCTATCGTTGTTACTATTACCATTGCTACAAAATTATAGCTATCATTGTTACTATTACCATTGTTGTTGTCACTATTATCAAAACTATCATACTACTTTGCTACTGATCACGTTGCTGTAGATATTTAATCTCCAGGTGTGGTTGAATTGACAACTCAATGCTAATACTTGCAAATATTCTTTGGCTCCCCTTGTGTCGAATCTATAAATTTGGGTTGACTACTCTACCCTCGAAAACTGTTGTGATCCCGTATACTTGTGGGTTATCAAAGACAACAACTCTTCAACACTCGAGCGGAAACCTATCCGTCTAGAGAGTGTGCAGCTCTCAAGGGTAATAGGCACAAGAATTCTGTCTCGGAACTGTTGTGATGCTAAACCACTGTGTGTAAGTTTGAGCTCTTGATATTCTCTCGGTGGATCTTATACTCAAATCACTCAGAGAGGGGTTGCTCAAATCAATCTTCTCAGAATCTCAAGCGAAGCAGCCAACGGACAAAGTTGGAGCAGGGTGGCTATTTGTAGTCACAGCCTTCCCTGATGGGAAAAGACCAAATTGGACATAGAGAGGAGCCAATAGTCGAACGACACGAATCCAACGGTTGGATTTGAGCACAATGGTAACATTAGTTGCGGAGCAAGTAATGCTAACTCCTCGGTCTGAGACAAATCTCTTGTAGCAAAGAAGATCACAATTTGTTGTTGGCAAGTATTTTCTAGAAACACAAAGAGATTTCTCTCACAACTTTCATAGGTTTTGGCTAAACATCACAGTAGATCTAAGCATCAAGCACCTATACCTCTCTTAATAGTATTGAGGTCCTATGACTCAAATAAAGTAAAGAAGAACAACGAAATGAATACTACGTCTTCACTTTGTCTTTGACTTCCATTCGCTGCAGTCAATTTCTTTGTACAAGCATACCAAAACATATGCTTCGCTTCAACGGTAAAGCTTCGAGGGGTTAATTCCTTCACATGAAACTTCTCGTCTATATAACTCCATCATATTTAGCTCGTTCTTCTCTGCAACACAAGTATACTTCGGTGAAGTTCCTCGAACTTAGCACCGGAGACAACATTCTCTTCGGTTCTGTATGGACTATTTCTCTCTATATGCACTAGCAAACGAATCAGTCCATACATGTTTCCGTCAACAATCTCCAAAGCAAAAGGGAGGCAGATATTGCGTTAACAATCTCCAAAACACAAGGTAGGCAGATATTGCATCAACAATCTCCCCCTTTGGACAATTGTTGACAAAACAGATCGCAATATTTCTGATCAAAGTTGGGTTTTGACAAATATATATGGCCCATGTGTACATGAGGATAAGATTCAATTTATTGATTGGTTTGCCAATATCCACATGCCACCTGAAGTAGACTGGATTATGATGGGGGATTTCAACTTTATTAGAAGCCCTTTAGACAGAATCAGAGCAGGGGAGATGTCAATGAGATGCTTCTTTTCAATGAGGCCATCAGTAAACTATTACTGGTTGAACTTCCACTCAAAGGCAGGCAATTTAGTTGGTCAAATATGCAGTAGAGCCCTCTTTTGCAAAAGCTAGAGTGGTTTTTTACATCTGCATCTTGGTTCACTTCTTACCATGATTCTGTTGCTATACCTCTTGCCAGACCAGTTTCTGACCACCTGCCCTGTATGATCAAAATTGGAACTACCATTTGTAAGTAAAACATTTTCAGGTTTGAGAACTATTGGCTTCAGCACAGTACTTTCAAAGAAATGGTGGGAAATGATTGGAATATTCACGTGGGTCACTCAGACTCTGCTAAGATGATTACTGGAAAGTTTAAGAGTTTGAGAAGAGCAATTAAATTATAGGCTACACAATTGCCTGGTCTTAGAAAACAAATTGCTACCTTGAATGATTGGAATGGGCTTTTTGATTTCCTGGAGGAGTTTAGAGAGTTAAGTATTTGGGAACGGAAATACCGATCCATCCTTAAGGAGGAGTTACTTGTAGTTCTTAAAAACCAAAGGATCTATTAGCAACAAAGAGGGAAAATCAAGGGGGTAAGTTTGGAGATGAAAAATACTAAAAAATTTCACACCAAGGCTTCCATTAATCATAGGCACAATCATATTTCTATTCTTAAAAATGATGACCAAGTGGAAATAACTGATCTTGATGGAAAGGCTGCAATACTATGGAATGCTTTGAAACAAAGTGAAAGTGTGTTACGTCGACTAGAGGGGGGTGAATAGGCGATTTTTATGAATTCTTCACTAAGGAATTTCAGGGTGGGGAAATTCCTAAGCAAAGAACTACTTGCAGCGGAATAAGTACTCAGGTATAAGCATAACAGAGCAACAGCATAGTCATCATGATGAAATGAAAGACGAAGACAACATAGTCTTCAATACACCAGAATCACTAAGGGGCACTAGATGCACTTACACAAAGATTGGGAATGAGAGTAGAGACCACTATGCACTTTGATCCAGGTTCAGAGAAGTTTGTAAGCTCTTTCTCTTTTTTCTTTTTTCGCTCAAGACCTATTGCAACAGCAACATGACCCTACAATCTTTGTCAACCTGGAAGCCCCTTTCGCTGACCAAGAGATTAATGATGTAGTAAAAGAATTTCCGAATGAAAAATATCCTGGCCCTAATGGTTTCAATAATGAATTATATAAAGCTTGATGGGACATCATTGGTCCTGACATCAGACAACTAGTCCATGACTTTCATGTAGGCACCATCAATCTAGAAAGCATGAATTCGTCTTATATTACTCTCATTCCAAAGGTGGAATGCCCCTTATCTCCCAATGATTTCAGGCCCATGTCACTGTTGAACATCTGCTTAAAGATCATCACCAAGCTTTTGGCAAACAGACTCCAAAAAATTATTTTGAAGATTGTTCCCATTAACCAATATGGTTTTCTAAAATATAGAGCTATTAAAGACTGTTTGGGTTGGGCATATGAATACCTTCATCAGTGTCATGCTTCTCAAGAACAAGTGTTTGTGTTGAAGTTGGATTTATAAAGGCATTTGATAAAATAGAACATTAAGCAATTTTGGAGATTCTTAATGCCAAAGGTTTTGGCAACAAATGGATTCGAGGGATGGAAATGATGTTCAAAAATGCTTCATCCTCTATTTTATTAAATGGGTCCCAGGAAAGAAGTTCTATTGCTTGAGAGGTGTCAGACAAGGTGATCCTCTGTCCCCCCTTCTTTTTGTCTTGGCAGCTGATCTACTCCAGTCCATCCTCAACAAAGACATGAATATAAATTTGGTCTCTTCTCCAGTAATAGTAAATAGCTGTCCTGATTTCCATGTGGTGGAATATGCTGATGAAACCTTGATCATCATGAAGGCAGACCCAATCCATCTGTTTAATCTTAAGACTATACTAAATACTTTTGCTGTTGCCGCATGACTCAAAGTGAATTATCTCTACTCTAATCTGATCCCCATCAATTTATCCGAAGAAAGAGCTACCATTAAGATTCATACACTGGGATGCAAAAGAGGTTTCTTCCCACTCACTTACCTGGGGCTTCCACTTGGATTGACTAAACCCTCAGTGGAGCAATGTCTGCCTCTCGTACAAAGAATTGCTAAAAAGTAGCTAGGGTTGTCAAATTTTTGACCCAAGCTGGGAGATTGCTTCTGGTTAAATCTATACTGGCATCTCTTCCAATCTTTTTTATGTGTTTCTAGGATATACCAGAGACCATCAAAAAACAAATTGCTAAATACCTCAGGCATTGTCTGTGGAGAGGATCAGATATGGAAGATCATAGACCAACAATGGTTGCTTGGAGTGTGGTTTGCAGACCAAAAAATCAAGGGCGCTTAGGTATTTGTAACTTGAATGTTCAGAACAATGCTCTCCTTTTGAACAATTTACACAAGTTCTTTAACAGACTCAACATCCCATGGGTTAATTTGATTTGGGAAAATTACTACAGTAATGGCATGCTACCAGGCCAGACATTGGTGGGATCTTTCTGGCGGAAGACAAATTTGAAGCTGCTTGATGCATTCAAATCAATGGCCATCTACAATATTGCGGATGGAAAATCTGCCCTCTTTTCGACTGATCAATGGCAACCAACATATCTATCTCAAAGCTTGCCTCACTTGTTCTCATTCACAAATAGTACATATTTATTAGTACAGGAGGCTATCAACCTGGAATATATGGAGGATATGTTCCACTTACCCTTATCTGTCAAGCTTTTGAGGAATTCCAACGGCCTGAAAACATTTGTGAGGAGGCCAGACCATCTGAGTACACAGACTGTAATGACACATGGAGCTACATATGGGGGTCCCCTATTTTATCCTCCTCCAAAGCATATAATTGCATGATTGGGGTCAAAATTGTTCCACCACATTTTTAGTGGGTTTGGAACACATCATGTCAACCCAAGCACAAGGTTTTATTTTGGTTGATGCTTCATGACAGAGTAAACACTAGAAACTTGCTCAGAGGAAAGACTTTTTATTTGGACACTTACCTCTATCTTGTGTTGGGATGTCACCAGGAAGAGACTGTATTTCACCTATTTTGGGGGTGCCATTTTTCTATTGCTTGTTGGGACTTTGTCTGCCCCAACAGAAATGAAGCCATCTGAGTCCTTCAAGCCATTGAAGACATGAAACAGTGTTTGGCCATGCCATTTGCTATGGATATTATCATCTTGGCTTCTTGGGCTATCTAGATTACCATAAACAATTATATTTTTCAACAAATACCACCTTCGTTTCAGATATGGAAAGAGACCTTTCACCTAGAGCTTAAGCTTTAGAAATTCAGGATGAAGAAGAAACACTCCAATTTGTATATTGTCTGGCTGGATTCAATCCTGTAGCTTTTTCCTTTGCTCTTTTCATTTTCTTTTTAGTAGCTAGTTTTTTTTCTTTTCTTTGTTCTTTCTTTCTTTTGTCTTCTCTTTTATCTTTTCTTTTTCTTTTTCTCTTTCTTTGTGCTGGCTTATCTCAAGCCTATAAGACTCTCTGCCCTTTGTGGCTTTTATTTATAAAATTTGCAGTGAGGTTTTGCCCTACTGTGTAAAGTCAAAAAAATGTAATGGAATGCGAAGGATAACAAAAGACGAGAGAAAATTACGAAGATAAACATGCTCCCCCTGAAGATATGCATAAGAGCATAAAATAAAGCTAAAAGGTAGCAAGGTAAATCTTCATAAGAGTGACACTGATAAGTGATCTTATACTTGACTTCTTTAAATGCACTCGACTGTGTATGGGGTAATTCCTATCACAAAATATTTGAAAAGAATTAGATAGAAGATATACTATAACAGATTTGTGACGAAGGATATAACATGAAGGTTTTCTCAGAGCAAAATTTGAATCCATACGAGATGTAATTTTCTTGCATGTTAGATATTCGAGTATGATCAGAGCAAAAAAAGCATGAGTGAATTTTCTTGGAGTAGATAAACTTCAGATGTAGATTTCCTGCAATAGTGATGATACGACGAATATATCCAAGGAAAAACACTTTGTCAGTTATAAGGATAGCTTTCAAGTCATTGACTTCATTTTCCTACAAGGTTAGATAATTTAAGGATAATAATTATAGCATATTTAACCATGACATATATAACTGATGTAGTACTCAATGTACTTCTGCCCATTTGAACTATCGCTCAATGATTTTTTTTGTTCTTGTAGAACAAACACTTTCCCTGCACAATAGAACAATATCGAGGATAATCAAAAGCTTTCGATTGTACCTGCAAATAGATAGTGCAAAGCAAATAATTAACATTGCAGGGAGGTTACTAACATTACATGGCGACCGAGTATTTCAACACCACAAGCGGTGTGTTAAGTTCATCAAGCAAATTGTTCGAGGCAAAACCAAAAGGCAAATAAAAACACCCTGCAAATACCCTAATAAACTATCACTCGATGTAATTCTCCCCCTTTTGTCAACAAGTGTCAAAAGGAATGAGAAAACATATGAGGAACTATTCTGTGGGAGAGTCCTCAGAATCAGAATTAAAACCACTCGACGAATCAGAATCTGAAGAGTGAGGAATGGTCGAGGCAGAAGCAGGAGTGGCAGCATGGGCTCTAGATGAGTTGGAGCAATGAACATATGGCTTGTAGATGAGAGTACCGACTGTGTCTGTAATTTCATTATCGTAATCGACAAACATGATGTCCGTGGAAGCAGAACGCTATGGGATCATAGGAGTTTGCCTTCGGATGCGAGGGACAACAAGTATGTCCAGGTAGTCATACTCCTTCTTGATGCCCTTGGCAAGCAGCTGCTTGTGAGAATAATGTTGTCTCAGTAGAGTCTAGGAATGGTTCTTTGCTTCCTTCTCATACAAAAGAATTTGGCGAGTGTTATTATGAAGTAAATTCAGCTCAGTCATCAGCTCCAGCTTTTCTTTTCGATCCAACTTGATGTGGCTCTCCAATGCATGTTGTGCGCGAAAGCGAATCTCATAAAAAGATGGATTTTCCTCACGAGCGATTACAACCCTGGCTTTCTTGACCTTAGGGCCATTTTCAGATGCAGACACTATGGCAGTAGCATCAACAGGTTCCTTCCATTTTCCATTATCCTTCACCATACGAAGAGTATCAAGTATTGGTGGCATGAAAACTTTCAGAATCTAAGCCTAGAAGAATTTCTCGTTGATAAGCTGCTCCATTGCAACATGATCCATTGAGCATATGGCTTCAATGATTGAGGGTTGTCAGCTGCATAGGCCAAGTTTCGAATGGAAAGATCAGGAATATCGAACTTAATTCCTTGAGATAGGGCCAGAAGTGCATTTCCCACAACGCCATTGATGGAATTTGGTCTGTTCGTTGGCGTGAGAGTATTGCACGGAATGTGAAATATCACTTTGTTGTCATAGGCCAACTTCTTGGGATCAACATCAATGCATTCGTCACCAACCAAGTTGGGACCCATCAGCATGTGGTGTTGTCCGTCGGATACTTCCCAGTAATGTAGGTTGTGCTCTCTATCCTTTTCAAACTCACACTAAGGAAGATTTATCATGGCCAAAAACTGATATGTCGAGCATTTGATCTTCTCTCTACTTGTCATCCATTCGAGAGTCCATGGCGAGGTGTTTCCAAGCTCTCCTGAGATATACAAAGTGGCATAGAACTAAAGGATAATTTCTCTATTCCAGCCATGATTGAAGCGCATGAATCCTTTCATGAGGGCATGTTCAATATGCTCTATTGCATGGAGGAAATATGGCATTTCTTCGAGCTCGGTGAAGTTTAGTTCCTTGTGATTGAAGATTCTATTCTTGCCAAACAGGATCCGAGCATAAGAAACAGCTTGTTCTTCAATCCAAAACCTCAGTGACAGTGAAGTTCTTTCTCCTTCGTAAGGGCTTGTCCCAAAGAATGCTAGCTTCGAGAGATGAAGTTGTTCAATAAATGCGGGACTATTGGGTCAATACTTAGTAGGAAACAAAGGAAACGATTCCTGGGGATTTTTCCGATTCTCTTCATCGCTAATTTCCATCGGATGAACATCATCAGAAGCTCGCATATTTTCATCGATTAGCTTTAGTGGAGCAAGAGGCCCTTTAACTTTCTCTGGAACTGATGGCATTGGGACACCAGTATGAACTTCAATTTCTTTCGCTGGAACTCCTTCAGCGGCTTTCTGGATCTCAGGCACTAGGGCCTTTTCTTTTGGTGAACTCTCAACAGTGGGAGGTACAACAACTCCTTCTAACACTTGGATCACGACAACTTCTCCTTCGGTCTCTTGGGTCACAACTAGTGGTACAATTGGTTCATGAGCCATGGGTTCTTCAACTTTATTTTCTCTCTGTTCTGGCTGTGAAACCAAGGAACACGAGATGAGGTGACAGAGGTGGTATTTCCTCAGGAAGAATCTTGCTCCCCCTCAACTTTATCATCCTCCTTGATGGATCCGAAGGGCTCCACTTGCATATCCTTCAGAGGCTTTGAAACTGTCTTCTCTACCTCAATCTCTTCATCAACTTCTTATTCAGGGGCTTGCTGCTCGGGCACGACATTTTCTTCGTCATTCTAGTTCATAAATATATCCACCACATCATCTTCTTGAGCAGCTGGCATAGGAATGATAACTACGCAGGCTCAGCTTGTAGCATTGATTATTCCTCATGACGAGGGGGTGGTGGTATTTGCTGCAGAGGAGCACTTGCGTCGACAGGAGCATTAGTTGCTACAGTTTGAATACGGTGATCTGAGATTGCCTTCGGCTTATTTACGCTTGCCTTAGCTTTCTGACGCTTCTATTCTTTCTCTCTTCATCGAGCAAGATCTGCTTGACGCTTAATCTCATCATTTCTTCGATCAGAAACCTGAGAAACATCCATCTTCAGCCTTGAGTGCCACTCAATTGTGTTATTCCTCATAATAGTGGGGGCTTTGTTAATCTCAAGAATCTCCTTATTCATTTCTTTCCTTTTAGAATCAGTGTTGTCATCCTTCCTCATTTTCTCAAGGAGTTTATTTTCTTTGACAACTTGGTTCAGTTCCTTGATAATCTGTCCCAGCTAAGCGAATAGTTTTGCTATCATCTTGGTAACATCATCAGGAAGACCCAAACTACCCACATCAACTAGTTTTGCATCAAAGGAAGCACCTTCAATGATATCAATGATAAGATCAAAGTCATACTTCAGTTCCTCTATGGGAGCAGGAACACTTGATTTTTCTTCGAGGCCTTAGCTTCACGCTTTCCCTTGGCCTTTGCTCTCTTTTCCACTTCTTCGGGAAAATCACCAATGGTTTTCATTGAATCAACATTTCGTCATCTGGACGGAGGCAGCCTTTAGCTATGCAATCATTTTAGGGTGGAGTGAAAGCAAACATGATTTGATATTTCCTTCTGAAATTTTCATGATTGAACCACTTATTTGCCCAGTGGCGGAGAATCCTTTGCAACCTGTTATTTCTTTTGGTGGCTGTTTCACCTCCAGGTGTAATTTTGTAAGGCTCGGGATCAGACATCTCAAAGACGGTGTTCCTTTCTCTACCGCGGTCACCCTTCTTGATATTTCCATCACAGGACAGGGTCATGGAATCGCTGATTTTCTTATCCTTGGGTTGACTGTGAGCAGAGGGAATATCATCTTCTTCTTTGTCTTCAAACTCAGATTCAGGTTTCATCTTCAAAATCTTTGGCGGGTTAGATATTGTTCTTTCAACAGCCAACTTTGCTATATCAGCCACACGTGGCAGCTGAGGTATTTCTTCTTCATACCCAGACTGCTCTTCCGAACTATGAGCCATGATCACTCCTAAGAGGAAAGCACCAATACGAGGGAAAACAAGAAGGGGTCATAAACATGCACAGAAGCATTTTTGACTAAAAATAACAATTTTTTCGGAAGGAGCGAAGGAGTCCGTGGTATGTATATTTGAAAGATATCACCGATAGAATTATAGGTCACCATAAGGCAGAGTGACAACTTACCTAATCTTTTGGAAAGATATACATGAACCCTAGATCTCAAAAGACTGGTACGAGGTAAAAACTACAAACCGTACAAGCCATAGCTTAGAGAGCCCTAAAGATCTATCGCAAGGAAAAATAAATAACCAGAAATCGCATCAATAAGAACAACCCTAGAACAAAGGAAAAGATAGGGATAGCTCTAGAGCTGTGCGCCCTAACTTGGCAGCAGAGATCAACGACGACAATGCGGAGAAGAAGAAGTACCACAGTGGCGCGACCAACGACGGCGAAGCTTCACCGGAGTTGCACGGTGAGACGCGACAACGGCACTGCTTCTAGCTCGGGCTCGGGTGGAGAGCAAGTGGGGGTTTAGGATGAAATAAGAAAGAACAAGGAAGAAGATGCCTGGAGGGGGGTTTATATAGCCCGAAGGTGAAACTACTTCCTCCAAAATCTACAACCGAAAAACAAGGGACGCTCCACATTCAACGGACGAGATCACGATCATGAGACCGTGGGCACGTGTTAGCCGTTTCCTACAAGAATCTCAGTAACCGAACGGAAGGCCGAAGGGTTTGAAGAAGGGCAAGCACCAAAACAGATAAATGTTCGAAGTTGATTTCATTCGCGACCAAGGATGCCGGATTGAAATCTTCTTGAGATCAAGTTGCATGTTTATGACGAAAAACAGGGATTGACGAGAAAGAGCAGAGTCCGAATCAAAACACCCAGCCAAACAAAGGATAACACCAAACCAAAGAGCTCTGATTGAGTTGACATACGGACAGAACGCAAACACAAACGACCAGAAAGATATGAAAGAAAACACAATGAACTAGAACCTACAATGGATATCAGGTTAAAAGAAGGACGATGAAAATCCTTGAGATAACATATGCAAGAAGGGGTTCGTTCTTTTTCGCAACCCACACTTGCTTGGGCAACGAGGATCTCATTTTCTTCATTTGAGCAGTAGCATTCTTTCGGCGAGATCCGTGACACACCTGTGCACTTCGAGAGTAATCATATGAATAAGCATTGAAGTTATTTCCAGAGACATGAGTGTAATGATTTGAATAGGTATGCATGTACTCCTTATGTCGAAGGTTTGATCGATACCCATTCGAGAATTTTCCTGAACCATTCTACGAATGATAATAATTGTCTCGAAGAGAATTGCTCTGCATGTTCAAGTTAGCAGTGACATACAACTTTTCAATGATGCATTTATTTACTCAGAGTTGCTTCTTGGGTGAACCAGACATGCAGTTAGTCCCAATATATCGAGTGAAAATCTTACCATTCTGTTGTTTGAACAGTTTGTAATTAGAGTCATCAAACTCATCAGAAATGGTAGGAATGGGAGAATCATATCCTGACAGAGTTGTAGTTTCGAGTGTTTTGCTTGTAGCAAGAACCCAACTCGGTCGAGGATATTGCTCGGGAGTCCCGTAAGTTCCATCCATGTTGAGTTTCCTTCCGAAACCCAATCCTTCCTTTCGAGGATTTCTATGCAGTATTGATTTCTTGAGCACATCATATAGGGTTTGATGCCCTTTAGGCTTCTTTGCATCCCTATCTCAAGCAAGTCCTTTAGCCTACAATTTTCATCAGCAATAGCACCATATTCCTCGGAAGAGGGGTTAGTGTTATCATTTGTAACTGCTGCAATTTTCTCGATGATAGCACTAGAGGTTTCAGCATGTGAAACAACATTATTACGCTTAAGAAATTCTAAGCACGGAGGAGAAAAATCATCATGAAGACGATTAGATTGCTCGACGAAGAGATAAGCTTTTTCTAACACCAGCTCGTTATGAGATTCTTTCAGTGACACGAGTTCTTGATTCATGTTAAGGAGTTCATC
This sequence comes from Aegilops speltoides, assembly GCA_021437245.1. NCBI lineage: Eukaryota > Viridiplantae > Streptophyta > Magnoliopsida > Poales > Poaceae > Aegilops > Aegilops speltoides. The sequence continues at coordinate 257,519,602 of CM038147.1, forward strand.
TAATAAACTCTCGAAGTCGATTGTAAGGGAATCATATCGATTGGTAAGATCATCAATAGTTAGAAAAAGCATCTTGCTCTTCGATCAACTTTTGATTCTTCTCCATCTCTTTGACCAGCAATCCTTCGGTTTTCCTAAGATTTCTCTCAAGCATTTCAAGTTCATCTTGTTGAGATTTTGCCATCTTAACCAGTTTAGCATAGGCAATGTATTCGGGAGAATATCCATTCATCGATTTTTGGTGTTTTGCTGATACCTGATCCTTAGATAATTTTGCCATGACACAAAATGCAATTGGTTCATCATCACTTGAAGCATCATCATCAGCATTTGAATCAAATGAATCTTCTGACGGTTCATAGGCAATGAAGGTATTACTCCTTCCTATTCTTCTTTGAGATTCTTCCTCATCTGATTCAGAGTCTGCTGCTTCAGAGTCTAGGGTTATATCAGCACATGCTCTATTCAGCCATGATATTCTCTTCATATTTCATTCGATGGTTGCTCTTGCTTTGAAGTCAGTCACAGATCTCGCTGAAGAAGATGAGGATGGTTCATTTTTCTTCGAGAGCCTAGTATGACGATCCATTCGTGTGAATCCACTGCAGTGAAGGTATTTCCATCTGTTGCTAGGTTGTCCTTCCGAGCAGCGACAGTCTGCAATGAGATGGTGAAGTTGTTTGCACTTGAAGCACTTCATTTCTTTCGGAGGCCATCTTCTTCTTGATGATTCAGGAACGTCAAGTTCGTCATCATTTGTGAGGCGGAGATTTTCCCTTCTGAGATCACTTAGCCTTTGGGTGACCATTTCAAGTTCCCTTGTGATCGTGTGTTGATTCTCAACATCTTATTCTTCTTCTATACTACCATAGTGTGAGAGGATTTTTCCTTCACCTTATGAGGAAGAATCTTCATCTGCAGTTTCAAGCTCCATCTTTTCTTCATGAATTAATAACAGCGTCATGACCTCTACATAGTGAAGTTCTTCATAGTCTGGTCTTTGCTTGATTTCTGCTATCATGGAATTGAAGGATGGATCAAGAGCGCTCAGTAGCTTTTTGACAACATCTCTATCGGTGATATCAGTCACTCCTCGTTGATGAAGTCTTTCGACAATGTTTGTCAATCGATCAGTGAGTTCCATAGCACTTTCCTTTCACAGACTTCCAAAAACCAGCAAACATGGCACGAAGCATTTGAGTGTGTGGATCTGATATGGCAATGAATTCCTAGTGAACATTTCTAATGGAATCCCAGAGTTGCTTTGCAGTGTCAAGCTTTCAGAACCGAACAAAAACGTTCTTCGAGATACTTTCATAGATAGATGGTTTTTGTATGTGCATCTAGTGCCCCTTAGTGATTTTGGTGTATTGAAGACTTATAGGTTAAGGGACTAATATGTTTGTGAGTGTACATAGGATCTATAAGTCGATGAGGAGTTTGATATTTACAGTGAAAGTTGACCCCTAAAAATGAATGTCTTCGGCTGAAGACTTTGGTTCTCCTCAAGAATTTGAAAGTGAAGAAATTGGTGTGACCGTGAAGACTTGGATAATCATGCAAGCACTATGAAGTGTGAAGACTTTTGTTTTTGTAGTTTCATTTTCTACTTCTTGAGTCATAGGAAACACCGTACTGTTAAAGGGTGTCGAGGTAATACTAAGGAAACTGATTTCCAAGTGATGCTCATCTCAAAATCCTACACCTACCCAATCGTTCAAATGAAGCCATTGGAAATCTCATATCAGTTCGGTCAATTTCTTCATTGACAGAGACGAAGATCTTCTGGTCTCTGAGGAATTTGTTCTGACTAAGGAGTTAGGAATTCGCAGGTGTGGATTGCCTACACAGTGAGAAACATGATAACCTTGAGGAATTCGAACCTCAAGTCCGACCGTTGCTGTGCCACGCGCCAGCTGTCCAAAATATCCTACTACCTAACGGTCATATCATTGAAGGGCATTTATATCTTATCATGTCGGGACGTTCCCTAGGATATAAATAGCCGCCCCCCTAGAACCACTAGCTGGTTGGCTGTTTCGAGAGAAACTGACACTTGTCATTTGAGAGCACCCCATCCTCCGAGGACTTTGAGAGAAAATCATCGAGTGAGGAAAACCCAAATACCAAACCCAAACCTACAAACCCAAAGTAATTGAGCATCACTGAAGAGATTGTTCCTGTGTGGAACCGACGCTTGTTACCTTTGAGGACTGTTTATCGTCCAGACGGTTAGGCGTCATGGTCTTAGCATCCAAGAGGAATTGTGGATTGCCGAGTGACCGAGTCTTTGAAGGTTTGCAAGTCACCTATGAAGACTTGCCACTACTGTTTGGCAAGGTCTGTGTGATCTCAGTTGAAGGAGAATACGGTGACGACTATGTGTCCGGGACTGTGTGTCCTCGAGTTTAAATACTCAGCCGCTCCAACCAGACGTACAACTGTCACAACAGTTGGAACTGGTCTACCAAATCACTGTCTTCACCAAGCCTACTATTTCTATTTCCTCAACCCATTCATTTCCATAGTTATGTGTTGATGAACCTGATCACTACTGTTTGAAGACTTTGACTGAAGACTTCCTCTAATTCCTCAAACCTATTTCTTCAGTCAGTTTGTCTTCATCCTGCTTATCATGTGTTTACGCTTTCTGTACTGTGTGTTTTGTCTTTCATTTCTTCATGATGACTATGTTGTTGCTCTGTTATGCCTATACCCGAGTACTTATTCCACTGAAAGTAGTTCTTCAGTTATAAATTTCCTCACCCTGAAATTCCTCAGTGAAGAATCCATAAAAAATCCCCTATTCACCCCCCCCCCCCCGTCTAGTTGACGTAACGCACTTTTAATTGGTATCAGAGCAAGGTACTCCCTTCTTCTGTGTGATTTTGCTTTAACCACCTGGAGTTTTAGTTATGTCGACTACAGGTATGATCAAGGTCTCGGCTGCGTGTCCTACCTTTGATGGGACGGACTACCCCTACTGGAAGAACAGGATGCGCATGCATCTTGAGGCAATTGATAACGATCTCTGGTATGTTGTGGAAAATGGCGTTCCCTCTGTCACTCCTTTTGTGAATGCTGCTGATGTGAAGAGATTCAAGCAACTCGATTCTCAAGCGAAGGATATCATATGTAGCCATTTGAGCAAAGGACCGTATGGCAGAGTGAGTCACTACAACAAAAAGACACATCTGTGACATTTTGGGCCGAACGAATTTTTTTTCTGTCATACTTATGACACTTCTATGACGATAATTGTGACAAAACCTGGTATCATCATAGATGTGGTGGGCTCCTACTTCGATGACAAAAAATCATGACAGAAAATGAGCTTTTTGTCCTGGGCGGGCCGGAGAAGCGGCTGAATGACATTCTTTGGGCCGTGCATGATGGAAAAAACCGTGGTACAAGCGAGGGCGAGGAAAATTTCGGCGAGTTCCCGGTTACGGTGGGAGGTTGACGGCCGAGCGATGCTTGTGTCTCTCGTACACGTATGCGCGTGTGTGCGAGGCGTTAGCTCTAACTGAACCCGAGCGAGGCATTGGGATCTAACTAAACCTGAGTGATTGTACTGCAGGCTACGCATTACTGAACCCGAGCGATCGATCGATGGGTGTTAACTGAACCTGATCGAGCAATTCCTTCGCTACTGCTGCTAACTGAAGCCGATTGATGCTGCCTCCGGATGAACAATGAGCGTTGTAGGGGGGTTTAGATGAACAGTGAGCGGTGGGGGTGGATGAACAGGACCCCGTGGCGTTGCCTCTGGATGAACAGGACCCCGATCGATCGAGCCGGTTGGGGCTAGATGAACATGACCTCATGGAGGGCTGAATGAACAGGACGACCCCATGGAGGGATGGATGAATAGTAGACGGTGGAGGGGTGGATGAACAGTAGCCTGTGGTGAGGGGTGGTTGAACAGTAGCTGGTGGAGTAGTGCGCGGTGGAGGCTGGATGAACAGGAGCCCGTGGATGAACAGTCGCAGGTGGACGCTGGAGGAGGTCGACGGTGGATGAATAGTATCCCGTGGAGGCTGGAGGAGGGCGACGATGGAGATGAACAGTATCCCGTGGAGTCCCGTTTTGCGGTATGCCAAACCCCTTCCGATGAACAAGACCCCCGTTTCGACCGTAGCGCTCCAACACAAGTCCATTTCCTCCATTTTGCGGTACGCCACACCCCTCCTGATCAACAAGACCCCCGTTACGACCGAAGGAGGTCTGTTTCCTCCGTTTTGCGGTACGCCAGACCCCTCCCGATGAACAGGATGTCGTTTCGAACGTGGCCGGTCGAACACAAGGCCGTTTCCTCTGTTCTGCGGTACGACAGACATCGTTTCCATCACCTGTTCCGTCCAAGCCGGTTCGCTCCCACGCGTTCTGTTCCCTCGACACATTCCATTGCCTCCCGATGAACACGACGCATTCCGTTGCCTCAACATGAACACGACGCCAACGCACTTTCTCCGTTCCGATCCAGCCATATACATGAGCCCCGCCATACGTGCGCTGCAGTAGGCATTGAGACCCGCCGTATATGCGTATGTGGCGTGTTACTTTCTTGCACCCTGGCCGTTGTATGTACGTGTACATGCTACGTGCGCGCCTCTACTACGACACGTGCATGCCTCTACTAAGACACGTGCGCGCCTCTACATCGACCAGTATGTACATACACGTTCGCGACCAACATGACAACGCTACGTACGCTTTGACCAGGTGGGTCCCGACTGTCAGGCACTTCCTTGCGTGCGAATATGTACATGGTGGTTCCCAGCAGTCAGGGGGACGAATCATTTTTTCCCCGGACGCACTTCCTTGTGTGCAAAGATGTAGCTGGTGGGTCCCAGCAGTCAGGGGGCGAATCATTTTTTCATGAAATACGATGACTTGCTCTGTTGACTTGTCCCCCAGTCCCCACTTTCTTTCCTTTTTCAACCAATAGATCGGGTTTATATTGAGTTTGTACTGTGTTTCCCTTTATTTCCCTATTAGACCTAGAGACCAGTTGGATAGCCAGTCTCTGCTACTTTTCGCCCCCATTATTTCCTCTTTCGACCAAGTGCTAGATTCAGGTAACAAATCCTCCCCCACCCCCCCCCCTCTTTCTTCCTTCTTTGAACCAAGTAGTACTAGATTCGAGTGCATGAACAAGTTTTACCTCTTAAACATAAAAAAATTAGGTGGTTTTCGAACAGCCGATCAATCATATCTACGAGGGGGCCTGAGAAATAGTAAAAGATACAAATGCAATGACGTCAGGAGCTCGGGAAGTAGAGCAAGGCTGGTTTCAAAGGAAGTTATACCTTCCGAGATGTCGCTAGGTGGGCGGCAGGAGGCCGGATCTGCCCACACTACGGCAGCGAGGAAGAAGGGGTCGGAGGCCCTCCCTCGCCAGCGGTGCTTGGGAGAGAACGACAAGGCAGGCTGATCGGGACACACCAGCAGTGGGTAAGAGCCGTCACTGAGGACGACGACGTGAACATTGCACCTTCTCACCTTCCCCGGCGGAGAGGATCCAACTGGATCTATGACCTGCGGTGAGCAGAGAGAGAGAGAGAGAGAGAGAGAGTGGCCGCCGAGGCGTGTTTAGATCTGGAGAGGATGAGACAGTATGAACAGAGCAACACTAGCAATCAAGCGCGGAGGCTCCTGCCTATATAGTGGAGTAGTACTAGTTTTCTTTTGTCTACCGGGGCCGGCTTGACCTCGTCAATGACTATCGAGAAGTCTTCATGCACGTGGCCTGAAGGCGCAGTTGTCTTCGTTTTGATCTGAAGTGCCGGATTATAACATATAACACGAAAGAATGCCACATGACAAGAAATCATAACCTCACTACCAAAAGGAGACAACGTGAATCCCGATGGACAAACTAGACGAGGAACAAAGGTTAAATTAAAGATAAACACGTAGAAAAGGAGTCCGTCGATAGAAGTCCTAATTAACATAGCCGGCTTGACCTAGATGGCAGCTGAGTAGTCTTTGTACATGTGCCCCCAATGACTAGCCCAACTTAGTTGTCGCTGTTTAACCCTCGCAGTCATTCAAAGCATATGACACCTAATTTTGTGAGATGACAAGAAACCTTTTTCTAGATTTCTCACCACAACTATAGCCATGTACAACACAGCCTGCACTATATGTAGACGATAGCCAATTCAGGCGTGTCTGTTGGAGTCTGGTCACATGCATCGACGAACTGATGTTCCGTGTCTTGCAAGGATCGTCCATGCACCAACGTAGTACAACACTTCTCTAGTACTATCGCTCATCTCCCTCTTCTAGTAAGTCACCCAACTTGCGGGGCCGGGGAGTGTGCCTATGGTCGGTTCTCAATTGCGGTCCCACATGTGTGTGCAAACGCAATATGACGCACGTTCCATTCGAAGAGCAGCGTGCCAGACCGACCGACCGTCTAGGGTGCGACGCGAACGCGACGGGCGTGCAGTATACTCCACACATGTGTACCGCCGTTTTCTAGAGGCTTTGCTCCATGCGCAATCCATGGATAAAAAATTACTATACTGTATTATTTAAAAGTCGAGGTCGGGGCTTTTTCTGCGCAGTAGGTGGGGCAGTTCCGCCTAGTCGGTTCGACAGAGGCGCGGGAAGACGAGGGAGTAGGCTGCTGCAAACGTAGGGATGTGTGATTTGACAGCGAGTTATTGATGGACAGGTGGGGCCTCGTGATTTGACTTGCCATTATCATTTTAACCGCGGCGCTACGACTGGCGTGAGTCTCCTGATTTCTGACCACCTCCATACAGATGCCTCTCCTAATGCTCCACCATGTAGTAGAGGTTGGCTCTTGCATGAGAGCCCACTTCTCCACTTTTTCCTTGCCTCTCTTTCCTCCACATATGCAAAAATGTCATGTAAAGCGCACTATTGTACCTACTTGCTCCTACAGGTGCTAATCTTGCCACATAGGCATAAAGTCTGATGTGGCAAGTTAATCAAGAAGAGAGAGAATAGTTTGGTGACCCAAGGAAGAAACGGTGCTAAGTGCGTGTACCTAGGTGAAAAGACAATTCTGAGTCTATAGCTAATTAAATGAAGCACACTTAGCAACAAAAAACTAGTAAGCACACCATTTCATTGGAAGAGGTCACTCCTTGGCAAATGCAATAAATACTACTCCCTATGTCCCATAATATAAGAACGTTTTTGGCACTACACTAGTGTCAAAAACGTTCTTATATTATGGGATAGAGGGAGTACGAAGAAAGAGATAGAGAGAAGTAAAAAAATACACTTATAGCCAACCTTATTGCTTACCTTGTTGTAGTATGAGTGACTAAGTGATGACTATGTATCACATGCCAACATCATATAGCCTAACACACCGTGTTAAATCTCCAAGGGCGCGACCGTGCAAGCGACGCGACGGTCATGGTAGGCGCGACCATGATACGGGCTGCTGGCAGCCCTTGGATCTCAGATCAAACTGTTGCATGCTAAGTTGCTGAAAATTTACAGAATAACCCTCCAGGATAGGATATTCACCCATAGGTCTAGAATCACGCCATGCAACCGTTCGATCTCAGATCCAAGGGTTCTCGAAAGCCTGTACCATGAGAGAATGGAAAGCCACTACCCTGCTGTTCGCACGCTGGCAGTTCACTCCTACTCGTCCCCGCACGTCCTTTAATACTACGACGGTTCGCTCCTAGTCGTCTTGTCCTTTCATATTATGGCAGTTACACTAATCCTAACCAACCTCCCAAATCCATGGCATCCCAAATCTCCATGATCGGCGGTGAGTACAAGGTTAGAACCATCATCGGCGATGAGTTCGACGTCATCTACTCCCGTTCATCCGCGATGGTGAAAGGATGCCTTTCTCGCTTCAGACGCATGTTCGAAAACTCAGATGATGAGTGGGTCGCTGGGCTAGAAGTTGAGTACACCACAATCCTGGGACGAGAGAAGGATCTAAAGGACGAAGAGAGGAGGAAGCCCACCGTGATCCAGGTTTGCGTGCATGACTTATGCTTGGTCTACCACATATGCCATGCCAATGTTGAATGCCCGGATTTTAAGAACTTCCTCAAGAGCAACCTAGTCAAATTCATTACTTTAGACTTTACGAACGACAAAGAAGTCCTAGGTCGGATAGGCCTTGTTGTAGGCAACCCCTTCGACCTCCAGAAGAATCGGCTGCTACCCTCCGGTGGCCAGCCTTCGCTGACCCTGGCAGGAGCCATGGTTCATCCTTCGTACCGTAAACTGGAGAAACCTCCATACACGTTTCATCGTTATGCATGGCAGCGGAATGTACTAGACATAGACGACATCCACTACGCTGCAATGGATGGCTACCTTTGTTTCAATATCTACAAGTGTTGGATGAAGAGCAAGAGCCAAGTGTGCGGTTCAAGCAAAGAAGTATCGGCCAAGAGGAAGAGGGACAAGGACGAAGTCGAGGACGTGGACGAGTACTCCGAGTAAGGTGGCAGTGTTGTTGCTCATGGTGGTTCTAAGGCAGTGTTTACCAGAATAGTTGCAAAGTTTAATTTCAGGTGTGCTTAATTTAATTTGAGGGGTGTGTTGCGCTGAGCCCCCAGCAGAACTATGTTCTATTTCTTCTCGTTACTTTAACTATTCAGTACGTACACACTAGTATTTCTTACATTTCATATTTTAGTTGGTATAGTACTACCACTCGGTTCTTCACATTATATATGTACAATATATATGGCCAACATCATATAGTCAGCAGTTTAGTTGTCAATGAATTTCAGGGTACTTAGTTTTGTCAAAGAATTCTAGGATGCTTAGTTTTATTTGAGGGGTGGGTTGTGCTGGACACCATTATTGTGACTAGCCTTTTTAATACTACCTCCACCCAAGTTTATTGGTCCCCATTGTATTTCGTGCCAAATTTTGACCATAGATTAAACTAACAAAATGTTCACTCATGTCACCAAACATTATATTTTTGAAAACTATGTTCAAATACAAAATCCAATGAGATAATTTTTCTTGACATGCATTAACATTTTTTTAGTTAAATCTTTAGTCAAAATTTGGCACAAACTACAAAGGGGACCTATAAACCAAGATGGAGGTAGTAGTACTATATGCATAATTTGGCGATTTAGCTCTCTATATGTACCACCTTTTTTTTAATTTCAAGTTTTGCTCCATGGCGCAATCCATCGATACTACTACTGTACAAAAGTATACATTTTTTAAAAGGCTAGAGGGCGGGCAGTCAAGCTTGGTCGGTTTCACAAGAGGCAAGGGCCTTTGTGATTTGACGGATCATTACTGCTGGAAGGCGGGGCCTTGTGATTTGGCTTCTCGTATAAATGCGCTGACGACCTGAGGAAGAGCAAAGAACCATGCAATATACTAAAGTTTTCCACTGGAGTAGTACTACAACGGAGGAGCACGAAAGACGACAGCCAGTGCCATATGGCGATAAAAAATGATCTACTTTGCTAGTCATTCTCATTGTTAGCATTGTTCTATTCATGCCTCGCAGAGAACATGACACGTGCGGCGAAACACCCGAAGCAAAAGATGAAACACAGGAGCAAAAGAAGAAGGAAGATTATCACCCCAAATGATCTAATTCACCGCGGAGTCGTAACTACTTCTTCATCGCCTCTATGACCTCCATCTCCTGGCGCGTCTCATCCGCCATCTTCTTCATTCTGTCCATGACGCTGGATTTCTCGACGCAAGCCTTCATCATCTTTTCCACGACCACATTACGTACCTTGACAGCAGCCGGGTGCTCGATGCGGAGCTTCGCCAACTCCTCCTTCTATTCCATGACGAGGGCCTGCAGCATCTTAATCGAGGAACTACTATTCTCATGCAGCTTCTTCCAGCCGGCGTTCTTCTGCTTCAACAGGTCGAGCTCGTGGCAGAGCTTCGCCTTGTCCTCTTGAAGTCGCCGGATTTCGCCGCTTGCCTTCTTCTCCGAGGCAATGCTCTTCTTCAGCAGCATCACCAAGCCGGCGGTCAACTCCCCCTGCTTATTGAGCTCAACAGGCATGTCGTCAAGGCTCTCCATCAGGAGCTCCACCAAGTCTTGGATGAACTCCTTCTGCTTATTGAGGTGCTTATTGAGCTGATCGGGCATGCCGTTGAGGGATAACAACTCCAGCGCCGCCGGCTCGGCATGTCCGCCTCCGCGGCTAGGGCGCTCCTAGGAGCCATCGCCTGCCTGTGAGAGATCTTTCGAGGTCTCTGCGTGGCGACGAGCCCTCTTTTTTTTCCGCAGCCTTGGTTGCCATTCCCTTGTTACGAGTAGTTCTCGACCTAGAGCTCTGCTCACCGGCCATGGCAAGGACGAACGAAGAAGAAGCACTTATGAGGAGGAAAGGTAGAGTAATTTTCGGTTAGGTAGTTCCCCTTTTTATAACCTAAGTACTAGCACTAGTACTAATACCTACATAGTGGGAACATGTTCAGGTTTCGTACGTACTAGTAGGTGTGAGCAGGCTTTCGAATGGGATGGGAAAAAGGTAAATATTAATTGATGGTTTTGGTTTCGAGGCCCGAAACGGCGCCCGATGAGTTTAGTGGAACATAAATTTCAAGTAGACTACACTGCTCAAATGGGTAAATATTATGTTAGTGTCAAAAATTGGCACAAAATACGAAGGAGACCAATGGAAGTACTACTAGCAACCCATGATTTAACTACTCGCATGCGTGCAGTGGAGTAGTAATGTATTTCTTCCGCCCTCACGTCCACTCAATTTGCATGCACTGTATTAATTGACCATCAATGAAGCGAAGGACTTTACACGCGTCAAATTATCACATGGGGTGGATCTTGGTACAAAATTGCGTCCGCCCATGTACCCTCATGTGCATGCGAGGGAATGTGTGCGTGCGTGGCGTGCGTGCACATCTTCGCTTCATGCATGTACCGACAGTATGGCTCAGGGAGGACGAGTACATTCTTCTAGAACCAGTAGCATGTCACTGTGATCAAGCCACACAAGGAGATCGTGACAACGCCTCCACATGTGCCACATGGCTTCATGAATGTAGCGTGCCATTAGGATTCTAATTTACATGTTTTGCACATACTCAAAGTACTAGTAAGGTACACGTGCATTGCACGCATCAGATTTTGCAACCAAATTATGAATAAATACCACACTATTGTATGTAAGGTCTGAGTCATATATGTCTGCTGTAGACCTTCGTTTAATTCTTATAGTTCATCTCATTCAAAATCAATTAGTTTTTATAAAAAAGCTAGGGCCTCTTGGATTCGTAGGATTTCCAAAAGGCGGGAATAGGAAAAACATGGAATTATAGTGGAATGTCGTCTTGAATCCTACAGGATTGTAAGAGTGTTTGATTGTGCATAGAAAAAACGTAGAATTCTTTCAAAGAGGTTTGACTGGATGGGATGTTTCCTATGAAATCTAATGCAAATAAATCATATGGAAAAATTCCTATGGTTTACAATCCTACAAATCAAACAACCAAGATAGGAAAGATTCCTAAGGATTAGAATCCTCCAAAATTCCTTTGAGAATCCTTTGAATCAAAGAAGCCCTTAATCTATTTTATGATTCATGGAATTGTGCGTTGTAAAGCATGAAGTAGAAACAAATAATGGCAATTCAACTAGAAAAAAGTTTGGGCAGTTATGATACGGAAGATTCAAGAACAAAAGAGAACCACTGTTGTTTGTGCATTATGCTTAAGTTCAACCATGGACTAGATTGTACATGTGGCAAAATCTGGTGGGGGGCTAGAAGATGGTGCGAGGGGCCGAGTGGAGGGAGACTATGAAGGAATGCATAAGTGCGAGATTGATATTTAGAGAGAGGGGGCGAGAACGTGCGCTGTTGCGTGCAGTGGAGGAGCCATTAAAAATAAATGAGCTAGGGGTCCAAGCATTGCTAATCCATTATGAGGAGGGTCAATTCATGGACTTAAACCATTTTTAGCAGCAATTGTCTAATGATCACATTCATCTTAGCCTCGATATATAGTGATGTTAGGGGGTAGGGCCCTTATCGCCCCGTCTTACATTGTGCGCGCCGAGAGATGAAGCGGAAGGCATGGATGATGAGAGGGGGACGTTGGATATATAATTAATGTGGGTGTATTAGCTATATATGTTAATCCTATATAGAGAGGTATAGATTGATCGATGTGGACATGGGAAAGAGGGTGAGACCTCACTGGATATATCAATTGATCGGTTCGTGTGGAAAACTATGAAAGACCTAGCTATATACACACATACATAGAGGAACATCGATCGTTGCGCATGCACGCATGAGAGATAAATAATGCCTGATCTGATGAAGAGGGGGATGTGTGTGGTTGTGTGTGCCTTCATGGGAGACCGACCTGAAGAAAAAATTGCATGTGTGTGATGGATAATGCCGACTGGTAGTGTGTGTGCATGCATGCACGAGAGAAAGTTAGGGGTACAATTATAAAGAGAAGACGACTATGTGGGTGTAAAACACTAGGTGAGGTCATAATCAATGTAAAGTTGAATTCAAATATTTGAATAAGAGATCCTGATGTTTGAAACCCATGCATGCATGAATATAACAGAGATCTACATGGTGTGGTTTGGAAACGAGCATGTTGTAATGTATACACATTGAACAAGGTTAGACTGATTTCAATTTGAGATACCGATGGCAGACATCATTTGGCCACGTCGTATTCGTGCATGGACACACTATTCTAATTGGAGATTATGGGTGGCTTTCGCATCACATATCTATGTCTATACACCTATATATATATATATATATTATATTTTATATTTTTTCTATATTGTGTGCGGGTAACTTTACCTTTGACAGATGGTCATTGGATGAGGCGAATCCGATGGTCCAAAGATGGCAAATTTGAGCACTACTGGCCGTTGGATATCTTCTAGATTCCACCAGATTTCGCCACATGTATAATCTATAAGACTCCATGGTCGAACTTAATCATAATGCACAAACATCAAAACACAAGCACTTCTTCTTTGTTCTAGAATCTTCCGTATCAGAATTGCCCAAATGTTTTTCTACATGATTTGCCATTATTTGTTTTTATTTTTACTTTATGTCTTACAACGCTCAAATCCATGTATCTTAAAATAGATTAGCTTTCTTATAAAAACTATATGATTTTGAATGAAATGAACTATAAGAATTAAATGAACATCTACATCATGCATATATGACTCAAAGCTTACATGCTATAATGTGGTATTTATTCATAATTTGGTTGCCAAATCTCATGCGTGCAATGCACGTGTACCTTGCTCTAGTCTAAATGGTGTTTGTGTGTGTATTGTGCGTGTTCAGGTGCAAATTGTCTTTCTTTTTTTGGGTACACGTTAAGCTTGTTCTCCCGAAATTTCAAGCCGCGCCTTGTTATGCCGAAAATTCAAGCTAGCGTCTCTGTCTATCGTGCTGCAAAACTCCCGCCTCTTCAACCCACGCCTTGTTGGCCCGAAATATTTAAGATATATCTTTGTCTCATTGTGCTCCGACAACTCCCTCCATCTCAACCCGCGCTTTGCTATTCCGAAATTACAACGCGCGCGAAAACTCCCACCTCCTGTAAAATCCCGACATGTATAATGCCCGTGGTACCCCTGAACCGAAAGAACCGCCTCAAATTGGTGGGGATACTTTCATAACTTACCCCACATTTCGGAAAAGCGCGTCCCTAAGCCATGGTTCCCCACTGCCAACCCATCCGCCCACCCATTCGTACACCGAGGCCATGAAAACCCGTGATGAAGCCCCACACCCTGCTCTGTCCGCCCCCCAGCCGGTGCCTCTTCCCCGATGACGTCGTCCACAGCAACAACTCGACGTCCCTCATCCACCATACCGGATGAGGATCCGTCGTCGATCTCGTTGTCCTGCCGGTTCAGCCACCCCATCCTCCACCTCCAAGGAGATGCCCCGATGTTCCCCTCATCTTTCGCTCCACCTCCATTCCCACACCGCCGTCTTCACATGCACCACCGGAAGAGCATCATCATTACCGTTTCCACGGATGAAGGTGCGGCCTAATCAGCGCCACCAAAGAGGTTGTACACTAATCGCCGCATTTTCTTCTTGATTCTATCTCATGGTGCTGCCGGCACTCGGTCCCGAGCCGACACGGCGCGGCTCCATCCACAGCGGCGTCGCTGGCCACTTCCTCCACGACGTCGCTCCCTCGACGGCGACGTCCACACCAGTAGGAGATGTTGCTGCTTTAGCTCTCGCTCGCGCTGCTGCTCTACTCTTGCTCTCGGTCACCTGCCTGGTCTGCTCTTGCTATTGCTCTTGCTCGCGTGGCTGCACTCGCTCTTGCTCTTGCTTGCGATGCTGCTCCGATTTAGCTACGCTTCAGTCGACTGATTCGACTTTTTGGTTAGTCGATTTTCTGGGGTGGGGGGCTCGCCAGCGTGAAGGAAGAACTAGCCGCAGTGGGGAGAGGGGCTCGTTGGAGAGGTACCCCACTATCTATCTTAGGGTTCAGGGTGGGGGCGGTGGTCGTCGGCGGTGGCGGGGCATTAGCGTGGGGATCGCCGGAGAAAAAGCTCTGCACGGGGGGGCCTAGAGGGATGGCCAGGGCTGCGGCGGACCGGCGGTGGGGAGTGTTTTCGGGGCGGGCGGGGTGGCGCACCACCAGCCACGGGCTGCGGGGGGGGCTGCTGTTTGGCCGGTGGTGGCTGGCGGCTCAGGGGGGTGGAGGTTGAAGATGAACTGCAGGCCCTTGATTTCGTATCCAACGACTGCAAAATCGACTGACCAGAGAAGAAAAAGTCAGTCGACCGACATGTAGCCTCACCTTGCTAGTGCGTTCAGTTTCGACAGCAAAATTCAGTTTCGACAACAAAATTCAGTTTCGACAGTTAATTTCAGTTTCGACAGTTAAGTTCAGAGATGAGCGGCTGATGTATTTTACATCTAGTACTTTGTGGTTATGTACATTATGCCATGTATTGGAGATGCTATTAGAATTCCACTCAGGTTAACGTTGTCTCTCTTGTCCTGCTTCAGCCTCGGAGTCGTACAACTCACTAGAGCTGCTCCGATGACGAAACCCTCCATCACAGCGGAGCAGTACCTCGGGCTCCATCTCCAGACGCCTAAGATCTTCTTCCCCTCATCCGACAGCCAAGTCAGCCGGAGCATCCTCACCAACCAACCCAATCACACTGAGATCGACATGGCTTCACCAAAGAGGTTGTACACTTGTTGCATCTCTTTTTTACTCTACATGTTATATATATTGTCCACTGAGCACTCGTAGTAACGGGAAATACGATTATTTTATCCTACTATATGACAAGCAGTGAGTTACCAGGCAACTTAGTTATCCGTGATGGACTCTCTTGAACGCCATCATTATTTATCTCTGCGTGTTTGAGCTGTGCATTTGTCGATGGGCCTGGGAGTTGAGCTAGTATGGAAGTGGCCTGGGTCCAAAGTAATAGAAGTAGCACAAAAACATCTTTTTAGTGTACGATTTTCCTTGCTCAAGCCTGCCTACTAGAATCGCCAGTGCTTGAAAGGAAAAGTGAATGAAAAACATAGGAATTGGAAAGTTTCCCATGGTACTACTTTTCATGAATTTGGTGCAAAGGAATGGAGCAAAGGAAAACTGTAGGATTTGTTCCTTTAGTGTCTCCTTGAAAGAAAAACCATAGGAATTCTAATTTCCACTTGTCCTCCTTTTCATATAAATATTCATCAAGCACAATACTAAGAGATAGTAGCATAATAGCATTATAACCGTACATTTTCTTGTGGTTTGACTTAATCTCACCATGATTTTTTGCATCCTATGATCTTCCAATTGTTGTGAATCAAACACCCAGATTGGCAGAAATCCTGTGTTTATAAATTCTCTATTTTGCACGTGCATTCCTATCCTATTCCTGACTATTTCCTATTCCTGCATATGTGCCAAAGAAAACCTTGTGTGGTTTGTCCTGCTCCTGCGGCGCTGTGTTCCACCCCAGCTCAGCTGCTCCAACGATGGAAGGGTTCATCACAGCAGGGATCCGCTCTCTAGACTATATTTCGCCACCTCGGATCTTCTTCCCCGCCACCGGCAGCCACGACAACTGCATTACCATCATCAACTGAGCAGATGACCTTGAGGACTACACGGGTCCGCAAGGTCGCACTCTTTCGTGTCTGCTTATGTTATGCGTCGCTTAATATGATGACATGCTACATTATCGTCGTGTTCACCTATTAGACTCCGAGTCAGGTCCAAACTAATGCTGAAACTTGAGTTTTTAAATGAATGTGGGGTACATATTGGGGCAGCAATCAGTACTATCTATCTACTATCTGGTTAATCTCGGGTGTCTACTATGAGTTTCATGTTGGGTGCAAACAAACATTAAAGGAGCCATTATCTGTATTTTTTAACTAAAGTTATTGTCTGCCTGCTATCATTGGTTTTGGGTCTATCCATAGTTTGCTACCATCACTCTGGATTGGTGCATGCACTCCTTACATAATCTCACTATGTTTTATTCCTATGCATGCCAGTTATTGTACACAATGGAACTGATCATGTAGAGCAAAAGAGACGAGCCTTGCATGGCAATAAAACTTCATGCAGACGTCGCTCCATGGTGGGCGCAAAGGCAGCCCCTCCTCCACCCATTTCGGATCGCAATCAAGAGGAAGATAACTGTTCTGAGGGGGATTCAGAAGGAGAAGACCATTCCTATTTACCCCATGAGGTCTTCGCTCTAACTTGGCATGCTAATGTTCGTAATATCATGCATATGGTGCCTTGCATTGCTTACTGTATACATTAAAGATGTCATCTGCTTAGTTTAGACATGCTTTGTGTCAATGCCATCTGTTTAGTTTCTTTATCGTATATGTGAATCATGCAATGCCATCTTGTTTAGCCAGGCATCATATATGTAAATTGTGCAATGCCACCCTGGTTAGCCAGTCATCTTATATGTGAATTATATCATGCCATCATTTTTTTATTATGTGTTCAATTTTTCAACAAGTTTAGTACATTCAATTACTCTTCCTGTGCATTAGGCATGGTCATGGAAAAATCTGGAGTGGAAACAAGGTCTTCAGAGCAGACAATTCTATCTGACGAAGCGTATGTGTTGCTGGTTACCGATAGCTCCTCAAAGGAGGATTCAGAGACAGATGACCAGTCATATTCCCCCCCCCCGAGGTGCATGCTCTATCTTGGCAGGGTTATGTTGCCCATATTGTGCGCACGGTATCTTGCATTGCTATGTCATTTGCTTAGTTTAGACATGCTTAGTGTGAATGCCACCTGTTTGGTGTCTAATTACCATATATGTGAATTATGCAATGCCATCTTGTTGCAAGACTGTTACGCCCAATATGCGATACATCCTAAAGAGACACGAAGGTCCCACCAAGGATAGAACCGCATATTGATACGCTTTTGCAAGGTGGATATCATTACATCAACATTACATAATAGATGGGGATACATACAAGAGGCATACAATGCCACACGAATACAACATCATCTTACATAAGAGCACCATCCGATTACGGATGAAACACAAACAGAAACTCAAACGACATCCACCCTGCTAGCCCAGGCTGCCGACCTGGAACCTATCCCCTGATCGAAGAAGAAGCAGAAGACAAACTCCAAAACAAGCAAACATAGCTCTCGCGTCAAGATCATCACATAACCTCTACCTGCAACTATTGTTGTAGTAATCTGTGAGCCACGAGGACTCAGCAATCCCATTACCATGGGTATCAAGACTAGCAAAGCTTAATGGGTAAGGAAGCGGTAAAATGGTGAGGTTGCATCAGCGACTAAGCATGATATGGTGGCTAACATACGCAAATAAGAGCGAGAAGAGAATCAACGGAACGGTCGTGAAGCTAGCAATGATCAAGAGGTGATCCTGAACTCCTACTTACGTCAAACATAACCCCAAAACCGTGTTCACTTCCAGGACTCGGCCGAAAAGATACCATCACGGGTACACACGCGGTTGATGCATTTTAATTCGAATCAGGTATCAATTTATCTACAATCGGACGTTAACAAATTCCCATCTGCCACATAACCGCGGGCACGACTCTCGAAAGTTTATACCCTGCAGGGGTGTCCCAACTTAGCCCATCACAAGCTCTCATGGTCAACGAAGGATATTCCTTCTCCCAGGAAGACCCGATCAGTCTTGGAATCCTGGTTTACAAGACATTTTGACAATGGTAAATCAAGACCAGCAAAGTCACCCGATGTGCCGACAATCCCGATAGGAGCTGCACATATCTCGTTCTCAGGGCAACACCGGATGAGACTAGCTACGAGTAAAACCATCCCTCAAGTTTCCCCAAGGTGGCCCCGCAGGCAGCTCGGTTCGGACCAGCACTTATAGACACTGGCCCGGGGGGGCTAAAATAAAGATGACCCTTGGCTTGGCCGACCCAAGGGAAAGGTATAGGTGGTGGTGAGGCAAATGGTAAAACCAAGGTTGGGCCTTGCTGGAGGAGTTTTATTCAAAGCGAACTGTCAAGGGGGTCCCATAAATCACCCAACCGCATAAATAACGCAAAATCAAGGAACATAACACCGGTATGACGGAAAGTAGGGCAGCAAGAGTGGAACAAAACACCAGGCATAAGTCCGAGTCTTCCAACCTTTACCAAGTATATAGATGCATTAATTAAATAAGAGATATTGTGATATCCCAACATAATCCTGTCCACCATGGAGCAATCTTCAACGTCACCTGCAACTAACAACGCTATAAGAGGGGCTGAGCAAAGCGGTAACATAGCCAGACATTGGTTTGCTAGGAAGGGTGAAAAAGTTAGAGGCTGACATGGCAAATTGGGAGGCTTGAAGAACAAGTGATAGGTAGCGCAGCATAGCGATAGAACGAAGCAACTAGCATAGCAATGATAGTAGTGAGATCTGAGGTGACGGTCATCTTGCCTGAAATCCCGATAGGAAGAAAAACGAGTCCATGAAGAAGATGAAGACACGAAGATGAACCAAGCGTAGACGAACGAATCTTCACAATCGCAACGAAACGGGAACTATCGAGGCGAAGCACACAACATGGTAAACAGACCACACATATACATGACATGATGCTCAACCAAGTAGGATGCAAGACAAGACTACATGAAGCTACTCATGGCAAAAGATGATGCATACAAGAACAACACATCAAAGCAAGGTTAAATGAGGCCGGAAACAACATATAACAATTCCGGTAAGTCCTCATATGCAAATTTAGAAATTGGTCCAGAACTGAATAAACCTTATGTTCAAGTTGTTAAACAGCAAGTTAAGATGCACCAAGATGACCTACACGAGTTTCTAGTCAAGTTACATATAAAGTTCATTTGATTCGGAGCTACGGCCTAGAAGATATGACCAAAACAAGTTAAAAATGGCATTGATGCAAAATGCATACAAACATCAAGAAAACACTCTCAAAACATGGATGCAATATGATAATATGAAACTTCATGCAAAATCAAGCAAGTTTCATATAGAGCACACTCAAAATGGAGCAACGGTTGAACACATACACTCTATACAAGTTTGAAGGACAAGCTGTCCAAAACAGCAACTAGGTATGTAGAAAGCATCAAAACAATATGCTACAGCATCTCAACATGAAAACAAAAGGCATGAGCATGCAGTACAGGTAAAGCACTACAAAACATGAACACGGAGCTATCTCCAGAAATCACTATATCATGCTCAAAAGGACATGGCAAGATTGCAAATAATAACAACTTCAGACTTAACAGAAATAACATTAGGTTGCAATGTTTAGAGCTATCAAACAGCATGTTACCGGAACTTAACATGGCAAACAAAGGCATGGCATGCTAATACCAAAGACTAAAGAACAAAACTCCCTTACTGAACTAATTCCAAAGATCAAGAGAAAAGATGGTAGCATCCATACAAACTTGGCAAGTAATATGCCAGATTCAAACATGGCAGGAACAATGATAAGTAGGCACGTTGGTGAGCTTGTACCACTCACCAAGAGCAGTACATGGCATGAAAAGGTGATAAACGGTAAGAAGAAATGTTTATTAACCTAATCATGGCAAGATAAAGTTCATAGGGTGCATGGATCACTAGCAAAACACATGGCAAAACTGAACTTAAAGTTAATAGGCTGACATCAACGTTATTTAGCATCTTTGGAGCATGATATGAGCAATCTACAACAAGCTATAAATGCAACCAGGGGCATGGATGGATAGAGCATGACATGTGTAACAAAACATCCTTAGTGAACATCTCTAGATTATGCTTAGAATGACTTGTAGCAGCGGGTTTACATAGCATCATGATATAGCAGATTCAGACTAGCAAAAGAGCAACAGCAAGTACCCTACTTCACGAGCTCGATGCACTCACTACAAGACTCACAAAAATACATGGACTGCACCACTGCAAATATGGCATGATGTAGCTCAAAACTAATGTATACATCAAGTTCAAAGGATGCACACACAAGATGCAATAAAAAAGACAAATCACCAAGTTCTGTTAACAGACAGCAGATTAACATCATATAGCACTTTTGCAATGATGATAAGGGCACCAAGATGGACTCAAAAAAGCATGGCACAGTGGAACAAAGTGAAGAGCATCTAACAGCGAACATTTTGATATACTATATGCATGAAACGGAGCAGCACGCATGAAGTTATGGCATGTCAAAGTGGGCACCAGAATGCAAATATTTCGGGATGGCCAATTCCAGAAAAAAAAACATATGCGCGTCAAATCGTAAAAAGTGTGCATGGGCGAGATTTAGGGGGTGGCTCACCACTGGGCCTGGCCCAGGAACAGGAGTTGAGGCAGGCCGGTGGGGGGAGCCGGGCTGGGCCATGGCCCGCGAGCGAACGAGGCCAGCCCCGATACGGGCGCTCGTCCTCCTCCCGCTCGCAGGAAGGGGACGGCGGCGGCGCCGGTTGGCAGGGAAGCCGGCGAAGCAAGGCGAGGCGGGAAGGGCCCAGCCGGATTCGGGCAGATCCGGTTAGGCCGGATCCATTCCCGGTGGCAGCGAGGCCAGGCGGCGACGGGAGCTCCTGTGGGGAAGGGAGAGAGTGGTGCAGGGGCGACGTCGAGATGGGGAGGCGCGAGGCAGCAGGGTTCGGCACGAAGGTGAGGCGACGGAGGCGCAATCCGGTGGCAAGGTACAGCGGCGGGGTCGAGGCGCTGGAGGACGGCGGCGCTCACCCGATCCCAAACTGGATCGAGCGGGAGGCTTCGGGTGGCTCGGGCGCTCTGCGGCTGCTGGATCGAGGCCTGGCGCGGCCAGGCGCGGGCTCCTGATGGGCTGAGCGGGCCTGCGGCGGATGGGGCCGCTGGAGGGAGGCGCAGGGGACACGTGGCCACGCGGGGTTGGACGAAGCGGCGGCTGGCGCGGGGCGCCCATTGGCAACTCGCCAAGTGGTGGATCTGGAGCGGGGCGGCACGGAAATGAGGGTGTGAGGCGGCGGCTGCAGGTTGGAGGGGCGCGGAAAACATGGAGGTAGGTAGGTGGAGGCTAGGGGATGCCCAAAATGGACTAGGGGGTGACCATATATAGCAGATTTGCTAGGGTTAGGGTTTTTTTGGGGCTTTCGGAGTGTACGATCGCCATCGGACAACTCCGGAGCGGATAGGGACTAGGAGAGGGGTTGGTGGGTTGTGTAGATGGGCTCGGCTATAAGGAGAGAAGAGATAGCAGCCAGGCACGGGTTTTCGGAGACCGAAAACACCCGACGAATATACCGACTATATTGCGGTTATAGGTTTAACGGTTGGGCTATCAAATGGACTCCGAATACGACGAAACTTGGCAGGCGGCCTACCTACAACACAACAACACCGCATGCCAACTTTCATCCCATTCCGAGAACATTTTACGCCACTTATAAAATAATATTTCGGAGGTGACGCAGGCGTGTGCGAGTGTGTATGTGCTCAGAATGGACAACGGGGAGAACCGGCGGAACCCGAACGGATGCAAGCTTTGAGAAACATGCAGATGAAATGCATATGATGACATGGCAAAATGCAACACGCAAGCAAATGACATGGCAACTATGGCGAATAACTGGAGGACACCTAGCGCATCAGTTCCGGGGCGTTACAAAGACATTATATACGTGAATTATGCAATGTTATCTTGTTGCAAGGCATTATGTATGTGAATTATGCAATGCCATGCTGTTTAGGCAAGCTTCATATATGTGAATTATATCATGCCGTCCTTTTTTTGTATTTCTCATTGCTTTGTCGATAGTGTTTGTATATTCAACTGCTCTTCCTGTGCATCAGCCATTTGAATTGGTGATGGAGAAATCTTGAGTGAAAACAAGGTCTTCAGAGCAGACAATGCTACCTGCTGAAGCAGATATCTTGCTGGTTATAGATAGCTCTTCAGAGGAGGATTCAGATGCAGATGACCAGTCCTATTATCCCCCTGAGGTGTATGCTCAAACTTGGCAGGGTTATATTACTCATATCATGCATATGTTGTATTGCAATGCTTAGTTTATACATCATATACACAATATTGGATGCCATCTCCTTAGTTGACACATCATATATGCGATTGCCCTCTGCTCACTTCCTTAGTATATAAATCATATATTTGAATTATGTCATGCCATGATGTTTACACAGACAGCATGTATCTGAATTATGGCATGCCAACCCATTTTCTAACATAACATAGTTATATCATCTCATCCTTTTTACATAGTCATCATATTTTAAATTATGTCATTATGTCCGTGAATTATATCATGCCATCATGTTTCCATCGACGGCATGTTTGTGATTTATGGCATGCCAACCACTTTAATAGACACATCGTATAGTTATATCATGTCATCCTCTTTACATAGTCAACATATTTTGAAGTATGTCATTCTATCCTGTTTAGTTAGCCATCATACATGTGAAATTGTGTCATGCTATCCTGTTTAATTAGCCTTCATATATGTGAAATTATGTCCTGCTATTCTGTTTGGTTAGACAACATAAATGTGAATTATTTCATGCCCTGTTTCCTTCCCTACTATCCATTGCACCTGTCTATCTTACAATGTCTGTGCATTCAATTACTTTTCTTGTTTATTAGCCATTTCAATTGGAGGGAGTGATGGCACTAACTATGGGAGTAAAAACACGGTCTTCAGAAAAGATCGTGCTACCTATCGATGCAGATAGAACCACGGTTGTACTTGCCCAAGAACCAGCCCCAACACACATAACCCACACTCATGCAGATTGTAACCCTACCCAGTTGGACAGAGAACCAGCTACACCCCTTCTAACCCCAACCCCAGCAGCTAGTAACCCAGTTCCCATTGACACAACACCGTCTCCACCACAGAGCACCCAAACACGAGCAGTTAGTAAGGCAACTGCACTGCCCAAAGCACGAGGACCACCACTCCGAACCCCACCAACGCTAAAGCGTAAGAAGAATTGTTCTCGTGTCGATTCCGTAGCTATGGTTCATACTACTTTGCTCTTGCATCACTGTATTTACTCATACCAACTAATTTCAAATTTGAGGGATGCAATTGAAACTCCAATGGCGCAACAGGTATGTTTTAAACCTGCTTCTTTAACGTGTTTGTCTGTTTGTTGTTGTAACTTGCTCTATGTTGATTTCAGTTTCAATTGAATAAACAGTTATGTTCTCATGCCATGCACATTACAAGTGGTGTTATTGTTGTGTAGTTTCCCATACTTATATTCTGTCTATGCTGCTTTGTCTTAAATAGATATTATTTGAACGGTATCTATCTTGATTTGGCAACATAAACTAGAATGATATATACCATATAGTGACCATACTACATAGATATATGTTTGTTCCATGTTGTCATCCTATCCACCTTACTACTGAACTGGTTTACCAAAATGAGTTTCATATACTACATTGTAAACATGTGATGTGTTTGTTTGTTTCTCTTTTAAAACGCGGATAAAATATTAGAGAAGAGTACCCCGTTATGCAATGGTAAAGGAAGTAATACACATAAGGTTCAAGATAGTGAGACATCCCTGTTGGTCTCCAAGAAAGCTGATAAAAACTATATTGAAGACACTGAGACAACCCCAAAGTCCTGTCTTGATGTAGAGTTCGAGTTACTGGCTACTACTACGGGCACCAGCTCTTTGAACTCGTTGCCTAAATCAGTTCGGCTTCTTGAGTCTCAACTTCAAGTTGAAAGCCATCGATCAAATGTTACGCGACAGGAAGCCGAGGGACTGAAGAAGTCCCTGTAGAATTCAGATGCATACTTTCTGGTGCAACAGCACGTGCTGGAGGACATAAGCGCCAAAGAAGAGAAAGTTAATAAGCTTGCTAAGCATCTTGCCAGCATTATGGGTACCTAGGATATTGTTTCTTGAGCTATTCTGAAGTGGTTTCAGTTCTGGACTTGTTTTGCTGCGGCGTTTATATGCTGCTGTGTTCCCTATATTTGCTCTGGTGGCGAACTTTGATGCCCAGTGGATGTAATATGTGTAATAGCCGCGATAGCCTAGCGTAAGTTGCTTGCTTATTTATTTCCTTATGGTCTTGTTTATTTCATTGCTTGTAATCAGTGCAGTTCTTTTTGCACGGTTTTCTAGTGGCCGCAATAAAGGGTATGAATATGTGCATTATTCTTCAAACCATTACGTTCATAAGTCCTTGAAGAATTTCTCTACTTATTCATATGCTTATCCTAACCACTCTTTTGTGAAACGAAGTGCACTGGCTTCTATGCCATCTTTTTCTTATGGAGCTCGTAGAATGACGAACTCTTTGCCACCCCTCCAGATATGGGTGGTGAAGAAAAAGAACTAGTCTCTTATGCAGGGTCAGGTCTCCAAACGAACTTCTTCGTATGATGAAATTGATGGAGACCTGAATGTGCTTGAAAGGACGCAAGCTAATCATGAAGAAATGAATCATTCATTTCTCATGTCCTCATAATGCTTTATCTGTTACTGTTAATGAAATTGATATCATATTCTTCACTGATGAAGTATATGGGTTTGTAAGTTGCACTAATTCATCTGTAGGATGAACAACCCAAAGCTACTGAGTGGGTCCTCGATAGTGGATGTACAAATCACATGACCGGTGATAGGAACTTGTTGATGGAGACTGATTTTTCACCATCTCATCTGAAGCATATCACCTATGCTGAAAGGCAAAAGCAAGGTATTGGGTCTAGGTAAGGTTGCAATCTCAAAGGATAGACACATGGACAAAGTCATGCTTGTTGAGTCCTTAGAATTCAACCTCATGTCTGTCTCAATGCTTTGTGATCTTGATATGGTTGTTGTCTTTGGAAAATATCATTGCATTGTGCTAATGGAGTCTGACAACTCCATAGTCTTTGAAGGCTTTAGGAAAGGAGACTTGTATATTGTTGATTTCTCTGCAGGACCACAGCCTGCCACATGTCTACTTGCAAAAGCTTCAGAATGTTGGCTATGGCATCGATGACTTGGTCATGCTAGGATGAGGAACTTGCATACACTCGCGAAGAAGAAGCATGTCATTGGCATCGAGGGTATCAAATTCCTCAAAGATCATCTTTGTGGGGCTTGTGAAGCTGGAAAGATCACCAGAGCCAATCATCCCTCAAAGACTATCATGACAACTTCTCGTCCCTTTGAATTACTTCATATGGATCTCTTTGGCCCTACTCATTATGCCATGTTCTCTAGTTCTGCATCATTATATGGCTTTTTCATAGTTGATGACTATTCTCGTTACACATGGGTGCATATCATCACTTACAAAAATGAAGTGCAGGAAGTCTTCAGGCAATTTTCCTCAAGGGATTCTACTAACTTTGGTGTGAAGATCAAGCATATCAGGAGTGATAATGGAACTATGTTCAAGAACACTGGCCTCGATGAATATCTTGATATACTTGGTATTACTCACGAGTTATCTGCTCCTTATACTCCTCAGCAGAATGACATCGTGGAGCGCAAGAACAGAACTCTTGTTGAGATGGCTCGCACTATGCTTGATGAATACAAGATGCCTCAGCGCTTTTGGCCTGAAGCAATTGATACTGTGTGCCGCATCTCAACAGGGTATAGCTTCACAAATTCTTCAAAAAGACCTCATATGAACTCCTCACTGACAAGAAACCCAATGTAAGTTATTTCAAAGTCTTCGGTGCTAAATGTTGGTTTAGAGATCCTCACCATCACTCTAAAATTGCACAGAAAGCACATGAGGGTTTTATGCTTGGTTACGGAAAGGATTCGCACACCTACAGAGTCTTCAACATCAATCATCACAAGATTGTTGAAACTATAGATGTGCGGTTCGATGAAACTAATGGCTCGCAAAGAGAGCACCTACCTCCTGTGTTAGATGAAATGTCACCTGAGGAATCCATCAACTTCAAAGCTACTGAGGATATCATCCCTACCGAAGAATCTTCTGAAGAAGTCATTCGGGATCGTGAAGAAAGTCACGTTGGTGTTGCTGAAGAAACTAGTCCTGAAGAAATTGATGGGCCTAAGCAAAGTCGTCAACCCACACATCCTTGCATAGCGAACGAAGTGCAAATTGAGAAGATCATCGATGACATCTGAGCACCAGTTGATGAAGCATTCATGGAATCTAAGTGGATTCAGGCCATGCAAGATGAATTGCATCAATTTGAGCTCAACAATGTGTGGGAGCTTGTCAAGCAACCAGACCCATGAAAGCACAACATCATCGGTACCAATTGGAACTACCACAACAAACAAAATGAAAAATGGCCTTGTCGTGAGGAATAAGTCTCGTCTTGTAGCTCAAGGCTACACACAGGTTGAAGGAATTGATTTCGATGAAACTTTTGCACCTCTTGCTAGACTTGACGCTATTCTCATATTGCTTGCTTATGCTAACCATCATAATATCATCTTACATCAAATGGATGTGAAAAGTGCATTCCTTAATTGTAATCTTGAGGAAGAAATATATGTTACTCAACCACCAGGTTTTGAGGATCCAAAATTTCCAGATCACGTCTATAGAGTCAACAAGGCCCTCTATGGCCTCAAGCAAGCACCTCGGGCGTGGTATGACACACTAAAGGACTTCCTCATGAAGAAAGGCTTCAAACCCGGTTCACTTGACCCAAATCTTTTCACCAAAGCATATGATGGTGAATTATTCATGTGCCAAATATTTGTTGATGATATTATCTTTGGCTGTACTAACCAATGCTACAGTGATGAATTTGCCTATATGATGAGTGAAGAATATCAAATGTCTATGATGGGAGAATTGAAATTCTTCTTAGGTCTTCAAATTCGTCAACAATACAATGCCATATTCATATCTCAGGAGAAATACCTCAAGGATGTGTTGAGGAAATTCGGCATGCAAGATTGCAAAGGTGTCAAAATCCCTATGCCCACTAGTGGCCATCTATGCACTAATGAAAATGGTAAAGACTTCAATCAAAAGGTATACCGCTCCATGATTGGCTCTTTATTGTACCTATGTGCATCTAGGCCGGATATTATGCTTAGTGTTTGCATGTGTGCCCGATTTCGAGCTACACCGAAGGCGTCACACCATAAGGTTGTGACGCATATTCTTCGATATCTAGCTCACACACCAACACTTGGATTATGGTATCCCAAGGGCTCTTCCCTTGATCTCATTGGATATTCAGACTCTGACTATACTAGTGATCGGGTGGACCGCAAGTCAACGTCAGGCACATGTCATTTCCTCAGACGATCCTTGGTATGTTGGTCCTCGAAGAAGCAGACCTGTGTATCACTCTCCACTGCTGAAGTTGAATACATTGCTGCTGGATCTTGCTGTGCTCAATTTCTATGGATGAAGCAAACCCTCAAGGACTATGGCATCAATGTGAAGAATGTGCCACTCTACTGCGACAATGAGAGTGCTATCAAGATTGCTCACAACCCAGTTCAGCACTCGAAGACAAAGCACATCCAGATTCGTCATCATTTTCTTCGTGACCATGTGTTGAAGGGCGACATCTCCATCGACCACGCAAATACTGAAGACCAGCTGGACGATATCTTCACAAAGCCCTTGGATGAGAAGAGATTTAGAAGGTTGTGGTGTGAGCTAAATATCCTAGAATCTTCGAATGTTCTTTGGAAAGAACACATATTCTAACACTTATGCCGACTTGATGACTTAGATGTGCAACACACGAAGTAACATTTTTCTTCAATCAATGAAGACTAACCCTCTAAGTGTGAAGAAATTAATGAAGAAATTGATTCTCATGACCCTACGACAATTGTACGCGGTGTCTGAAATCATAATTCTTATACGGTGGGTTACGCCATCAACCAAAGTTGAAAATCTTCAATTTGAGGTTTTCTTCATTTTTGAAATTCCTCAGTTTTTGAAATTCTTCAACTTTGCATTGTCTTCACTCCTTCTGTCGTTGTTCTTCATTGACTATATATATACTTGAGTTTTTATGTCCTCTACAGCATTCACTTATAGCTAATTCTCCAAGTTGACTTTTCTGCTAAGTAAACTAACATCACCTGGACTAAGGTATTCAGACTTTACAACATATGGCTCTCTTCCACCCCACCTCTCCTCTCCTCTCCTCCCACCTACCCCCCACCTACAATGGAGATCTCTAACCCTAGCAAAAATGGAAAGCTTGCTACATTGGGACTTTGGTCCGGGCTTGGTCTTGGCCGACCAGGTGAGAAGGAAATTTGGGTCTACAGTTCATTTCTCCCCCTCCCAAGACATCAAGGATTTCTTTTTGGTGGTCTAGTTTTCTTCGGTTTCGTTCCCTCTTTCGGTGGAATTTGTGGGTGTTGCATTAAAGTGTTGCATTGGAGGGATTTCTTCTGGTTTCCATGTGCTACCGATCACTCAACGTTCATTTCGTATTTCGGTGTCAAATAACAAAGTGGGTCACATCATATATGGGCTAAAAGATTGTATTTGGCCTGATTTTGTCTGTCACTTCCACTTGTTCAATGGTCGTTTTGCCAAAGCCCTTGCAATTGACAATCGCTGGCACACGGATCAACAGCTTCATGATATTGCAGATATACGTTCTATTGCTATCAAACCTTCTTTGCAGATGTTATCTCCCACGAAGTGTCTTGATCATTCTTCTGTTAAGGAGCTTAGTAAATTTGGACTTATTCCTTTGAAAAATTGGAATTTTTCAAACAAGGACGCCCATGAAGCTTCTTCTTCCTCGGGATCATTGCTGCAAATCCAAGCACCAATTCAAATTGAACTAGTTACTCCTTGCGACAATTCGGGCGTGGTTTCTGCTCCAGGCACTAATCATATAGCATTAATGAATCATTATTTGTCGCAAGTGAAGTTTGAGGAGAATCAAGAAAATAACTACCTTTTATTAGGTACGTTTAAATGTCCTCTTACCGTGCCTTATGCTCCGCTACCTCTCTGTTTTTTAAAATCGGCCTTCAGATATGCACCTCCCCATGTGGCTTGGCCCCCTACGCTTAAAGCCCAAAACAAAGCGGACCTGGCCCAGGCCCAATATACACAGATGGAAATTGAGGATTTGGCATCGAAATGGGCTGCTTTATGTTCTAAATGTCTACAACGGGGGCACAGCCGGATTAATTGCCAAGGCAGGCTCATCTGCATTAATTGCTCCGGTCCTGATCACCATGCCATTGACTGCCCCAAACGTGTCATCAAATAACAAAATAATGGGCAAGTTCCTTTAATTGGTAATACTGCGATCAATTCAGCCGGATTCTTGGGACAATCCTCTCTTGCGCAGAAGCCCGTGCTCAGATCTAAACCGTCCATCTGCTATGTTGTGTGTGGATTCTATGGACACATGGAGCAATCTTGTCGACGGCTGAAATTTCAGAACAAGTGGAGGTGGGTTGTAAAAATCCAACCGGCCCGTTCCCCCCCTCATGCTCCGTCTTCCACCTCGAAAACACAAAAGCCCCCGCTCAGCCTTGTCACATCGCCCCTGTAGTCACTCCCTCTCTCGCGATGCTTGACCATGGCCAACTACCCTCTGAATCCAGTCCCCTTCCTCCCGGCGGGGTTCGCCGTCGAGCCCAGCCCGGCAGACCGTCTGGTTCGTAGTGGCATGGTCGTTGGTCCCATTGCGCCGCTCAGCCATGAGTTCCTGGCGATTGCAGAGACCAGCCACTATGTTCCTCTTCATCGCCGCTCTGCCATCCGCGACCAGATCACTGCATTGCTCCATGAGTCCCAGTTGTTCACCACAGAGGTCAGTGATCACCCGTTTGGTATTGGGATCTTTGGTTTTGTCGACTCCTTCCTGAGAGATACGGCGGTTAACACCCCTATCGAGTTAGAAGAAGAAGATCTGCTGGTGACTTTTGTTCCTCACAATAAGGCCCTCAATAGGTGCACTACTTCTTTTGGGCCAGAGGTTTGGTTGATGTTTTTCGGGTTTCCATATGATTATCAGACTAACTATTACATCAACAAGGCTTTGGGAGGGTATGGTGCACTAGTTTCCTGGTATAATCCGAGGCAGGATCGTCGTTTTGTGCTGCTCAAAGCTAGAGTGATCCGTCTGAAGTTAATACCCAAAAGTTTTGTAGTTTGGCAACTAGGTGGAGCTCGAGACTGTTGGACAATTCAGGTGACCATCTTGCACAGTAACGACTGGAATGGTCTCTTACCAGAAATGTTGCCACCTGGGGAGGAACAGCCGCCACCTGATGGAAATCCTCATCCTCTCTTTGGGCCAGATCTTACTGCTGAACAGTTGTACCAACAACAGGTACATAACTGGCTTGTTCAGAATGGGGCTCCGCCTGCAGCCAACAATGCAGGTCATGCTGAAGGTCACGATGCTGTCTAGGAGGCCCAAAATCAAGGTGGCTTGGGTGCTTGGCCTCCTCCACAACCTGTGCAACTCCCACCAATGCCGCCCCACCTCATCAACTATCATGCTTGGCTTGCTTCACAGGGTATGACACTCTAGCATGGCATGGTACCTGAAAATAACATCACTGATAATGCTTTCCAGGCTTGGAATGATTCAATCACTGTGTCTGACAATTCTAGCTCCTCTCTGGAGGAGGATTTGATTATGCCTGATCTGAATGTGGCGCTGGATGTGCTGTCTGAATCAACTGTGGAAGTGCTTAGCAGGGATGCTCCTTCTGAATCTCTGATTATTTCTGTGGATTTACATGCTCAGGGTATTCGCTTTGGTCTGTCTGCTCAAGGGGAGGAGTTACTGTCTGTTCTTATGAATGAGGCCATACCTAGGCAGCGCCTCAATTCTTTCATTTTTCAGGCCCTGCGACCAGCTATTGCTTCCATTGGGCCTTGGCAGCAGGGTTATGGAATGAGGAATGCTTTCACCTTGATCTCTGTCAGAGTTTCTGTTGACACCGAGGGTATCAACTTTTCTCAGGTTCAGTCTATCATTCCGTTCACCGCAGCTGCTACATCTGTGGTTATTGAGGAACTACCTTCTGACAATGTGGTGTTAAGTACTGACACTACTGAGCATCAGCTTCAGTCTTCAGTTGTTTCGCCTGAGGTCATTGAGGACACCATCACTGATGCAATGGACCCTGCTACTGATGTGCTTCAACAGGCCTCTGCTGCACTGCTTCCTGCACAGCCTGTCCCACACGCTCGGGCCAGACGTCCTAGGACGACGGCTCCGATATCAACCACGGCAGTCAGGCGCAGTCAGCGTTCCAACAAATATGATGGCTTCAAGTCTCAGGCTGTCAAGGATATTCGCACCAGCTCTTCCAAGGTACAGCCATGTTTTGTGCCTTCTATTGGCTCCTCTAGCTCTGCTGGTGATATACCCCCTCCTACATCTGTCGCCACTCTGCAAGCAATTGGTGTCAACCGCTGTGCGATCCCGGAGAGTGATCTTTCTTCTGAAGCTCTACTTGCTGCTCCCTCGGCTGCACCTGTGCATGATGATATGCATGAGGAGGTGACTCCTTCTTCTTCTGAGTAATCAGCTTGATCGTTATGCCTCCTCTGCGCTGTTGGAATGTGCTATCTTGGAATGTCAGAGGCTTAAACTCCGAGAAGAAATAGTTAGCTCTCAATAATGCTATTATCTCTAGCGGTTGTGCGGTAGTCTGTTTGCAAGAGACCAAAATGCCTGATGTCTCTTTTGCGTTTATTAAAACATGCTTTCCTAAACAATTCGATCGTTTTGCTTTTGTCCCCTCGCGTGGTGCCTCTGGAGGCCTCCTTACTGTATGGAAAAGCGCCTTATTCACGGGTACCATCGTATTTGCGGATGTTTTTGCGCTTTCTGTCAGTTTTGTCAGCACGCAGTCTCCACAATCGTGGTCACTTGTCAATATCTACGGCCCTTGTACGGGGGACGATCGTGAGGCGTTTACTTCTTGGCTATATGATGTGCAAATCCCTAATGGTCAGGACTGGCTACTCCTAGGTGATTTCAACTATATGCGGGCACCTGATAACCGTAACAAGCCGGGTGGAAACTTAAATGATATGATTACATTCAACGATATCATCCGCAAACAACAACTAATTGAAATTCCAGTCCAAGGTAGAACATACACGTGGAGCAATATGCAACATGACCCCCTACTCGAGCAGATAGATTGGTTCCTTACTTCACTACACTGGACCAACACGTATCCTAAACCCTGGTTAAACCACTTGGCAAACCAGTTTCTGACCATATCCCTTGCATGGTTAATATTGAGACTAAAATCCCTTGCAGCAAACTTTTTCGATTTGAATCCTACTGGATTTTGCACCCTGGGTTCATGGATGTTATCCAAGAGGTTTGGGATAAGCTTGTCTTTAACAACAATGCAGCGGCCACACTTGCCCACAAGTTTAAGGCTCTCAGACGTGCTCTTAAAGTTTGGAGTAAGCATATCTCAAAGCTTTCCATTGCGATCACTAACTGTAATTTGGTCTGGCTAATTTAGATGAGTTGGAAAACAAGAGATGCCTCACAATACCTGAATCCAACTTCAGAAACATCCTCAAAGCTCATCTGCTCAAGCTGCTAAAATACCATAAACTTTACTGGAAAAAACGTTGCATCATTCGTTGGATCAAGTTCGGGGACGAGAATACCAAATTCTTCCAAGCAATTGCCACTGAAAGGTTTCGTAAGAATAACATTGCTTCATTTCGTGCTGAAGATGGTAGTTTGGTTGAAGATCACCCTGCAAAAGAGGCCCTTCTTCATTCCACTTATAAATCCAGGTTAGGCACGACAGCTTGCTGTGATATGAAATTTGATCTGCCAGCAATCATTCCACGTGCCCGTAATCTTGATCATCTTACCGATCCATTCACCATGGAAGAAATTGATGGTATTGTAAAGGAAATGCCTCCCGATCATGCCCCTGGACCTGATGGATTCAGTGGTGCTTTTCTTAAAGCGTGCTGGCCCATTATCAGACATGACTTCTATGATCTTTGTGCCCAATTTTATGAAGGCACTCTGGATATCACTAGCATCAATGATGGCTTCATTACATTGATACCCAAGGTCAACTCACCTGAGACAGTCAATGATTACAGACCGATTACTCTTCTTAACTGCTGTCTAAAGTTGATCACCAAATTGCTAGCTAACCGTCTACAACGAGTTATCCTCCAATTGGTTCACCGAAATCAATATGGATTCCTCAAAGGCGGACTATACAAGATTGTCTGGCGTGGGCTTATCAATATATACACCAATGTCACACTTCGGGCAAGGAGATCGTGCTACTCAAGCTAGACTTCGCCAAAGCGTTTGACACGATTGCTCACGAGCCCATGATCAATATAATGAGGCATATGGGGTTTAATGAACATTGGATTGCGTGGATCAACTGCCTCTTCTCCTCTAGTCGATCTTCAGTGCTTTTAAATGGAGTGTCGGGCCGTCAATTCTTATGTAAGTGTGGGGTCCGCCAAGGTGACCCGCTTTCCCCACTAATCTTTGTCCTTGGGGCTGAGTAACTCCAAGCTGCAGTAAATGATATGTTCAGACAAGGACGAATCCAGCTCCCCTTCCCTTGCAGAGGACAAACTGACTACCCTGTCCTTCAATATGCCGACGACACACTCATTGTCCTTCCTGCATGCATTCAGCAAGCCACATTAATTAAGCAGCTACTTTCTGATTATGCCTCCTCCATTGGCTTAAAGATCAACTTTCACAAGTCCACTTTAATACCCATCAACCTGGACTTGGAAGCTACGAACAATCTGGCACGAGTTTTTGGCTGTGCTATTATAGCTATGCCCTTCACCTACCTTGGACTCCCATTAGGCATGACAGAATCCTCCATCCAAGAGCTCATGCCGCTAGTCTGCAGATTAGAGAGACAACTCACGTCCACAATTGCTATGACGTCGTATGGAGGCAAGCTTGCTTGGTTAAATGCTTCGGTCACGTCACTCCTTGTGTTTGCCATGTGCACACTCAAGTTCCCTCCTAAACTTATTGAGATCCTAGACAAGATTAGATGTTGATGTCTTTGGACTAAGAAAACAGAACAAGGGGACAAGTGTAATTCTCTGGCCACTTGGGACTTGGTCTGCCGACCAAAGAAAAAAGGAGGGCTTGGAGTGATCAACATAAAGATTCACAATGAGGCTCTGTTGCTAAAATTCTTGCACAAGTTCTTTAACAAGCTGGACATTCCCTGGGTGCATCTCATTTGGGACAATCACTACGTGGACAAGATACCTCATGTGGTTGACGCAGTTGGATCGTTCTGGTGGAAGGACATCTTAAAGCTCACCCCATTTCTCGAGGAATCACATCTGTTCACGTGGTGGATGGCAAGACAACGCTTTTTTGGAAAGATCTATGGAAGGAGGAAATTCTGCAAACATCCCACCCGCGTGCTTTTTCATTCGCCAAACACGAAGACCTCTCTGTGGCTGAGGCAATGCCTAGTACGGATCTGCATGAAACCTTTCACCTACCTGTCTCTCTGCAAGCACTTGAAGAAATCCAAGATATGCATCCCCACTCATTGGTTATCCCCCTCGACCTCAGTACATGATGTGTGGCACTACTCATGGGGTTCGGCGGACTATAGACCAAAGGATTACTACAACAACTACTTCAGGGACAGGGAGGCGCACCATGCCTTCCAACATCTATGGAAATTGCGATGTACCATGAAGATCAAGGTGTTCGGCTAGTTGCTCTTCCTGGACAGGCTCAACACACGCAACATGCTCAAAAGGAGGCACTATAACATTGGTGATAACTTTGACTGTAGACTATGTGGACAACACATTGAAGAAACAGTTGACCATATGATCTTCACTTGCCCGTTCAGTCAAAGTTGCTGGGCCAAGCTTCACATTGTTTGGGCACCTTTTGACAGCCGCCTCGATCTTCTTCAATCTACAAAAGACTCCTGGCCGAACCCTTTCTTCTTTGAAACATTCCTCACCTCAGCTTGGAGCATTTGGAAAGAGAGGAACAACAAACATTTCAGAGGAGTGGCTCCTACGGTTGAGACCTGGCTGACATGATTCAAAGAGGACCTCCAGCTCCTTCAACATAGAGTTAAAGCAGCCCGTAGAGCTGCCTTTGTCAATTTTTGTAACTCTATTGTATAGCATGTAACTTGCTTTGTCTTGAGAGGTCCCTAGCTGCACACTAGGTGAAAAGGTGCACCTGGTAATTTGGCTAGCTCCTATGTCTATGTAAACACCCCATTTATATAGATATATGACAAAATAGTAGGGACTTTCCCCTACTGTCAAGTTTCTCAAAAAAATGTGATCGGACCCTTCCCCCCTCTATGCTAAACTCAACCCAGTCTGTTCACAAATTCTTCATGTGCGTTCTATTTTAAACTCGTTCAAATTCTTCACTGTGTCCTTGTCAGCTGAAGAAATTGCGAACGAAAGTTTAAAATATTCTTATCTGAATTTTCGGCTTTTGCCGCTCAAACCGTTACACATCCCATGATAAACTTATCTATTCACCCACGATCTCAAACGATCGCCACCTCTCAGTTCGTGGGTGACACATATCACGTGAATGAGAAGGGTCAGGGGCACGTTCGTCCAATTTCCTCGGACGAATGGGTTTTCACCTCTTCTAGAAATACCCCCTCCTGTCGTGGAATTGTCACGTCAGATGTCCTAGTGAAAGGACTTAGTCGTGGAGCCATCGCAACTAGGAAGCTTGAAGGGGTTAATCGGGACAAGAGACACGAGAAGTTTTATACTAGTTCGGCCCCTTACGATGAAGGTACAAGCCTACGTCTAGTTGGGATTGGGTTTATTTATGTCTCGATAACTTGGGAGCAAATCGCTTGAACTAGCTCTTGAGTTGTTGTTTTCGTCTTCTAAACCGCCACCGGGTCGTCCCTTTAGATACTAAGGTTGACGCCCGGCGGCTCTACAAAGTCCCGGCCGGCTTATAGACTGTATCAGGCTCGGTCTCTTAATACTTTTTGCCTTATACTACATGTTACATGAATAAGGCAGTTTAACACTACGGGCCTTAAGTCACCTTTGGGACTTTGGGCCTTTACTAAACCGCCATATTCAACCTTGAGATTTGGTCTTCAAGACTGCTTATAGGTATAACCTGGCTCCTTCTGGTGGGTCATACCTAGTAGTTATATCCCCAACATTAGGCCCCAGGCTGATTTGAACTGGTTCATGTCAGTCTTCAATACTTAAGAAAAGTCTTCTGCTCCTTACTTAAGAAAGTTCGTGTAACCCGCCATGACATCACCCTTCAGATTTGTGGTAACCCGCAATGTCGTCACCTGTCATAAATGTGTGCTTTGTCCAACATATCCTAGCGGATCTCTGTCTTAATGACTATCCGAAAATCGAGGCGCCCTTGTAGGTGGATAAATTTATTTTTCGGCCTCCTCATTTATCTGTCACACCCTGCATTTTGTAACATTTCATTTGCATTATTAAAGCATGAAAATTTGGACCAACAAAAACTTTTGCATTATTTGGCTTTTATTTGGAGTTGGTTTTCTCTCTGTGCTTCTTTTCAAGTGCTCTTTAAAGTCAACTACTCCACCATCTATATTTCATCTCCTTACCCCAAACTTCTGCCCAATGACCATGCCATGTGTATAGTGCAATATAGAATTTTCTTCCAAAAATAATTTGGCCAAAAAGTATTTTCTAAATTTAGTTTTCCAAAAACCCCTGAATTGAGGTTTGCACTGCAAGTACTTGATTTGGGTTATGAAAAATATTTCCAAAAATATATTTGACTCCTATTGGATAAAGGATACCCAGAAACCACAAAAATATAATTTTAAAAGTTATTTTCCTATTTTATTTAAAAGTTTTTTCTTAAAGCCAGAAATGGTCTTTAATAGGAAAAAATTATTTTATTGTTTTAAAAATATTTGACAAAAATCAGGGAAACTCAGCGGACATATATTGTCCATATAAAGGAGTTTCAACACATGGTCATGTTCAAAATATTGGTCAAATCCCTCAAAAACCCTTTCTAGATATTTCAAGCTTTTGAAATATTTACAAAGGAAATATTCCCCAAAAATTCTAAGAAAATTCTATCATGTCACATATGACATATTAGATGATCTTACCAAGTCTCATGACTTGGAGAACAAGATAACATCATCAAATCCCCTCAAAACCATTTCTGTCCATTTTGAAGTTTGAGCAACTTTACATTGCCAAACTTGTCAAAATGTTCTCAAACTTGGTGAACATGCTCGAATGGTCTAATAATGCATCTAGACCAAATGACACAGGTTGGAGAAGAAGATATCTGGGTCAAAGTGCCCCAAAACCTTCTCTGACCAGAATCAAATTTGAACTACTTTGTACTACCAACTTTTTCTCCATGACCCCAACTTTTGTGAGCCTAATCACATGACTAAATAAGGCCACCACACCAAGTGGTGCATCAAGGAGAAGTGATCTACTCAACTGGATCTACACAAATCCATTCCTGCCCATTTTTAGGGTTTGCAAAAGTTGCATTGGCAACTTTGTCCAAATAAGCTCAAAATGGGTGGAAGGCCCTAATTATATGTGTCATCTCACCCTGTGGAGTATCATGGCCAGTGGAAGTCATTAACTTGCCCAAAACATCATCAAACACCTTCTGGCAGAATTTTGGAATGCAAATTCCAGCCCCTTCCACTAATCTCCTTGAGCCCATCTTTTTACCACAACCCCTCCTCGT
This sequence comes from Aegilops speltoides, assembly GCA_021437245.1. NCBI lineage: Eukaryota > Viridiplantae > Streptophyta > Magnoliopsida > Poales > Poaceae > Aegilops > Aegilops speltoides. The sequence goes on from CM038147.1 coordinate 257,557,773, forward strand.
TTTCCTCTGCAACTTGGATACTTTTCTGCCCGAGGAAGCAATGATGAGGGAGGGGGAAACCCCATTTGTCTTCTCTGGACAGTAGCTTCTCCCCTCTCTCTCAGCCTCCTTCTCTCCCCTCGGCTCTCCAGGGCATCCAAGGCCCGTTTCAGCTTTTGCCCACACCCCCTGCAGCCGCCAGACACTAGTGGACGCGCGCATGACGCTGAAAACCGCGGATGCCGGCCAAAGTCGCTCTGGGCGCCCGGCAGACACCGACCGTTGACGCCAGCGCCTCCCGACCACCTCGAGCTTCCCAGGCCACGATCGATGCCCTCGACGTCCGCTCCACGCCAAGAAGCCGCCCACTTGCTGCCGCGCCTCCTCTCTCTCCTGCAGCTCGCGCCAGAACGCCCGCCCAGTCGGCCAATACTGTGCCACTCCACAGGCCCGCGTGCAGCTTCGCCCGCTCCTTCTCTCTCTCCCGCACCCTACACCACTCCCACAAACACCCCGAGCTCTCCATTCCTTCTCTAACGGCCACCCGAGCCGATCCCATGGGCACCAGAGGCCACGCCTCGGTGGACCTCGGCCAGCCCATATAAGGCAACCCCGAGCCCCTCTTTTGCTCCCTGTCGCTCCCCCGTACTCCAAATCGACCTCCCGCACCACCCATTCATCTCCAGAGCCGCCCGAGCTCGAGATCGAGCTCGAGCTCCGCCGCCTCGGCTCGTCGGCGTTCGCGCGGTACAGGCCTCCTCCGCCTCCGTTTCTTCTCGATCTGGAACCGCGCGGCCACGCTGAACTTTTCCCCTCTCTTTCCCACTCTTTTTGCAGCCGGGAACTGCCGGATTCATCGACGCCCGAAGCACCTCCGGCGCGTGACCTCGACGCCGGCGAACCAGGCTGCTCCGGCGACCGTCTCCACCACCACCCGAACGGCGACTCCGCCCCGAGTCCAACGGTACCACCAGCAAGACCTTCCTGTACCTTTGTATCGCCGCCGGCGAAGCTCGTGCTGCCTCTGCCGGAGGTAGACGACGGCGGCCGTGGGGCCAGCCCGTCGACCTCACGCCTACGACGGGTGGGATCCACTGTCGAGTTTAAAGCAGCGCACAGTTCGCCCGTCGGCTGAAGGCGTATTTCGCCTTTACGCCTTCGACGTGGCGGCCCGCGTGGGCTGGTTTCCCCTCTGGGCCTGCTACCCGTGGCCTCTCTGGCCCAGTGGCACAGCGCCACTTGTCTTTTTCTTTTTCTGTCTCCTTTCCAAAAATTCCACAGGGCAAAATATTTCTCCAAATGAAATAATTCCAACTCCTAAAATCTCAGAATAATCCTACCTATTTATTGATATATCTTTCATGCACATCCATTACACTTTTCTGCTCTGTTCAAATTTAAATTCAAATTTGAACAATAAAACCTCTATTGAAAATCCACAACTCTGTTTCCCTAGCTCCAAATTCAAAACCAAGAATTTTCCCCTTCCTAGTTTTCCTCCTAGTATTTTACAAAAATAAGTTGACATTTTTCTGAGCACTTTGACTTTTCTATTTTTGTTGTTGTCTTATTTTCCCGTTATTTTCTTGCAACGTTAGATCCCGTATTTGACGAGGTAGCTGAGGAAGAAGGAGGAGAAGGGCCTGAAGACTTTGAAGACCAAGCCAACCAAGGCAAGCAACCCTTTGACCATGTCTATGAAACCCTTTTTATGCATGTCATATATAGCTCTTTATTATTGTTGCATCGGAATCATGATGAGATGGTGAACCACGTGGGTTGGTTGCCTCTGTTACTTCCTCGTTGATACTTGCATTGTGCATGACCCTACCATCTTGTGAGGGTTATGCCAGTGGGAGTAGATAGGATGCTAAGTAGTGCTACGCAAAAAGGGACGGGGATATGCATGGTGATGGAGACAAAGTATTTTCAAAAGACTTTTCGAAAACCCCATCGGGTGCCACTTATGCCCGAGGGAGATGATGAGATGGGTAACCACTTGATGACGAAGTGGTGTACCGAGGCAAGTGTGTGTTGTTTTCGAAAACGGATTAGATTTAAGATTTGATGACTGTCCCAACCTTACATGCGCGACCACTCTACCCTTATATGGGAAAGGACATTATTGAGTACCTAGACCGATACTAGCTTGGGGCCCGCATTACTAGTGACGGGAGAGTTGTTGGTGCGCTCTCTCGGGACGGGGTCGTGCCAGGTAGGGCGGCCATGACTGTTTTCACAGGGCACCGGACACACCATTGGTACCCCGTTCCAGTGGTATGTGATAATTATGGGAGCAAGGCTCCACGAAAGTGTGATGTGAAATGTTGGGCACGGGGGTTACTGCCAATCGAGTGGACTCCATGTTAGTGTCGTCTAGGGAAAGGTAGTGATCGGTGCTTACCCCGGTACTTAAGGTATCATGGTCGTGGATGACATGAAGTTCCACGGATCTTGTGGGTAAAGTGTGCAACCTCTGCAGAGTGTAAAACTATTCAATAGCCGTGTCCACGGTCAAGGACGGTTGGCGGTCTGCTTAAACTATGTCCGAGTTTTCAACCGTGTGTGTGTGCCGATAAAACTACAGGTCAAGTCAAAGGACTTGAAATGATTGAGCTGGGTTGGTGCCCACTGCTTATGTTAGATGGGTTGGTGCCCACTCTATTTATGTTGATATCTGTAACCAGTCCTCATGGTTACTTGAACTCTCTTGATGCATGCTTTATAAAGATGTTGAACATGTCATTGCACTCAAAACTAGCTTTCTGCAAAAATTTACCTATATCATGCATTGTTGTACCTTGAACCAAAACATGGGTTGCTTGCGAGTACATTCAAAGTACTCATTGGCTTGCCACTGGTTATCTAATTGACTAGGCATGGAAGAACCGGAGTTCGAAGAAGAGTTCTTTGGAGACGAACATGCGAACTAGGACGTTTCCCAGTCAGAATGCCTGTAGGGTTAAGGCTGATGGCATGGGTTCTACTTATCGACGACGATTTCCGCTGCTTATGTTTCATTTGATGTTCAGCCCTTAAGGCTTTAACAATGTAAGACTTGACCATAATGGTCACTATTTGTGTAAGATGGTATGTATGGATGTAAGACTCTTGTTATTCAGCTTCTGTGTGTTCAGCGAGCATTGATCTCTGGGATCACTGTACACGTGCATTCGGTGATCTCGACTTCTGAGTCGGGGTCCCCATAGAGCTGGTATCAGAGCCATCCTGACTGTAGGAAGCCTTAGTTAGCATGGACGTTAGTTAGAGTGAGACTATCCACAAGATTACCCGTATACCTATGTCTTACGATAGTATCCCAAACATAGGTCACTTTCCCTCTATTAACCCTTTCCCCTCCACTTTTTGTAGATGGCCGTCGTGCAGAGGACTTCGACCACCGGATTTCCGTGCTTCTTGAGGATAGCCTCGGGAAGTGCCGCTTCACTCGAGCCCCCACCTTCTCCTACCACGAGCACTGGATCAACAGCACCAAGAAGGAGTATCACGTGGAGGTAGTCGTAAGGGCGAACGACTCCCCGACGAGCTGGTTCTTTGAGGGACCCCAGATGGCAACACTGCTCCTCACCGTGGAGACTGCTGCCCTCAAGGCGCTGACTCACCTCTGGGATCTCCTGCCAGAGATGGCAAGTGAGCCAGCCACTCGTTACCTGCCTTATCATAAGGAAGGTGATGACGAGAGCAGCGCACTACCCCCACCCTTGGACGAAGGACTCTCTCTCCGCTTCCAGACCTACTTCAGCTTGTGTGCCGACAGCTGGCACAAAGACTGCCTCGAGTCGATGGAGCTTCGGAAGGAACTCCACGAGACCAAGGAACTCCTTCGCCTAGCTCAGATGAAGGCGGATAGGATCAAGAAGGATGGAGCACCCCCTGGACAGCCCGTTGTAGCCTATCGAGGCGGGCGACCCCCACAGGTCACGCATGCCAAGGGATCACCTCAGCCACGCCGTATGACGGCGAAGGAGTACCGCAACCTCTTCACGACGCCACCGGCAAAGCAGCGCCGTGTTCAGCTCCTCCACTCCCCCACTTCCTCAAGTGACGAAGAGACTAAGACAGATGAAGATGGGGAGGAAGACCCAGAGGAGCCAGAATACCCGACCGAGCATTCCACCACTTAGACACCGTTCAAGACTAGGATAGGCCAGTCCGTAGCCCTATGGTAGGATAGGTCGTGTACCCCTTATGCGAAGTCGAGTCCTTGTAATGGTTCATATGAAACCATGTTGTGTTGTGTTTGCTTTCAACTTGCTTTGATGAAGTCGTACTTTCCCTTTGGGAACTTGTAAACGGCGACATCCCCCATTTGGTTTTAATGCATGAGTTTGGCCCTTCTGGCCCTTGTTTAACTTAAATTTGTGTCACACCACCCCCTTACTAGGCGTCCCATCTATATTGCTTTCCCTCATTTTATTTTCCCAATCATGAGACCTTGACCGCTCCGACAGGATGCCTGTTGTAACACGTACTGGTACCTCTACCCAGCCGCAAGAAGCCGGAGGTTCTGCTGAGGCAGGAGCCAGCCAGGACCAAGCCCAAGGACAGACTCCACCACCGCCACCTCCTCCAAACATGGACATGGCTCAGCTTCTCCAAGCCTTCCGAGAGGAGCGCCAAGCCAACACTGCAGCCCTCCAGGTGATTGCTCAAGCTGTCAATCGCCACCAAGGGACACGACCATGGACGCTCCACGCCGGTGGAGTTCAAGAAGCATGCACCACCCACCTTCATCGAGATCGCCGAACCCCACGGATGCGCAGGATCGGGTCCGCACCATTGAGGAGCTGTTGGCACTAGTCGGATGCACTGAGGACCGCGAGAAGGTGGCATATGCTGCCCACTGCCTCGGGGGAACTGCCAGAGCTTGGTGGGATGGATTTAAGGCTATGCATGCTGAGCAAAACATCACTTGGGATACCTTCAAGACAGAATTCCGCAAGGCCCACATTCCTTCTGGAATCATGGCCATCAAGAAGCGTGAATTCCGAGCCCTAAAACAAGGAAGTAGCACTGTCAAGGAGTACATGCAGAAGTTCGGTGTTCTCTCAAGGTATGCTCTCGAGGATGTCAAGACCGATGTTGCCAAAAGGGAGCGCTTCATGGAAGGCCTTAACCAGACTCTGCGGACTCGCTTGTCGTGTGTGACTTCCCAACCTTTCTGATCCGGTGAACAAGGCACTCATGCTTGAGGACAAGCGACGAGCTTTGGATGACACTCATAAGCGCAAGATGATCAGCAAGGGTCGCTCCAAAGAACGAAGCCTCGTCCGTGGCAGCCAGCTCGGTCAAGCCAACCTATCGGCAGCCAAGAGCTCCTGCACCCGCACCAACTATCCACCTTAGCAAGATGCCAACCCCAGTGCCAGCTTACAACAACCCCAATAACAATGTCGGCAGGGCGTCATCCCCAACCAAGTCACTTGCTTTGGATGTGGACAGCCAGACACTACGCAAGTATTGCCCCAACAAGAAGCCCGACGCCCGCCCCAATGCGCAGAACCCAGACAAGGCCGTGGAATGCCACGAAGAAACCAAGCTCCCGCAACCTACCCAACAACGGCAGGGTCGTGTGAATCATGTCATCGCAGAAGAAGCCCGGAAGACCGGACGTCGTCTGGGTAATGTTCTTGTCAATTCAGCACCAAGAATCGTTTTGTTTGATTCGGAGCCACGCATTCATTTGTCACCCAAAGTTTTGCATTAAAAGTGGCATGACCCTACACCCTGAATAACCCTATGGTGGTACAAACCCCCGGAGCAGAGATGAGAGCCAAGATAGGATGTAAAGGAGTCGGGATTATCATCAACGGGGTAGACTTCCAAGCAGACCTTATCATCCTAAAATCACAAGGCTTGGACGTGATCTTGGGAATGGATTGGCTCAGCAAGCACCAAGGCTTGATAGATTGCGCCAACCGGACTGTCACTATGGCCAATGAGCAAGGAGTCGAAGTAAAATTTGCCTCCAACCCCTCCTCTACTCAAGCCAACCAAGTCAACTGTCTGACTGAAGTTGGATTGGAGCAAGTGCCGGTAGTATGCGAATACCCCGATGTTTTTCCTGATGAGCTACCAGGAATGCCTCCTGACCGAGACATTGAGTTCATCATCGAGCTCATACCCGGAGCAGGACCCATCTATAACAAGCCTTATAGAATGGGATCGGAGGAGTTAGCAGAATTGAAGAAGCAGCTGGAAGAGCAGATGAGGAAGGGATTTATCCGCCCTAGCGCCTCCCCTTGGGGATCACCTGTTTTGTTTGTGGCAAAGAAGGACGGTACCATCCGCTTGTGCATAGACTACCGCTCCCTCAATGAAGTTACAATCAAGAACAAGTACCCACTTACCAAGATTGAAGATCTGTTTGATCAACTCAATGGGGCCAAGGTGTTCTCCAAGATCGACCTCAGATCTGGGTACTACCAACTGAAAATCAGACCCCAAGATATTCCGAAGACGGCATTTGTAACCAGATATGGCCTATATGAGTGCACGGTCATGTCCTTTGGATTGACCAATGCCCCGGCTTACTTCATGTATCTCATGAATAAGGTCTTCATGGAATATTTGGACAAGTTTGTCGTTGTCTTCATTGATGACATTCTTGTCTTCTCGAAGTCGGAAGAAGAGCACGAGCAACACTTGAGGATGGTCCTAGACAAGCTTCGAGAGCACCAACTGTATGCCAAGTTCAGCAAGTGTGAATTCTGGCTGCGTGAAGTTGGATTCTTGGGTCACGTTTTAACTGAAGAAGGATTGTCAGTCGATCCCGCTAAGATTGAAGCCGTGACTGAATGGCAATCCCCGAGCAATGTGAAGGAGGTCAGAAGCTTCCTCGGACTCGCGAGATATTACCGCAAGTTCGTTGAAGGATTCTCGAGCATTGCCCGACCCATGACTCAGCTCTTGAAGAAGGACAAGAAGTTCGAATGGACGCCGAAGTGCGAAGAGAGCTTCCAGGAGCTGAAAAAGAGACTAACCACCACCCCAGTTCTGGCCACGCCAGATATACACAAGGAATTTGTGATATATTGTGAGCATCAAGAACCGGACTGGGAGGTGTTCTGATGCAAGAAGGCAGAGTCGTAGCTTACCTTTCAAGACAGCCACGGCCTCATGAAGAGAACTATGCTACTCATGACCTTGAGCTAGCAGCAGTGGTTCATGCCCTAAAGACATGGCGGCATTACCTCTTGGGGAAACGATGTGAGACATACACGGATCACAAAAGTCTGAAGTATATTTTCACTCAAAGGGAATTGACCATGAGGCAAAGGAGATGGCTAGAATTGATCAAAGATTATGACCTCAGTGTTCAATACCACCCTGGAAAGGCTAATGTGGTAGCAGATGCATTGAGCAGGAAGGCTTGCTCCTTGAATGCTATGCTTAAGGACAAGCTACCCGCCTTGTATGAAGAACTTGAAAGCTTCGGGTTGGAACTGGTTGCACCAGGATTCTTGGCCAACCTCGAAGTTAAGCCTACCTTGATGGATGATATTAAGGAAGCTCAGAAGGGACACGAGAGTATTGAAGGCATCAAGAGGAAGATCAAAGCGGGCAAAGCCCCAAGATTCACAAAAGATGAGCAGGGAGTTGTGTGGTTTAGGGATCGCATTTGTGTGCCCAACATGGTTGAGCTCAAGAATCTGATCTTGCAAGAAGCTCATGACACCCCGTATTCCATCCACCCTGGGGGAACCAAGATGTATCAAGACCTGAAGGAAAGATTTTGGTGGCACGGGATGAAAAGGGAGATTGCCACCTACGTTGCAAAGTGTGATGTGTGCCAAAGAGTCAAGGCTGAATATCAGCGACCTGCTGGATTACTCCAACCACTCAAGGTTCCCGAGTGGAAATGGGATAAAGTCGGGATGGATTTCATCACTAGACTACCTAGGTCAAACAAGGGACATGACTCCATCTGGGTCATAGTCGATCATTTGACCAAAGTGGCCCATTTCATTCCTGTTAAGACTTCCCATGATGGCAACCAGCTGGCAACTCTCTACATCAACCGAATCGTAAGCCTTCATGGTGTTCCCAAGGAGATTGTGTCAGATCGAGGAACCCAGTTTACCTCAAGGTTTTGGAAGAAATTCCAAGAGGCCATGGGGACCAAGTTGTCCTTCAGCACTGCTTTCCACCCACAGACCGGAGGTCAGACAGAACGAGTGAATCAGATACTCGAAGACATGCTCCGAGCCTGTGTCTTAGCATATGGAGCTAAGTGGGAAGATTGCCTCCCTTTCGCCGAGTTCTCTTACAACCACAGTTATCAGGCAAGCCTTCAGATGGCGCCATTTGAGGTGTTATACGGACGGAAATGCCGCACACCCCTCAATTGGTCAGAAACCGGAGAAGGACTTGTCTTTGGGCCTGATATCCTTCGTGAAGCCGAAGAGCAAGTCCAGCTTGTCAGAGAGCGTCTGAAGTCTACCAAGTCAAGACAAAAGAGCTACGCTGACTCACATCGTAGGGACATAAACTTCCGAGTTGGAGACCATGTCTATCTCCGGGTCACCCCTCTCAAAGGAACCCAGCGCTTCCATGTCACAGGAAAGCTCGCCCCAAGATACATCGGCCCCTTCAAGATCACTGAACGACGAGGAGAAGTGGCTTACCAGTTGGAACTTCCACCTGAACTATCCGATGTGCACAACGTGTTCCACGTGTCGCAACTCCGGAAGTGTCTCCAAGTTCCAGACAAGCCTGATCTTTACAAGGACGTCAATCACCAAGCTATTGACCTTCAGGCTGATTTGACTTACCGTGAGAGGCCCATCTGCATTCTGGATGAGGTTGAGCGATGCACTCGAAGCCACACCATCAAGTACTTCAAGGTCCAATGGAGCAACCACACTGAAGCAGAAGCAACTTGGGAGCGTGAAGACTACCTTAGATCCGAGTTTCCGTATCTCTTTAAAGCCTAGTTTAGGAATCTCGGGGACGAGATTCTTGTAAGGGGGGTAGGTCTGTCACACCCTGCATTTTGTAACATTTCATTTGCATTATTAAAGCATCAAAATTTGGACCAACAAAAACTTTTGCATTATTTGGCTTTTATTTGGAGTTGGTTTTCTCTCTGTGCTTCTTTTCAAGTGCTCTTTAAAGTCAACTAATCCACCATCTATATTTCATCTCCTTACCCCAAACTTCTGCCCAATGACCATGCCATGTGTATAGTGCAATATAGAATTTTCTTACAAAAATAATTTGGCCAAAAAGTATTTTCTAAATTTAGTTTTCCAAAAACCCCTGAATTGAGGTTTGCACTGCAAGTACTTGATTTGGGTTATGAAAAATATTTCCAAAAATATATTTGACTCCTATTAGATATAGGATACCCAGAAACCACAAAAATATAATTTTCAAAGTTATTTTCCTATTTTATTTAAAAGCTTTTTCTTAAGACCAGAAATGGTCTTTAATAGGAAAAAATTATTTTATTGTTTTAAAAATATTTGACAAAAATCAGGGAAACTCAGTGGACATATATTCTCCATATAAAGGAGTTTCAACACATGGTCATGTTCAAAATATTGGTCAAATCCCTCAAAAACCCGTTCAAGATATTTCAAGATTTTGAAATATTTACAAAGGAAATATTCCCCAAAAATTCCAAGAAAATTCTATCATGTCAGATATGACATATTAGATGATCTTGCCAAGTCTCATGACTTGGAGAACAAGATAACATCATCAAATCCCCTCAAAACCATTTCTGTCCATTTTAAAGTTTGAGCAACTTTACATTGCCAAACATGTCCAAATGTTCTCCAACTTGGTGAACATGCTCCAATGGTCTAATAATGCATCTAGACCAAATGGCATAGGTTGGAGAAGAAGATATCTGGGTCAAAGTGCCCCAAAACCCTCTGACCAGAATCAAATTTGAACTACTTTGTACTACCAACTTTTTTTCCATGACCCCAACTTTTGTGATCCTGATCACATGACTAAATAAGGCCACCACACCAAGTGGTGCATCAAGGAGAAGTGATCTACTCAACTGGCTCTACACAAATCCATTCCTGCCCATTTTTAGGGTTTGCAAAAGTTGCATTGGCAACTTTGTCCAAATAATCTCAAAATGGGTGGAAGGCCCTAATTATATGTGTCATCTCACCCTGTGGAGTATCATGGCCAGTGGAAGTCATTAACTTGCCCAAAACATCATCAAACACCTTCTGGCAGAATTTTGGAATGCAAATTCCAGCCCCTTCCACTAATCTCCTTGAGCCCATCTTTTTACCACAACCCCTCCTCGTTTTCCTCTGCAACTTGGATACTTTTCTGCCCGAGGAAGCAATGATGAGGGAGGGGGAAACCCCATTTGTCTTCTCTGGACAGTAGCTTCTCCCCTCTCTCTCAGCCTCCTTCTCTCCCCTCGGCTCTCCAGGGCATCCAAGGCCCGTTTCAGCTTTTGCCCACACCCCCTGCAGCCGCCAGACACTAGTGGACGCCATGACGCTGAAAACCGCGGATGCCGCCAAAGTCGCTTCTGAGCGCCCGGCAGACACCGACCGTTGACGCCGCGCCCCGACCACCTCGAGCTTCCCCGCGCCCGCCGATGCCCTCGACGTCCGCTCCACGCCAGCAGGCCGCCCACTTGCTGCCGCGCCCTCCTCTCTCTCCTGCAGCTCGCGCCAGAACGCCGCCCCGGTCGGCCAATACTCGTGCCACTCCTGTGGCCCGCGTGCAGCTCGCCCCGCTCCTTCTCTCTCTCCCTGGCACCCTACACCACTCCCACAAACACCCCCGAGCTCTCCATTCCTTCTCTAACGGCCACCCGAGCCGATCCCGCGGGCACCCGTAGGCCACGCCTACGGTGGACCTCGGCCAGCCCATATAAGGCAACCCCGAGCCCCTCTTTTGCTCCCTGTCGCTCCCCCGTACTCCAAATCGACCTCCCGCACCACCCATTCATCTCCAGAGCCGCCCGAGCTCGAGATCGAGCTCGAGCTCCGCCGCCTCGGCTCGTCGGCGTTCGCGCGGTACAGGCCTCCTCCGCCTCCGTTTCTTCTCGATCTGGAACCGCGCGGCCACGCTGACCTTTTCCCCTCTCTTTCCCACTCTTTTTGCAGCCGGGAACGGCCGGATTCATCGATGCCCGAAGCACCTCCGCCGCGTGACCTCGACGCCGGCGAACCAGGCTGCTCCGGCGACCGTCTCCACCACCACCCGAACGGCGACTCCGCCCCGAGTCCAACGGTACCACCCGCGCACCTTCTCGTGCTCTGTATCACCGCCGGCGAGCTCGTCGTTGCCTCTGGCCGGAGGTAGACGACGACGGCCGTGGGGCCAGCCCGTCAGCCTCACGCCCTGACGGGTGGGATCCACCTGTCAGGTTTAAAACGCGCGCGCGCGCACCGGTTCGCCCGTCGGCTGAAGGCGTATTTCGCCTTTACGCCTTCGATGTGGCGGCCCGTGTGGGCTGGTTTCCCCTCTGGGCCTGCTGCCCGTGGCCTCTCTGGCCTAGTGGCATAGCGGCACTTTTATTTTTCTTTTTCTGTCTCCTTTCCAAAAATTCCACAGGGCAAAATATTTGTCCAAATGAAAGAATTCCAACTCCTAAAATCTCAGAATAATCCTACCTATTTATTGATATATCTTTCATGCACATCCATTACACTTTTCTGCTCTGTTCAAATTTAAATTCAAATTTGAACAATAAAACCTCTATTGAAAATCCACAACTCTGTTTCCCTAGCTCCAAATTCAAAACCAAGAATTTTCCCCTTCCTAGTTTTCCTCCTAGTATTTTACAAAAATAAGTTGACATTTTCTGAGCACTTTGACTTTTCTGTTTTTATTGTTGTCTTATTTTCCCGTTATTTTCTTGCAACGTTAGATCCGTGATTTGACGAGGTAGGCGAGGAAGAAGGAGGAGCAGGCTCAAGACTTTGAAGACCAAGCCAACCAAGGCAAGCAGCCCTTTGACCATGTCTATGAAACCCTTTTTATGCATGTCATATATAGCTCTTTATTATTGTTTCATCAGAATCATGATGAGATGGTGAACCACGTGGGTTGGTTGCCTCTGTTACTTCCTCGTTGATACTTGCATTGTGCATGACCCTACCTTCTTATGAGGGTTATGCCGGTGGGAGTAGATAGGATGCTAAGTAGTGCTACGCAAAAGGGACGGGATATGCATGGTGATGGAGACAAAGTATTTTCAAAAGACTTTTCAAAACCCCATCGGGTGCCACTTATGCCCGAGGGAGATGATGAGATGGGTAACCACTTGATGACGAAGTGGTGTACCGAGGCAAGTGTGTGTTGTTTTCAAAACGGATTAGATTTAAGATTTGATGACCGTCCCAACCTTACATGCGCCGACCAGTCTACCCTTATATGGGAAAGGGCATTATTGAGTACCTAGACCGATACTAGCTTGGGGCCCGCATTACTAGTGACGGAGAGTTGTTGGTGCGCTCTCTCGGGGCGGGTCGTGCTGTAGGGCGGCCATGACTGTTTTCACGGGGCACCGGACACACCGTTGGTACCCGTGCGGTGGTATGTGATAATTATGGGAGCAAGGCTCCACGAAAGTGTGATGTGAAATGTTGGGCACGGGGTTCTCGCTAATCGAGTGGACTCCATGTTAGTGTCGTCTAGGGAAAGGTAGTGATCGGTGCTTACCCCGGTACTTAAGGTATCGCGGTCGTGGATGACACGGAAGTTCCCGGATCTTGTGGGTAAAGTGTGCAACCTCTGCAGAGTGTAAAACTATTGAATAGCCGTGTCCACGGTCAAGGACCAGTTGGTGGTCTTTGCCCAAACTATGTCCGAGTTTTCAAGCTGTGTGTGTGAGCTGATAAAACTACAGGTCAAGTCAAAGGACTTGAAATGATTGAGCTGGGTTGGTGCCCACTGCTTATGTTAGATCGGTTGGTGCCCACTCTATTTATGTTGATATCGTAACCAGTCCTCATGGTTACTTGAACTCTCTTGATGCATGCTTTATAAAGATGTTGAACATGTCATTGCACTCAAAACTAGCTTTATGCAAAATTTACCTATATCATGCATTGTTGTACCTTGAACCAAAACATGGGTTGCTTAAGAGTACATTCAAAGTACTCATTGGCTTGCCATTGGTTATTTAATTGACCGGGCATGGAAGAACCGGAGTTCAAGAAGAGTTCTTTGGAGACGAACATGCGAACTAGGGCGTTTCCTACAAAATGCCTGAGGGTTAAGGCTGATGGCATGGGTTCTACTTATCGACATTTATTTCCGCCGCTTATGTTTCATTTGATGTTCAGCCCTTAAGGCTTTAACAATGTAAGACTTGACCATAATGGTCACAATCTGTGTAAGACGGTATGTATGGATGTAAGACTCTTGTTATTCAACTTCTGTGTGTTCAGTGAGCATTGATCTCTGGGATCACTGTACACATGCATTCGGTGATCTCGACTTCTGAGTCGGGGTCCCCACATTATCGTGCCCACTTAACAGGTTTTCCTTGTAAATAGCCCCGACTAGGCCTCTTTTCCATTCTCCGTTCGCATCTTCTTCCTCTCGCCCCATCTACCACTGGAGCTCCACCACCGTCGCCACTATGCCCTTCGTTCTCGTTGAGCTTTGGCCACTGCATCACCCTAACCTTGACCAGAGAACGGCGGCGCTGCTCCTCCACAGATCCCCCGCAGTAAGTGTTTCCCTTTCCGTGTCGTAGATCTGCATTAGGGTTATCGTGTTCTTCTGCACAGACATAGTTCATCCGAGCTCTTGCCCTTTTTCCTTGCCACGGCGTCGCCTGATCCAAAGAGCCCCATGAATCTGATGCGGTTCATGCTCCGCATTCATTTTGATTAGCAATGGACATCCTTTCCTTGTAAGAAAACCTCACCGTAGCATATGAAATTCTCTGCATCCTGTTTTTATTAGCAATGGACATCCTTTCTTTTCTGAACCTTTGTTTGATCCAAAATAATTACTGCAAACTGTGAAACTTGTTTGTCCTACACTTAGGAAAAATCCATAACTTGTTAGACTTTCCAGTCACGGCGGCTCTGATTGCCGGCTTAAAGAAGTAATACTCAATTAATAATCTGAACTTCCCCTGTTAGTTTAAATAGTACTGACGGCTTTAAAAACTTATGGCAGCTTAAGTAACCCGGATGTAACTATCCTTATATCATTAGGCCCCTTCATAAGTCGCCATACTACATTCCACTAATATTTTTATCCTGTCCGGCTTGAATTTGAACCGGCCTGTTTACTTTGTATTTAGGCTTTCAAACATACTGGCACCCAAGGCACCTACCTCTTGCAACTGGGTGAAATCCATTGTCACTGACAGCACGTTAGATGACTTTGTGAAAACCGGCTATCTGCCAAAGAAAGAAGTCATGCCTTATCGTGCCCCTGACCCAGATGAAGAAATCCCTCAACCCAAAGACGGAGAGGTGGTTGTCTTTACAGATCATATGAACCGGGGTTTTACTCCTCCCGGTTCAAAAAATTTTAGAGATGTGTTGAAGTTTTTTGACCTTCACCCACAAGACATTGGACCCAATTCCGTGTCTAACATCTGCAATTTCCAAGTGTTCAGCGAAGTTTATCTTGGTGAAGAACCCAATTTACTGCTTTTCAGAGAGCCGTTCTACTTGAACCACCAGACAGAGTGTGTCAGTGGTCAGAGCTTGGAACTTGGCGGGGTTTCAATTCAGCGCCGTAGGGATGCGATTTTCCCCTATGCCAACCCGCCAAGCCATCCAAAAGATTGGAACATGACGTGGTTCTACTGCAAGGATACCTCCCCGGCTGACGAGAATCCTCTGCCCGGCTTTCGTGCCCTTCGTCTTGACACCAATCATCCTTTGCCCAACAAGATTACTGCCGCAGATTGCATATCCCTCTCTCCTACTCTGGCCAAGATCAAAGCTCTGTTGGGGAACGGGTTGACCGGCGTTGACCTGGTTTGAGTCTGGCTTGCCTGGCGAGTTATCCCATTGAGCCGCCGTACCGTCTTAATGTGTGAATATACTGGCGCCAAGAATGACCCCCTGCGCCATTGCCCTGACGACTTACCTGCTCATGCTGTTGTTGCCATGACCAAATCTCTTCTCAACGAGAGTCTTGCGGATTGTGGCAGAGTGGGTCTAGCCCCGTTCTGCAAAGATAACCCGGCTCCAAAGGTAAGACACCTGTATAAAATGTTTATCTTATTCTCTTAATGCTTCACCCATACTCATAATATACTTAATCCTTGTAGACGGCTGATAAATTTTGGAAAGTTAAATATGATCATGAAGCAGCCAAGAAAGCTAGGAAAGAAAAGAAAGCCGCCAGGAAAGAAGCTGCCAAAAGGAAGGCCAAGAAAGCTACTGCTTCCGACTTGCTTCGGCTGGCGGACTCTTCTGAGTCAGAGGTAGCCCTCGACTCCCTTGGCTTGTTTTTTAATCATCTTATTGACACTGATCATCAGCAGGAGGACACTGGGACAAGCCGTAGCAAGGCTGACGAGGTAACTATCCTTTCCTCTGACTCCGAGCCTTTGCCAAGACAGAAAATCCACAGAGTGACCCGGAAAGTAAGATTTTCTCATCCTCTAGCTCATCACGATCCTCAATTTCTTTTGAAGCGGCAAATTCATGAGAGCCGGAGGCAGACCCGGACCATCAAGGACGCGGAGCTCTCCTCCGGCTTACCAAATACTCCAAGGAAACGCCGAAACGAAGTTACCTCTATTTTAACTAAGTTTTAACCGCGGGTCTCTTTCATCAACCACTTAATCCCTCTGATTCAGATTATCTGGATACTTCCCCATCCTCCGGCGAGTCATTGCACTCCAATCTGCAAACTTTTAAGATTGTACTAGGGTACAATAATCCACTCACTTTTGTAGTCATTTTAATCTTCTTACTTCTGTATTAATCTTTTTATTTGAATGTAGTGGTCAAGCTAAACCCAGCAAGAGGGTTAGAAAGAATAAACCAACTGAAGAAAGAGTCGCCACTGAGCCGGTTCTTGAAACAACGGTGCCGGAGTTAAGCACTCATGAGCCGCCACCTGAACCAGCACAAGATGCGTAACCTCCTACTGACCTGCCCACAGACCAAGGTGCTACCGACTCAGAAAATCCCAAACCTCCAAGCCCAACCCGACAGTTGATCCTTCCAATGCTGATGTCGAGATCACCGGAACCGGCCATGCTGACCCGGGGAGGCCAACCGTGCTGGCCAAATGCCCCGCCAAGGAAGAACTTCTGGACCAGCACCCAGTCAAGATGGATGTCACCAATTATGCTCATATGAGTATTGGAGATGTCTTCTCTGGCTATATGAGCCAAGTGCACAGTAGCTGGGACCTCGAGGTTGACATGGTGAAGCAGATGCACCATAAATTCGAGGTATAACCCGTTTTCTCTTGTTCATTATCCTTCAGTATGTTAGCCCCCAAGTCTGCTGCTTAAAATGCTTATGTTGTAGAATTAGAAACAAATTTGACAACGTAAAGAAAGAATAAACTTCTGGCTTACCATGTAGTCCCCAAGGGGCGGCTTAACCAATATGGTTGAACCGGCTCTTTATAGAGAAATTCTTATGGGTCTTTGAACAGCAATATGCATTAGCCCCAAGTGCCAAGTTTTATTGCTTGCAAAATGCTTGGGACTTACTCATATGAATCACCATATAATGAACCGTCATAGAAAAGAAAAACTCTGTAAGACATTAGCCCCCAAGTGCCAAGTATTATTGCTGTCAAAATGCTTGGGACTTTAATACTGCATAAACAACTTACTTGATTTGAAATCTTATACTTGCACAGGCTACCATGAGTCAACTCGAGTATGAGGTGACCATTCTGAAGAGCTGCCTTGAATTCCAAGAGTCAGAACTTGAGAAGGCCAACAGTAAGTTCGAATTTAGTGTTTCTGAACAGGAGAAATTAAAGAAAGACTTTGAGACTAAAAAGAAAGCCTGGGCGGATGAGAAGACCACATTGATAAGCCAAGCTGAAAAAGCAGAAGCGGCTCTGGAAGAAATCACTAGAGAATTGTGTGGGTTAAAGCGCCATATTTCACATATGGTCGCAACCATTTCGGTAAGTCGCCTTCCCTTTGTGTACGTATCTTAAGCCATGCAATAGAGTATACGCCAGAAATTAACTTTTCTGAGTATGCTTTGCACAGGCCCCAGAAGTTCAAATTTAAACCACAACATGCTGACGAAACTGAAAGCTGTGTATACCTTGGTGGAACAATTGTACACTGGGTCACAACATACACTTGCTTCGGTGGCCTTATCCAATGAAATGCCAACCCTCCTAACACAGGTCTTGAGTAAGCTTTCATTCCTTCCGCAACGGATCAATGAATTGAGACGGTCAGCTACAAGAGCCGGAGCAATAAATGCTCTAAGCCGAGCTAAGGCCTGGCTACCTGAACTAGACCTGGAGGATATCGCCATTGGTTACCCAAGTCTGAAGGAAGACGATAGGCCCTTTAAGGATGTGGATTTTCTTGCCTGTGTCAAAGAGATACGCCCCATGGCGACTCTGGAAACTATTGAAGTAGATCTTACCAAGTACCAGGCGGGTTATGATGAACAAAATCGAAGAATTCCGACACCTCAATATGACGTGACTAGTCTGATTCCCCCAATTCGTAAGCATACCTTTGCTCCCGAAGTTGACCCGGCCGGTCTTGTTGAAAATGAAGCAGAATTTGAAGCCTTAAACAACATTGACTGGTCATCATCAATCTTCTAGGAAAAGGAGCAGAGCGCAAGCGCGGAGAGGGCTAACCCGGACGCTTCTGGCCAATCCTAAAGGTGAACCAGTCATGGCGGCTCATTACATGGTGTAAAAAACAATGCAAACTATTTGGACTTAATGAGTCCTGTAATAGGATAGAGATAAGTCTTGTGTGGCCATGCCATCGTGCATGTTTTGATGCTTAACATTCTTAAACTGCCTTGTTGTATTTGTGCACATAGTTGATCATTTTTGAAAAACTTTCCATCAAATAAACTGCTAGGCAGGTCAAAAAGTTATCAAAATAATCATAGACTATCTGGTTGATAAAAACATAACTATGATAAAATTTCACAACTTAGACCACCGGTTCATATGACCTGGCCGGTAAGGATAAAGGTCCAATATTTGGATACCCGAAAAGCACAACCATGATTATGGATCGGCGACTCATCAGTCGATATTGCACCGGGCTACAGCTATCATCTTTATAGTTGTAAGCCTCAGGAAAAAGCTTAAGTCAAATAATGGGGCTTCCGAAGAGAACTTAAACCAAAAAGAGAAGTAACAATGGCAAGGCTACTGATTCGAATACGATCAGTGAACCATCCTAGAGGGGTTTATACTATGATTCAAATACGATCATGTAGCCCCCAATGGCTTTGCCATTGCGCCAATCAAGAGGGTACCGACAGCTGTGTTCTCTTTGGTTCGAATACGAACTATGTTTGAACAGGAAGCCCCCTAATGACCTTGAGATTTTTTAACGACTCTAATTCGAATACGATCAAAGTCGGTTCCCAAATGGGGTTAAGCTATGATTCGAATATGATCAAGAAGCCCCCAAGTGAGCTCGGCAGTGTGCCAATCAAAAGGGTATCGACAGCTATGTTCTCTTTGGTTCAAATACGACCTATGTTTGAACAGGAAGCCCCCTAGTGATCATAATTTATTGACAGCTAGATTCGAATACGATCGTAAGCCAGATCAGAACGGGCTGAGCCGGATCACATTTGACCCTCCCCCGAGCGATCATGTGATAAAATGATTACAATGATAATGACAAATTTACCTTGTGAAAAGGAAAAAGGACTGAGGTCCTGCTTTATTATTTATCATAATATATACATTGGCAAAATATATACATCAGTGGAGCCTATGGCTTAAGTGTAGTAGGGCCGAAGATGAGCAATATTCCACGGCCTCCGGTTCTCTTCCTCCGACTTACGAGAGTCTTTGTGCTCTCGAACGTCAATAAGGTAATATGACCCGTTTTTCAAGTTCTTGCTGACCACAAATGGCCCTTCCCAAGGTAGGGATAACTTGTGAGCATCAGTTTGATCCTAGATGAGCCGGAGCACTAAATCACCTTCCTGAAAGGATCTAGATTTAACTCGGCGGCTGTGATAACTGCGCAAGTCCTGTTGATAAATCGCCGAACGAGCTGCTGCCAAGTCCCGATGTTCATCTAACAGATCAAGAGCATCCTAGTGCGCCTGTTCATTGTCCTCCTCGACATAAGCTGCCACACGAGGTGAATCATGACGGATGTCACTAGGGAGAACCGCCTCAGCTCCGCAGACCTTGAAGAAAGGCGTATAACCCGTAGATCTATTAGGAGTAGTGTTGATGCTCCATAACACAGAAGATAAATCCTCAACCCAACAACCCGGCACCCATTGTAGGGGGGCAAAAAGCCGGGGCTTAGTGCCATTCGGGATCTCTTGATTGGCTCTCTCGGCTTGACCATTGGACTAAGGGTGAGCTACTGATGAAACATCAAGCCGGACATGCTCACATTGACAGAATTCCTCCATGGCACCTTTAGACAGATTAGTGCCATTGTCAGTTATAATGCTATGTGGAAAACCAAAACGAAATATCACCTTCTTCATAAATTGAACCGCCGTGGGTGCATCACACTTACTGACCGGCTCTGCCTCAACCCACTTTGTGAACTTATCAACTACCACCAAGAAGTGAGTTTTTTACCTTTGGATCTTCTGAAAGGCCCAACTATGTCAAGCCCCCAGACTAGGAACGACCAAGTAATTGGAATCATCCTCAACTCTTGAGCTGGCACATGAGCCCGTCTTGGGAACTTCTGACAACCGTCACATTTGCTGACCAGATCCTCTGTGTCATCATGAGCCGACAGCCAATAAAACCCATGACAAAAAGCCTTAGCCACGAGAGATTTCAATCCGGCGTGATGACCGCAATCTCCTTCATGAATCTCATGGAGAATTTCTTGGCCTTCTTCAAGAGAGACGCAACGCTGAAAAGCCCCTGTAACACTGCAATGATGCAACTCGCCATTGATAATCGTCATGGACTTAGACCACCGGGTTATCTGCCTAGCCAAGGTTTCATCCTCAGGCAACTCGCCCCATGTCATATAAGCCAGATAAGGCACCGCCCAATCTGGAATGATATGAAGAGCCACCACCAACTATGCTTCAGGGTCAGGAACAGCCAAATCTTCCTCTGTAGGTAGCTTGACAGAAGGGTTATGCAAAACATCCAAGAAAGTATTAGGCGGCACCGGCTTACGCTGAGATCCCAGCCTGCTTAAGGCATCAGCCGCCTCATTCTCTCTACGGTCAATATGTTCCACCTGATAACCCTTGAAGTGCCCCGCAATTGCGCAACCTCCCGGCGATAAGCCGCCATGAGAGGATCCTTTGAATCCCACTTGCCTGATACTTGCCGAGCCACTAGATCTAAGTTGCCGAAGCACCTTACCCGGCTTAAATTCATCTCTTTAGCCATCCGGAGACCATGGAGCAAGGCTTCATACGCAGCTGCGTTGTTAGTACAAGGAAACATCAACCGGAGTACATAACAAAACTTATCACCCCGAGGGGAAGCCAAAATAATTCCAGCCCCTGAGCCTTCCAATTGCCTAGACCCATCAAAATGAATTGTCCAGTAGGTATTATCTGGCTTTTCCTCAGGCATCTGCAGCTCTGTCCAATCATTGATGAAATCCACCAACGCTTGAGATTTAATAGCTGTGCGTGGCACATATTTTAAACCATGAGGCCCAAACTCAATGGCCCATTTGGCGACTCGCCCTGTGGCCTCTCTGTTCTGAATAATATCCCCCAAGGGGGTAGAACTAACCACGGTGATGGGGTTGCCCAATAAATATTGCTTAAGCTTCCGGCTGGCCATGAACACCCCATAGACAAGCTTCTGCCAGTGCGGATATCGCTGCTTGGACTCAATCAGTACCTCACTGATGTAGTAAACCGGTCGCTGAACCGGGTGCTCCTTGCTAGCCTCCTTGCGTTCCACCATAATAACCACGCTGATAGCGCGCATGTTAGCAGCCACGTACAGTAACAAGGGTTCCTTGTCAATGGGAGCAGCAAGAACCGGTGGCTCAGCCAACTGTCTCTTCAGATCTACAAAAGCGGTATTAGCGGCATCACTCCAAGTAAAGCTATCCGTCTTCTTCATCATCTGATACAGCGGTATAGCCTTCTCCCCTAACCGGCTTAAAGTGGCCATACGACCCGCCAAACGCTGAACGTCATTGATACATGCTGGTTTGGCCAGAGAGGTGATGGCTTTGATCTTCTCCAGGTTAGCTTCAATGCCTCTGTTAGAGACCAGAAAGCCCAAAACCTTGCCCGCAGGCACACCAAAAACACACTTGGCCGGGTTAAGAATCATCTTGTAAACCCGGAGATTATCAAAGGTTTCCTTGTGATCATCAATCAAGGTTTCTTTCTCTCTGGATTTAACCACTATGCCATCCACATAAGCATGAACATTGCGTCCAATCTGATTATGAAGACAATTCTGCACGCATCGCTGGTAAGTCGCCTGGGCACTCGTGAGCCCAAAAGGCATTGAAACATAGCAGAAGGCTCCAAACGGAGTAACGAACGCCGTCTTCTCTTGGTCCTTAACAGCCATCTTGATCTGATGATAACCAGAGTAAGCATCCAGAAAGCTCAAACGCTAACAACCCACCATAGCATCGATGATCTGATCAATACGAGGGAGAGCAAAAGGATCAGCGGGACAAGCCTTGTTTAAGTCCGTGTAATCCACACACATACGCCAAGTGCCGTTTTTCTTAATAACAAGCACCGGGTTAGCCAGCCACTCTGGATGAAACACCTCAATGATGAACCCAGCTGCCAAGAGCCGGGCCACTTCCTCACCGATAGCTTTCCGTCTCTCCTCATTAAACCGCCGAAGGAATTGCTTGACTGGCTTAAACTTTGTATCGATATTAAGAGTGTGCTCAGCGAGTTCTCTCGGTACACCCGGCATGTCAGATGGCTTCCATGCAAAAATGTCCCGATTCTCACGGATGAACTCGATGACCGCTCTTTCCTATTTGGGATCCAAATTAGCACTGATACTGAACTGCTTGGATGAATCGCGTGGGACAAACTCGAAAATCTTAGTCTCATCCGCCAACTCAAATTTCATGACTGGCTCATGCTCTGTAGTTGGCTTCTTTAAGGATGTCCTATCCACCGTGTCAACATTATCCTTGTAGAATTTTAATTCTTCCGTCGCGCAGACCGACTCAGTATAAGTCGCGTCACCCTCTTCACATTCCAGAGCCACCTTGCAGCTCCCGTGCACCGTAATGGTTGCCTTATGACCTGGCATCTTGAGCTGCAAGTACACATAACACGGCCGTGCCATGAACTTGGCGTAAGCCGGCCGCCCAAACAGAGCATGATACGGGCTCTTGATCTGAACTACTTCAAACGTCAATTTCTCGGCTCTGGAATCATATTCATCTCCAAATGCTACCTCCAACTCTATCTTGCCGACCGGATACGCCGACTTACTAGGCACAACTCCATGGAAAACAGTGTTGGACTTCTTAAGGTTCTTATCAGTTAGCCCCATGCGACAGAAGGTCTCATAATAAAGGATATTGATGCTGCTGCCTCCATCCATCAGCACCTTGGTGAACTTGTATCCACCCACTTGAGGGGGCACGACCAGGGCTAAGTGGCCCGGATTGTCAACCCGGGGAGGGTGATCCTCTCTACTCCATACGATAGGCTGCTCAGACCACCTCAGGTAACGAGGAATTACCGGCTCAACCGCATTCACGACCCTCTTATGAAGCTTCTGGTCCCATTTACATAAACTGGTGGTACACAAATGGTATTGCCCACTGTTCAACTGCTTTGGATTGCTCTGCTATCCACCTTGCTTCTTCTTCTGGCGACGCCTGCCAGCCTGCTGGTTATATCCACCCTGGTTTCCCTGGGAATTTTGAAAATTGGGATTTGACCCGCCGCCCGAGCCATGAAAACTGCCACCACCTGAGCCGCCCGGGCCATTGTTACTTTCAAACATGTTGGAATTTTTGAAAGCCTTCATAATCGTGCAGTCTTTCCACAAATGTGTAGCCAGCTTTTCCTTAGTACCATGTCTCGGACAAGGTTCATTCAACAAGTGTTCAAGTGTGGGTCCTGGCCTGCCAGATCGAGGAGGCAGCCTTCCCTTGCGCTGCTGATTATGACCCTGTGCACTGGTGTTAGCCACAAAATCCAAACTATTGTCAGCCTTACGTTTATTACCTCCTTGATTTATCTGGTTGTGCTGAGAGCCGTTGCCGTTGCCATTCCTCTTTCCCTTCCATGCCTTTCATCATCAGACTCGGAAGTTCTGGAAGAACCGGGCCTTTAACTCCACCCATGAGCTGATTGAATTAGGTGGCAGGCCCTTCAACCAGGTGCGGGCGGTTCCATCCAACATCATGGTGAAGTACTTAGCCATTGCTGCGTCAGTAACCTCCAACAGCTCCATAGCCATCTCATAGCTCTCAATCCATGCCCCGGGCTGCAAGTTGACTGTGTAATTCGGCACCTTCCTTCGTCCTTTAAAATTGTTGGGCAACCGCTTGTTACGTAGAGCCGGCACTAGACATGGGACAACTCCGGTCCGGGTGGCTATACCAACAGAAGTTGCCGGATAAACCGGATACGGCTGATAAGCCATCAACTGAGCCGCTTGCTCAGCCGCCTACTGAACCGCCCGTTCAGCCTCTTGCCATAGTCTCTCTTGGTCTACCAAGTTAACGGCCTCATGACGTGGCGGGTTATCCCCCCTGGCTGGTCACGGCACCTAATATTGCTTGACACGGCCGCCAAATCCATGTGCCTGCTATAACTCGGGCTTCGACTTGGACGAGGGGTCGAGTGGATCCTGTCTTAGCTGTATGTGTACGCCTCCTGCTACGCTAAGGCCATCTAAAGAAGTTCCCTAACCCTGCGAGTTTCAATTGTAGCCGGTGAGTCGCCATCAATTGGGAGAGCCGCCAATCGGGTTGCTGCCGCTATCATGTTTTCCAATGGGTTAGAGTAATGACCCGGGGGTGTTGGTACGTACTGAGGTGGCGCCATGTCCACGCGGGGAGGTCCCATCACTGGCGGCTGAAATGGTGCTCCGTCCCCGGGTGTCGCAACATGGTCCGTTCATGTGCACGGAGGGAGCCATGGCGGGTTGCCTGTCTGCGGGGTAAGCCACGGCGGGTTACTGGGTCCTGCTCCAGGTGTGTTAAAAAGATTCCGAGGGTCATAAACCGGGGGAAGTCGAGACTGAGTCTTCTGATACCTTCTCCTCATGACCTCATTAGCCGCGTTCTGGTCTTGTGTGAGCCAGAAAGCGTGCGCCTGGATCTGCTGAGCCTGAACATCCAGAGCCGCCCGCTCTGCGGCTATCCTAACATCTTCTATTGCCAGGTCTTCCTTTGCTTGTGCCATATCCAACTTTAACTGTGCCACCTCTGATCATGACAGGCTTGATCCGCCGGGTTGACT
This sequence comes from Aegilops speltoides, assembly GCA_021437245.1. NCBI lineage: Eukaryota > Viridiplantae > Streptophyta > Magnoliopsida > Poales > Poaceae > Aegilops > Aegilops speltoides. Next base: position 257,582,300 of record CM038147.1, read on the forward strand.
ACGGTGGTTAACAGGGTGGTCAACTTGTTGGTGAGATCCATTAACACCTGGGCCGGTGAACGCACAGGGCCTCCTGCCCTGGCTGCCGCTGACCCGGAGGTTACGGCTGCTGCAGTTGTGGATGGGTTGGGTGCCGACCATGAAGATCCTGACCCTGCTCGGCGGCTCAAGACAATCCGGAATACTGCTACCATCGGAACAGCCCCCAAGCCCGCCATCCTGCAGTTGGTACAGTGAATCCGTCTCACCTATGGACGACTCACCATCGGAGGAGATGGCCGTCTCACCACCAAATACAGATCCTTCCGAGAGTCCTCCATGGATGCATCCCACAAAGGCACGTTTCACCGCTGGCGGAGCCCGGGCGGGTCTCGCACGCTGAGCTGTTTCGACGAGGTCGGTGCAGATGTCCGGCTCAGGGCCCGGCTCGCCGATCTTGCCGATTAAGACGTGGATTACGCTGAAGGGCACCTGGTACCCGTACTCAATTGAGCCGGCGTCGGGGCCCCAGCCTGCGTCGTAGATGTAGAGCTTGCCGCGACGACTCTTGGTCATCCGGCCCACAGCGTATCCCTTGAGCCCTTTGAAGCTGCCCTTCAAGAACTCAAATCCACCGTGCGCTGGCCCCACGGTGGGCGCCAACTATCATGGAATTGTCAAGTCAGATGTCCTAATGAAAGGACTTAGTCATGGAGCCATCGCAACTAGGAAGCTTGAAGGGGTTAATCAGGACAAGAGACACGAGAAGTTTTATACTAGTTCGGCCCCTTACGATGAAGGTAAAAGCCTATGTCTAGTTGGGATTGGGATTATTTATGTCTCGATAAACAAGGAGCAAATCGCTTGACCTTGCTCTTGAGTTGTTGTTTTCGTCTCCTGAACCGCCGCCGGGTCGTCCCTTTATATACTGAGGTTGACGCCCGGCGGCTCTACAGAGTCCCGGCCGGATTATAGACTGTATCGGCTCGGTCTCTTAATATTTTTTCCTTACAGTACAAGTTACATGAATAAGGCGGTTTAACATTACGGGCCTTAAGTCACCTCTGGGCCTTTGGGCCTTTACTAAACCGCCGTCTTCAACTTTGATCTTTGGTCTTCAAGAATGCTTATAGGTATAACCCGGCTCCTTCTACCGGGTCATACCTAGTAGTTATATCCCCAACACCTCCCCTCCTCACTTCGGTTTTACTCCGCTCGACCTCACTCCCTCGCTCAAGCTCTCAAAACCTAGCGCCGCTGCTACTTCCATCATCGCTGATGAGGAAGAGCTTCGCTACCTCGACCTCGTTGCCGTCGTACTCACGCTGGCCGCAGTAATCTTCTCCCCGCCGCCGCCGTAGACGTCTTCCGCAGCCAAGTTAGGGCGTGGAAGATTTCGGCAGAAGAACTTCTCAATCTACACTTCTAGTTCGTCGTGTTCTTCATCAAGGGTAATTAAAAGTTACTTTTACTACCATTGTTACTACTGATGATTTTCATCAAATCTTCAAAAGGTGTTTATTCTTCAACTTCCACACTCTAAACACCTTGCACAATCTTCTGCTCTTGATTTGTTTGTCTAAGTGACGTTTTTCTTCATGATTCCTCAATTGTTTGAATCTTACAATCCGCACAACTCTGTAACCTAAGTCAAAGAACGCTTAGTGAAATTCTTCAAGACACAACTGGTCAATTTCCTCAAACTTGTTCCGTTTTGCAAAAACTTCTGAGAACGCATATGACCTCTCCAGATTCTTCCCACCTATACTCTATTCATAGGTACACATATCTGCTACTGAATCACTAGGTTCTCATCAACTTAACTCATTTGCAGCGTTCCTCGAAGAAAAGCTGCATACTTCCTCAGAGAACTCTATTGTTCAGATTTCTCAGCTGAAGAAAATGGCAGATGGTAAAAGGCCTCAGAAAGGAGGAAAGAAGCTCGAAGTCAACACAGCCTTTGAAATCCCTGATGACATTTATGCAGGGTACTGCACGCCTAATGAGGCAACTCACGGAAAAGAAACCAAGAATGAGCGCAAAGTGTGCATACAGAGGATTGAACGAAGATGGGCAAGAGAATGGAGGGAGTACAGATATGTCACTCCTAAATATATGAAGAAATTATCTCTTCACCCTCCATGCTCAAGACCTCCATTGGCACCTGGCCAAAGAGCTGATCCAACAAGACTTAAACATGGTGAGGATTATGCTGATGAATGGGCCAGGCGGCAAGCTAAGTTCGCCAAGCAGGCCAAAGAAGCAGTGAAGAAATTCAACGAAGATTCTATTGCTGCCGCTGCTGAGGCCACCACGAGCAAGAAGGCTATGCCCAAGAAGCCTGCTCGAAAACCAAGTTCCTCAGCAATGCCCTCACGGCCAAGTTCCTCAGCAATGCCCTCACGACCAAGCTCCTCTATGCCATCAAGGCAAAATCCTCAAGCTGCCCCAGTTCCTCAAGCTGCACTAGTTCCTCGGGTTTCAAAACCCTCAGCTCCTCCGACAAAGTCCTCAGCACCTGTGCATCTCGCCGCGTGCCAAAGGACCACAGGCATCTCTATTGCCTTAGGAGCTTCTGCAAGTTCTTCAGTTCCTCATCTGTCTTCAAAGAGCCCAACTTTGCTGAAGACCAAGGCTACTACAGGACAAGGCACTAGACCAACCCTCACAAGAAACAAGTTGGTTTTCAAGTGCCTTCTCATGATGATGATGCTGATGATGATGAATTAGCTGATATCATCAAAGATAGATAGCAAAGGGCCGCTAGATCCAAAGGAAGTGTTGTGCCTCTTCTATTGGATCTGAAGAAGATATTAGATTTCATTGACCTCTAGCACAAAGATCCTAACACTCCATTGCCTGAGCTAGACCTCACTCCTGGACAAAGTCACATGTTGACGGCGTACATTGCTGAAGAAAAGTGGAAATATGATCAAGCCAGAGTTGCTAAGAAAGCCTAGTACAAGAAGCAACACTATCTGAAGGATAACGTTCTGAGGTTATCGCCTGAGCAACTCATTGCACTGCAATCTAAGATCAAGAAGCTCAGTAATGTATTTGACGCCTATAAGGCTAAATGGCTGGGAGACAAAGTTAGATTCGTCAAAACGGTGAAGAAATTCACCTCCAATGTTGCTGATCCATCGCACATTGAGATTCCCTCGGCTGAAGCATCTACCCAGCCGACTGAAGAACATGCCAGCAACACTGATGAAAATCAGGCTGCTGATGAAACTGCTAGAACCAGGGCTGAAGAAATACCAGCCGCTGAAGAAACTTCCATGGCAACCAGTAGTGTTGCGCCTGAAGAACAAGTGAGGACACATGAAGAATCTGAAGCTAGGCCTGAAGAAATTGCACTAGAAAGGCCAACTACATCAGTTGTGCCTGAAGAAATTGATCCAATTTCCTCTGCTCCGCCTGCACCAACACCAAGACCAATTCTTCCTCCTGCTCTGGAAGTGAAGAAAACAAAAGCTACGGAGCGAGCCGCTCTGAAGAAAAGGAAATCATCTATTTCCTCAGAATCTTCCGCTCCCAAGAAGGCGAAGATTTTGACAAGCTCAATTGAGAATCCTATTGATGATATTACTCTCACAAGCATGCCATCAAGGGAACTTGTTCCTTTTGGTGAAGACTATAAGATTCCTGATGAATCTATTGAAGAAAATCCCTCTGCTGCTTCCACAGAGCAGATGGATGAAGAAATTGAAGTGGATGCTATCACTTCAACTCCCCAGGTATCATCGCCAACGCCTCAGTTCACAGCTGAAGAGGCCGACATTGAAGAAATGGAAGAGGATGAGGATGTGGACATTAGGAGCACCACAACTGTGATGAACAATGACGTTTGGGAAAGTCAGCACCCCAACTATCCTCTGTTCACACCACTTCAACAAATTCCTCAGTCCCCAGTCTCCACTGAAGTACAGATGGGCTCTGATGAAATTCATACTGCCCGATCCATTCATGAAGAGATTCCAGCCACTAGTGCTGATGACCAAGCTGATGAAGATATGGAGGCCCAGGCTGCTACTGAAGCAGAAGCTAAAATTCCTCAGCCTGCGGCTCTGGAGATTGAGATTCCTGAGATAGTGCTGCAATTGACTGACACTCCTTAGCCAAAGCCAAAGAATCCCTTCTCCAAGACTCCAAAATTCAACGTTGATGCTTTCTTCAATGAGCATGTGTTCTTCACTGACTACAATCCATATGACTCTGCCCGTCTGAGAAGGAAGCGTTTCTAGACTGCCAGCCAAGCCAACTTCTATTCCTTAGTGCTCTTCAACAAAGACAAAGTCTTCGACCATGAGCACATTCCTCATGTTGATATGGAATCACTACCGTGCTTCGCACCAGTCCTCAGTGCTATTCATGATGCTGGATTGCTCAATTTCTGCACTGACATCTGTGATTGGAATGAATAACTCATTTTTCAGTTCTATGCGACGCTGCACATCACTGGAAATGCTAAAGATGTGAACTCATGGGTGTTGGACTGGATGACAAAAAACACTCACCTTAAGGCAACAGCCGCTGAATTGTTTCATGACATGCCTGTCAGTCCTCCCCCAGAAGGTGTGCGTCTCATATACAATGAAACTAAGTTGTCTGATCACTTCATGCAAGTTTTGATGAAGCCATTGAAGCCTGGTCAATCCTCAAGGACAAAGTTCCTTGTGAAGGAATTGCAATATGTGCCAAGTACCGTATACCGCATTCTGACCAAGACTCTGAGTCCTATCAAAGGCCACGACTTGAATGATGAAGAAGTTGTTGGCATCATGAAGAATCTGCTTTTCAATATCATGCATGGTATTCTAGTGAACTACCATGACTTCTTCATGAGGACTCTAGCAAATGTTGCGATGTCTCCCTTTGAGTTGAAGCCTTATGCTCCTTGGATTATGAGATTCCTCATATCAAGGTCTTCACTCAACTACAAAGCTGACACACTCAACCATGGCAGTTACTTGCCCCCTATTGAAGTCCTCAACCAGACATTTTCCTCAGCTGATGAAAAGGGCAAGGCCACTGCAATTATTGATAAGGGCAATCGTCCATTGGATGGACAGTTTCGCAAAGCTGCCTCCTATTCCACCAATGATGACTCTGCTACTCATGACTCTGCCGCCAATGCCTCAAAGCAAAGTCCTCAAGCCACAAGTCCAAGGGTGATGACTGATTGTGAGCTTCTCCTTAGTCTTCATCAGAAGGTGGATCGCAATCATAAATGGGTCAAACGTTAGTTTGGTACTATTCTTAACAACATGACTGCCACATACAATTCAGTAAAGAAGAACCACTATTACCTCAATGAAGGTTTTGATCGCACCTGGGCTATTTTGACTCATCTCTACGGTGATGAAGATCTCAAGCAGATGGGCTTCAAGCAGGACTTCAGCTGGTCTAAGCCTCCGGCGAAGAAATTCAAGAAGGTTGAACTTCCTCCTTTGGTGCCCAGCTCATATTCCTCATCCCGTGAGACCGACGAAAATGAAGACCTGGACGACCCTGTGGCAGGCCCTACTCCAACAACCGACCCCAACAACACTGGCTCTCCTCCATCGACTTCGTGATGAAATTCTTCAGCGAAGTTAGTCCTCACTTTTTGTCCCTTTTGGTCATTTGATGATAAAGGGGGAGAAATTTGAGTTAGTCTTCAAGTGGGTCTATCTATATGGGCGTTTTTTGTTGTTAAGTTACAACTCTCGCTCTTCTGAAGTGTTTGTTGATTGAGTTGTAAACATAAGTCCGATGGTGACCTGATACTTTTGCTTTATTTTCTGCATACTATTTCCTCATATATGCTATGCACACATGCTGAATTACATCAGTCACCGTATTGCATCATGCATTTCAAATTCTTCATTCGATACGTTAAATGCGTGTGTGAATTACAAGATATAGGGGGAGATCTCCATGATTCTACTCTTCAAATGTGCATTGCTTCAAAAGCAAATTCCTCACTATGCACATCTTCATGGAGTTCTTCCTATATCTTGCAATCAAATTCCTCAATATTGGGCACTTTAAATTCATATGTTTATCCCCGTTGAAAACTTAACCTATATTGTCATCAATCACCAAAAAGGGGGAGATTGTAAGTGCATCTAGTGCCCCTTAGTGATTTTGGTGTATTGAAGTCTTATAGGTTAAGGGACTAATATGTTTGCGAGTGTACATATGTTCTATAAGTCGATGAGGAGTTTGATATTTACAGTGAAAGTCGACCCCTAAAAATGAATGTCTTTGGCTGAAGACTTTGGTTCTCCTGAAGACTTTGAAAGTGAAGAAATTGGTGTGACCGTGAAGACTTGGATAACCATGCGAGGACTATGAAGCATGAAGACTTTTGTTTTTGTAGTTTCATTTTCTTCTTCTTGAGTCATAGGAAACACCATACTGTTAAAGGGGGTCGAGGTAATACTAAAGAAACTGATTTCCAAGTGATGCTCATCTCAAAATCCTACACCTACCCAATCCTTCGAATGAAGCAATTGGAAATCTCATATCAGTTCAGTCAATTTCTTCAGTGATAGAGACGAAGATCTTCTTGTCTCTGAGGAATTTGTTCTGACTGAGGAGTTCGGAATTTGCCAGTGCGGATTGCCTACACAGTGAGGAACATGATAGCCCTGAGGAATTCGAACCTCAAATCCAACCGTTGTTGTGCCACGCGCCAACTGTCCAAAATATCCTACCACCTAACAGTCATATCATTGAAGCACTACTAGAATCTGGCACTTCGCCATCTGCCATGGCAGATGGCAAAGGCATGGTCGGCGGGTGGCAAAGGCTTTACCATCTGCCAGCAGATGGCAAACAGTTTGTCTGAAACCCTGCCGGCAAAGGCTTCTTTGCCGTCTGCTGGCTGATCGCAAAGAGCCTGTGGCTTTGCCATCAGCTGGCAGATGGCAAAGCCTCTTAACGGGGTTAGCCCCGTTAGAAGGCTAGCGGCATACTTTGCCGTCAGCCAGCAGATGGCAAAGGCTGCAGGCTCTTTGCTGTCCACCAGCAGATGGCAAAGTATGTAGGCTCTTTACCGTGTGCCAGCAGATGGCAAAAGGCTGCATGCTTTGCCGTCTGCCAGCATATGGCAAAGAGCTTTGACATCTGCTGGCAGATGGCAAAGAGCCCAAATAGGCCAGCCCAAATTTTACATGTAGATGACACGTGGCCTCTTTGCAATCTACCAGCTGATGGCAAAGCTCTTTGCCATCTGCCAGCAGATGGCAAAGTGACTATATTGCCCGATTTAATTTTGTTTTTTCTTATATCAATTCATTTTCACAGAAAATCAAACACAAATATATTTATATGACCAATATAGCATATTCAACACATATTACCAATAGTCATGAACACATATATCCAATACATGTTACCAATAGTAGCAAGTTTCATCCGTACATATGCATAGTTTCATCAATGTTACACAGTTTCATCCATAGGTAGCAAGTTTCACAAGGTCAAAACAAAAACTGAATACAAGCACTCCATCAACCCAAGCTTCTGTGATCTTAAGCAAATCTGTAAAATGTGAAAGAAGAAAGTTAGAAGAAGAAGACTAGTAGAAGAAGATTATTATGATGCAACTAAAATGTGAAGATTATTATGATGCAACTTATATCTATAAAATAGGTCATTTTGGAGCTAAGTATGGTTATTATGTCATTTTTGAGCTAGCTAAGCATACTAAGTCATTTTGGTGTAAACCATGCTAAGGTCATTCCAGAGCTAAGTAAGGTTATTATGTCATTTTGGAGCTAGCTAAGCATGTGAAATCATTTAGGAGCTAAAATATGTTATTTCTTAAGGATATTATGTCATTTTAGAGTTAGCTAAGCATATTAAGTCATTTTGGAGGAAAAAATGCTAAGTATAGGTCATTTTAGAGTTATCCTAGGTTAAATAGGTCGTTTTGAAGCTAGCTAAGCATATTAAGTCATTTTGGAAAAAAAATGCTAAGTATAGGTCATTTTAAAGCTATCCTAGGTTAAATAGGTCATTTTGGAGCTAATTAAGCTTATTATGTAATTTTTGAGCTAGCTAAGCATATTGAGTCATTTTGGAGGAAAAAATGCTAAGTATAGGTCATTTTAGAGCTAGCCTAGGTTAAATAGGTCATTTTGGAGCTAATTAAGCTTATTATGTAATTTTGGAGCTAGCTATGCATATTAAGTCATTTTGGAGGAAAATATGCTAAGTATAGATCATTTTAGAGCTATCCTAGGTTAAATATGTCATTTTTAAGCTAGCTAAGCATATTAAGTCATTTTGGAGAAAAAATGCTAAGTATAGGTCATTTTAGAGCTATCCTAGGTTAAATCTGTCATTTTGGAGCTAATTAAGCTTATTATGTCATTTTTGAGCTAGCTAAGCATATTGAGTCATTTTGGAGGAAAAAATGCTAAGTATATGATTATGTCACTAGTATCCATATGGTAGAGATCCCGGGCCGACATGACTAGTCATAGAACCAAGGTGGCACAAACGCATGTGGACAGTATACATGACCCAAAGAATGCACGTGTCGGTCATCACGAGTGCAACCAAGTCGTAGCAAGCTACAAGGACTTGGTGATACTCGCGTGACATTTCCCGTAGGACGGATACCGTGAGCAAAGAAGGACACATGCCGGTCAATCCATTTGTTCCAGAGCAGTAGCGAACTACCATGGCTCAATGGAAGCACTAGGAGGCATTTCCCTGTATGGAAGGCTACCAAAGGCACACGACTAGGTGTCGAATCCCACACATACAATGCATTTCAAACATACACACATTATGCATGATACGTGTAGATACAACATGGCATCACAACAAAACTCTATTAAGCAAAACACTTGGGAAACTTACCGTCATCACGGAGGTGTAGGTGTAGGTCGATGCTTGTCGGGAGTTACGCTGCACCAAAAATTATTTCCAGTGTATCGTTAGCATGATGCAACTCAAATGTGAAGACTAGTAACTAATGACCGTTCAAATGAAACTCACCGTGCCCGCCGGAGCAATGACTGGCATCGGCGGAGGGGTCTGGCCGTTCTTCTTGCACATGGACTGCACATTTGGTTTTGACGAGTCAGTCATATTAGTTACTAATGAAAGGAACATTGCGTTCATGATTTAGCTAACTAGTCGTCAACCCGTGCATTCGCACGGGCTATTTTTTTAAAATGAATTAATTAGGTCTTTGTGACATTTATTAAATTGCAAACACGGTACAAAATGTATAAGTACTTCATAAATATGCCTTCAAAGTATGGAATTTATACTCCTAGATTCTTTATGGCACATTTCCTTCAATAGATACTTGATTGGATGATATATTTTTGTTTTGTAACTATGTTTTTGTTGTCTTATCTCTCGAGTGTTTTCTAACCCTTTTTGTTATCTTCTAATTCTTTCTGTAATCTAATCCTTTTCTTGTCTTCCAATTTTTTTTCAATCATAACTCACCAATGTTAACGCTTCCTCTCTGCCAATTGAGTTGTGACTCTTTGGGATTGCTACCTATTACATCAGAATGTGTAGTTCTTTTGATATAGTTATTGAAGCATGGACTATCTTCATCATATTGCATAGGAGAAGAATTTTGTAAGCATTAGTCATCGAAGGTTCTTGCTTTGTCTATGAGAATTGAGTTCTAAAATCTACTCCCTCCGTTCCTAAATATAAGTCCGTCTAGAGATTCCAATACGAACACATACGGATGTATATATACATATTTTAGAATTTAGATTCACTCAGTTTGCTTCGTATGTAGTCTCTGTTGGAACCTTTAAAAGATCTATATTTAGGAACGGAGGGAGTATTTGGTATTAGTACATAATTGATGCGGACATGTCATTTTGTAGCACATGGGTGTTCCATTTTGTACACTGTCATAATCCATCTTTCCTGATACTTCCCCCATCCCAAATTATTTGTCGCTCAAATGAATGTATCTAACACTAAACTAATCTAGACGAAGGGAGTAATATTGTTTAATTATTTCTTGTTCTTTCTCTTGACTAAGCTACTATGGAAATTCCTTTATTTTGTACTTTTTAAGTACGTGTATATATACAATGTGAAGATTATATCTAACAGAGACGAAGGGAGTAATATATTGTTTAATTAGTTCTTGTTCTTTCTCTTGACTAAGCTACTATGGAAATTCCTTTATTTTGTACTTTTTAAGTGCGTGTATATATACAATATGAAGATTATATCTAACAGATCTTATATGTAAAAAACAATTATAGCAATACATCAAGAAGCTAACGAATTTTCCCCATATATAAATTCGTGAATCATCATGCATGTTTAAAATTGAGGAAGTAATCTTGTTTAGTATTCAAGTAGGCAAATGAATAGACAATGTTGCTGTTTTATTGTACTTCTAACTTGGAATAGAATGCCTAATATTATCATTTCCAAGTTTGGTAGGGTTGGCTGTTAGATGGTGGGTCATCAACCTTTCTTCCTCTATCTCCCTCCCAAATAAAACTAAGCTCAAGGATAATATAGCCAACTTCATAAAAAGGGCCAAAAAGTATCATACTCTACGAAACTGGCAATAGAGTAGGCCACAGCTTCAGGAGTTAAGTTAGTCACGGAAGGAGTTCAATGTGCTAACAACATGCAGCAGCATGGGTGTGTCATGGACAGGAAGTTAGTGACATGATGGATGATATACTTGAGGACTTATGTGTGTTAGCACATAATACATATACACGTTGGAACCTGTTGCCACTTAGATTGAAATAATTTTTTCCCAATGCACACTGGTAGGACCCATTAAAGCCAAAAAAAAGTAAAACCAAAGCCTGGAAATAATATATACTCCTACTTAGAAATCATAAGTTGTTTCACCTTCCTTCCACATTGAATGTCATTGCTAACTGATTTGAAATGAACATCTAAATGAACTGCGCAAAAGAACACAAAATCCAATCACCCTGTTACCATGTCGTTGACTTCCATCAAGTCACTTTCCATGTGTACTGAACATCACTTTAGCCTTGGTATGTACCAGAGCATGCTCCATCAACTAAGCATATTACATCGAGAGAAACCACTGTTCTCATCATCTTGTCTATAATGCTTATTTTTGTTTCTTCTTTCTCGCACATGAACCATAAAGAAAATAAGCTCAAGAAGGAAAGGCCGACTAATCTTTTTCTATACTATATGGGAGTACAGAATTTGTAATACCTTGTGTCCATGTCAATCCATGTCTCATATTTTTAGTTGTTGGTAGCCAGCAAGTAATCCCTAGTCCATAGTGCCTCTTTCTCCGTCTCCGGATGGCATTCACATATTTTCTCAGAGTAGCATTATCAACAGTAACAATAGTCCACAACATATATAAGATATATTTTGATGCAACTGCACCCAGCTAAAATCTCCATGAGCGCATAAAATAGAGACTAAAGGTTCACAACATAGTTTGAGGATCTGGCTAACAATGTGAAAAATCTGGAGTTTTCACACTGAAAACAAAAAATACTGGTAGCTTCACTACTAAAAACGAAATAGAGACTGGGCAGTACCACTCATGGCTCTTTCTATTTTTAAGACTGAGTTCAGCAACCTCGTTGTTAGGTATTACGATATCACGGACTAATAAGTTTACCAATTTCTAAGAGCTTTCTTGCAGTTTGTACTCTATTTGTAAAGAAGTACCATGTCACCTTTGATAAGTGTGTCATCGTTTCATTTATGTCAGTGTTTCACCTCTTCAATTCTCATGCAGAAGTAACACATAAGAAAGATAAGAAGAATCATACTCCTATATAGTAATTCTGGCCAAAACATTATATAAAAAGATTCTATTAGATTAGGCGAGCCTCAGAGAGTTGTGTATAGACTAGTGAGCCTCGTTATAAACAACATTGGGCGGCCAAAGAAATTCTTGAAGTAGTATACACAGCCAAGCTATCATTTTAGCTGCGACTATCCACAAGTACTATGAACCACATGTGATTTTACTTCTATATTGGTCTGAAATATTAAAGCAACATAAACACGTGAGGTGTTTGCTTCATATTACAAACAGTGGAAAGGAAGAAACATGAATCAAGTACTCCCTTCGATCCAAAATAAGTGATGTACTGGATACCAAAGTGCAAAAAAAGCTAACCCTAAATAAGAAATCGGGTTGCTCTTGCTCACTTGCCCGCTTGCTGCCGCCGGGGCACTACAAGAAATATGTCAACTTGTGACCCTCACTATTGGTCGCTGAAAGGTCATAGTTTTTCATTTGCGACCTTTTTGTGACCAAAAATGTAAGGTCAAAAGTCGAGGGTCATTAATCGACTATAGCGACCTTCTCTGTGATATGTAAAGGTCGTTGGTTCTTTGACCAAATTTTTGGTCACTAGCAACCTCCCCAGGCCACGTAGGCATCCAGCGTGGCAAGCTGATGTGGCACAAGATTCAGCCCGGTCCGATTAGGTGTTTTACATGGGCCGAGCCCATTAATTCAGCCTATTTGTTGTTTTTTTCTTTCAATTTGGGTCAACTACATAGGCCAAGCCCAATGCATTCTCTTTTTGGGCCACAATTTTTTACAGTCCATATTATTTCAGGCCTCGGCCTTTTTCCAGCCCACTTGCTAGTTTTATTTTGTTTCTTTTCCATTTTAAAGTAGGTCCCAATAGTCAAATGGGAACCAATTACCAGAATTGTTGTTTGGGTACGACACATCAGTTCTATATTTGTGCAATTATATAATTTGATTGAAAAAGAACCAATAAGGCATCATATTTTATACAACAGCCAAGCAAAGTACATTACAATCATACATAGTACAGATCTGGTTTTCAGCTATAAAATACAACTAAATATACACATAACTAGCTCCAGTGGGCTAAAACGCATTGCTGGGTGTGGTTTTTCTTCGGGTTTCCTGTGCATCTGCAAATAAATAAATTATGGAAAGTTAGAAACATAATAAAGTGACAAGGTCAAGATAGGCACAAGCAGACATGAAAGGAAGGACATAAATGTTAATCTAATCTTGTTCTCTCTCATTGATCCAACGAGAAAACAGGATAATTATGGTTGAACATATGCAAATATCTGAATACTATGCCATAGCAAAAGAATGACTAGTCGCCCACCGCCAATCAATTTCGCATGGGAAACAATCACCAATTATCTACGTAAAATTCGATAGCATGTGTACATGTCCATGCAGTTAAACTGAATTGAGACAAAGAGTAAACACCAATTCAGATTCATCTCCTCAAGGAAGTCGTAACAAGAACAGCTGCTCAAATTCAAGTTTCAACATAGGAACAGAATCAAATTGGACACCTTTAATAGGAAAAAGCAGAAGAGAGGTAAACACATACCCACATTGTTATATATAGTTGTGCTAGGAATTTTAAAAACATAATCAAATGCAAATAGGAAGAACACCAAGACTGGATTACAGATGAAGATAAACTACAGCCAAAGGAAGGGTAATGATAAAGAAAAATTCGACATAAAAGGTAAGCTCATTGTGCATTTTATTTTTCAATGTGATACACAATAAGCATAAATAACCACCAAAATCTGTCAATACCGATCATTAACTAGACACGCTCCAACATAAAGGAAAAGCAATTATAGAGGTGTGACTTGGTACACAAACATAGCAAGGCCACAAAGAGCCATGCAATCACTTAACTACAACGATTCTTCCCATCATGGCATTCTTAGAAGTGAAAGCTTCGCTAACCATCTATTACTTCATAGTGTGATGGCATGTAAATATATTCAAGAAAATATATATAGTAGTAGGTATGTAGGACAACAAAGATGCATTGCCCTTATCACGCAAGAAGATGCTCCCAATGTATCTACCAACAGGAATCTTAAAACACATCCATCAACTCTTTTCATTATCTTGGCCAAGTTAATACTCGCTCAAAATAATACAGCACAGCAACTAAACGACCTCAGGCATTGTGGATTCTGAGTCCAGCGACGAATGAACAGGCAAGTTTCATATATACCGAGGTTCTTGTCGAGGGTACGAGTGAACTAGTGGAGTGCCAGGGCACCTTGAGGCGCTGCTTGAGGATGCGGCGCTGGCGCTGGATGCGCACGACCTCAGGCCACTTGGCGAACCAAAGGAGGTCCTTCTTGGCCTTCTTGTGCGGCGGCGCCACCGATTCCAAACTGCTTCGGCCTCTTCTCGAACAGCGGGTTCACCACCTTGTACTGCAACCACACACCAACGCAACCCAGTCAGAACACACGCGCCGAGACCGGGAGACCCCAAGCAGGAGCAGAGGAGTGGGTGCAGATGCCGCCGCTTTCTTCTTGACACCGCGCCTTGCCGCCTCGCTTGTGGCTGCACCATTCACAAGATGGTGAGGAGGGCAGGGCCTCGCACCGGCGCCATGGGCTGCTCGGCCGCCTCCGGCTGGCGGGCGCTTCCCATGGCCGGAGCTGCACCTTGGGGATCGGCGGAACCTGCCCCAAGAACGGAGATGGTGAGGAGGGATTACTGTCAAAAGGAACACGAGACAAGGTGAGGTGAGGAGGAGATGGTGCACTAACAAGGAGGGAGGGCTTACCTTTTCCAGATCCGCCACCTCGGCCTCATGCCACATCTTTCTTTGCTGCGTCTAGAACTACACAGTCAGTTTTCCCCATGCCACATCTTTCTTTGCACGCATAGTAACATTAGACACGTTAAATGAAGAACCTCGCTTTTAACCACATTGAATTCCTAAATCCAATGCATAATATTTTTTCGTAAGGAAAGAACAATCCTATCCTATTCAATTACACTTGGTCCAAACCTTAGACAAGATGTACGCAACCATAGTTATGCATAATTTAATTCTACAGAAATTTGTGCACGGCACCAACTCAACAAGTCATTCACATTATCGCACCATAGCATGCCTATAGTAACTTATCAGGAACAAATTGTTGTGATAACTATTTTCACAACCCTATGGATATATAAACAAACTTGCGAATGGTAGCGTGTCCGAGTGTTACCTCCTAATGAAATCAATGTAATGCAGAGCACGATGCTTGAACTGAGTTCCGCCTCCGGAAAGACCAGTGCTCCTGTGCTCCCGAGACATTAACCCGCCTGTGCCCTTGTACTCCACCAGCTTTGTATGAGGAATATTGCTATACCATATCGTAACCAAAAAACTATGTCAGCCGTGTACACAAACCATGTCTAAAGATAACTGAAATCATGCACCAAAGACAGAGAATTCAGTTCAATGTCCAACTAAAAAGGACCTGCTCTCTCGCTATCATATCTGAACCAGTTCTACTACACGTGCGGTGTACCAAATCCTTTAATCGGCATATGTGCTATATGACAGAGAGAGTTCATCCAAACACAGCTAAAGAATTTGGAGCATTCTAGCTAATAAGAAGGAAAGATCGATGCTTCTTCTACATACGGTGGAGCTGCACCAACATTTGTTTAAGGATCGGCATGTCTGAATTTCTTCGTGTGTTGCGCCTGTGTTGGTAATCAAATTAGTAGTACCGCCGACGACCTCGGGGCGGAACCACTGCTGCGCGAGACAAGAGTATATGCGAGTATATGCAGAGCCATGATTCTACCGTAGAGACAGACTAACAACTTTTTTTCAGAGGCATACTAGTATGGAAACCTCAGTAGTCGCGCTACGAACCGGTAGCTGCAGGAACCTAATTAGCAGTTTGCAAATCACGGTTGCTAACCACGGTTGCAATTGCAAACCCGCTGCATTTAACCGTAGCTGCAGGAACTCCATACTATCTTGTAGGACATGCATAATCCGACAGAGAAGAGAACCCCGGATCCAACACAACAAATCCGAGCAGGAAAGGAAAGGAAAGGATCACGAGACGCACATCGCTACGATGGCGATGGCGAGCAGCGAGGCGAGGTCTCCGAGTCGCGGGCGCGAGGAGTAGCGAGGCCGCCATGGCGCTTTGGGGGCGGGAGTGACCAGTGGCGGAGTTTTGTCGCCCCTCGTCTGCGCCCATGGTGTCCCGGTGCTTGATCGAGGACGGCATCCTGGATCTGGGAGGGAGAGAACACGAGGTGAGGAAGTGAGGGAGGGTTGTGAGGAGGAGGAGATGGAGTGGAGGGACGCACCTGAGTCGTCAGACCACGCCGGGCGAAATCCTAGTGACAGGAAACGGTCGCGGGAGGCGCTGGAGGACGTGCGAACCGAACTGGGAGAGGTCGAGGTCCGAATGAGGCGAGGGGGTCGATGGCGATGCCGGCGACGTTGAGCTCCAAAGACGCCTGGTTGGAGAAGCCGAACTCCTCGAGCGGGATGGTGGTGCGCGGGTCGGCCTGGATCACCGTCCACCAGATCTTGGACGCCGCCGAGGGCGCGAGGTCAGACGGGACGGTGGGTGGCGGCGGCGATGTGTGGGACGTGCGCGCCGGATCTTGTCCAAGGGGAGGATGGAGCGGAGGGGAGGGCATCGGAGGAGGACGGATCTGGATCGGGGAGAGGGGTGGCGCGGGAGGGGTCTGGGTCGGGGAGAGGAAGACGGCAGTGCTTGACCTAGGGTTTCTCGGGAAGGAGGGGGTCGAGGGAGGAAGGGAGAGACGCTGGATCAATAGGAGGCGGACGGCTCAGATCGAATATAGTGGGGTGATCCGTGTCTTTGCGTCCCGATTGGTTCAAAATGAGCTATTAAAATTACTCTTCTTAGTGTTAAAAACAAGGGAGGTTTGTGAGGCAGCTACCAAAAATATTTTGCAAAATGGCATCACTAAAATTTTCACTTAAGTTAGACCACCTTTCATCGATGATCATCAATTTGATTGCATTTCCGATCTTTCTAGGTATTTTGAGAAACAACTAATTCGCAAGAAACGAGTCAAATTTGAACTACAGTATCTTAGAGTTTGCTATTTATTTTTAAAAAATCATTTTAGATACAAAAGTAGCTATTTCATCATAGACAAACCAATAGTTTTGCATTATTAACCACCTAACTAAGAAGGGTCATGCGGCAAATTTGATCACATTTTCAAATCGGCATAGGAAATTCACAAAAAAAATGAAAAACCTTCGCATGGTGTGATTATGCATCTAGAAGGATGCATCTTGGAATGGCAAACAATGTTGCCTAAGGAAGTTTTCATTTTCTTTGGACGAAAAAATCGTTTTCCATTTTTTGAGTGCCCAAAAGGAGGTTTTTTGTGAATGACCTCCCAAATAATTATTGCAAAATTGGACCAAATCATTTTTCTAAAATACTAGGCCATATTTAATGGACAATTGACCAAATGGTTGGGTGTAAAAAGTTTTGATCCACCTCTCGTGAAAAAGACAAAATCCCGCCGATTCAATTTGAGCGGGTCAAATTTGAACTGTAGCTACCTCGTAGTTTGCTCTTTATTTTTTTCAAAAATCATTTCTAGGTACATAAGTATCTATTTAATCAGAGAAACACCAAAAAAATTCCAAGATTCAAACACTAGCTAGGAACGGTAATTCCCGCTGTTTTGACCGCATTTTGAAACGGGCATAAAAAATTCAAAAAAAATCAAAAATTTGGAAAACCTTCGCATTGTGTCATTATATGTGACCAAGTTTCCAGGAAAAATAACAAACTTGTAATATGGCAATTATTTTAAAAAAGCGTTCTCAGAAACGAGCTATCAAGTGTGGAGATCAATGGCTTTCAAGCCAAATGATCAATCTTATGGCCACATTCATGGCATAGTTTGTTCAAATGATCTCATATTGTGCACAAGGGTGCATATTAGAATGACAAACAATGTTGCCTAAGGAAGTTTTCATTTTCATTGGACGAAAGAACCATTTTCCATTTTTCGAGTGCCCAAAAGGAGGTTTTTTTGTGAAGGAACTACCATATATTTGTTGCAAAATTGGACCAAATCATTTTGATAAAATACTAGGACATATTTAATGCACAATTGACAAAATGGTCTGGTGTAAATTGTTTTGATCCACCTCTCGTGAAAAAGACAAATTTCTGCCGATTCAGCTGGAAGCGGGTCAAATTTGAACTGCAGCTGCCTCATAGTTTGCTATTTATTTTTTCCAAAAATCATTTATAGGTACATAAGTATCTATTTAATCATATAAACACCAAAAAAATTCCAAGATTCAACCACTAGCTAGGAACGGTCAAGCCCGCCGTTTTGACCGCATTTTGAAACGGGCATAAAAAATTCAAAAAAAATCAAAAAAATTGGAAAACCTTCGCATTGTGTCATTATATGTGACCAAGTTTCCAGGAAAAATAATAAACTTGTAATACGGTAATTATTTTAAAAAAGTGTTCTCAGAAATGAGCTATCAAGTGTGGAGATCAATGGCTTTCAAGGCAAATGATCAATCTTATGGCCACATTCATGGCATAGTTTGTTCAAATGATCTCATATTGTGCACAAGGGTGCATATTGGAATAGCAAACAATGTTGCCTAAGGAAGTTTTCATTTTCATTGGACAAAAACCATTTTCCATTTTTCGAAAGTGCCCAAAAGGAGGTTTTTTGTGAAGGAACTACCAAATAATTGTTGCAAAATTGGACCAAATCATTTTGATAAAATACTAGGCCATATTTAATGGAAAATTGACAAAATGGTCCGTGTAAATTGTTTTGATCCACCTCTCGTGAAAAAGACAAATTTCTCCGATTCAGCTTGGAAGCGGGTCAAATTTGAACTGCAGCTGCCTCATAGTTTGCTATTTATTTTTTCCAAAAATCATTTCTAGTTACATAAGGACCTATTTAATCATAAATACATGGTTTGGTGGCGATATGTCGAGGTTTGGGCGGTGGCCGATGGCCCCAACTCTAGAGCTGCCAGAACTCAAGATGCTTCGCATGCCAGTGGTCACACAGCGTGACTGGCGTGCTGCCATGTGTTCAGGGCGCCTAGGCATGTCTAGTGTGTTGGGCACTCCCAAGGTTGGTGCTAGGAGGAAAATTACAACATGAGATTCTCACGAGGAGACCAATTGATGCTCAAACATGAATTAGCAGCCAAGTGTTTGATTAGCGGCACGGAAATGTACATGGCTAATGGGCGTGAGTTTTGGTGAGGATGATCAAGGACTAAGAAGACCGCTTTCACAAATTTTGAGCTCAAAAGGAGGAGCCTAGGTGGTACTTGCTTTGCAAACCACCACACCGGACATAAATACTAATGTTGAAGCTCGGCTCAAAATAATGAATGGATTGAGTTGACATTTGGTGGAGGATGGTTATTTGGGCATAGGGATACATTGTAAAAATTGATACCATTTGGACATGCCAAAGTGGTACTTCCTTCACAACGCTCTTCTATGGACAGAAACTTGGCAAAACTAGTGAGAGAGATTGGATGAATGAAATGAGCGCAAAATTGGTGTAGGTAAGTTACTTAGGTATGGTCATGCTTGTTGGTAAATTTTCAGATCATTCCGTAAGCCTAGCTAGTACTTACTTCACAAAGCTTCTCTCGAGGTAGAAACTTTGGAAATTTCCGAGAAAGATTTACTAGGAAAATTGAGCTGAATATTATCATGTGGCAATGATTTGGGTATGGAAGAGTGCCCAAAAGTTTGAGGGTAATACGAGGAGTCTATATAACACTTGCTTTGCAACGTGCCAATTTGGCCATAAAATATAAATTGAACCTGGGCTCACATAGATGATTTGACCGAGCTGCAATTTGGAGGAGGATGATAATTTGGACATATGAAGGAACTGTATAAATTTCATGTCATTTAGAGATATAAAAAAGGTACTTCCTTCACAATGCTTCTAGGTGGACAAAAACTTTGGAAATTTGCCAAAGAAGATTTGCTAGGCAAATGGAGCTGAATTTTGTCATGCGGTAATGATTTGGATAGGAAAGAGTGCCCAAAATTCTGGGGCAATCAAGAATATATAAATAGCACTTCCTTCATAAAGTGTTGTTGTGAATGTAATAGGAAAATGAATATTGTTGAATTAGTTTTGAACTAGGTAAGGAAGGATTTATATATATTTGATGAAGATATGCCCCAAAGAATTTATGAGATTTTTTGGGAATTTTGGGAATGATAGAAATATAGGTTGCTTCACAACCTAGGGCAAAACCGCCACATGGACATGACACATAGGCAAAATCGATGAGATGGCGCCTTGTCATCACAACCCACCACAATCTACAAGGCTATGACCATCTATATTGGTCATTAACAACTAGAAATAAGGCAATGGACTAGCACTGCTTGCTTTGTGACCATTTCGTAAGGAAATTACGACCTTCGACCAAAATGGTCGCAATGGTTTAGGGTTTGGAGCCCCCTGAACAGCTTTTGACCAATTGGTCTAAAATGGTCATAAATTTATGACCAATTCTTCGAGGGTCACTGACAGAAGGTCATAAGTTGACATATTTCTTGTAGTGGGGACTGGTCACTGGTGACCGAGAGGGAGGGCGTGATCGCCACGGCTTTGGTGGAGGCAGGCGGGCAGGCAGGGCGCCAGGAGGTCGGGAAGGGCGCAGCCAAGCCCAGAGAGAGCGGCGCCTGAGGAGCGCGTCAAGACGGCCGGATCCAGGAGGGCTGGAAGGAGGGCCGGGGCGGCTGGGCTCCGGTCGGCAAGAAACGGCGAGCTCGAGGGTGGTGGGGTGGTGGGGCGGAGGGTGCTGGGTGGGACGGCGGGGTGGTGGGGTGGCGGGTGGTGCGGGCGCGCGGGGGGTGGTGGGGTGGTGGGGCGGAGGGTGCTTGGGCGGCGGGTGAGATGTGGGGAGGAAGGGAGAGGAGGGAGAGAGGAGGGTATAACTCCACGCTTTTTTTACTCGAAAAATAACCCCATCTCTTTGCCATCCGCCAACAGATGGCAAGATCTTTGCCGTCTCACGGCGCACGCAAAGAGGTGGGCTGGTACGCCGTTACACGCTTGACGGCCACAGATTTGTTAACCTCTTTGCCATCTGCCGGCAGATGGCAAAGATTATTTGCCATCCACTAGCAGATGGCAAAGAATTGGCTGATGGCAACCATGTTCTTTGTCGTCTGTCAGTTCTTTGCCATCCGTTCTTTTATAAGCAGATGGCAAAGACATTCTTTGCCATCAGCTGGCAGATGGCAAAGAGCTGGCTGATGGCAAATTCCCTGTTTCCAGTAGTGAAGGGCATTTATGTCTAATCATGTCGGGACCTTCCCTGGGCTATAAATAGCTGCCCTCTACAACCACTAGCTGGTTGGCTGCTCCGAGAGAAACTGACCCTTGTCATTTGAGAGCATCCCATCCTCCAAGGACTTTGAGCGAAAATCATCGAGTGAGGAAATCCTAAATCCAAAACCCAAACCTACAAACCCAAAGTGATTGAGCATCACTGAAGAGATTGTTCCTATGTGGAACCGACGCTCGTTACCTTGGAGGACTGTGTATCCTCCAGACGGTTAGGCGTCATTTGTCTGAGCATCCAAGAGGAATTGTGTGAGTGACTGAGTCTGTGAAAGTTTGGAAGTCACCTGTGAAGACTTACCACTACTGTTGGGCGAGGTCTGTGTGATCTTAGCTCAAGGAGAATACGGTGAGGACTGTGTGTTCGGTACTCTGTGTCCTCGAGTTTAAATACTCAGTCGCTCCAACCAGACGTACAACTGTCACAGCAGTTGGAACTGGTCTACCGAATCATTGTCTCCACCAAGCCTACTAGTTCTATTTCTTTCAACCCTTTCATTTCCTCAGTTATGTGTTGATGAACCTATTTCTTCAGTCAGTTTGTCTTCATCCTGCTTATCCTGTGTTTACACTTTTTGTACTCTGTGTTTTGTCTTTCATTTCTTCATGATGACTATGTTTTTGCTCTGTTGTGCTTATACCTGAGTACTTATTCCGCTGCAAGTAGTTCTTCGCTTAGGAATTTCCTCACCCTGAAATTCCTGAGTGAAGAATTCATAAAAATCGCCTATTCACCCCCCCTCTAGTCGATGTAATGCACTTTCACTTTTGCTTGAGCATCTAGCTGCAGATTTGCTTTATCATCGGAGGTCGGATCATTCGGTTGCTGAATGGTGTATCCATTTCCCACTATCTTCCATAGATCAAAGTAGATTGCTTGAATTCTGATTCTCATTCGTTCCTTCCAGTAAAGATAGTCATTTCTATCAAAGATAGTAAATCTTTCAAAGTACGAGGATCTACCTGCAAATGACATACACAAAACTCCAAAGACGTTAGACCTTTAATAAGAAGAGAGAGGGAGAACCTGCTCTGATACCAATTGTTAGGACCAAGAGTATATCGACAAGACGGGGTGAATGGGAGATTCAAAATTTCTTTTGAAAGTATTGAAACTAATCACAATCACAACAGTGGAAAAATTTAATGAAGGAAATGAAGTGAATCAATCTTCTTCGTCATAAGCATATTTCTCGATGAAAGATGTGATAACAATACGAGCATGAGAAATTACAGGTTTAACTATGATGAGAGTAATGCAACATGCAAACAGATGTAGTAGAATGAGATACAACATGATGTGGATGAAAAACAATATGCATGAAGGTACATGTAGGTGAATTGAGAATAGATAAACATGGTGATTAATATGCAATGAAATAGATATGATGACAAACTCGAGTGAACAACACAGATATAGATATGATAGGAGAACTACGATGAGTGATAACGATCAGGTAGTCTATCGACACGGAGCACGAATGAAAATTGCTGATGGAATTACAGTAAAGTAGAATGAACCAGTGGTGCTCGATGGCGACAGAGAGATTTGGTAGACCAGTTCACCCTTCTGCCAAAGGGTTACGTCTGGTTGGAGGGGCTATGACTTAATACGGAAGATAAACTCTCTTCACCATATTCTCCTTCAACTCGAAGCTGATCAGACTTCAGTTGATTTCACTCGCGGTAGATCCTTGCCAGCGATCTCCAAACCTTCGGTCGACCTTTGTGAACCAGAATTACTCTTGATTGCTGAAGATCTAGCTCGGTGAAGACAACAACTCTTCAACACTCAAGCGGAAACCTATCCGTCTAGAGAGTGCGCAACTCTCGAGAGTAATAGGTACAAGAACTCTAACTCGGAACTGCTCTGATGCTAAACCACTGTCTAAGTTTGGGCTCTTGATTTTCTCTTGGTGGATCTTAAACTCAAATCACTCGAAGAGGGGTTGCTCAAATCAATCTTCTCAGAAATCTCAAGCGGAGCAGCCAATAAACAATGTTGGGGTGGGGTGGCTATTTATAGCTGCAGCTTTCCTTGATGGGAAAAGACCAAATTGGACATCGAGAGCAGCCAATGGTCGAACGACACGAGTCCAACAATCGGATTCAAGCACAATGGTAACATTACTTGTAGAGCAAGTAATTCTAACTCCTCGGTCTGAGACAAATCTCTTGCAGCGAAAAAGATCACAGTCTCTTGCTGGGAAGTATTTGCTCGGAACACAAAGAGTTTTCTCTTGCAGCTTTCATTGGTTTTGGCTAAGCATCACAGCGGATCTAAGTTTCGAGAACCTATACCCCTCTTAATAGTATGGAGGTCCTATGACTCAAATAAAGTAAACAAGAACAATGAAATGAATACAACATCTTCACTTTGTCTTCGACTTCCATTCACTGTAGTCAATTTCTTCGGTCGACCATACCGAAACATATGCTTTGCTTCAGCAGTAAAGCTTCGAGGGGTTAATTCCTTCACATCAAACTTCTCGTCTATATAACTTCATCAGATTTAGCTCGTTCTTCTCTACAATGCAGATATACTTCGGTGAAGTTCCTCGAACTTACCACTTGAGATAGCATTCTCTTCGGTTCTGTGTGGACTATTTCTCTTTGTGTGCATTATCAAATAAATCGGTCCATACTTGTTTGTGTCAACAATCTCCAAAACACAAAGTAGGCAGATACTTCACCAACACCTTACAAGAATGCCAAACAGTGCACTTCGATATAAACATTTGTGTTGTTTTGGAAAGAAACATAAAAAAGATAGGACAACATTCTTCGGATAGTCCACAGTTGATGCGTGAGCTAACATTATCGAGAGTCATAGAACTTGTGTCGCACGTTTAGTTTGGTGTTAGAACTTTAATAATATGGTCTTATGCGCACCTAACTTAACTCAAGCATACAGATACAGTCACAATGCGCATATGCGGGCATATCTTTGTGTATGGCCCCACTTGTTAGTGAGTGATGTCAATATGCGTGACATATTTTTACACAAAACTTCCTTATAATTTTTATATTTGTTGAAAAAGTCAACAACCGCGATGTATGTTTGCGCAAAAATCCCTCACATATTTTATTTACAGAACAACAAACCACGGTAGTGCACATATATGTGAAAATTAACAAAAAAATAGGCACCCTAGGACTTGAACCCACGACCAACTGAGTTAACACGTGATGGTCTAGCCGTACGGATAACGAACATATATGCGGGATAATATCATACGAAAACCAACATTCAGTGGAAACCGATGGAAACCATGCAAAAATGACATTTTAAATTGTCAAAAAAATCTAAAGAACAAGTGGTGTTAAAAGGGTGGTGTTCTATTGTCATGCAAAATTTCAAGTTCAAACACATTACTGGATGTGAGCTATGAAAAACAAAGCCAAGATTGAATAGTGCGAAACAGTAGTGTCACTATTCATTGCCAAATTTGTCTTTTTCATAGCTTGCAAACCATAACATGTTTTTACTTGAAATTTGACATGGCAATAGAACATCATTCTCTCAAAATCCCACATTTTTTAGATTTTTTTGAAACTTTTGAACATGGTTTTCATGAAGTTCACATTGAATGTTGGTTTCCGTATGATATTCTCCCCATATATGTACTGAACAAGGACTCGGATGGAGATTAAATGGGATGTCTATGCTTCATTTTGCACGCACTATTTTTTGAAATATATTTATAAATCATAAGTAATAAAGTTATGTTCAAATATTTTGCATGCTAAAACTATTATCCATAGAAACAATGATTCTATACCTACTAATAAAGTGTGTTCTCATTTTTTGTTTTCATCCTTTCACCCATATTATTATTATTATTATTATTATTATTATTATTATTATTATTATTATTATTATTATTATTATTATTATTATTATTATTATTATTATTATTATTATTATTATTGGGCCACGTCTATGATTCTTCCTATTCGGCTGTTGGGCCAGCATTCGATTCTACCATTTTTCCCCTTAATTAATACTACCACTTTGCTAATTTACAGGGGATCCCACCAATTTATATATAGCCCAAATAGACAATGAACAAGCACGGGTGCGCGTTGGTGGTATACAAACGGTTTTTAACCCCTTTCCACGACGGAATTTGGAACCGATGCCAAGTGAGTGTGGGCGATAGGGGGTCCTTCCCACACGACCTAGAAACCGTCGGGGATAGGGACCCTACAGTACTCCTACTCGTTTCTGCTCGCTTTGCCATCACAATCGGTATTCTGTGGTGCTACGTTTACGATGCGTGGCCCATCACAAATGGTTCACTATTATAGAACGTGTATGATGCGCGGCCCATCACAAACAGTTCACTGTTAAGAAGATTAGCTAATCGTCGTACGAGTGTCGGACAGGATTATGAAACGTCTGACCATCGTAACATCGTCTGTAGTGACCAGACCTGAAATAGTCTGATCTCTGTGCATCAGTGTCATCCCTGGATCGGTAATGCTGACACGCACCGTACTTGAGGATTTATAACAGAGTAGCAATCACACTTATTACATTGAATGTCTCAGAAGAGAACTTATTACAATAATATGGCTTAAGGCCATCTAAAAATGATAATAGCGGAAGGCTTGGAAGATAAAGCGAGTCCATCAACTCCAATGGCATCACTGAGTGAAAGACAATGGCCTATGGCACCTTACTCGTCGTCTGAAAAGTCTGCAACATGAAACGTTTTAGCCCGAAACAAGTCAGCACGTGGAATATGCTAGCAATGTAACACATAGAGTAATGAACAGAATAAATGCTATCACTACATGCATATTTGGCTGGTGGAAAGCTCTATGGTTACAGTTTTGCATAAAGCCAATTTTTTCCTACAACAAAGGAATAAATTTTATTTAACTATCATGGTGGTTGTTAAACATCGATAAGGTTCCTCCAACTCAATCCCAATTAAGCATCATCATTAAACCCAATCAAATTATATTTAGAGTGATGAGAGCAACATAATAATCCAAGAACTAGATACTCAAAACGTCCATAACCGGGGACACTGCTAACCATGATTAGTTTGTACACTCTGTAGAGGTTTGCACACTTTTCCCCACAAGACTTGATTACATCCATGGTCGGAGAATCGAGACACGGTCTTTCTGAAACAATAACTCTTTACTCTGGGTGGACAATTACACCTACTTTCCCCTACATCTGCTAGCCCACCACTGAAAGAGGTCTTGCATCTTACTCAACTATGCTAGAGCCCATAATAGCTTGTAGATGCACATGGAAGTTTCTATCATGAATAACCTTATGATCCGTTTGAGCCTGGGTGGCGGACCGTAGGATGATCACACGGGTACTCCGGGATATCCTTGGACAACACTGGATTCTCCTGGTGCCCTGACAACCACTGGGTACTCCAGGGTGCCTCAAGCAATCCACCCAGATGTGTATTAAAGTAGCCACCTTAAGTTAACCATTAATAATAACTCTCACATCTATCAAGAATCACTTAAACCAATCCACGTCTATGAGCATAGCATAGCAATATAAGCAACGTAGAAGTAACTCCCAAAGGTTTGATAATAAAAAGGACAATAGGTTCTACCTCATCATCTACTTTCCAGAACCCACATGTTAATCAGATCCTAACAATGCAATTGTTTGAGGATTTATCTATTGCAATAAAACTGGGTAGTAAATAGGTATGATCAAAGTGTTACTTGCCTTGTTGATGATACGTGAAACCTAGAGACTCGTAGTAGCACGCTTCGCACTCCGGGTACTTTATCGCAAACAAACAAAGCATACAATAAGCACTCAACTAGAAGCACGGGTAAAACTCAAATAAGAGATCTAACCACAAAGTTCAACTTAAGAACTTCGGTTTGCAAAAAGAATCAAATCAAACGAAGCAACGAAACTCAAACTGCGAAAAAAACAAGATTCGCTTACTAATCTGGACTAATGTCAAATTTTATAGTACTAAAATCTTGTTCAAGTTGGTTAAACAAAAAGAGGGCTTTGAGACGAAGATCTAGGTGCTTGAATCGCCTAATTCCGATAAACGAGCCAAAAGATAAACTAAAACGAAAATCTGGGCAGAAATCGTGATCGAAAATAATCGCGAAAACCTCGAAAAGAAAAATCGATTTAACAAAGCTAACGGCGAACGTCACGTCTGCGTGGCTAACGGGTGAACAATGTTCGTTAAAATGAACGTACGGATGAACATCCGCAATTTAACTAAACCGGAAAAAAATAAAACCGATCTATAAAAAACGCATCTAGGTTTCGAATAAAACCGAACGGTTTTTAGAATAAAACTGACGGCTACCTCGGACGCATGACAGAATGGCGGCGGTGGCGGCGGCGGGTCGGCGGCGGCGGCGGTGGCGCGGGCGGCGGGGTGGCGACGGGCGGTGTTGTTGGCGGCTGGCGCGGGAGGTGGCGGCATCCGGCGGCGGTGGGCTGGCTGCTTCGGCGTCTCGGGCTAGGGTGGGTAGGTTATAAGGCCCGAGGCAGCAGGAGTCCAGGTCGCCCACGGCCTGTAGGTCGGTTTGACTTTTTTTATATATATAAATAACTTCGCGCGTAGAAAAATGAAGCAAAGAAATACTAAACGGACTCCAAAAATCCTGAAATAAATTTTCCCAATCCTCAAAAAATATAGCGGACAAAGTGAACATTTATTTGGGCCTCTAATGCAACATTGGAAAACACATTTTTTCCCTAATCCAAATAGAACAGCGATAAAACACCGATTAAAAATCTTATTTGATTTTAATATTTAACCTCCAATATTTCTTTTTTGGAGAAGTCATTTTATCCCCTCTCTTTTATTTTCATGTAATGAATATTCAAAGAGAAAATAATTAAAATCAAACGATCCTCTTTTCAAAATTTGAGGAAAACTCGAATATGAAAATAACGAAAGCCCCAACTCTTTCTGTGGGTCCTTGAGTTGCGTAGAATTTCTAGGATCAAGCCAAAATGCAATAAAATATGATATGCAATGATGATCTAATGTATAACATTCCAAATTGAAAATTTGGGATGTTACAAACCTAGCCCCCTTAAGATGAATCTCGCCCTCGAGATTCGGGTTGGCTAGAAAATAGGTGCGGGTGGTCCTTCCGTAGGTCTTCCTCTCGTTCCCAGGTGGCTTCATCCTCGGTATGGTGGCTCCACTGAACTTTGCAGAATTTGATAAACTTGCTGCGGGTGACTCGGCTAGCGAACTCAAGAATCTTGACTGGTTTCTCTTCGTTGGTCAAATCGCTATCCAACTAAATCGCTTCAAGCGGCACTGTATCTCTCAGTGGAATATCGGCCATCTCTGCATGGCATTTCTTCAACTTGGGAACGTGAAACACATCATGAAATCCTGACAATCCGTCGGGCAACTCCAACTTGTAAGCAACTTCGTCCATACGTTCCAAAACTTGGTATGGTCCCGCAAAACATGGTGCTAACTTTCCCTTAACTCCAAAATGCTTAACTCCTCAAAGCGGGGACACACGAAGATACACTTTATCTCCGACTTCATAAACTGTCTCCTTGCGTTTAGAATCCGCATAGCTTTTCTGCCTGGACTGGGCTACCTTGCGTCTATTGCGAATCAACATAACCTTCTATTTAGACTCCTTAATCAAATCTAGTCCAAACAACTGACGATCACCAACTTCATCCCATAACGACGGTGTCCTGCACCTTCTTCTGTACAAAGCTTCGAAAGGTGCCATCTTCAAACTGGCTTGATAATTGTTATTGTAAGAGAACTCTGCATATGGCAAATTGTCGTACCAACTAGATCCATAATCTAGCACACAAGCTCTCAACATGTCCTCCAAAATCAGATTGACTCTCTCGGTCTGTCCATCTGTCTGTGGATGAAAGGCTATACTGAACTCTAGCCTGGTACCCAAAGTCTCATGCAACTGATTACAGAACTTTCAGGTAAACTGGGTTCCTCTATCTGATACAATGGTCCTTGGAACTCCATGCAGACATACGATCCTGGTCATGTATATCTTTGCCAACTTAGCACTGGTGTAACTGGTCTTCACTGGGATGAAATGAGCTACCTTTGCCAAACTATCGACTACAACCCATATCAACTCATAGCCTGAATGAGTTCTGGGCAATCCCGTAATAAAATCCATACCTAGCTTATCCCACTTTCATTCGGGTATCGGCAATGGCTGTAAGAATCCTGCTAGCTTCTGATGCTCTACCTTCACTCTCTGACATACACCACAAACTGCTACATACTCCGCAATATCCTTCTTCATTCCGGTCCACCAGAAACTGTCCTTCAAATCCAGATACATCTTGGAATTTCCTGGGTGAATCGAATATGGCGAATCATGGGCCTCCTGCAGAATCAACTTCCTGGTCTCGGGGTCATTAGGTACATATACGCGGTCCTCAAACCATAAGGTATTGTGTTCATCCTCACGAAATCCTTTATCTTTTCCTTTGCTCATCCTTTCCTTTATCTCAGCAATCTCCTTGTCCATCTTCTGAGCTTCTCTGATTTTATCCATCAAAGTAGACTGAATTTCCAAAGCTGCTACATAACCTCTCGGAACTATTTCCAAACATAGCTTGTGAAGATCCTCTGCTAACTCCTTGGGTAATTCTCCGGTCATGAGCGTATTGACATGACTCTTGTGGCTCAATGCAACGGCTACTACGTTAGCCTTCCTGGGATGATAATGCAACCTCATATCATAATCCTTGATGAGCTCCAACCATCTCCTCTGCCTGAGATTCAACTCCTTCTGCATGAAGATATAGTTCAAACTTTTGTGATCCGTGTACACCTCACAATGGTTTCCGATGACAAAATGTCTCCATGTCTTCAATGCATGCACTACGGCTGCTAACTCCAAATCGTGCGTAGCATAATTCAACTCATGGGGTTTAAGCTGACGTGAGGCATACGAGACAACTCTTCCCTCATGCATAAGCACTACTCCAAGTCCTCGACGAGAAGCTTCGCAATACACTTGATAATCCTTGCGTTGATCTAGAAGAATCAACACTGGGGTTTTAACCAAATGTTTCTTCAACTCCTGAAAACTGGCCTCACATTCCTCAGTCCATTTGAACTTGGTGTCGTTCTTCAACAACTCCCTCATGGGCTTTGCAATCTTTGAGAAATTCTCAATGAACCTCCTGTAGTATCCTGCGAGTGCAAGAAAACTCTGGATCTCTCCAACTGACGTGGGTGCTTCCCAATTGGTCACAGTGACAACCTTGGTGGGGTCCACTGCTATTCCTTCTCCAGATATAACATGTCCGAGGAATCCAACTTCCTTCAACCAAAACTCACACTTGCTGAACGTCGCATATAACTGATGTTCCCTTAGCTTCCAAAGTACCAAACGCAAATGCTCCTTATGCTCCTCTTCATTCTTTGAGTAGACCAATATGTCATCAATGAACACCACGATGAACTTGTCCAAAAACTCCATAAACACCTTGTTCATCATGTTCATGAAATATGCAGATGCGTTAGTCAAGCCGAATGACATAAGAGTATACTCATATAGCTCGTACCTTGTGGTCAAAGCTGTCTTAGGTATATCTTGCTCTCGAATCTTCACCTGGTGGTATCCTGATCGCAGATCGATCTTGAAGAATACTTTAGCTCCTTGCAACTGGTCAAATAAATCATTGATCATCGGCAGTGGGTACTTGTTCTTGATTGTTAGTTCATTCAATCCATGATAATCAACAACCATCCTCAATGATCCATCCTTCTTCTCCACTAGAAGCACTGGTGATCCCCAAGGTGACGAACTTGGGCGAATATACCCTTTATCCAGTAACTCCTTAATCTGCTTCTTAATTTCCTCCAAATCTTTTGCGGGCATCATGTACGGTCTCTTAGATATTGGCCCTGTGCCTGGCAAAATCTCAATCAAAAACTCGATGTCTCTATCGGGTGGGAAGCCTGGCAACTCTTCTGGAAATACATCACGGAAATCCTTCACCACTGGTACTTCCTCCTGTACAACTCCTGATAAGGAATTCACTTGAGTCCTGTTCGGCACATGCCGGGATACATACTTAATCCTCCTTCCTTCTGGGTGGTGAGCATAATCGACTTACTGGCACAATCAATGTTCCCTCCATACATCGATATCCAATCCATACCCAAAATCATATCCAAACCTTGCGACTCCAGAATTATCAGGTCTGAGGGGAAAACATGCCTACCTATGGTCAATGGCATCTGAAAACATCCTTGACTTGCCATATGCTCCGCTCCTGGCGAGCTTACTAACATAGGTGTTCTAAGAACTTTGGTGGGCAACTTATACTTATCCACAAATCCCCTTGATATGTATGAATGCGATGCACCAGTATCAAAAAGAACGATTGCAATAAATGACTTAACCAAAAACTTACCTACTACTGCATCTAGCTGGGCTTCAACCTCCTCCACACTAACGTGGTTCACTTGTCCCCTGTTGAAAAGGTTGGGCTTCTTCCCAGAGCTTCCAATGCCATTTCCATTCTTTGCTTCAGAACACTCCGTGGCGTAATGTCCATTCTTCCCGCACTTGAAACAAGTAATGTGGCTTAGATCCTCCTTGGCGGACGTTGCTGGGTTGGAACGGTTCTGGCGGTTGCTTCCTCCATTCCCATTCCCATTCTTGGGGCCCATATGGTTATGTGAACTCCCTCCATTGGAATTGTGACCTCCATGGTTATGGTGAAGGTGTCCTCCCGAGTTCGGGGTAAAACGGGGCCTCTGCTGAGCTCCTGAATTGTACTTCCCTTGTCCACACTTCCTCTTGCGATTGTCAATCTGCTGCTGCTTCCCTTCAATCATGAGAGCTCTATCTACCAACTCCTGGTAGTTGTTGATGGTTGCCACCATCAACTGCATGCTCAGCTCATCATTTAGTCCTTCCAGAAACTGAAGGAAATATGCCCTATAGGAAATAATAAAGTTATTATTTATTTCCTCATATCATGATAAATGTTTATTATTCACGCTAGAATTGTATTAACCAGAAACATTATACATGTGTGAATACATAGACAAACATAGTGTCACTAGTATGCCTCTACTTGACTAGCTCGTTAATCAAAGATGGTTAAGTTTCCTAACCATAGACATGAGTTGTCATTTGATTAACGGAATCACATCATTACGAGAATGATGTGATTGACTTGACCCATTCCTTTAGCTTAGGACTTGATTGTTTAGTATGTTGCTATTGCTTTCTTCATGACTTATACATGTTCCTATGACTATGAGATTATGCAACTCCCGTTTACCGGAGGAACACTTTGTGTGCTACCAAACGTCACAACATAAATGGGTGATTATAAAGGTGCTCTACAGGTGTCTCTGAAGGTACTTGTTGAGTTGGCATATTTCGAGATTAGGATTTGTCACTCCGATTGTCGGAGAGGTATCTCTGGGACCTCTCGGTAATGCACATCACTATAAGCCTTGCAAGCAATGTAACTAATGAGTTAGTTGCGGGATGATGCATTATGTAACGAGTAAATATACTTGCCGGTAAGGAGATTGAACTAGGTATTGAGATACCGACGATCGAATCTTGGGCAAGTAACATACCGATGACAAAGGGAACAATGTATGTAGTTATGCGGTTTGACCGATAAAGATCTTCGTAGAATATGTGGGAACCAATATGAGCATCCAGGTTCCGCTATTGGTTATTGACCAGAGACATGTCTCGGTCATGTCTACATAGTTCTCGAACCCGTAGGGTCACGCTTAAAGTTCGGTGACGATCGGTACTATGAGTTTTTGTGTTTTGATGTACCGAAGGTAGTTCGGAGTCTCGAATATGATCACGGACATGATGAGGAGTCTTGAAATGATCAAGACGTAAAGATCGATATATTAGACGACTATGTTCGGACACCGGGAGTGTTTCAGGAGGTTTCGGACATTTACCAGAGTACCGGGGGGTTACGGGAACCCCCCAGGGAGTATATTGGGCCTAATGGGCCTTAGTGGGAGAAGAGGAGGGGCGGACAGGGCAGCCACGCACCCCCTCCCTCTCTAGACCGAATTGGACAAGGAGGGGGGCGGCACCCCCCTTTTTCCTTCTCCTCCTCTCTCCCTTCCTTCCCTTCTCCTACTCCTACAAGGAAAGGAGGAGTCCTACTCCCGGTGGGAGTAGGACTCCCCCCTTGGCGCGCCCCCCTCCACCATATTCCACCTCGGTCATATTGTAGCAGTGCTTAGGCGAAGCCCTACATCGGTAGCAACATCATCACCGTCATCACGCCGTCGTGCTGACGAAACTCTCCCGTGAAGCTCTGCTGCATCGGAGTTCGCGAGATGTCATCGAGCTGAACGTGTGCTGAACTCGGAGGTGTTGTATGTTCGGTACTTGGACTGGTCGGATCATGAAGACGTACGACTACATCAACCCTGTTGTGCTAACGCTTCCGCTTTCGGTCTACGAGGGTACATGGACTTACTGTCCCCGCTCGTTGCTATGCATCACCATGATCTTGCGTGTGCGTAGGAATTTTTTTGAAATTACTGCGTTCCCCAATAGTGGCATCCGAGCCAGGTTTATGCGTAGATGTTTTATGCACGAGTAGAACACAAGTGAGTTGTGGGCGATACAAGTCATACTGCTTACCAACATGTCATACTTTGGTTTGGCGGTATTGTTGGATGAAGTGGCCCGGACCGACATTACACGTACGCTTATGCGAGACTGGTTCTACCGACGTGCTTTTGCACATAGGTGGCTGGCGGGTGTCGGTTTCTCCAACTTTAGTTGAACCGAGTATGGCTACGCCCGGTCCTTGAGAAGGTTAAAACAACACTAACTTGACGAAATATCGTTGTGGTTTTGATGTGTAGGTAAGAACGGTTCTTGCTCAACCCATAGCAGCCACGTAAAACTTGCAACAACAAAGTAGAGGACGTCTAACTTGTTTTTGTAGGGCATGTTGTGATGTGATATGGTCAAGACATGATGCTAAATTTTATTGTATGAGATAATCATGTTTTGTAATAGAGTTATCGGCAAATGGCAGGAGCCATATGGTTGTCGCTTTATTGTATGCAATGCAATCGCCCTGTAATTGCTTTACTTTATCACTAAGCAGTAGCGATAGTCGTAGAAGCAATAGTTGGCGAGACGACAACGATGCTATGATGGAGATAAAGGTGTCGCGCCGGTGACTATGGTGATCATGACGGTGCTCTGGAGATGGAGATCAAAGGCACAAGATGATGATGGCCATATCATATCACTTATATTGATTGCATGTGATGTTTATCTTTTATGCATCTTATTTTGCTTTGATTGATGGTAGCATTATAAGATGATCTCTCACTAAATTTCAAGGTATAAGTGTTCTCCCTAAGTATGCACCGTTGCGAAAGTTCTTCGTGCCGAGACACCACGTGATGATCGGGTGTGATAAGCTCTACGTTCAAATACAACGGGTGTAAGACAGTTTTGCACACGCAGAATACTCAGGTTAAACTTGACGAGCCTTGCATATGCAGATATTGCCTCGGAACACTGAGACCGAAAGGTCGAGCATGAATCATATTGTAGATATGATCAACATAGTGATGTTCACCATTGAAAACTACTCCATCTCACGTGATGATCGGACATGGTTTAGTTGATTTGGATCACGTGATCACTGAGATGATTAGAGGGATGTCTATCTAAGTGGGAGTTCTTAAGTAATATGATTAATTGAACTTTAATTTATCATGAACTTAGTACCTGATAGTATTTTTGCTTGTCTATGTTATTGTAGATATATGGCCCGTGTTGTTCCGTTGACTTTTAACGCGTTCCTTGAGAAAGCTAAGTTGAAAGATGACGGTAGCAATTACACGGACTGGGTCCGTAACTTGAGGATTATCCTCATTGTCAGATAGAAGAATTACGCCCCGAAGCACCGCTGGTGCCAGCCTGCTGCAGATGCAACTGACAATGTTAAGAACGTCTGCCAGAGCAAAGCTAATGACTACTCAAAAGTTCAGTGTGCCATGCTTTATGGCTTAGAACCGGGACTTCAATGACGTTCTGAACTTCATGGAGCATATGAGATGTTCCAGGAGTTGAAGTTAATATTTCAAGCAAATGCCCGGATTGAGAGATATGAAGTCTCTAATAAGTTCTATAGCTGCAAGATGGAGGAGAATAGTTCTGTCAATGAACATATACTCAAAATGTCTGGTATAATAATCACTTGATTCAACTGGGAGTTAATCTTCCTGATGATAGTATCATTGACAGAATTCTTCAATCACTGCCACTAAGCTACAAGAGCTTCATGATGAACTATAATATGCAAGGGATGAACAAGACTATTCCCGAGCTCTTCGCAATGCTAAAGGCTGCGGAGGTAGAAATCAAGAAGGAGCATCAAGTGTTGATGGTCAACAAGCCAACCAGTTTCAAGAAAAAGGGTAAAGGGAATAAGAAGGGGAACTTCAAGAAGAATGGCAAGCAAGTTGCCGCTCAAGAGAAGAAACACAAGTATGGACCTAAGCCTGAGACTGAGTGCTTCTACAGCAAAGGGACTGGTCACTGGAAGCGGAACTACCCCAAGTATTTGGCGGATAAGAAGGATGGCAAGGTGAACAAAGGTATATGTGATATACATGTTATTTATGTGTACCTTACTAATGCTCGCAGTAGCACCTGGGTATTTGATACTGATACTGTTGCTAATATTTGCAACTCGAAACAGGGACTACGGATTAAGCAAAGATTGGCTAAGGATGAGGTGACGATGTGCGTGGGAAATGGTTCCAAAGTCGATGTGATCGCGGTCGGCACGCTACCTCCACATCTACCTTCGGGATTAGTTTTAGACCTGAATAATTGTTATTTGGTGCCAGTGTTGAGCATGAACATTATATCTAGATCTTGTTTGATGCGAGACGGATATTCATTTAAATCAGAGAATAATGGTTGTTCTATTTATATGAGTAATATCTTTTATGGTCATGCACCCCTGAAGAGTGGTCTATTTATCTGGAATCTCGATAGTAGTGATACACATATTCATAATGTTGAAGCCAAAAGATGTAGAGTTGATAATGATAGTGCAACTTATTTGTGGCACTGTCGTTTGCGTCATATTGGTGTAAAGCGCATGAAGAAACTCCATACATATGGACTTCTGGAATCACTTGATTATGAATGACTTGGTACTTGCAAACCATGCCTTATGGGCAAGATGACTAAAACGTCGTTCTCCGGAACAATGGAGCGTGCAACAGATTTGTTGGAGATCATACATACTGATGTATGTGGTCCAATGAATGTTGAGGCTCACGACGGGTATCATTATTTTCTCACCTTCACAGATGATCTGAGCAGATATGGGTATATCTACTTAATGAAACATAAATCTGAAACATTTGAAAAGTTCAAGGAATTTCAGAGTGAAGTAGAAAATCATCGTAACAAGAAAATAAAGTTTCTACGATTTGATCGTGGAGGAGAATATTTGAGTTACGAGTTTGGTCTTCATTTGAAACAATGCGGAATAGTTTCGCAACTCACGGCACCTAGAACACCATAGCGTAATGGTGTGTCTGAACGTCGTAATCGTACTTTACTAGATATGGTGCGATCTATGATGTCTCGTATTTATTTACCGCTATCGTTTTGGGGTTATGCTTTAGAGACGGCTGCATTCACATTAAATAGGGCACCATCGAAATCCGTTGAGACGACGCCTTATGAACTGTGGTTTGGCAAGAAACCAAAGTTGTCGTTTCTTAATTTTGGGGCTGCGATGCTTCTGTGAAAAAACATCAACCTGATAAGCTCGAACCCAAATCGGAAAAATGTGTCTTCATAGGATACCCAAAGGAGAATGTTGGGTACATCGTCTATCACAGATCCGAAGGTGTCGGCGTTCTGGGAACGGGGGTCCCCAGACTTGCCTGCCTGCGGCCTGCGGCGTGGCTCAAGTGGTGGCCCAGTACAGCCCATCTTCATCAGCACAAGACTCAAGACCCTCGCGAGGGGCCAAGCCTCGCAGGGCGAATGACACTAGGCTCCCTTAGGAACGGCCTCGCCAGGCCGGCTCGCGAGGAGGCGGAGAGATCAAGGCAGGTCACCTCGCGAGGTGCTCGTGGCGCAAGCCATGACGACCGAGGCCAGGCGGGCGCCAGGCGGGCGCCGGCCTGTGTAGTGTCCTTGTTTCCTCTTTGGTGCAAAGGGGGCAAACACAGACATTGAGTACCGAGGCATCAGGCAAAGGTTGCGATTTCAGTGCAACGAGACCAAGACCAGCGGAGCGGCAGGATGGAGGTCACCGTGGAGCCCAAGGCGGCGTCACCGCCGGTGCTTTTGGCAGCCGAAGACCAACTTTAGTCAGGATAACTTGTACTAGATGTTCCCCTTCAAAATGGCCGTTGTTGGGGCCCTTCCCGCTCAATTTTTGGGAAGAGGACCAGGGCCTCTATAAATAGAGCTAGCCACCACAGAGTAGGGACGATCGAAGAGAACCCTAGCGAGAGAGTGAGAGGTGATCAAGCTCACCCAAGAAATTCATCGCACCAGCTCAAGAACACCTCTCGCGAGGTTGTTCACTCTTGTACTGTTCATCATCAGCCCCAGAGGCAAACCACCACACCACACACTGGAGTAGGGTATTACACCACAACGGTGGCCCGAACCAGTATAAATCTTGTGTCCCTCGTGTTTTTGATCGTTTTCAGCTTAGATCTCACGAGGCGATCGGACGTAGATCGGTAGGGGAGAGATCTTCGTGCGCACCCCAGAGTTCGAACCTTAAGGGTCTGCCGGAACCCAACATCCGACATTTGGTGCACCAGGTAGGGGTGCACCGGAGCGCTCCCTTCTCCATCAGCGCTGCACTCCGCCTTCATGGCGGCTAACGCACCGCCCGCTCCGGCTGTCGGTGCCGGCGCGGAAACCAGGGGGCTCCGAGCCCTGGCCCTCGCCTTGCGATAGGTGCGGTGGCCAAACAAGTTTAAGCCGGACATGCCGCCGTGCTACAACGGCGCGGCTGACCTGCTGGCCTTCCTGCTGGCATATGAAGAAGCCATCCTCAAGGTCGCAGGCGACGACAAGGTCATGGCGAGCTGGCTGCCCATGGCCCTCACCGGCGTCCCACGCATGTGGCTGCTCCACCTGCCAGCGGCTTTTGTGGCCTCCTGGGAGGAGTTGCGCAACCTCTTCCTCGCCCATCATGCTGCGCCGGCACCCCCAGTCGTCGCGGCCATCCTGGGCGGATCACAGGCACCACCTTTGGGCCACCATGTCAAGCCGTTCGTCCGCTAGATCGGCACCGTCCTCAAGCACCGAGAAACCCCCCCGGGCTGGGTGGCACCCAAGGCTGATTTGACCTTCAGCTCGGATGAGCACCCTACCAACACCGCCTGTTCGGGCGCACTCCCGATGCTATGCACCCCCACCATCTGCGAGGTGGCCGTCACCAGGACCCTCATCGACGGGGGTGCCGGCCTTAGTGTGCTCTCAGTGGAGGCCTTCAGCCTCCTCCACGTGCCGCCAGAGCGGCTTCAACCCAGCAGGCCCTTCTCGGGCGTTGGAGGCAGCTCCACCGGCTCCCTAGGGCAGATCCGCCTCCCCGTGACCTTCGGCACCTACGACAACTTCCGCACGGAGCTGATCGACTTCGACATCGCCCCCATCGGCCTCCTGTACAAAGCCATCCTTGGCTACCCAGCCTTGGCCCAGTTCATGGCAGTGACTCACCCGGCGTACAAGCTCATGAAGATGCCCGGGAGAAGCGGCGTCCTCACTGTGGCCGGAGACACAAGGGATGCACTGCAGGCACTCAAGCTTGCTTTCAAGACGACCACGGTGGTGCAGCCCGCTAGCGCAGACGCCCTCGAGCCCGAGGGGGCTGCACCGGCCAACAAGAAGCAGCTATTCACCCAAGACAAGGCGGAGACCAAGCAGGTACCGGTCAACGAGGATGGATCCACTAGCGCCACGTTCACCATAGGCGCCAACCTCTACCTTGAGCAGGAGGAGGCTTTGGTGAAGTTCTTGCACGCAAACAAGGAGGTGTTTGCGTGAGAACCTGATCAGTTGGCAGGGGTCCCAAGGGGTGTGATTGAACATCATCTCAATGTGTGCCCCAACGTGCGCCCCGTGAAGCAGAAGGCAAGGCGACAATCTACTGAAAAGCAGGCCTTCATCGTCCAAGAAACCCGCAAGTTTGAGGCAGCAGCAGTCATTCGCGAGGTCCGCTAACCTGAATGGCTGGCCCACCCTGTTGTTCTGCCAAAAAAGGGAGGAAAGGAACGCATGTGTGTCGACTTCACCAACCTCAACAAGGCCTACCCACAGGATCTGTTCCCACTCCCTCGCATCGACCAGATCGTCGACTCTACCACCGAATGTGACCTGTTGTGCTTCCTGGATGCCTTCTTGGGGTATCACCAGATCAAGATGGCGGTAGAAAACGTGGAGAAAACGTCCTTCCTGACCCCGTGTGGAGTGTACTACTATACCTGCATGCCATTTGGGTTGCGCAACGCAGGCGCGACCTTTCAGCGGCTGATGCACATCGCCTTGGGCTGGTAGCTCGGGAGAAAGGCTGAAGATTACGTTGATGACATTGTGGTGAAGTCTCGAGAGGCGAAAACCCTGATACAGGACATGGAAGAAACCTTCGCGAGCCTCCATGAAGTGGATCTGAGGCTCAATCCAGAGAAGTGCATATTTGGAGTCCGCTCGGGCAAGCTCTTGAGCTTCCTCGTGTCCCACCGGGGCATCGAGGCTAACCCAGAGAAGGTCAAAGCAGTCAAAGGCATGAGTCCGCCGAAGACCCTCAGAGAAATGTAGAAGCTCACGGGCGTGTAACCGCGTTGGGACGCTTCATCTCCAAGCTGGGGGAGTGGGCACTGCCCTTCTTCAAACTGATGAAGAAGAAGGGCCTATTCGAGTGGACTGAAGAGGCCGACAAGGCATTCCAAGATCTCAAGAAGTACCTTACCAGCCCTCCGGTGATGGTAGCTCCACACCCTCAGGAGCCCTTGGTGCTTTACCTTGCAGTCACCCCCTACTACGCCAGCGCAGCCCTCGTGGCGGTTAGAGAGGAGCGCTGGACCAAGGCCGCAGCCGCCATCCCGGCCGAAGCAGAGCAATGCCATGAAAGCCTCATGAAGACCACGATCGCAGCAGAAAAGGATCAGCCTCAGCAAGGGAACGCACCCGAAGCAGAGGAGGCCTCTCTAGGCGACCAAGCGCTGGGCGCTCTGTCGTCTCAGGAGGTGCCTCAACCTCCAGAGGACACGGGCTGTGCCAGCACCCTCAACCTCGTTGAGCACCCTGTATACTTCGTCAGCACGGTGCTAGGGACGCGAGGGCACGGTACCCCATGCCCCAAAAACTCCTCCTCGCACTGTTAGTGGCTTCGTGCAAGCTGCAGCACTACTTTCAAGGCCATCCCATCAAGGTCGTCTCAGCATACCGCTTGGAAAGGGTACTCAAGAGCCCTAACACAGCTGGAAGAGTTGCTGAATGGAACATCGAATTGCAAGCGTTTCAGCTAGAATTCAGCACGACCAGAGTTATCAAGGGAGCCACACTTGCAGATTTCGTGGTAGAATGGGCAGAGGCACCAGGGCTCAAAGTGGGCGAGGACCGGTCTCCTTCCCCGGGAAGTGAATCGCCGGACGGCTGGGTCATGTACTTCGACGGGGTGTTCTCGCGACAGGGCGCGGGGGCTGGCGCAGTGCTCATATCCCCCACTCAAGACAAGCTCTACTATGCTGTACAACTTTGCTTCCAGTATGGGGAGAAGGTCTCCAATAACATACCTGAGTTCGAAGGCCTGATAGCGGGCTTGAAAGCTGCAGCCGCCTTGGGGGTAAAGCGCCTCATCATCAAGGGCGATTCACAACTCCTCGTCAACTTCAACAAGGTATACGAGCCGAAGGACGAACACATGGAAGCATATCTCGCGGAAGTCTGCAGGATGGAGAAATAGTTTTGGGGGCTGGAGTTGCAACATGTGCCTCGCGGCACCAATCAAGAGGCTGATGACATCGCCAGGAGGGCGTCCAGGCGGTTGCCTCAGGAGCCTGGCGTCTTCGAGGAGCGACTCTTCAAACCCTCAGCGGGACCATCACTATCGAGCACAGCACAGCCTCAAGAGGAGCTCCCTCAACCGCCTGCGTCGGGAGCCCCGGCCTATGGCCCGACCTCAGGGGCACGCCTGCTCCTGACATTGGAGCCTCAGGAGGGATGTTGGACCGAGGAGTTCAAGGATTACTTGGTGTAAGGGATCCTGCCGGAGAAGGAGGAGGACGCGGAACGTGTGGCGCGGCAGGCCACGGCCTACTACATCCAAGACGGAGAGCTCTACCGAAGGCGGCCGAATGACGTTACTCTGCGTTGCATCTCCAGGGAGCAAGGAAAAGAGCTGCTGGCACATATTCACGGTGGAGACTGCGGGCACCTCTCGTCTTTGCGCACACTCATCGGCAAGGTGTTTCGCAGCGGTTTCTATTGTCCAATAGCACTCAACGATGCAATCGAGCTGGTGAAGGCTTGTGAAGCCTGTCAGTTCCACGCCAAGTAGATTCACCAGCCAGCTCAGGGCCTTCAGACCATTCCCCTCTTGTGGTCGTTCGCTGTTTGGGGACTGGACATCCTTGGCCCATTTCCTCGGGCGCCAGGGGGCTACTGCTACCTTTACGTCGCCATTGACAAATTCACCAAGTGGGCAGAGGTGGAAACTGTCCACACCATCCCAGCTGGCTTAGCAGTAAGGTTCATCAGGGGCCTCGTGAGCCGGTTTGGGGTACCCAATCGCATCATCACCGACAACGGTTCGCAGTTCACCAGCAATCTCTTCAAAACATATTGTGCTAACCTTGGAACGCAGATATGCTACGCTTCGGTGGCACACCCTCGGAGCAATGGCCAAGCTGAGCACGCCAACGCGGAGGTCCTGAAATGCCTCAAAACCCGAACCTTCAAGAAGAAGCTGGAGGCCTGCGGCAAGGGCTGGCACGACGAGCTTCAGTCCGTGCCATGGTCCGTCCGTACTACCGCTACCAAGTCGACCGGCAAAACCCCGTTCTTCCTCGTCTAAGGTGCTGAGGCCGTCCATCCTCACGAGGTCAGGCATCGCTCCGCGTGGGTCCTGGCTTTCGACGAAGCACAGCAAGACGCCATGCGGGGGGTGGACCTTGTGCTTGGGGAGGAACACCGTCGGGAGGCTGCGCTTCGGGCCGCGAGATACCAACAAGCACTATGGCGGTACCACTGCCGCAGCATCCGCCCCAGGACCCTCGAGGTAGGTGACCTCGTGCTAGGACGGGTGCTCTCTAGGGAGGGGCTGCACAAGCTTTCGCCCATGTGGGAGGGCCCGTTCAAGGTTTTTCATGTCTCTAGGCCTGGCGCCACACGCTTGGAGACTCAGGAGGGGGTGCCCATCCCAAACGCGCGGAACATCCAGCACCTCCGGAAGTTCTACCCTCGAAGAAAGGCCCGGTGCCTGTGAAGAAGGCCAACGCCTGTGAAGCTCATTCCCCCGAAAAAGGCCTGGAGCCTGTGAAGAAGGCCAACGCCTGTGAAGCTCATTTCCCTGAAAAAGGCCCGGAGCCTGTGAAGAAGGCCAATGCCTGTGAAGCTCGCTGCCCGTGACACTCTCACGTAATAATGAGTTGGGGCTATACATGCCGCAGAGTCTCCGGAGAGCCGCCCTCGGGCCTCGGGGGCTCCCGCCCATGCCCAGTGGTAGCACTTAGCTCCACGCTGCTGAGAAGACGTCAAAGACTAGATTAGGTGCCGGACGCGGATTTTTCATTTGCTTTCTGCAGTCGGCCTGTTCGTCCCTATTTGAAGTTTTATTGGAGTTGTTGACGTCCTTGACTTGTGACTGTATGTCTTCTTCGCCTACTTGCCTCGTTTTCTCTCGCGCAAGTCTCGCAAGGGGCCTACGTGGGCGCCCTCGTGAGTGTTTCCAGCCGGAGTCGTTTGAGGTTTTCCTATCCAAGTCCACTACGGGAGCACCCCTCCCAGTCCGTGCCTCACGGGCATCGCGACACGAACACAGGACCTGAGTCGGTCGCCTCCGCGACCAAGACTGGAAGTTACCACTCCAGACTAATCCTTGCAGGACATGAAGCGCACGGCAAGGCTTCAGCCTCGGGAAACGAAGACTACGGAAGCCCTCCCGAGCTAAGTAATTCCTGCACGCGGGCATGCGGCACAAAAACACAGAACAAAAATAGCAGAAACAGCATGATAATTAATAGCAACAGTCCAACACGCCCCCACGGGGCCCTACACTATTTTCTCTTTGCACAGGGAAGGAAGAAAAACAAAATAGACACGACTTGCTCGGCACCAACTCGCGGCGAGGGCCCATGCTGCCTACGGA
This sequence comes from Aegilops speltoides, assembly GCA_021437245.1. Classification (NCBI taxonomy): domain Eukaryota; kingdom Viridiplantae; phylum Streptophyta; class Magnoliopsida; order Poales; family Poaceae; genus Aegilops; species Aegilops speltoides. The sequence goes on from CM038147.1 coordinate 257,625,823, forward strand.
GCTCGGTCAGACTCCTCGCACTTCACCGAGGCACGACGGCGGACTAACCCACTACCTCCCTCAAGGCGAGCGCGGCTGCGCGGAGGCTGGTCGCGGCCACCGCTGGAGGAGCTACTGTCCGAAGGTGAGCCGTCGAAGCTCGACGAGCCCCGAGCGATGCCGACCACAGCGCGTGCCGTTATCTTCATCCCGATCATCGCCGGGGCTGGGTACCCGGCCATGGTCATCGTCTTCGGGGTAGCACCCAGTGTGGCGACCTTCTTCTCCAAACACCCTCACGTAGAGGGTGGCGTCGCCATAAAACATGAAGTGCAGGGTGCACCGCTGGCTCAGGCCACGCGCGCAGGCAAACGTTTGCCAGCCGCGGTCAGGGCCACATTCCCGGTGATGGAGACCTCCAGCAAAGCCTAGGAGGCCCTGCTGCAGCAACCGTCCACTTGAAGCCAGAGGCCGCCCAGAGCGCTGGCCGGAAGTTCACCTGCAAAGAAGCGGGGAAGCTGGAGCCAGGTGCTGGTTGGGTCCGCCGACCACACGACGAACTCCAGCAGCACCACCGCCAAGTGGAAGCGTGTCCTAGGAGGCCGCGCAATCACGCCGCGCCTTCCCTCGACAACCAGGCGCCCATCGCCGCGCAGGGGATCACCTCCGCGACCGCGGGAAGCCACTGTGGGAGCCGCAGGATGCTTGCATGCACGACCTCGGCTGCACTTGGCTGGGAGAGAGTCAGGCCCTTCCCGACGAGCCTTTCCCTTCTCTGCGATCGAGAACCTCTTCAGCGGCGCCATGGAGATGGAGAGTAGCTGGGATGGGGAGAAAGAGGAAGCAAGGAGGGAGATGTATAGTGGAGGCTTGCACCCTCCTGCATTTATAACCGGAAGGAAGCCAACCGTCGGCCTCCACGACCGCAGGTAATCATGACCCGTTTCTGCATGCAGGGACTTGTCAAGTCGAGCGGTTGCCGAGGAAGCGTGGGGAAGCGGAGACGCCCACATCCAATCAACTGCCACACGGCGCCCAAGGCCGCAGGTTGATGGGGCCCGCGGCGCTCCGCACTTGCCCCTTTGCTTCTCCGCTAAGACAAGTCCGAGAGCGTCTTGGGCCCGGGGGCTATTGTCGGTATTCTGGGAACGGGGTTCCCCAGACTTGCCTGCCTGCGGCCTACAGCGTGGCCCAAGTGGTGGCCCAGTACGGCCCATCTTCATCATCATAATACTCAAGACCCTCGCGAGTGTCCAAGCCTCGCGGGGCGGATGACGCTAGGCTCCCTCAGGAACGGCCTCGCCAGGCAGGCTCGTGAGGAGGCGGAGAGATCAAGGCAAGGTACCTCGCGAGGTGCTCGCGATGCAAGCCATGACGACCGAGGCCAGGCGGGCACCAGGCGGGCGCCGGCCTGCGCAGTGTCCTTGTTTCCTCTTTGGTGCAAAGGGGGCAAGCACAGACGTTGAGTACCGAGGCATCAGGCAAAGGTTGCCATTTCAGTGCAACGAGACCAAGACCAGCGGAGCGGCAGGATGGGGGTCACCGTGGAGCCCAAGGACGCGTCATCGCCAGTTCTTTTGGCAGCCGAAGACCAACTTTAGTCAGGATAACTTGTACTAGATGTTCCCCTTCAAAATGGCCGTTGTTGGCGCCCTTCCCGCTCAATTTTTGGGAAGAGGACCAGGGCCTCTATAAATAGAGCTAGCCACCACGGAGTAGGGACGATCGGAGAGAACCCTAGCCAGAGAGAGAGAGGCGATCGAGCTCACCCAAGCAATTCATCGCACCAGCTCAAGAATACCTCTCGCGAGGATGTTCACTCTTGTACTGTTCATCATCAGCCCAGAGGCAATCCACCACAGCACACACTGGAGTAGGGTATTACACCACAACGGTGGCCTGAACCAGTATAAATCTTGTGTCCCTTGTTTTTTTCATCATTTTCAGCTTAGATCTCACGAGGCGATCGGACGTAGATCGGTAGGGGAGAGATCTTTGTGCGCACCCCAGAGTTCGAACCTTAAGGGTCTGCCAGAACCCAACATCCGACAGAAGGCAGGACATTTGTTGCTAAATTTGGATCCTTTCTAGAGAAGGAGTTTCTCTCAAAAGAAGTGAGTGGGAGGAAAGTAGAACTTGATGAGGTAACTGTACCTACTCCCTTATTGGAAATTAGTTCATCACAGAAACCGGTTCCTGTGACGCCTACACCAATTAGTGAGGAAGCTAATGATATTGATCATGAAACTTCAGATCAAGTTACTACCGAACACCGTAGGTCAACCAGAGTAAGATCCGCACGAGAATGGTACGGTAATCCTATTCTGGAGGTCATGTTACTTGACCATGGCGAACCTACGAACTATGAGGAAGCGATGATGAGCCCAGATTCCGCAAAATGGCTTGAGGCCATCAAATCTGAGAAGGGATCCATGTATGAGAACAAGGTGTGGACTTTGGTTGACTTGCCTGATGATCGGCAAACCATCAAGAATAAATGGATCTTCAAGAAGATGACTGACGCTGACAGTAATGTTACTTTCTACAAAGCTCGACTTGTTGTGAAAGGTTTTCGACAAGTTCAAGGGGTTGACTACGATGAGACTTTCTCACCCGTAGCGATGCTTAAGTCTATTCGAATCATGTTAGCAATTGCTGAATTTTATGATTATGAAATTTGGCATATGGATGTCAAAACTTCATTCCTGAATGGATTTCTAGAAGAAGAGTTGTATATGATGCAACCAGAAGGTTTTGTCAATCCAAAAGGTGATAACAAAGTGCGCAAGCTCCAGCGATCCATTTATCGACTGGTGCAAGCCTCTCGGAATTGGAATAAACGCTTTGATAGTGTGATCAAAGCATATGGTTTTATATAGACTTTTGGAGAAGCCTGTATTTACAAGAAAGTGAGTGGGAGCCCTGTAGCATTTCTGATATTATATGTGGACGACATATTGTTGATTGGAAATGATATAGAATTTCTGGATAGCATAAAAGGATATTTGAATAAAAGTTTTTCAATGAAAGACCTTGGTGAAGTTGCTTATATATTGGGCATCCAGATCTATAGAGATAGATCAAGACGCTTAATTGGACTTTCACAAAGCACATACCTTGATAAAGTTTTGAAGAAGTTCAAAATGGATCAAGCAAAGAAAGGGTTCTTGCTCAGACACAAGGTGTGAAGTTGAGTCGACTCAATGCCCGACCACTGCAGAAGATAGAGAGAAATGAAAGATGTTCCTTATGCTTCAGCCATAGGCTCTATCATGTATGCAATGTTGTGTACCAGACCTGATGTGTGCCTTGCTATTAGTTTAACAGGTAGGTACCAATGTAATCCAGGAGTGGATCGCTGGACAGCGGTCAAGAACATCCTGAAATACCTAAAAAGAAATAAGGATATGTTTATTATTTATGGAGGTGACAAAGAGCTAGTCATAAATGGTTACGTCGATGCAAGCTTTGACACTGATCCGGACGATTCTAAATCGCAAACCGGATACGTGTTTATATTAAACGGTGGAGCTATCAGTTGGTGCAGTTCTAAACAAAGTGTCGTGGCGGGATCTACGTGTGAAGCGGAGTACATAGATGCTTTGGAAGCAGCAAATGAAGGAGTCTGGATGAAGGAGTTCATATCTGATCTAGGTTTCATACCTAGTGTATCGGGTCCAATGAAAATCTTTTGTGACAATACTGGTACAATTACCTTGGGAAAGGAATCTAGATTTCACAAGAGAACCAAGCACATCAAGAGATGCTTCAATTCCATCTGGGATCAAGTCCAGGTGAGAGACATAGAGATTTGCAAGATACATATGGATCTGAATGTTGCAGACCCGTTGACTAAGCCTCTTCCACGAGCAAAACATGATCAGCACCAAGACTCCACAGGTGTTAGAATCATTACTGTGTAATCTAGATTATTGACTCTAGTGCAAGTGGGAGACTGAAGGAAATATGCCCTAGAGGCAATAATAAAGTTATTATTTATTTCCTCATATCATGATAAATGTTTATTATTCATGCTAGAATTGTATTAACCGGAAACATGATACATGTGTGAATACATAGACAAACATAGTGCCACTAGTATGCCTCTACTTGAGTAGCTTGTTAATCAAAGATGGTTAAGTTTTCTAACCATAGACATGAGTCGTCATTTGATTAATGGGGTCACATCATTAGGAGAATGATATGATTGACTTGACCCATTCTGTTAGCTTAGCACTTGATCGTTTAGTATGTTGCTATTGCTTTCTTCATGACTTATACATGTTCCTATGACTATGAGATTATGTAACTCCCGTTTACCGGAGGAACACTTTGTGTGCTACCAAACATCACAACGTAACTGGGTGATTTTAAAGGTCCTCTACAGGTGTCTCCGAAGGTACTTGTTGAGTTGGCATATTTCGAGATTAGCATTTCTCACTCCGATTGTCGGAGAGGTATCTCTCGGCCCTCTTGGTAATGCACATCACTATAAGCCTTGCAAGCAATGTGACTAATGTGTTAGTTGTGGGATGATGCATTACATAACAAGTAAAGAGACTTGCCGGTAACGATATTGAACTAGGTATTGAGATACCGACGATCGAATCTCAGGCAAGTAACATACTGATGACAAAGGGAACAACGTATGTAGTTATGCAGTTTGACCGATAAAGATCTTCATAGAATATGTGGGAACCAATATGAGCATCCAGATTCCGCTATTGGTTATTGACCAGAGACATGTCTCGGTCATGTCTACATAGTTCTCGGACCCATAGGGTCCGCACGCTTTATGTTCGGCGACGATCGGTATTATGAGTTTTTGTGTTTTGATGTACCGAAGGTAGTTCAGCGTCTCGGATATGATCACGGACATGACGAGGAGTCTTGAAATGATCAATACGTAAAGATCAATATATTGGACGACTATGTGCGGACACCAGAAGTGTTTCGGGAGGTTTCGGACATTTACCAGAGTACCGGGGGCTTACCGGAACTCCCCGGGGAGTATGTTGGGCCTAATGGGCCTTAGTGGGAGAAGAGGAGGGGAGGCCGGGGCAGCCGCGCCCCCCTCCCCCTCTAGTCCGAATTGGACAAGGAGGGGGGCGGCACCCCCCTTTTTCCTTCTCCTCCTCTCTCCCTTCCTTCCCTTCTCCTACTCCTACAAGGAAAGGAGGAGTCCTACTCCCGGTGGGAGTAGGACTCCCCCCTTGGCGCACCCTCCTCCTTGCTCCTTTATATACGGGGGCAGGGGACACCTCTAGACACACAAGTTGATCTGTTGATCTCTCCCAGCCGTGTGCGGTGCCCCCTCCACCATATTCCACCTTGCTCATATCGTAGCGGTGCTTAGGCGAAGCCCTGCGTCGGTAGCAACATCATCATTGTCATCATGTCTTCGTGCTGACGAAACTCTCCGGTGGAGCTCTGCTGGATCGAAGTTCGTTGGACGTCATCGAGCTGAACATGTGCTGAACTCGGAGGTTCCATACGTTCGGTACTTGGATCGGTCGGATCATGAAGACGCACGACTACATCAACCGCATTGTGCTAACGATTCCGATTTCGGTCTACGAGGGTACATGGACTTACTCTCCCCGCTCGTTGCTATGCATCACCATGATCTTGCGTGTGCGTAGGATTTTTTTTGAAAATACTGCATTCCTCAACAGAAACTTCTCCTGCTTAGCTGCATCCGTAGCAACGTCATCTGGGGCATAACGTGCTAACTTAGTAAAATCATTCACATACTAGCCCACTGTGCGTCCTCCTTGGCGCAAGTTGCGAAACTCACGCTTCTTCATGGCCATAGCTCCTGCTGAAACATGGGCAATGCAAAAAGCCTACTAAAACTGGTCCCATGTGACAGTGTCGATGGGGTAAGTGGCTGTGAAATTCTCCCACCATGATGTTGCGGGTCCATCAAGCTGATGTGCGGCAAAACACACTCTCTCCACATCTGTGCATCCTGCAGTGGTCAACTCCCTTCCAATCTTGCGAAGCCAATCATCTGCAACAATCGGCTCGGTGCTACTAGAGAACACCGGCGGATTCAGCCTTAAGAAACGGGCTAAGTGATCAACAGGTGGTGGTGGTGGTGGCTTGTTGTTGTTGTTGTTCCCCTAATTCTGGTTCTGGACTAGTATCTGCATCAATGCATTCTGCTGCTGGATCAACTGAGTGAGCTCCGGTGGGAAAGCAAATCCATTGTCGCGTCTCGGAGGCATCTGATGGGTTTAGAAAAGATGAGAAAACAGAATAGAATGAGATCTAGAGGGAAAACACTACCCATATGCACATGAGATAAACACAAACATCTCACTTCAATCAATTCAAACAAGGGAATACAATCGGTCTAACTATAGTTACAAAAGTGCTCGGATTATACTATATACATGGGGTAATACTACTACTGAGGTGGTGGTCGACTAGAAAAATTGATCGGTGGAAGACTCCATGATATCTGCTCGAGCTTCATCAACATAGTCATCATTGCTATCATCGGGGTCCGAGTCGGTGTCGTCAATGATGATGTAGTTATCCAGACAAGTGGAATCGTCATCTTCTCCTCCTGGTGCGGGGTCTCCCATGAATACTCCTAGCTTCCTCATCAAATCATCATTCTTCTCCACGAGTATCGTCATTTCCTCCTCATATACATCACATGTAGACTTGAGTTCTTCCTCCAGCTCCGTGATCCTGGTCATTGCCTTCTTCAGGTCTATCATGCCTGCACACATCTGGTTCTCCTAGCAACGAATGTGCTTGTTTAACTCCTGGATGAAAGATGCAATGGACCTATCCTTCCTGGTGCTGATTGATCATCTCCCATTGCTCATCTCGGCGCCCACAAATCTGGTCGATAGTACCCTTGAGATCCTTGTGGTAAACTTCTCCAATGCGTCCCATAGTGATGTGGGCTGCCATGCCTTGCCTAGACTCCAGGTTGGTGCATCAAAGGAAAACTCTATGGGCTCAGTGACTGGCATGAACGTCCTTCCTGGAACTTGAACTCGAATCATCCAATGCTCCTCTTCTGGTAAAGTGGCGATGTAGGTCTCGGTGAAGCTTGGTATTTCGATATTCAGGTATCTAGTAACTTCCTTCAAGTGTCGTCCAAAAGGTGTATCTTCATCCGGTTGGGTGAACTTGTTCCTTGCATCCGCCATCCTAAAGAGTAGAAAGGGAGAGGAGTCAGAAATGAGAAGAGAATAGTGATCTAGGGCTTTAGCTTAGTGGTCGTGTTCTACAGTCAGTGTGTGCTCTGATACCACCTTGTAGCGACCAGACCTCAAACAGTCTGATCTCAGTGCATCAATGTCATCCCTAGATCGGTAATGCTGACACGCATGGTACTTGAGGATTTATAACAGAGCAGCAATCACACACTTACTACATCGAATGTCTCAAAAGAGAACTTATTACAATAATATGGCTTAAGGCCATCTAAAAATGATAACAGCGGAAGGCTTGGAAGATAAAGTGAGTCCATCAACTCCAACGGCATCACTGAGTGAAAGACAACAACCTATGGCACCTTACTCGTTGATTGAAAAGTCTGCAACATGAAACGTTGCAGCCCGAAACGGGTCAGCACATGGAATATGTTGGCAATGTAACACATAGAGTAATGAACAGAATAAATGCTATCACTACATGCATATTTGGCTGGTGGAAAGCCCTATGGTTACAATTTTGCATAAAGCCAATTTTTTCCTACAACAAAGGAATAAATTTTATTTAACTATCATGGTGGTTGTTAAGCATTGAGAAGGTTCCTCCAACTCAATCCCAATAAAGCATCCTCATTAAACCCAATCAAATTATATTTAGAGTGATGAGATCAACATGATAATCCAAGAACTGGATACACAAAACGTCCATAACCGGGGACACGGCAACCATGATTAGTTTGTACACTCTGCAGAGGTTTGCGCACTTTTCCCCACAAGACTCGAATAGATCAATGGTTGCAGAATCGAGTACAGTCTTTCTCAAACAATAACTCTTTACTCTGGGTGGACAGTTACACATACTTTCCCCTACATCTGCTAGCCCACCACTGAAAGAGGTCTTGCAACTTACTCAACTATGCTAGAGCCCATAATATCTTGTGGCTACACACGGAATTTTCTAGCATGAATAATCTTATGATGCCTTTGAGCCTGGGTGGCGGACAATAGGATGATCACACGGGTACTCCGGATATACTTGGACAACACTGGATTCTCCAGGTGCCCTGACAACCACTGGGTACTCCAGGGTGCCTCAAGCAATCCACCCAGATATGTATTAAAGTAGCCACCTTAAGTTAACCATTAATAATAACTCTCACATCTATCATGAATCACTTAAACCAATCCACATCTGCGAGCATAGCATAGAAATATAAGCAACGTAGAAGTAACTCCCAAAGGTTTGATAATAAACAGGGCAGTAGGTTCTACCTCATCATCTACTTCCCAGAACCCACATGTTTATCAAATCCTAACCATTCAATTGTTTGAGGATTGATCTAATGCAATAAAACTAGGTAGTAAATAGGTATGATCAAAGTGTTACTTGCCTGGTTGATGATCCGTGAAACCTAGAGACTCGTAGTAGCACGCTTCGCACTCCAGGTACTCTATTGCAAACAAACAAAGCATACAATAAGCACTGAACTAGAAGCATGGGTAAAACTCAAATAAGAGATCTAACCAGAAAGTTTAACTTAAAAACTCCGGTATGCAAAAAGAATCAAATCAAACGAAGCAACGAAACTCAAATTGCAAAAGAAACAAGATTCGCTTAATAATCTGGACTAAAGTCAAATTTTACAGTGCCAAAATCTTGTTCAAGTTGGTTAAACAGAAAGAGGGCTTCAAGACAAAGATCTAGGCGCTTGAATCGCCTCATACCGATTAACGAGCGAAAAGATAAACTAAAACGAAAATCTGGGCACAAATCGTGATCGAAAATATCGCGGAAAACCCTGGAAAAAGAAAAACTGACGACCAGGCTAACGAACGAACGTTCGCTGTCTGTGGCTAACGGGTGAACAATGTTCGTTAAAACGAACGTACGGACGAACATCCGCAATTTAACTAAACCGAAAAAAATGATCTAATAAAAAACGCATCTAGGTTTTCAATAAAACCGAATGGTTTTTAGAATAAAACCGACGGCTACCTCGGGACACGTGACAGCGGCAGCGGCGGGCAACTCCGGCCACGGCGGCATCCAGCAGCGGCGGCGGTCGTCGCGGCAAGCGGCGGCGGCGGCGGCGGAAGTGGACGGCGGCGGTGGCGACGGGCAATGGGTCGGCGGTAGCAAGGCGCGGCGGGCGGCGGGCAAGGCTTTGGCGTCTCGGGCCGGGGTGGGCGGCTTATAAGGCCGGGGCGGCAGGAGTCCGGGTCCTCCCCCGCCCGTAGGTCAGTTTGACTTTTTTTATATATAAATAATTCTGTGCGCAGAAAAACAAAGAAAAGAAATACTAAAAGGACTCCAAAAATCCGGAAATAAAGTTTCTCCATCATGTAAAAATATAGCGGACAAAGTGAACATTTATTTGGGCCTCTAATACAATTTTGAAAAACGGATTTTTTTTCCCTAATTCAAAAAAAAAACAGTGATAAAATACCGAATAAAAATCTTATTTGATTTTAATATTTAACCTGCCATATTTCTTTATTTTGGAGAAGTCATTTTATCCCCTCTCTTTTATTTTCATGTAAGAAATATTGGAAGAGAAAATAATTAAAATCAAACGATCCTCTTTTCAGAATTTGAGAAAAACTCAAATATGAAAATAACGAAATCCCCAAATCTCTCCGTGGGTCCTTGAGTTGCGTAGAATTTCTAGGATCAAGCCAAAATGCAATAAAATATGATATGCAATGACGATCTAATGTAGAACATTCCAAATTGAAAATTTGGGATGTTACATCGTCGTACACGACAACTACTGCACACGCTATTTTGTGGTGCAATGTTTACAATGCATACTTCATCAGAAACAGTGCATGGTTGCGAATCGTGTACGATAAGGCAACTAACACAAACGTTTAGTTTGCCCGCACCATTTGTGATATTGTCTGACATAGCACATGCTTTGCAAACGGCAACTGTGTGCATGCTTGCACACGTTTCCTCTCTGTTCACCGTCTCGGATTATGGTGTATATCACAAATGTTTGTGTTTTACCAACCGTGTGTGCCGTAACAACCTGGAGAGCGTAATTTCACCGTAAATTAATTGCTACTATTTGAATTGTACCAAATTTGAATTTGAATTCGAATGTATGCTACATCTTTATTCATATCCATCAGGTTCAAACAATGCATTATCCGATTCATAGGTACATATGTTAAAAAATTACATAAGAACCAAATAAAGAATGATGAACCACAGTTGTATACTTGTACTATTAAAGACGGTAAAGAAAGAGGCAAAATATATTCTGGTTGCTGAATAAGGTGAAACGGAATGCCCATATTGTGCCCTCCTCCATGAAGAAGGCACGCAAGACTCTAGTCCAACCCCTTATGATGGCCGACCGCCCATCATTCACGATCTTCATGAAAACATCTAGATAATCATCCTGTTCTGGTAGAAATACTTTAACCTTTGCATGCCCACCAATCATGTAGTTTGAGAGGTAATCTTGAGTAATCTGCTTTGCCAACCATTGCAAAGGAAAAAGATTCAGACATTGTCATCTAACACAACTCATTATGGGCAGTTCTTACTTACCATCCTGCAGATCGCTGTTGTCTTGGATAAAGTTTAAACAAATAGTTTAATTGCCATCTTTGGACCCATTTTACTAACAATCTTTATCAGCTTCCTCACTTGATGCTGGTTCATCGATATCTCATTGCCCATACGTAGAAAGGGTCGAAGCGCGGATCTTTACGAATGACATATGTACCTAAAAGCACCAAGTTAATATTAGAAGCTAAACAACAATTGCACAATGATGTAGTACAACACTCTTTTATAATATGTCTATATACATTCGTATGTGGTAGTCCATTTTAAATCTCTAAAAAGACAAATATTTAGGAACAAAGGGAGTATCTTATAACATCCATTATACTCACATATTATATGAATTAACATCTTATATTATGGGCCAGAAGGAGCTTAGTGCATCTTACAAATTATCGGCTGATAAACTGGTGTTGTATCCATGGGTTACCGTTAGTTTGAGCTAGTTCGAGCTCCAATAGCCCTAAAGTATATCTAAACATGAGGGCTAGTTTGAGCTAGTTGCATCTATAACCCACCCAAAAAATATCCAACCCAAGAGGTGCTAATTGGAGCTAGTTCTCTGTGGGGACCCCGACTCATAAGTCGTGATCACCGAATGCACGTGTATAGTGATCCCAGAGATCAATGCTCACTGAACACACAGAAGCTGAATACGAGAGTCTTCATCCATACATACCGTATTACACAAGTAGGACCATTATGGTCGAGTCTTGAGTATAACATCGCAGCAGAAATCTTCATCGATAACTTGGGCCCATGCCATCTGCCTTAACCCTACAGGCATTCTGACTGGGAAGCGTCCTAGCTCGCAAGTTCGTCACCGAAGTGTTCTTCATCACATCCTATTCTTTCATGTCTGGCCAATAAAATAACCAGTGGCAAGCCAATGAGTACTTTGAATGTACTCGCAAGCAACCCATGTTTTGGTTCAAGATACAACAATGCATGATATAGGTAAATTTTTGCAGAAAGCTAGTTTTGAGTGCAATGACATGTTCAATCAACTTTGTAAGACATGCATCAAGAGAATTCAAGTAACCATGAGGACATGTTACAGATGTCAACATAAATAGAGTGGGCACTAACCCATCTCAATCATGTCAAGTCCCTCGACTTGACCCAAGTCATTTTATCAACACACACACTTGGTTTGTAAACAAGTGGACGTAGCCCAAGAGCGGTTACCCAACTGTCCTTGACCGTGGACATGGCTATTCGAATAGTTTTACACTCTGCAGAGGTTGCACACTGTACCCACAAGATCCGGGGAACTTCCGTGTCATCCACGACCCGCGATACCTCAAGTACTCGGGGTAAGCACCCGATCACTACCTTTCCCTAGACGACACTAACATGGAGTCCACTCGATTGGCAGTGACCCCTGTGCCCAACATTTCACATAACATTTTCGTGGAGCCTTGCTCCCATATTTATCACATACCACCGCACGGGTACCAACGGTGTGTCCGTGTCAGAAGACACCATGGCCGCCCTACCGCACGACCCGCCCCAAGAGAGAGCACCAACTCTCCCCCGTCACTAGTAATGCGGGCTCCAAGCTAGTATCGACCTAGGTAATCAATAATGCCCTTTCCCATATAAGGGTAGAGTGGTTGCGCATGTAAGGTTCGAATAACGGTCGCAACTTCAACCAATCCGTTTTGAAAACAACACACACTTGCCTCGGTAAACCACTTCGTCATCAAGTGGTTACCCATCTCATCATCTCCCTCGGGCATAAGTGGCACCCGACGGGGTTTTCGAAAAGTCCTTTGAAAACACTTTTGTCTCCTTTACTATGCATATTCCCGCCCCTTTTTGCGTAGCACTACTTTAGCATCCTATCTACTCCCACCGGCATAACCCTCATAAGAAGGTAGGGTCATGCACAATGCAAGTATCAACGAGAAAGTACTGTGGCAAACCATCAAAGTGGTTACCACCTCATCATGATTCCGTTGCAACAACAATATGGTGCTATATGACATGCATAAAAACGGTTTTATAGACATGGTCAAAGGGCTGCTTGCCTGGTTCATCAGAGTCTTGAAATCTTCTGGTCCTTCTCCAAGTACTCCGTCTACTTCGTCAACTAACGTCAGAAACAAACACAATAAGCAACACAACCAGGCAAAAGTAAAAGTGCTCTAAAAATGTGAGTTGGACTTTTCTAGGATATCTCTGGTTATATGAAAAATAACCAAAGTGGTTTCATTGGAATTGGAGCAGTGGATATCTCTGAACATTTTGATATGATGGAATCAAGGGGTTTATGGATTTGCAAGAAGTGTACAGAAATATATTTTTGAAAAATGATCAAAGGCACCCATTTAACAAAGGATGATTTTAGAAGCATCTAGGAATTGGTTTCACTGGATTTGGAGTTCAAATGAATTCCCTATGAATTTGCAAAGTTGACAAAGGTGAAGAAATGGCTCATTATATTGTGGGGTACAGAAAGTATTAATAAAAATGTTCATAAACTAAGTTATGAACTTAGAATCATCTAGGTATTTGAATCATGGCATTTGGATCAATCTTGAGCTCTCTGTGATTTTCTAAGTTTAGCACAGGAATAGGAAAAGCAGGATTTGATAAATATTTGTGAAGGAAAAGCTTCTGTAAAAATGTGACAATAGCAACATGTGGTATGGCATGAGTTTAGAAACTACTAGAAATTCGAATCATCAAATTTGGACTTAGAATAAATAATCTATGGATTTTACAAGTTATCTAGAAAAAGAAAATAAGAAAAGGGCTATACCCTTATTCTCCGCACTGGGCGAGAAATAGGCATTGGGCCGCCCACTGCAAGCAGTGGCGAGAAGCAACGCCGAAGGCACCCACGCGAGTGCGCCGCTGGGGACGCGGGAGACGTCGAACCCGCCTCCACTTGCCAGCGTGGCCTGGTGGTTGGGCCACTGGCGAGCGGGCCCCGCCTGCAGGTTCGTCCTCAACCTCCCGCGCTAGCACGAAGGGCGACAGAGGAGGTGTTCGACGCCGGCCGCCGGCGCTACAGGGCGTCTCCGGCGATGCTCTGCCCACCGGCGTGCTTAGGGGACCCAGCCGCGTCCATCCGTGGGTGGCACGATCGCCCAAGGGCACCGGGTCGAGCAAGGCGTCGACCGCGGCGGACGAGGCTGACGGTGGTGATGTAGCTCGACGGAACAGCCACGGGGAGGAGGGGGAGAAGCACGGGAGGGTCTCGCGGTGACGGTGGTGGCGCTCTAGTGCGGTCCAGAGGGAAGGAGGAGGAGAGATGGGTGCGGATTTAGGTGGAGGCCGATGGCAAGGCTCCGGCCATGGTGGTGGATGGAGCGCACGGGGAGAGGAGCTGGCTGCTCGAGGAGGTCTCTGGGGGAAGATAGAGCAAATGGCGCCCAGAGAAGGGGCTCGGGATGGTCGTTTAAGGCGGGGTGACGGTGCACCGTGTACGGCGTCCATGGCCATGGCCTAGGCGATGCCGGAGGCCGAATTGGCACACTTGGCCATGTCCGGGGTGTTCGTGGGCGTGGACTACGCCCAGAGGAGAAGAGAGGGAGCGGAACGCGGCAAAGCGGGTCCCCGCTGGCTGGCCAGCGATCGGCGCGCTGCGGCGGCGCTGTCGCACGCGAGGAGAGCCGGAGAGGGAGAGAGAGGAAGGGGACGACAGCGTAGCGTGCTGCAGACGTCGAGGTGACCTCGTGGGACATGAGGAGGAGGCCCTAGGTGGCCGGAGGCGGTTGGAAGGGGGCGGCTACAGTGCGGGAGCGCACTGTAGCGCACTCCAGAGCACCCTAATGGCATGCCATGGCATTAAGAAAGGGGAGTGGGCGCGGCCACTTGTGTCCAGTAGTGCCAGGAGGTATTAGGATAGCAGAGGGAAGCCTTGGATGCTTGTGGAACCAATGGAGTGAGGAGGGAGGTGAGAAAGAGAGAGGAAGGTGCTATCTAGAGGGGTAAATGGGGGTGTTTCACCCCTCAATCATTGAGTTGAGGCCAGGGAAGAGTTACTGGAGATAGGAGAAGACTAGGAGGAGCTGTGATAAAAAGTTGAGCTCAAGGAGATTAGGGGAAGGGGTCAAAATGGTGTTTCTGAAAAAATGGCAGAAGGTGTTTGTTGTTCGTTTGGGCAAGAAAATTAATTCCACTTGCAATGAGAATTAACAGGATGGTATGGCACATAGAAGTAGGGTGTTCCACCAAGTTTGAGCTCATTTGGGCAAAGTAGCCAATGCAACTTTTTTAAACCCTAGAAATCAGTAGAAATGGGCTTTCCAAGATTTAGTCATGCATATCAATTCTCCTTGATGAACCACTTGGTGTAGTGTCATCATTAGATGCTCTGAACATGTCCACAAAAGTTGAGATCAAAAGGAGAAAGTTTCCAATGTAGAGTTGTTCAAATTTGGTTCTGGACAGGAAGGGTTTTGGGGCACTTTGATCACGTTAACTTGTTCTCCAACTTGTGCCCTTTGGTATAGATGAATAATTAGAACATTTGAGAATGTTCACAAGGTTTGAGATCATTTGGACATGTTTGGCAATGTAAAGTTGCTCAAACTTCAAAATGAACAGAAAGGGTTTTGAGGGGATTTGATGATGTTATCTTGTTCTCCAAGACATGAGACTTGGCAAGATCATCTAATATGCCACATGTGACATGCTATAATTTTCTTGGAATTTTTGGAGAATATTATCTTTGTAAATATTTCAAAAGCTTGAAATATCCAGAAAGGGTTTTTGAGGTATTTGACCAATATTTTGAACATGACCATGTGTTGAAACTCTTATATATGGACAATATATGTCCTATGAGTTTCCATAAATTTTGTCAAATATTTTTGAAGCAATAAAATAATTTTTTCCCTATTAAAGACCATTTCTGGCCTTAAGAAAAAATCTTTTAAATAAAATAGCAAAATAACTTTTAAAATTATATTTTTTGTGGTTTCTGGGTATCCTATATCTAATAGGAGTCAAAAATATTTTTGGAAAGATTTTTACTGCCCTTAATTAAGTACTTGCAGTGCAAACCTCAATTCAGGGGTTTTTGGAAAACTAATTTTTGAAAATAACATTTGGCCAAATTATTTTTGCAAGAAATTATTTTTATGCCCTATACACATGGCATGATCATTGATTCAAGAGTTTGGAGCAAGGGGATGAAGTATAGGAGTTGGAGGATTTATTTGATTTTTAGAGCACTTGCAAAACAACAGACAAAATCCAATCAAGCAAAGTCCAAAACACTCAAAAGTTTTTGTCAAAACACATTTTATCATGATTTATTAGCTTAAGTGTTGTGGCATGAAAATCAGGGTGTGACATTCTCCTAGTGCATTTATTGTCAATCTAACCCTGCCATCCAAACAACTCTTTGGATGGAGTTAGTTCACGGTTAGTCATTAGCTACAAACTAACTCTGACCTCTAGCTAAGTTGAGTATCCAAACAGGGTTGTGTTGTTGTTGTTGCTGATGCTCTTCTACGTATATCTAGACATCATTAGAACAGTAACACCTTTCCTTGTTGCTATATAGCCTAGGATTGCATATTTAGACATTAAGTACATTGCATGTTGCTATGTAGCCTCAGATATATTACATATGGCCCTAGTTAACCTAACGATAAATGGGTTGCAGATACATTCAGTGAAAAGTCCAATTCACCGACTAGTCCCTAATCAGCCGCCGACCTATATGGTACCAGCTACCGATATCCTGAACAGCGAGTAGATATAAGCCATGGGATGAGACTAACCTCGATGGAAAACAACAGTCGTTCCCAAAATTGTCCTCTGTAGGTACATCGAGAAGCATGTTAAGCACAACAGGCTCAACCAAAATTATCCATGGCAGACAAAACAATGTCCAAAAGATAGCTTCAGTGTGTAGGTTTAAGCATGCTAGTAAAGCAAAACAAGTAGAAAGGTGTGCTAATTGCAACAGGCCTAACATTTAACAACAAGCAAACATATTCATTCAAACTGGTATTGTGCCGGTCTAAGTACACTGGTTATTGTTAAATAAAAATGGAAAGGCATGTTAACTACAAGATGCAGCAACCAAATGTAGTCATTCATAGTGGCATTGTTGAAACTGGTACTGATGAAATTGAACTGCACAGTTCATACTTGCACATATAGAACATCACGTTGTGAATAACTGGAATAAACAAGGCATACTACTAACAACCAGAGATAGCATTTGAAATTGTACATATGCTAACTACAAACAACTGAACAATAAAAAAAACATTAAAAGAGGCATATGCTAGCTATAACGGGCTTAACAGCAAGCAAATATATGAATTCCTATCTATATGTTTAAAACTGGATTGATGAAATGTACTGCACAGTAAATAATTGCACATATAGACCATCACATTGTGAACAACTGAAATAAACAAGGCATACTGCAAACAACCAGATATAGCAATTAAAACTGGACATATTCTCACTACACTACAAAAGGGACTCGACAAAACAAATCATGGGTTTCCCCTATGAAGAGGCACCGCAAAACAAATCATGGGTTTCCTCACTTATCAAAGATGGGCTCGTTCCCGTGGGAAGAGCACGGGCCCTAGCTGCGCTCCATGTTGTTGCAGATGGGCTGCTTTCCCTGGAAGATGAACGGCTATAGGGTGCCCTCCTTGATGTCGCAGACAGGGGCTTTCCCCTTGGAAGAGCAGATGGGCTCTTTCCCCTAGGAAGAACCGGAGAGGGTGCCCTCCGCGTGGTCGTTGTCGATGAGGTCTGACTTGGAAGCTGTTGATCCCAAGCCAGCGTCGCAAAACATGTCCTTCAGAAATGACAAAAGGGGCTTGATGGCGATGTATAATGGCAAATTGTTGATAGCAAGCCAGAGGAGATCAGCGGCAGGGCCATGGATGCGATCGACGGCGGTTGAACCCAAGGGGTTGGGGGTGGGCCACTTAACCTGTGACATAGCCTGCCTCAGGCTGTCACTGTCGATGACCTCGATGTCATAGCCGGTGGCCGAAACATGCCCGCATACTCTAGCCCGCTGCTTGAGTGCGTGCCGCCAGTAATGGTCGTCAGCTTCCTCGACGACATCGGACGAAGAGACCGCTATATACCTCTTTTGGGCCAGTCGCTCCTCAAGCTCCACGGGAAGCGTAGCTGGGCTTAGGCTGTGACGCTCTGGAGTGGGGGATGGGGACGGGGATGGCGATCTGTGGGAAAGGGGGCATTTGGCAGGCGTCATCTAAGAAACTCAGGGTAGCCTGGGTATGGAGATCGGTAGGTAAGCTGCACGGGCAAATCGGCAGATGATGACAATGGAAGCCTTGCGACGGCACCGGCGACAGCGGCGGCGGGGACCTGGCTAGGGTTTCGAGTGAGGGAGGGTGTGTGTGTGTGTGTGTGCGCGTGCACACCCGAGGAGGTTTTGGTGTGTGTGTGCATATGTGTGTGTTGTGTGTGTGTGTAGGGGGCGCGGGGTGTTGTAGGAAATGACGTGGGTACTGAAAATTTTAATACGCAGGAGACAAACGCGGGGATCCTATGCTATGAATGCATGCCCCCTCCCCCCAACCGAGGTTCACCTAGCAAAGTGCGAAGTAGCTAGCAGCCCCCCTCCTCCCTCGTGTGAGCACGAAGGGAATGCTAAGCTATGAAAGCATGCTCCCCCAGCCGAGTTTCATTCACCTAGCAAAGTGCAAAGTAGCTAGCAGCCCCCCTCCCTCATGTCGGCGCGAAGGGAATCCTAAGCTACGAATGCATGCCCCCAACCGAGGTTCACCCTAGCAAAGCGCGAAGTAGCTAGCAGCCCCCTCCCTCGTGTCGGCACTAAGGGAATCCTAATCTATGAATGCATGCCCCCCCCCCAACCGAGGTTCACCTAGCAAATTGCGAAGTAGCTAGCAGCCCGCCTCCCTCGTGTCAGCAGCAAAGTGCAAAGTAGCTAGCAGCCCCCCCTTGTGTCGGCACAAAGGGAATCCTAAGCTATGAATGCATGCCCCCCAACTGAGCTTCACCTAGCAAAGTGTGAAGTAGCTAGCAGCCCCCTCGTGTCACCACGAAGGGGGTCCTAAGCTATGAATGCATGCTCCCCCAACCGAGGTTCACCTAACAAAGTGCAAAGTAGCAACCACCTCCCCCCCACACACACTTTCAGTTGGTGGGCCAGAGAGGCATATCTCACCAAGATGGATCGTAAAACGGACCAAGAATAATCCACCTTGGTCGTACAACCTCTCTCTTGTTGTTGGTCAAAGTGATGGCCATCCATGCGACCCTGGAGATGGGTTAGCTCGCCAATAATCACGCAAGTAGCTAGTCCCCGAATACAACCACTGCATGTGTGTGTCCCAAACATATGTATGGAGAGGTGTGTTTTTGAGTAACAATGGAACAACTTTGATGTGACACCTTGATTTCGAACTAGAAATCCCCCCACTGAGTGAGGGTTAGGTTGATGACGCATATGTATGTTACACCACACTTCAAGCCAACGACGGGGATTCATGCATGCATGTGTGCATAGTATATGCGCTCAAACTTAAGGTCTGAATCTCACCATGACCTATACTACGATAACACAAACCAAATGAAGAATCCGCCATGGTAACCTAACTTGTTGTTGGTCAAGGTGATCATGGATGTCCACGGGGGCCCACGAATATATAGGCTTGTCACCGATAACCACGCGAGGGAGTGTACCGTTTGAAGGCAACCACTACATGCATATGTATGGAGGTGATGCGTGCATGCATGTTTGAATACACAACATTGATGTGGCACGTGCGTCAAAAATCGTACACTAGCTCCCCACATTGAGCGAGATTGGTTCATGATGTGTCGTTGTACTAGACACTTCGACTCGATGAGAGGGATTCATGCGTACACATGCATGTGTGTGCGCTCAAACTGTATCATGCATATCGTCCCAGAGCAAAAATAATAATCCCCTCCTAAGTTAAATTAACCTCTCTTGTTGTCAGGCAAAAAGTAGTGATGGACCAAGCGGGCCCACAGATGGAAAGCATCGATATCGCTGATAACCTCTTAAGTGGGTGCGAGAGGACAACCACCACCTCTTTGCATGTGGGACAAACATATATATGTTGAATACCCAAATATGCACAACTTTGATGTGCCACATGCCTCAAAAACCGTAAACCATGCACCTACATAGAGCGAGGTTCATGAAGCGTACTACATATGATGGTCCCCTTCCCTCCTCTTCACCGCATAATATATGCTCCTGCCGTAATATATGTACAACCCAAAAGAATCCTCATCGATGGTGACATTAATTCACCTCTCCCGATGTAGATCAAAGTGATGCATGCATACATCAACGATGGCCTCGTGGGCCCATAGATGGAAGCGTCACACGTGAGTGTCCTAGCTAGGATATGCATGTGGCCCAAAAAGGTGTTGTGTGATGTTTGAATAGCGAATTTCACAATTTTGATGTGGCACATGCCTCGGAAACCAAAAAGTCCCGACACTGAGTGAGGTGTACTTGTTCACGGACGCGTATGTATAGTATATATGCTAGTCCCCTCCCACCTCTTCGATGCGTACTATATACCACCATAACACAAACAAAAAAGATTCTACCTTGCTGGTCAAATTAACCTCACTCTACCAGATGTTCGTCAAAGTGATGCACGACGACCTCGTGGGCCCACAGAAAGCGTCACACGCGAGTATCGAGTGTCGTGTAGGACAACCATCGACTGCATGTAGCCAAAACATGTATGTATGAAAGGGTTGTGTAATGTAGCCAAAACACGGTGGCTCACAACTCGTAGTGTACTACAAGCCACCCGCCACCCCCAGAGCACACACCCACACACACACCGCAAATCCACCGCAACTACGATGCATGTTAAATTAATTATCCCGCAGTGAACATATGTTACTAAAGGAGGGACATTGTAATTTTAAAAAAATCATAGAGATCATTAAGACATTTTAGTACATTAATTGATTGATTTCCTACGGGTATAATGTGCAAAAATCAAATTTGAGCTACATGCACATGTGACAGTGCACCTAAATGGATTGCAAAAACACATGTGTCTCACTGGGTGCATGTTACTCCCAGTGCAACAAATTTCAAACACTGAGCATCTTGATTTTTAAATTCTAGTACATCCAAAACTTATTTGAAGTTCATGAAACTTATCATGTTGTCATACGGACACCAATACAAAGTGGCATTGTACTTTTTGTCAAATTTGAGACCATTTTTTGATGTAATCTTTATCTAATTACAAACGGGAGATTATTAATAATTGGGAAACAATATCCCAAACGGATTATTTATTCAAACCGTGAGCATTAGACCAACAATGGATATGTGCCATGCTTTGGTTAAACAATAAAGCGGCAGAACAATCATCCAAATAGAAAAACAATATATGTGCCGCCGCGCGACCCGTGTGCCGTGCGAGCAGGCGTGAGTTGATGGGACGCATGTGAGCAGTCTACCATGCAGGCAGACGCGGAGACGTGCGTGCAAGTGCCTGAATTGACAGAGGCGTGCTTGCTGTGCAGTGTCATTCGGAGGCGTGCGAGTAGCTATGTGAAACTTTGGTAGGCATGCCAGAAGTCCGGTGCGCAGGCTCACCGGGAGGTGAGCCATTGGTTTGACCGCCGCCCGCCTCTCTCCCACAACTCCCACTACTCCATATTAATGGTGCGCCCGAGCGGCCGCACCCCCCATCCTCGCCACACAAACACACAATCCTCTCTCTCTCCGCTTGCATCATCGACTCCGCTCTCAGCCCTCAAAGCCATCAGTGTATGAGGATGCCGCGGAAGCGCCCCATCGGAGGGAGTGGCGACGCCGGGGCTGCTAAAGCACCGGAGCACGGCGTGGAGATGGAGACAGAGGTTGCCATCACCGCCGGCGAGTTATCGCTGCACCCTGACATCGTCGACGGCGTTGAGCTTCCATAGCCGGAGGCAGAGTTCCACACCGACTCCGACGACCACTCCGGCGACGACTCTGACGACCACTCCGGCGATGACTCTGACAATGACAGACAGCTGGTTAGTCATCTATACCAATTTATGTGTCAAATAGATCATAGGGTTTCTCTAGTTACTCCTGCCTCCCCCTTTTTGGAATAGAAATCCTATGGTTATGTTCTCCCAATCCATGAAATCTAAGTAAGTTTCTTAGATCCGTGTAGTGTATCGATTGTTTGAATGGTACGAGTGAGAATTGATTAGTTGTTTCATCTATGCAATTGATTTGTGCTAGTAATCCAACTAGGGTTAGTGTTTGTGCTAATTATTCCTAGCTAGGACTTGACAATTGATTTTGAATGACCTACGTATGTTTGTGCCATTATTTTTTCAAGGTTGGTCAGTACATAGACGACTTTGCTTAAAAATCGAACCATAATCTC
This sequence comes from Aegilops speltoides, assembly GCA_021437245.1. NCBI lineage: Eukaryota > Viridiplantae > Streptophyta > Magnoliopsida > Poales > Poaceae > Aegilops > Aegilops speltoides. Next base: position 257,647,935 of record CM038147.1, read on the forward strand.
TGGATATGTATAAATAAATAGCCATAAATTCCTAATTCTACTTCATGGCATGTAATCATTGATTTGATGCCAAATTTGTTTTACTATTTGTATAGGTGTTGTCTGACCATGTGGACAACAAGGATGAAGATGGCCAGAGGAGGTACAAGAGGCAAATCCTGAGGGAACTCTATGCGGGAATGCATAACAGGCGTATTAGGACCTGGAACGATGGCTATGGATGCCCATTTTGCAACCAGAAGCTTCATGACACGTATCTAAGTGTTCTGGCGCATGCAAGAGGACAGGCAGTTGGCTCCTTCAAGCAGAAGTATTCTCGCAGGGTGGCGCACGATGCGTACGCTGAGTACTTGAAGAAGCTAAAGGATTGTGCCGGCATGTGAGATGAAATGTGGGATGGATCGAACTATGTATGCTTGAGTATGCTTAATGACGGTTGAACTATGTACTTATGGGTTAACTATGCTTATGTATGTGTACGCTTATTATCTATGTCTGAGTATGTTAAATATTTGGTCAAAATTTGGTAAAAATTACAAAGGGGGACCAATAAACCAGGACGGAGGTAGTACGTCAATCACACATGGTTCCTAAAATTGGAACCATGTGCATTGACTTTCATGTTGCCTGTTGCGTCAATCACACACGGTTCGCTCTAGCAAACCGTCGCCCCCAAAAAATTTTGTGGGACACAAAACCCTCACCACCCAATTCAAAAAAAAAACTCACCATCCCTACGTCACAAAAACCTCACCCCGCCCGCCACCCCCATCGGTACATTCCCCATTCACGCCAGCACGCTACTCCGCGTCTATGCCATGGCACCGCCTATCGCGGCGGTAAACTCTTAGCTCGACGCTTGCCGCCACCGCTAGGCTGCCGGCAAAGCCCACCGCATTTCACCACTACCTATTACCACCGCCTATCGCCATCAACTTTCTCGACGCTGCTTGCAGTCGACCCTGCTCTGCTCGGTTGGGGAATCTGCTGTACTGAGGGTTCTTTCTCATGGACGACAAGGTAACTAATTTAATAAGATATTATCTCATCTCTTATCCCAGTTCATCTGCCTCCTTTAATCACCCGGCATCGCCATGAATTCATTTTTATTCGAGCTGATTTGAGGGTTTTCTTTCATTCATAGACTGTACAGTGCGCCGACACTTCAGGACTTTGTGACCTCCGCCAGAGTTTCCATCTCACCATACCAGATAACTTGAGGACGCGCGCGGTATGTGCAATCTCAGCCTAAATCGGTTGGCATGGCCTACTTTCCTGAACATATTCTAAATATTGCTACATTTGGATAAAAGGTGCCACATGCACCATATACGTCTAAGGGGATTTTCCCCTCTTCTTTCTATATTAGGCAAATTAATGATGTATTGTTCTTTCGATTACTCTCATATTTCCATGACATCATGTTTACCCTATCTGTTTAACTATAGATTTTGTCCTTCAAGTTCAACTGTTGTACAGTTCTTTCAATTTGGGCCCATATTTGCATGTTACCATATTTTCTTTAACAATCCTACCATTTTCTGCAGCACATCCCTTGCTATGCAACAGGTTATGTAGTGCACAATTTTTCTCTTTACATAGATCAAGACTCCACGGATGTCATACTGCACACAAACCATGGATATACAATCGTTGCTACTGTAAGACTTGATGAACGTGGTGACTCCTATTTTGGCACTAGCTTTTGGAAAGAAATTTCTAAGTTTTATGTACTGAAAGCTGGCACTAAAATTGCACTCCACATAAAAGGGCATGGTCATGAGATATATGCTAACTTCCCCGACAAAATCATCCGTCCAGACTTTGTTTGAAGTAAGTTTTCTTTTCAACTATCTGCATGTTGACTTACCCAGCAATGTCAAATGAATTGTGCAGTATTTAAGCAACCAATTGTTATACCCTTTTCTCACTATATTCCTACCTAATAACTTCTAGTTACCAATACACTTTTCTATTGCCCTATTTTACCTAAATATTCCCTGTACTCCCATTTCTATCAGAAAGCGCCGCTGACAAGGAGACTCCAAAGGTGGAGAATGGGGATGCTAACAAGCAGAGGTGGGGCGAGCTAGAACCGCAAGCGACTCCAGCGTAGGCCTAGACTTCATCAGTAGCCTCCCCGATGATATGTTGAGAGTCATCATCTCCCTCCTCCCAATCAAATATGGGGTGCGAACAACCGTCCTTTCCCGATGGTGGGTCCCCCTATGGAACTCCAGCCCTCTCGACCTCATCGACACCCACGAGCTCTTCCATGGCTATTGCAAAAGCTTGGATGCATTCTCCAAGATTCTTGACAGTCACCTTGGCCCAACCAAAGGCCTTACATGGCAAGTTTCATTCCAACGGTAAGGACCGAGCCAAGCTTGACCACTGGTTCTGATCCCTTGCCCTAGATCAGCTCGGGGAGCTCACTTTTGATGATGGGCATATGCAGTCGCTGCAACATCTGCACTCCGCCTTGCGCCCACGCTGCGCATCGCCAAGTTTAGGAACTGCCACTCCCCCCTAATGACGCGCCCGCTCTTATTTTACCATGACTGAAGCACCTAGAGCTCGTCGCCGTCTACCTCTCAAATGGTGACATGGATCGCCTGCTCCGTGGCTGTACTACAGTCGAATACCTTCGTCTTCAGGCGATCAATGGGTTGAGTACCTCCCACATCACCTCCATGACTCTCCAGACTATTTAATGTGTGTTGCTGGTGAAGCAGGAAGACATCACAGGATGTGTACCACAGTATGGTCATTGAGGACACACCTACACTTGAGAGATTACTTGTAGTTGATCAAGAAGGTCCAAAAAGAATCAATGTCATTTCTGCACCGAAATTGACAGTGGTGGGCTACTCGTCTAACAAATACTCCGAACTTATTATTGGATCCACACCCATTCAGGTACAACAGCGGCCTTCTACCGCTCCTTCTACAAATTAACATTATTTCTAATTTTGAAGATGTTTGTTCGTCTGTCATTCAGAAAATGATTCTGACAAGCTGGACCCCGAAACTGCGCACGGTGAAAGTCTTGGCACTAGAATCTATCGGCCCAACCAGGAGCAAGTTGTCAGTTTCCTGAGATGCTTTATGTGCCTAGAGAAGCTATATATCGAGGTGATGTTCCTTTCCTGTTAAATGTTAACCATAAGGGAGTTCAATTTGTGACACCTTTTTCCAAGTTTACAATGACAATGTACTACAATTTCTGAAGGTTCTTTGGGAGGATTTCAGTACATACATGTCCCCCCCCTATTGGTTCCTTGATCCATATGGTTACAATTAATATGCTTTTCTCCTTTGGATTCATCTGTACCAGTTTTCTTAGGGAACTTTTCATCCACTCCAACCTCTTGTGAAGAAGGCTACATTTTTCTAGAATGTAATCAAATGCCCATGTTAATCATGTTAGATCGAAGATGGCATGTTAGTGCATTTTACAAATCCTGCAAAGCAATTAGGTCTGTAGTAATGTTCAAAACTGCAAGTAGGCACTAACATGTTTTCTTCTTTTGCAGCTAAGATTAGGCCCAGTCGTGGATAATTTGATACAATATAACAATCACGTCTAATGCCTAGATCTGCATCTCTCAGAAATTACTTTGAACTCCTACCGAGGGACCTTACTGAAGATTATATTCGCCAGGTTCTTTGTTCTTAGAGCAAGGGTGCTGAAGGAAATGAGGTTTGCCCTACATTTCTTTCGCAAAAATGAATGGTTTGTTGATCAGCGTCAGCGCTTGCGGCAGAATGGAGTAGGCTCCAAAAATGCTGAATTTCATTTTGGAACTTCAGATGACAGAGTAATCGGAAGTCTTCATGTCAACCCCATACGTGACTTCTGAGTGGCTGACCCCTTTCCAAAAATTGTGAGGTTTCAAAACCATACTTAGAAGCGGTGATATTAGTTTGAACCTCTCTGATATCCATGTTCAGCGGATCAACACGAGTGTTTGCAGCTAATGAGCTGAATTTCATTTCTAATATCAGTTGGAACCTTGTAATCTTCGAATTTGAGCCATATAACTCTGGAATTTGAACCTTGTAACATTTCGAGCTTTTGTGGTAGAATCGTTGAAATGGCATCGTATGAGACTCGTATATTGCTAGCACTATTTTGACCTTAATATGCAATGCTCTTAGATTTTATTAACGATTCTCGAATCTGTTTACCTTGTCGATCTCACAGCACACAATCTGTATAGCTAACTCGGCTCCAGTCTTCGGCATTATTGCACACAATTGGTTTCTTCTACCATGTGCACTATAGAGCACAGAATTAATTATCGCACTCGGGTGTCCATCATCACCCTTCTGTGTAATTTTGACCTCATCACCCACGGCTAAACTTATGACTGAAGTCATTCCACACACTTTGTTTTTACAAAGCTTTTTGCCAATAAACACCCACGATTTGTCCCTCTTCTAGCCGACGCATGGCCAAACTAGCCGGGCGGGAAGCTTGCACCGTAAACAGCGCGGTAGCGCGGGAATAGGCTCACCAACGATACATTTGGCACCTCTTCGAGCCCAGGCATGCGGTGCGGTGCGGTGCCATGACAAGAAATGACGATTATAGGCAGGCCGGCCCCCATTTATTACAGCGGACCACCTTTCGATCGCGCCCCACCACTGCAAGAACACACCCACCACGAGAAATTCTTAGAGGGTATCCTGCGCGGCTCCAATGGTGCTCCAGGAGGCTGCCGATGACGAGCAGCAGTTCACCATGCATGCTGTGGTGGACACCAATAGAATGTTCATGTGTTGGGGAACGCGACAGAAAATGAAAATTTTCGGTATAGCGAGCACGCCCAGAACCACTATGGAGACTGCATACAAGGTTTGATCTGGTCCGTACCAACTCGAAGCGCAGCGGAAGAAGAGTCGGTGTAGATCGTCGGTGCAGATCCCTGCAGCTAGGATTTACAACCTCCCAACCGCGAGGATGTACTCCCTCTCTAGACAGCCCTTCGGGAGGCGGTCGGATAGTCCCCCGGACGATGTCGCGGACAGCCCTTCGGGAGGACCCTCAAAACTCAGACGGAGATTCGGATAGCCCTTCGGGAGGACACTCGAATATCCCCTCGGGCAAAAGATCAAAACTACAATCTCTCTACGGGGTTGCACACATACGGTGTCAGCTATCCGGTAGGGCTTTGCCGTCTTGAACTAGTTCCTGCCGGAACCCAGACAGCCTTACGGCTCTACGAAACTCTTTTCGTGGGAGGGAGAGAAGAAGCCTTATAATGCATGGCATGTGTATGAGAGCAAGGAATGAAGAGATGTCAGCCCTCACCAATTATAGGGAAACCAAGGGGTAGTGTGCCTCCACAATTTTACCAAAAATCCCATGCGTTAGGTCACACATGAGGGTGTTTAGGTCAAAATGGGATGCCATGTGGAGCTCCAAGGAGCTCCACCACCCATGGCCGGCCACCCTTAGGGGGCCCACCCAAATGGGGTTCCTTCCCTTGTAAGCCACTTCCTTCTAGAACTTTGACCAAGTCCAAAAAGGTGGCTCTACATAAATATCCCAAAAAGCACTTTCACTATTCACGACGACATTTTTCAGCGTCCGTTCGAACAGAAATATTTATGTGGGCTAAGAACATTTCCTGTACCCACTAAAATAATTTTCAACGCGTTGCGAAACAATTCCGGTTTAGTGATTTTCATTTGCGAAACACATCTGAAGTGGCTCCGACAGCTCCGGAACATTTCAGATTTTTGTCTCAGAAAATTCCAAAAAGCTTCCGGAATGTTTCTGGCACCCCCAAGAATTATCAGGTATGTGCCGAAACCAATTTGACTTAATAGTATATCCCGAAACAACTTTTCGGTATCATCAAAACTTATCTGATGACCTCTCTCTGCGGTATGATTCCGCTTTCCGAAACCTTTCCGGTGTCCGAAACTTTTTCGGTGATTTTCTCTCAGACTCCCTGTCTAGTATTCAGCAGATAGATGACCCTTAAGCGTGTGACCCTATAGGTTCGGTGAAGTATAGACATGACCCGGAACCCCTTCCGATCAATGATCAACATCGGAGTCCTGGACACCCATATTGACCCCTATACCCACACGAATAAATATTCGAGCGAACCTCCAGTTATAGTGAGCTATTCCTGTTGCTTCGCGATATGTCACAAAAACCCGAGGTGAGATTTATTGCATCACGTGGATGAACAATTTATCCACCATGCAAGTTACCTCGTTACTGGTTTTGTTCTCTTTTCTCGTTTCCGTGTTCTGGCATCCCAGTGATCAAATCACAAGGTGTCTGGCCAGACGATTATGGATACGATAACACCGAGAGTGCCCGAGAATATCTCTCAATCGTCGGAGGAGCAAATCCCAATCTTGAGCTATCTTGTTACTTCCTATACTTTTCCGTGAACCCATAAGTTGCCGTAATAGCCACCCGGTTACGGGTGACGTTTAACAAACCCCAAATTCACGAATCAAGCATGAAGGAACTCGATACTCTCATGGTCTAAAGAATTATGCAAACATTAACTATCTCATAGCATAACATCAATCCGGGTTGATTCAACACAAGCGTTCTACCAACTATGTGCCCCTTAAAATTGCCGGCATAGTCATGCCCATGATCAGGAAAACATGATCATCATGCAATAATTGAGCTAGCACTATAAAAAAATACACTTCTGTGATGATACGTGTTTGTCATAGTAGGTCGCATTTTTGTCATGCATGTACATCCATGACAAATTTATGACAGAATCAAGATAGTCATACCTGTGCTGTCGTAGAAGTGTTCCATGACATTACCAAAATTATCATCACGGAAGTGTCCACTTCGATGACGATAAATCGCGCGTCACAGAAGTGCTTTTCGTCAAGGGTGACCGACACGTGGCATCCACCGTAACGGAACGCCGTTAAGCTATCGGGTCTGGTTTTGGATCCGATAACCCGTTAACAGCCCCGACCAATGGGGATTTTCCACGTGTAAAATCATCATTGGCTGGAGGAGACACGTGTCGGCTCACCGTTGGGACAGATGTCATCCACTCATGTATGGCCCATGACGTCTTTCGGCCCATATGAGGCCCTATGTAACTCTTGGCCTATTAACGGCCCATGGTGAAATTGGCCCGTAATGAACAGTGTATTACATTACACCCATTAACGGCCCGTGGTGAAACTGGCCCGTAATGAATAGTGTATCACTTTATACCCATTAAGGGCCCGTTATTCTGTTGGGCCGTTTCCAGCCCATGTTATCTTTCAGCCTTCTCAGAGCCCAGTTATTCTTGGGCTCATTTCCAGCATTCGTTTACTTACGGCCCGTTACTGTCATTTTCTGCTTATGGGCCAAATTCAGCCCGTGGTTACAGTCGGCCCGTTTGTGGTCCGTTAACACGTTGGGTCATTTTCATAGTGTCATGAAATATGGCCTATTAACGATGGCCCGTTATGGTCGGCCCATGAACGGACGATTCCAACTCTAGCCTGTTTACGGCCATAATGTGGCCTGTTATTGGCCCATGTTTGGCCAATCGATCACTGCCCGTATAAGGCCCATTGATGATACGGCCCGTAGAAGGCCCATTGTTTCTGCGTCCCGTAGAAGGCCCATTGTTTCTACGGCCCGTGGAAGGCCCACTGTTTATACGGCCCGTAGAAGTCCCACTGTTTATACGGCCCGTAGAAGTCCCACTGTTTCTACGGCCCGTAGGTGGAGTGTCACTACAGTAAATATTAGCCCATGGTTATTGTGGCCTAGTTTTAAAAAATAGGTTGTTGCAGCCACTAGCAAACCGCAGAAAAAGAACTGCATTGACTACAAGCAAACAAATAAACAAGACAACAAGGAAATAAATAAGCAAGCAACTTACACTAGGCTATCACGGCTATTACACATATTACATCCACTAGGCAACCAAGTTCGCCACCAGTGCAAATATAGAGAACACAACAGCATATAAACGCCGTAGCAAAACAAGTCCAGAACTAAAACCACTTCAGAAGAGCTCAAGAAACAATATCCTGGGTACCCATAATGCTAGCAAGATGCTTAGCAAGCTTATTAACTTTCTCTTGTTTGGCGCTTAAGTCCTCCAGTGCCTGCTGTTGCACCAAAAAGTATGCATCTGAATTCTGCAGGGACTTCCTCAGTCCTTCGGCTTCCTGTCACATAACATCTGATCGATGTCTTTTAACTTGAAGTTGAGACTCAAGAAGCCGAACTGATTCAGGCAACGAGTTCGAAGAGCTGGTGCCAGAAGTGGTAGCCAGTAACTCGAACACTACATCAAGACAGGACTTTGGGGTTGTCTCAGTGTCCTCAATGTAGTTTTTATCAACTTTCTTGGAGAACAACAGGGATGTCTCACTATCTTGAACCTTATCTGCATTACTTCCTTTACCATTGCATAACAAGGTACTCTTCTCCAATATTTTATCCGCGTTCTAAAAGGGAAACAAACAAACACATCTCAGGTTTATAATGTAGTATATGAAACTCATTTTGGTAAACCAGTTCAGTAGTAAGGTGGACAGGATAACAGCATGAAACAAACATATATCTATGTAGTATGGTCACTGTATGGTGAATATCATTCTAGTTTATGTTGCCAAATCAAGATAGATACAGTTCGAATCATATCTATTTAAGATAAAGCAGCATAGACAGAATATAAGTGTGGGAAACTACACAGCAATAACAACACTTGTAATGTCAATGGCATGAGAACATAACTGTTTATTCAATTCAAACTGAAATCAACATAGAGCAAGTTACAACAGCAAACAGCCAAACACGTTGAAGAAACAGGTTTGAAACATACCTGTTGCGCCATTGGAGTTTCAATTGCATCCTTCAAATTTGAAATTGGTTGGTATCAGTAAATACAGTGATGCAAGAGAAAAGTAGTATGAACCATAGCTACGGAACCTGACCTAAGAAGAATTCTTCTTCTGCTTTAAGCGTTGACTTCGGGTTCGAAGTGGTGGTCCTCGTGATTTGGGCACTGCAGTTGCCTTACTAACTGCTCGTGTTTGGGTGATCTGTGGTGGAGACAGTGCTGTGTCAATGGGAACTGGGTGTCTATCTGATGGAGTTGGGGTTAGAAGGGGTGTAGCTGGTTCTCTGTCCAACTTGGTAGGGGTACAATCTGTATGAGTGTGGGTTATGTGTGGTGGGGCTGATTCTTGGGCAAGTACAACCGTGGTTCTATCTGCATCGACAGGTAGCACGATCTTTTCTGAAGACCATGTTTTTACTCCCACAGATACTGCCATCACTCCCTCCAATTGAAATGGCTGATAAACAAGAGAAGTAATTGAATGTACAGACAATGTAAGATAGACAGGTGCAATGGATAGTAGGGAAGAAAACAGGGCATGAAATAATTCACATTTATGTTGTCTAAGCAAACAGAATAGCAGGACATAATTTCACATATATGATAGCTAATTAAACAGGATAGCATGACACAATTTCACATGTGTGATGGATAACTAAACAGGATAGAATGACATACTTCAAAATATGATGACTATGTAAACAGGATGACATGATATAACTATACGATGTGTCTATTAAAGTGGTTGGCATGCCATAAATCACAAACATGATGTCGATGGTAACATGACGGCATGATATAATTCACGGATAGAATGACATAATTTAAAATATGATGACTATGTAAACAGGATGAGATGATATAACTATATTATGTCTTTAGAAAATGGGTTGGCATGACATAACTCAGATACATGTTGTCTATGTAAACATCATGGCATGACATAATTCAAATATATGATTTATATACTAAGGAAGTGAGCAGAGGGAAATTGCATATATGATGTGTCAACTAAGGAGATGGCATTCAATATTGTGTATATGATGTAAAAAATAAGCATTGCAATACAACATATGCATTATATGAGTAATATAACCCTACCAAGTTTGAGCATACACCTCGGGGGATAATAGGACTGGTCATCGCCTCTGAATCCTCCTCTCAAGAGCTATCAGAATCCAGCAAGATATCTGCTTCAGCAGTAGCATTGTCTCTCTCAAGACCTTGTTTCACTCGAGTTCTCCATCACCAATTCAAATGGCTGATGCACAGAAGAGCAGTTGAATATACAAACATTGTCGACAAAAGCAATGAGAAATACAAAAAAAGGACGGCATGATATAATTCACATATATGACGCTTGCCTAAACAACATGGCATTGCATAATTCACATACATAATGCCTTGCAACAAGATAACATTGCATAATTCACATATATAATGTCTTGCAACAAGATGGCATTGCATAATTCACATATATGGTAATTAGACACTAAACAGTGGCATTCACACAAAGCATGTCTAAACTAAGCAAATGACATAGCAATGCAAGATACCATACGCACGATATGAGTAACATAACCCTGCCAAGTTAGGGCATGCACCTGTGGGGAAATATGATCGGTCATCTGTCTCTCAATCCTCCTCGAGGAGCTATCGGTAACCAAAGAAGACATGCGCTTCGTCGATAGCATTGTCTCGCTCTCAAGACCTTGTTTCCACTCTAGATTTTTCCATGACCGTGCGAATGGCTGATGCACAGAAGAGTAATTGAATGTACTAAAATTGTTGACAAATTTAACACATAATAAAAAATAATGGCATGATATAATTCACATATAAGATGACTGGCTAACTAGGGTGGCATTGCAAAATTCACATATATGATGCCTGGCTAGACAAGATGGCATTGCATGATTCACATATACGATAAAGAAACAAAACAGATGGCATTGACACAAAGCATGTCTAAACTAAGCAGATGACATCTTTAATGTATACAGTAAGCAATGCAAGGCACCATATGCATGATATTACCAACATCAGCATGCCAAGTTAGAGCGAAGACCTCATGGGGTAAATAGGAGTGGTCTTCTCCTTCTGAATCCCCCTCAGAATAGTTATCTTCCTCTTGATTACGATCCGAAATGGGTGGAGGGGGGCTGCCTTTGCGCCCACCATGGAACGACGTCTGCATGAAATTTTATTGCCACGCAAGGCTCGTCTCTTTTGCTCTACATGATCAGTTCCATTGTGTACAATAACTGGCATGCATAGGAATAAAACATAGTGAGATTATGTAAGGAGTGCATGCACAAATCCAGAGTGATGGTAGCAAACTGTGGATAGACCCAAAACCAATGATAGCATGCAGATAATAGCTTTAGTTAAAAATACAGATAATGGCTCCTTTAATGTTTGTTTGCACCCAACATGAAACTCATAGTAGACACCGGAGATTAACCAGATAGTAGATGATAGTACCGATTGCTGCCCCAATATGTACCCCACAACCATTTAAAAACTCAAGTTTCAGCATTAGTTTGGACCTGACTCGGAGTCTAATAGGTGAACACGATGATAATGTAGCATGTCATCATATTAAGCGACGCATAACGTAAGTAGACATGGAAGAGTGTGACCTCTCTTGCAGACCCGTGTAGTCCTCAAGGTCATCTGCTCAGTTGATGATGGTAATGCAGTTGTCGTGGCTGCCGGCGGCGGGGAAGAAGATCTGAGGCGGCGAAAGACAGTCTGGAGAGCGGATCCCTGCTGTGGTGAACCCTTCCGTCGTTGGAGAAGCTGAGCTAGGGTGGAACACAGCGCCGCAGGAGCAGGACAAACCACACAAGGTTTTCTTTGACACATATCTATAACAGAAGTAATTGAGTAAGGGCTTGTTTGAATTTGAGGATTCTAACAATGCAGGGATAGGAAATAGACAGGAATAGGATAGGAATGCATGTGCAAAACAGAGAATTTAAAAACACAGGATTTCTGCCAATCTGGGTGTTTGATTCACAACAATTGGAAGATCACAGGATGCAAAAAAGCATGGTGAGATTAAGTCAAACCACAAGAAAATGTACGGTTATAATGCTATTATGCTACTATCTCTTAGTCTTGTGCTTGATGAATAGGAATATGAAAAGGAGGAGAAGTGGAAATTAGAATTCCTACGGTTTTTCTTTCAAGGAGACACTAAAGGAACAAATCCTACAGTTTTCCTTTGCTCCATTCCTTTGCACCAAATTCATGAAAAGTAGTACCATAGGAAACTTTCCAATTCCTATGTTTTTCATTCACTTTTCCTTTCAAGAACTTGCGATTCTAGTAGGCAGGCTTGAGCAAGGAAAATCCTACACTAAAAAAATGTTTTTGTGCTACTTCTATTACTTTGGACCCAGGCCATTGCCATACTAGCTCAACTCCCAGGCCCATCGACAAATGCACAGCTCAAACGCGCAGAGATAAATAATGATGGCGTTCAAGAGAGTCCATCACGGATAGCTAAGTTGCCTGGTACCTCACTGCTTGTCATATAGTAGGATAAAATAATCGTAGTTCCCGTTACTACGAGTGCTCGATGGACAATATATATAACATGTAGAGTAAAAAGAGATGCAACAAGTGTACAACCTCTTTGGCGAGGCCATGTCGATCTCAGCGTGATTGGGTTGGCCGGTGAGGATGCTCCGGCTGACTTTGCTGTCGGAGGAGGGGAAGAAGATCTTAGGCGTCTGGAGATGGAGCCCGAGGTACTACTCCACTGTGATGGAGGGTTTCGCGTTGGAGCAGCTCCGTGAGTTGTACGACGCCGAGGTCAAGCAGACAAGAGAGACAACGAACAACGTTAACCTGAGTGGAATTCTAATAGCATCTCCAATACATGACGTAAAATACATAACCACAAAGTGCTAGATGTAAAATGCATCAGCCACTCGTCTCTGAACTTAGCTGTCGAAACTGAACTTAACTGTCGAAACTGAATTTTGCTGTCGAAACTGAATTTTGCTGCCGAAACTGAACGCACTAGCAAGGCGAGGCTAAACGTCTGTCGATTTTGCAGCCGTTGGATACAAAATCAAGGGCCTGCGGTTCATCTTCAACCTCCACCCCGAGCCGCCACCACCACCGCCAAAGCAGCCCCCGCCGCCGGGCCAGCGGCGCCGCCCCCCACCCAAAACACTCCCCACCGCCGTCCGCGCTGCCCGCCATCCTCTAGCCCCCCCGTGCTGAGCTTTTTCTCCGGCGATCCCCACGCCACCGCCCTACCAACGCCCCGCCACCGCCGGCGACCACCGCCCCCATCCTGAACCCTAAGATAGATAGTGGGGTGCCTCTCCAGTGAGCCCCCCCCCGCTTCGGCTGGTTCTTCCTTCACCCCACGAGCCCACCCTTGAAATCGATCGACCCAAAAGTCGATTCACCGATCAAGTGTAGCAATCGAGCAGCATCGCAAGCAAGAGCAAGAGCGAGAGCAGCAGCGCGAGCAATAGCAATAGCAAGAGCAGACCAGACTGGGGACCGAGAGCAAGAGCAGAGCAGCAGCGCGAGCGAGAGCTAAAGCAGCAGCAGCTCCTACTGATGTGGACATCGCCGTCGAGGGAGCGACGTCGTGGAGGAAGTGGCCGGCGACGCCGCCGTGGATGGAGCCGCGCCGTGTCGGCTCGGGACCAAGCGCCGACAACATCGTGAGATCGAATCAAGAAGAAAATGCGGCGATTAGTGTACAACCTCTTTGGTGGCGATGATTAGGCCGCAGCTTCATCCGAGGAAACGGTGATGATGATGCTCTTCCGGTGGTGCAGGTGAAGACGGCGGTGTGGGAATGGAGGTGGCACGAAAGACGAGGGGAACATCGGGGCAGCTCCTTGGAGGTGGAGGAGGGGGTGGCTGAACCGGCGGGATGATGAGATCGACGACGGATCCTCATCCGGTATGGTGGATGAGGGACGTCGAGGTGTTTCTGTGGACGACGTCGTCGGGGAAGAAGCTCCGGCTAGGTGGCGGACGGAGCAGGGTGTGGGGTTTCGTCCCGGGTTTTCGCGGCCTTGGTGTATGAACGGGTGGGCAGATGGGATGGCAGTGGGAACCATGGCTTAGAGACGCGCTTGTGCGAAATGTGTGGTAAGTTACGAAAGTACCACCCACCGATTTGAGGCGGTTCTTTCGGTTCAGGGGTACCACGGGCATTTCGCGTGTCGGGATTTCATAGGAGGTGGGAGTTTTCATGCGCGTTGTAATTTCGGAATAGCAAGGCGCGAGTTGAGATGGAGGGAGTTGTCGGAGCACAACGAGACAAATATATATCTTAAATATTTCGGGCTAACAAGGCGCGGGTTGAAGAGGCGGAGTTTCAGAAGACGACGATAGACGAGACGCTTAGCTTAAATTTTCGCATAACAAGGCACGGCTTGAAATTTCGAAGAACAAGCTTAACGTGTACCCAAAAAAGACAATTTGCACCTCAACACGCACAACACACACACAAACACCATTTAGACTAGAGTAAGGTACACGTGCATTGCACGCATGAGATTTGGCAACCAAATTATCAATAAATACCACATTATAGCATGCAAGCTTTGAGTCATATATGCATGATGTAGATGTTCGTTTATTTCTTATAGTTCATTTCATTCAAAATCATCTATTTTTTATAAGAAAGCTAATCTATTTTAAGATTCATGGAATTGTGCGTTGTAAGACATAAAGTAAAAAACAAATAATGGCAAATCATGTAGAAAAACATTTGGGCAATTATGATACGAAAGATTCTAGAACAAATAAGAAGTGCTTGTGTTTTGGTTGTTTGTGCATTATGCTTAAGTTCAACCATGGAGTCTTCTAGATTATACATGTGGCGAAATCTGGTGGAATCTAAATGATATCCAACGCGCAATAGTGCTCAAATTTGCCATCTTTGGACCTTCGGATTCGCCTCATCCAACGACCATCTTTCAAAGTTAAAGTTACCCGCTCACAATAAAAATATAATATAATATAATATATATAGGGGTATAGATATAGATATGTGATGCGAAAGCTGCCCATCATCTCCAATTACATGCACGGAGGCGACATGGGAAAATGATGTCTGCCATCGGTATCTCAAATTCAAATCAGTCTGACCTTGTTCAATGTGTATACATTACAACATGCTCGTTTCCAAAGCACACCGCGTAGATCTCCGTTATATTCATGCATGCATGGGTTTCAAACATCAGGATCTCTTATTCAAATATTTGAATTCAACTTTACATTCATTATGACCTCATCTATTCTTTTACACCCACACAGTAGTCTTCTCTTTATAATTGTACCACTAACTTTCTCTCGTGCATGCATGCACACACACTACCAGTCGGCATTATCTATCACACGCATGCAATCTTTTTCTTCAGGTCGGTCTCCCATGAAGGCACACACCCACACACATCCCCCTCTCCCTCATATCGGGCATTCTTTATCTCTCACGCGTGCATGCGCAACGATCGATGTTCCTCTATGTATGTGTGTATATAGCTAGGTCTTTCATAGTTTTCCACACAAGCAGATCAACTGATATATCCAGTGAGGTCTCACCCTCTTTCCCACGTCCACATCGATCAATCTATACCTCTCCCACGTCCACATTGATCAATCTATACCTCTCTATATAGGATTAACATAAATAGCCAATACACCCACATTAATTATATATCGAACGTCCCCCTCTCATCATCCATGCCGTTCGCTTCATCTCTCAGATGCATGCACAATGGCGAAGACAGGGGTAGTAAGGGCCCTGCCCCCCCCTAACATCACTATATATCGAGGCTAGTATGATTGTGATCATTAGACAATTGCTGCTAAAAAAGGTTTAATTTCATGAATTGACCCTCCTCGTAAAGGATTAGCAATGCTTGGCCCCCTAGCTCATTTATTTTTCATGGCTCCGCCACTGCGTGCAACAGCTCACGTGTTCGCCCCCTCTCTCTAAATATCGATCTCCCACTTGTGCATTCCTTCATAGTCTCCCTCCACTCGGCCCCTCGCACCATCTTCTAGCCCCCCACCGAATTTTGCCACATGTATAATCTAGCAGACTCCATGGTTGAACTTAAGCATAATGCACAAACCTCAAAACAACAGTGGTTCTCTTTTGTTCTAGAATCTTCCGTATCATAAATGCCCAAACTTTTTTTCTAGTTGAATTGCCATTATTGTTTTTACTTTATGCTTTACAACGCACAATTCCATGAATCATAAAATAGATTAAGGGCTTCTTTGATTCAAAGGATTCTCAAAGGAATTTTGGAGGATTCTAATCATTAGGAATTTTTCCCATCTTGGTTGTTTGATTCGTAGGATTGTAAACCATAGGAATTTTTCCATATGATTCCTTTGCACTAGATTTCATAGGGAACATCCCATCCACTCAAACCTATTTGAAAGAATTCTGCGTTTTTTCTATGCACAATCAAACACTCGTACAATCCTGTAGGATTCAATACGACATTCCACTATAATCCCATGTTTTTCCTATTCACGCGTTCTTAGCTTTTTTATAAAAACTAATTTGATTTTAAATGAGATGAACTATAAGAATTAAACGAAGGGCTACATCACGCATATATGACTAAGAGCTTACATGCTATAGTGTGGTATTTATTCATAATTTGGTTGCAAAATCTGATGCGTGCAATGCACGTGTAAATTTCTAGTACTTCGAGTATGTGCAAAACACGTAAATTAGAATACCAATGGCATGCTACACAGTGTCTCTCTTACAGTTCATGAAGCCACGTGGCACATGTGGAGGCGTTGTCACGACCTCCTTGCGTGGATTGATCACAGTGACGTGCTGCTGGTTCCAGAAGAATGTACTCGTCCTCCCTGAGCCATACTGGCGGTACATGCATGAATCGAACATGTGCACGCACGCCAGGCACGCACTCATTCCCTCGCACGCACACGCGGGTACACGGGCGGATGCAATTTTGTACCAAGATCCACCCGATGTGATAATTTGACGCGTGTAAAGTCGTTCACTTCATTGATGGTCAATTAATACAGCGCATGCAAATTGAGTGGACGTGAGAGCGGAAGAAAGACATTATTACTCCAGTGCGCTCATGCGAGTAGTTAAATTGTGGGTTGCTAGTAGTACTTCCATTGGTCTCCTTCGTATTTTGTGCCAATTTTTGACAGTAATAGTCTACTTGAAATTTATGTTCCACTAAACTCATCGGGAGCCGTTTCAGGCCTCGAAACCAAAACCATCAATTAATCTTTACCTTGTTCCCATCACATTCGAAAGCCAGATCACACCTACTAGTACTACGTACCAAACCTGAACATGTTCCCACTATGCAGGTATTAGTACTACTAGTGCTAGTACTTAGGTTATAAAAAGGGGAACTACCTAACCGAAAATTACTCTACCTTTCCTCCTCATAAGTGCTTCTTCTTCGTCCGTCGTTGCCATGGCCGGTGAGCAGAGCTCTAGGTCGAGAACTACTTGTAACAAGGGAGCGGCAACCAAGGCTGCAGAAAAAAAGAGGGCTCGCCGCCACGCAGAGACCTCGAAAGATCTCTCACGGGCAGGCGATGGCTTCCAGGAGCGCCCTAGCCGCGGAGGCGAACATGCTGAGCCAGCGGAGCTGGAGTCGTTATCCCTCGACGGCATGCCCGATGAGCTCAATAAGCACCTCAATAAGCAGAAGGAGTTCATCCAAGGCTTGACGGAGTTGCTGAAGGAAAGCCTCGACGACATGCCCGTTGAGCTTAATCAGCAGGGGGAGTTGACCGCCGGCTTGGTGATGCTGCTGAAGAAGAGCATTGCCTCGGAGAAGAAGGCGACCGGCGAAATCCTGCGACTTCAGGAGGACAAGGCGAAGCTCTGCCACAAGATTGACCTGTTGAAGGAGAAGAACGCCGGCTGGAAGAAGCTGCATGAGAATAGTAGTTCCTTGATGAAGATGTTGCAGGCCCTCGTCATGGAACATAAGGAGGAGTTGGCGAAGATCCGCATCGAGCACCCGGCTGCTGTCAAGGGACATAATGCGGCCGTGGAATAGATGATGAAGGCTCGCGCCGAGAAATCCTGCATCATGGACAGAATGAAGAAGATGGCGGAGGAGACGCGCAAGGAGATGGAGGTCGTGGAGGCGATGAAGAAGCAGTTACGATTCCGCGGCGAATTAGATCATTTGGGGTGATAATATTCCTTCTTCTTTTGCTGCTGTGTTTCATCTTTTGCTTCGGGTGTTTCGCCGCATGTGTCATGTTCTCTGCGAGGCATGAATAGAACAATGGTTTTTGTTTTTTGAGGGAATGAATAGAACAATGCTAACAATGAGATGACTAGCAAATTAGATCATTTTTTATCGCCATATGGCACTGGGCTGTCGTGTTTCGTGCTCCTCCATCGCAGTACTACTCCAGTGGAAAACTTGAGTATACCGCACGGTTCTTTACTCCTCCTCGATCAGGTCGCCGGCGCATTTATACGAGCAATCAAATCACAAGGCCCCGCCTTCCAAAGATAATGAGCCACAAATCACAAAGGCCCTCGCCTCGTGAAACCGACCAAGCTAGACTGCCCGCCTCTAGCCTTTTAAAAATGTATACTTTTATACAACAAGAGTATCGATGGATTGCGCCATGGAGCAAAACTTGAAATTAAAAAAAGGTGGTACATATAGAGAGCGCTGCGCCAAATTATGCATATAGTACTATTAAAAAGGCTAGTCACAATAATGGTGTCCAGCACAACCCACCCCTCAAATAAAACTAAGCACCCTGGAATTCTTGGACAAAACTAAGCACCATGAAATTCTTTGACAACTAAACTGCTGGCTATATGATGTTGGCCATATATATTGTACGTATATAATGTGAATAAACAAGGGGTAGTGCTATACCAACTAAAAGATGAAATGTATGAAATACTAGTATGTACTTACTGAAGAGTTAAAGTAACAAGAAGAAACATAACATTGTTCTCTGGGGCTCAAAGACAACACACCCCTCAAATTAAATTAAGCACACCGAAATTAAACTTTGCAACTATTCCGTAGACACTCCATTAGAACCACCATGAGCAACGACACTGCCACCTTACTCGGAGTCCTTGTCCACGTCCTCGACTTCGTCCTTGTCCCTCTTCCTCTTGGCCGATACTTCTTTGCTTGAACCGCCAACTTGTCATTGCTCTTCATCCAACCCTTGTAGATATTGAAACAAAGGTAGCCATCCATTGCAGCGTCATCGATGTGGTCTATATCTAGCACATTCCGCTGCCATGCATGATGATGAAACGTGTATGGAGGTTTCTCCGCCATCAGATCTGAAGGATGAACCATGGCTCCTGCCAGGGTCAGCATTGAAGGATGACGAGAGGACACCAGCCGATTCTTTTGGAGGTCGAAGGTGTTGCATACAATGAGGCCTATTCGACACAGGACTTCTTTGTCATTACCAAAGTCTACAGTAACGAATTTGACTAGGTTGCTCTTGAGGAAGTCCTTAAAATCCTAGCACTCAACGTCGGCATGGCATATGTGGTAGACCAAGCATAAGTCATGCACGCAAACCTGGATCACGGCGGGCTTCTTCCTCTCTTCGTCCTTTATATCCTTCTCTCGTCCCACGACTGTGGTGTACTCAACATCTAGCCTGGCGACCCACTCATCATGTGAGTCTTCGAACATGCGTCTGAAGCAAGAAAGGCATCCTTTCACCGTCGCGGAAGAACGGGTGTAGATGACGTCGAACTCATCGCCGGTGATGGTTCTAACCTTGTACTCACCACCGATCGGGGAGATTTGGGACGCCATGGATTTGGGAGGAGGGTTAGGATTAGTGGAACTACAGTAATGTGAATGGACGGGACGACTAGGAGAGAACCGCGTTAGTATTAAAGGACGTGCAGGGACGAGTAGGAGCGAACTGCCAGCGTGCGAACGGCAGGATAGTGGCTTTCCATTCTCCCATGATACGGGCTTCTGAGAGCCCTTGGATCGGAGATCGAACGGTTGCATGGCGTGATTCTAGACCAATGGGTGAATATCCTATCCTGGAGGGTTATTCTGCAAATTTTCAGCAACTTAGCATGCGGCCGTTTAATCTCAGATCCAAGGGCTGCCAGCAGCCCGTATCATGGTCGCGCCTACCACGACCGTCGCGTCGCTCGCCCGGTCGCGCCCTTGGAGATTTAGCACGGTGCGTTAGGCTATCTGATGTTGGCATGTTATACATAGTCATCACTTAGTCACTCATACTACAACAAGGTTGGCTATAAGGTTGGCTATAAGTGTATTTTTACTCCTATCTATCTCTTTCTTCAGATTTTCCATCCCATAATATAAGAACGTTTTTGACACTAGTGTAGTGCCAAAAACGCTCTTATATTATGGGACATAGGGAGTACTAGTATTTATTGCATTTGCCAAGGAGTGACCTCTTCCAATGAAATGGTTTTGCTAAGTTAGCTTCATTTAATTAGCTAGACTCAAAATTGTCTTTTCACCTAGGTACATGCGCTTAGCACCGTTTCTTCCTTGGGTCACCAAACTAGTCTCTCTCTTCTTGATTAACTTGCCACAACAGACTTTATGCCTATGTGGCAAGATTAAGCACGTGTAGGAGCAAGTAAGGTGCCCGTCCGTTGCACGAAAGAGTGAAATGCATTGATCGGGGTGTTGTTTATTTTGACAAAGGATGTGGTGGTCATCTCATGTGCAATCGGGTCGACGTGTCAAGCATGAAATAACAGTGCAGAACAGCAGGGGGGACGCACCCCACTCGTACCGGCCCAGTGTTAGTAATGAGCAATGAGACGTCAAATCACAATGCCGCACGTTCCCAGACGGACGAAGCAACCATTATATCACACTTTGGTTGGACATCATCTCAAACCACGTACTAGTATTGCTTCTGCCTCAAGAGGGACACGCGCATCCCCTTGGTACATCATGACACGTGGGACCGCATGACAGGCCATACTCCCCCGCCGATCACTGGGTAAAATCACCTCATTTTTACTATACTTCCTCCGGATCGGTTTACTACATGGCATGCACGTCGTTCTAGGTTGAGAATTTAACTGGCTATATATATATATATATATGTGTGTGTGTGTGTGTGTGTGTGTGTGTGTGTGTGTGTGTGTGTGTGTGTGATGAACAATACGCTAGCCTTTTAAAAATGTATACTTTTGTACAGTAGTACTCCACTATCGACGGATTGCGCCATGGAGCAAAAATTGAAATTTTAAAAAAAGGTGGTACATATAGAGAGCGCTCATCGCCAAATTATGCATATAGTACTATTAAAAAAGCTAGTACGTGCTTAATTGGGGTGCTAAATTCTATTAACGAAATACTAGTACTAGTATGTACATACTGAAGAGTTAAAGTAACGAGAAGAAACATAACATAGTTCTGCTGGGGGCTCAGCACAACACACCCCTCAAATTAAACTAAGCACACCTGAAATTAAACTATACAACTAATCTTGTAGACACTGCATTAGAAGTTTAGAACCGCCATGAGCAACGACACTGCCACCTTAATTACTCGGAGTCCTCATCCACGTCCTCAACTTCGTCCTTGTCCCTCTTCTTCTTGGCTGATACTTCTTTGCTTGAACCGCCAACTTGGCTGTTGCTCTTCATCCAACCCTTGTAGATATTGAAACAAAGGTAGCCATCCATTGCAGCGTACTGGATGTGGTCTATATCTAGCACATTCATGACGATGAAACGTGTAATGAGGTATCTCCAGTTTGCGGTACGAAGGATGAACCGTGGCTCTGCCAGGTCGGCGATTGAGGGTCGACGAGAGGCACCACCAATTATTCTGGAGGTCGAAGGGGTTGCCTACAACGAGGCCTATACTACGCAGGACTTCTTTGTCGTTCCTAAAGTCTACAGTAACGAATTTGACTGTTTTGTCCTCGAGGAAGTTCTTAAAATCCTGGCACTAAACGTCGGCATGGCATATGTGGTAGACCAAGCAAACATTATGTACGCAAACCTGGATCATGGCGGTCTTCTTCCTCTCTTCGTCCTTTAGATCCTTCTCTCATCCCAGGATTGTGGTGTACTCAACATCTAACCGAGCAACCCACTCATCATGTGAGTTTTCGAACATGCATTTGAAGCGAGAAAGGAATCCTTTCACCGTCACGGAAGTACAGGTGTAGATGACGTCGAACTCATCGCCGGTGATGGTTCTAACCTTGTACTCACTGCCGATCGGGGAGATTTGGGACGTCATGGATTTGGGAGGAGGGTTAGGATTAGTGGAACTGCCGTAATGTGAATGGACGAGACGACTAGGAGCGAACCGCCATAGTATTAAAGGATGTGCGGGAAAGAGTAGGAGCAAACTGCCAGCGTGCGAACGGCAGGGTAGTGGCTTTCCATTCTCCCATGATACGGGATTCCGAGAGACCTTGGATCTGAGATCGAACGGTTGCATGGCATGATTCTAGACCTATGGGTGAATATCCTATCCTGGAGGGTTATTCTTAAAATTTTCAGCAACTTAGCATGCGACCGTTTGATCTCAGATCCAAGGGCTGCCAGCAGCCCATATCATGGTCGTGCCTACCACGACGGTCGCATCGCTCGCGTGGTCGCGCCCTTGTAGATTTAACATGGTGCGTTAGGCTATCTGATGTTGGCATGTCATAAATAGTCATCACTTAGTCACTCATACTACAACAAGGTTGGCTATAAGGTTGGCTATAAGTGTATTTTTTTTATTCCTCTCTATCTCTTTCTTCGTACTCCCTCTGTCCCATGATATAAGAACGTTTTTCACACTAGCTAGTGTAGTGTCAAAAACGTTCTTATATAATGGGACACATGGAGTACTAGTATTTATTGCATTTGCCAAGGAGTGACCTCTTCCAATGAAATGGTGTTGCTAAGTTTGCATCATTTAATTAGCTATAGACTCAAAATTGTCTTTTCACCTAGGTACACGCGCTTAGCACCGTTACTTCCTTGGGTCACCAAACTAGTCTCTCTCTTCTTGATTAACTTGCCACATCAGACTTTATGCCTATGTGGCAAGCTTAAGCACCTGTAGGAGCAAGTAAGTACAATACCATCTTAGGCTGTGCACCGTGACCAAGGAGGAGGAGAAAACGGGAAACATTAACGTTTATTTGCTAACTAATAGTATTGCATGCAATGAACTAACCATTGCATGTAGTGTTTGATAGTCTCAAGTCATTAAAAGCATGCACACCCTTTATTTCTTATTGGTTGATATGTCAAGAAACAAGAAACGAGGTAGAAGTTAATGCACCGCGCCTAAGTGTTTTGGGATTATTTGATTTTCATAAGATGACTTACACACCTAGACGGAGGGTGCCCTTTACATGGCATTTTTGCATATGTGGAGGAAAGGGAGGCAAGGAAAAAGTGGAGAAGTGGGGTCTCATGCAAGAGCCAGCCTCTACTACATGGTGGAGCATTGGGAGAGGCACCAGTATGGAGGTGGTCAGAATCGAGACTCACGCCGTCGAAGGCCAGTAGTTAAAATGATAATGGCAAGTCAAATCACGGGCCCCACATGTCCAAAGAAGAACTCATTGTCAAATCACACAACCCTACGTTTGCAGCAGCCTACTCCCTCGTCTTCTCGCGTCTCTGTCGAACCGACTAGGCGGAACTGTCCCACCGCCTACCGGGCAGGAAAAGCCCCGCCCTCGACTTTTAAATAGTATACAGTATACTAATTTTGTATCCATGGATTGCGCCCGCGCCATGGAGAAAAGCATCTAGAAAACGGCGGTACACATGTACGGAGTATACAGCACGCACGTCGCGTTCGTGTCGCACCCCAGACGGTCGGTCGGTTTGGCACGCTGCTCTCCGAATGGAACGCGCGTCATATTACATTCACACACACATGTGGGACGACAATTGAGAACTGACCATAGGCACACTCCCCGGCCCCGCAAGTCGGGTGACTTAATAGAAGAGGGAGACGAGCGATAGTACTAGAGAAGTGTTGTACTACGTTGGTGCCTGGACGATCCCTGCAAGACACGGAAGATCAGTTCGTCCATGCATGTGACCAGACTCCAGCAGACACGCCTGGATTGGCTATCGTCTACATATCGTGCAGGCTGTGTTGTACATGGCTGTAGTTGTGGTGAGAAATCTAAAAAAAGGTTTCTTGTCATCTCGCAAAATTATGTGTCATGTGCTTCGGATCATCGCGAGGGTTAAACAAATGACAACCGAGTTGGGCTAGTCAATGGGGGCACATGCACGAACAGTGACTACTCGGCTGCCATCTAGGTCAAGTCGGCTATGTTAATTAGGACATCTATCGACGGACCCCTTTTCTACGAGTTTATCTTTAATTTGAGCTTTGTTCCTCGTCTAGTTTGTCCGTCGGGATTCATGTTGTCTCCTTTGGGCAGTGAGGTTATGATTTCTTGTCATGTGGCATTTTTTCATGTTATATGTTATAGTCCGGCGCTTTAGATCAAAATGACGACAACTGCGCCTCCGGGCCACGTTTATGAAGACTTCTCGACAGTCATTGACGAGGTCAAGCCGGCTCAGGTAAAGAAAAGAAAACTAAGTACTACTCCATTATATAGGCAGGAGCCTCCGTGCTTGCTTGCTAGTGTTGCTCTCTTCACACCGTCTCGGCCTCTCCAGATCTAAACACGACAGCGGTGCCCACAATCTCTCTCTCTCTCTCTGCTCACCGCTGGTCACAGATCCAGCCGGGTCCTCTCCGCCGGGGAAGGTGATAAGGTGCAACGTTTACGTGATCGTCCTTGGCAACGGCTCTTACCCACTGCTGGGCGCGTCCCTATCAGCCTGCCTTATCGTTCTCTCCCAAGCACCGCTGGCGAGGGAGGGCCTCCGACCCCTTCTTCCTCGCTGCCGTAGTGTGGGCAGATCCGGCCTCCCGCCGCCCACCTAGCGACATCCCGCGACCATCGTATAACTTCCTTCGAAACCGGCCTTGCTCTACTTCCCGAGCTCCTGACGTCGCTGCATTTGTAACTTTTACTATTTCTCAGGGGCCCTCGTAGATAGGATTGATCGGCTGTTCGAAAACCACCTAATTTTTTTACGTTTAAGACGTAAAACTAGTTCATGCACTCGAATCTAGTACTACTTGGTTCAAACAAGGAAGAAAGGGGTGGGGGTGGGGAGGATTTGTTACCTGAATCTAGGACTTGGTCGAAAGAGGAAATAATGAGGGCAAAAAGTAGCGAGACCTGCTATCCAACCGGTCTCTAGGTCTAATAGGGAAATAAAGGAAACGCAGACAAACTCAATATAAACCCGATCTATTGGTTGAAAAAGGAAAGAAAGTGGGGATCGGGGACAAGTCAACAGAGTAAGTCCAAGACTAGATTTGCTAGCCTCACACAAGATAAGGTGGCTATACCGAACAAAAATGGGACCAACCCAGATATCCTGCTCGATGTTTGTTGCCCGAGCCACTCTTATGTAATGCCACCGTAAAATGTAGCAGTCGCACTGTTAAAAGTAAGGACACGTTAAACCAATGTTGTTTTCAATGTAATGCCTCCAGTAATATGAATCAATGGCACTTCTTTACATGTCCTGCTAAAATTTCCCATTAAGAAGTTGGTTCTTTTCATTAGAAATGCAACTGTCCTGGTCCGCCTACTCTCCCGTGCCCAAAGTAATGTCACTGCTTTTGAAATTGCTACTGTCCTTGTAGGATTGCCATTCAGATAAGGAACATGCTTCTTTTCATTTGATGCATGTTTCATCACTTGTTGCTTGTTAGTCACCCTCCTTTCCACCTTTTTTGTGCAAACAGAGATATACATTTCACGCTCGATCTTAGTTGAACTGCACAAATGATATCCAAATTATAGTTCAGCATTCCAGGAGCTTCACAACCAACCTTGATGCTGCTCAATTTTATTGCAACTAATGAAGAAGAAGCTCTGTGGGTTTCGTTTTCTGATGGAAATGGAACCGGGGCTGGAGCCCTTTTCTTAAAAAAATTGAAGAAGAAGCTGCTAGCTCACGGGACATTGCTTCATTTTAGGTGAACTGCACCAAAAGGTCCCATGAATTGAATCATCCATGTTGCTGATCGAAAGAGCCAGCTTGAAAGATCCCGCCTAAGCACCCCGGCCTCCATCCTTGCGACGCACGGTACACCTCGTTTGCCACCTGCTCGACCCTAGTGTCACTGATAAAATGAAGTAATAATACATTTAAAATAGAGCGAGTGTCATCTCTATCATTTCATTTCCAATGTAGATAAAGAAAGTGCTTCTCTTTGTTAAAGTATGTTTCATCAACTAGTCCCATTGTTAATGTTTAAGCGTTTCTGCAAACTGGGGTGCTTAATTTTAGTTGATATGTGCAAAAATAGAGATTTGAATGTCTCAAGGCGCCTCCTTGTACTACTATTGTACACTGATATTCATCACTGGCAGAAGGTGTATCTGGGAGACTTGGGACGATGTCCAGTATGAGGCGTACCGTGTGAGGCATCGCAGGGCCCATCTCGCCCTCGCAGCATGGCATACTATGATACTATTGCAATATTTTCTTCTATTTATTTTGTGTGTTTCATAAACTAGTGCCACTATAATGTAATCATGCTTTTTCATTATCGGTGCAAACAGGGTTATTCAGCTGCATTTTGGTGGAACTGCACAAATGTACGTATGGAACCGGCATATATGCAGAGTGCGAGGTGTGCCAAGTAAAAATTACCGACACCAACCATGCTGTATGCACGCATTGGCATCCACCACAACCAGTGGGATGTGTGGGGCTCTCTGTGGATGGATCTTTCTCGGCAGCAAATCCTCTAACCAAATACTAGTAGCTTATATTGGCAGTTTTCTAGGGAGTACTCTTTTCTGAAAGAAGCACCAATCTATTTTTCTTTATTTCTACACTGTGTCACAACTTGGACCCAAAGGTCCAGAGCTATTTTAGGGTTATTGGTGTAATACTCGGAGACTGATTGTAAGCATGATTTTCATTAGCTGTCACACTGATTGTAAGCATGAGCAGGTGGAAGATTAGGCTAGTGCGAAGCTTACCTTAAACCCTACCGCCGCCATTGAAACGAGGAGAGCGTCGAGTGAACCGTGGAGAACGTCGGGGAAGTGACGTCGCGCCATCCGGCCTCCTCTTGCGGTGGGAGAACGAATACTCCTGTGGCTCCGGCTGGCTCTGCACCCTCACGAACGGCACACCACACTCGATCGATTCGTTATCCTCTGGGTGCTCGACCTTCGACCTGTACGCCCACCACCTCCGCCTGACTTTCGCCTCGGGCGAATCTGTCTGCTCCATCGCCCATAGGAGATACTCGATGAACTCGGAGGACTGCGGCGTGACTGCCGCCGAGGAGTACATGTACATCGCCGACCTCATCGCCGCCGTCTCGCTCTTTCGCATACATTTCCACATGGCCCTCACCGTCCTCAAAATCTCCCACTCATTGTCAAGCCAACTAAGGATCTCCTTCAACCTGGCGAACTTTGCCTGGTCGCCGTCGGCGATCTGCCTGATTTGCTGCTACATCCTCTCCATAGATGTCGTTCTGAGTGGTCCGATGCTAGCTTTGGAAGATGGGAGGAGAGACGGTGGTCTTGCAATAGAGAAGAGGGAGAGGAGAGGAGGTGGTTTTGGAATGGAGATGATGGAGAGGAGAGGAGGTGGTTTTCCAATGGAGAGAAGATCATAAGAGGGAGAGGCGAGACGTTGGTTTTGGAATGGAGATGATGGAGAGGAGAGGAGGTGGTTTTGGAATGGAGATGATGGAGAGGAGAGGAGGTGGTTTTGCAATGGAGAAGATTAGAAGAGGGAGAGGCGAGACGGTGGTTTTGGAATGGAGATGATGGAGAGGAGAGGAGGTGGTTTTGCAATGGAGAAGAGGGAGAGGAGCGTGCGGCGGCGGTTTGGGATTGGGCGAGAGGGCCGGCGCGCTGTGACTAGATCAAAATCAAAATCAATTTACCCTTCAATTAAGAAAGCGACCCCACATTAACTAGTGTCCCTTTTATTCTGGGTCATAATTGACCATGATTTTTGCACATAAAATATATGTTGTACGTTGCAAAAATAATATAATTTGAACGTAATTTCAGATACGGACCAAACGATACAATTTTTGGTGACATGCATTCACATTTTGCTTGTCACATACACAACATGGTCAAACTTTGACCCAAAATACGCAAAACAACAAAAAAATACTTCCAAGACCAGCGCCGCTCTTCCGCTCTTCTCCTGTTCTAATCTAAATCCACCGCCGCTCCTCTCCTATTCCAATCTAAATCCAGCGCCGCTCCTCTCCTCTTCCATTTCAAAACCACCGCCCCTCCTCTCCTGTTCCAGTCCAAAACCAGCGTCGCTCCTCCCCCGTTCTAATCCAAAACCAGCGCCGCTCCTCTCCTCTTCCATTCAAAAACCACCGCCAGCGAGTGAAGGTGCTGTGGAGAAGTAGATCGATGGAGGAGTACAACCGATACGTGAGGATCGCAGACGGCGACCCTGTGAAGCTAGCTAGGATGTTGGAGATACAGTCCTGGTTTGACAACAAGGACCAACTAGCGGGACGGCGACATCCATGGCCAAATATCTGCAACAGAGCGAAAAGGCGGCGATACTCCCGGAGGGAGTCGTGCCGGAGTACATAGAGCTGCTCCTCTGGGCCATGGAGCAAACAGATTCACCGAATCCGATCGTGAGGGAGCGGTGGTGGGAGTATCGATCCCAGATGGAGCATCCACCAAAGATTGAAGGATCGAGCATCTATAGGGTGCCGTTTGTGAGGGTGTCCTGCCAGAGAGAGCCGATGGAGTCTTCTTCGACCAAACCCAACTGCAAGAGGAGAAAAGCAGTTGGCCCGATGACGCTTCCCCGCCATCGTCTCCCTCGCCGTTCACATCGTCTAACGGGGTGGCTGTCTGCCGCCGAGAATAGGAGGGGACTGCCCCCCAGCCCAATAGTCGGGCAGGTTGTGAATTGTCAGGAGGAGCTTAGGGTTGTCAGTATTTGCAGGTTGTGAATTGTGTCTTGGGTTGTGTATTTTGAGAGTACTTTCATATATGAATGTCTTTTGAATTTCAGATTTGCAGTATTGAGCATATGAAGAACTTTAAGAATTCCAGAGATCTATTTTTAGCACTTAAAAAAATGTAGTTTCATAGGAGTATAAAAGTGCAGATGAGAAGAAACTGCAAGTTTCGGGCCAGATAAGAAATCGCAAGTTCGATTCGAGATAAGAAATCGCAACTTTCGAGGCGTAGCATTTATATTAACACGGCCTTTTCAAACAGGGTTAACATCATGTTCGAAGTTTTATTCATGGTCGAAAATGGAACTACCAGCCAGTTAACATCATGCTGATGAACATTCATGCATAGCACATCTTCATATGATGCACAGTCAAAATGCGCACACAATGTTGAGTGTGCGAAACAAAGAGAAAACGAGGGACAGAGTTTTGGCAAGTGTTGGACGTGGTTTTGGGCTGCCCCGTCTAGGCTTTCATTTTTAACATGCGCAGCCCACGACCTCGGATGGGAGGGCCTGTTTGTATTTTCTTAGGGCCGTCATGTATCGACTGGCCTATGGACCTCCCATCCGAGGTTTTATTTTTGGCAGCCCAATTTATGTATTTTTTTTGAAGAAAATACAGCGGTCTGTTCTATTTTTCTATATAAGAATAGGAACGCCAGGTACATCTTATGTTTCCCTTTTAACTATATTATATATATTTAAATTATTTTATATGTTATTATATATTATTTTTATTGTCATCATATATTTAACAGATACTTATATATGTAAGAAAACAATATCCCACATCTTATTAACTTATAAAAATGATTTCTTAACAAATAAAATCCTGGATTGTTTTGGCATGAAAATCCTAGTGATTGTCTACAAAAGCTTGGTAAGATTTAAGGACGAACGTAATAATATCACTTATTATTTAAATATATTTACAACAAAATGCTCAGCCCTTTTTTTTGATAACATTGCTGGCCCAACCCAACATTATAATAGAATTAGCCCAGCAAAATCGTGTATCTAGATAAAGTGCAAATGGCCTATAATTTTTTAGGAAAATAAAATAAATGGGCCGCATGAAAGCTACATTAATTGTTCACCCAGCCCAGCTAATGGCTGTAATTCAAAAAAAAGATCAAATTGACTATAAATTCTCTTCACAAAAAAAAACGTCAGAATTCGAAGAAAAAATGGGTTGAATATGTGCCACATTTTGGAGGCTGAAATGTGGGCCAATAGGTCGAAGCAACGCAAGTCGTTGTAAATTTAGTCAACAAATGATTACGACATGTTAGCCGTTGGATTTACATCCAACGGCCGACATCCATCTTCAATCTCTCGTCTTCTTCCTCCAAATACTGCCGGACCACCTCCCGCCTCCTGCTAGCAGCTCTTTTAGCACGCCGCTATGAAGCGCAAATCCACCGCTTGGCCGTGCCATCCCTCCAACCATCCACACCTTCGTTTTTCTCCACCGATGCCGAACCACACCGCACTAGAACCGCTTAACCTCGTACACCTCTCTGCTGCGACTCTACTCCGCATCTTCCCATCTCCGCTCGTTGTTGTGCTGGGGCCTTGCCGTCGATGATCTTTCGGCGGCGGCGTGGTCAACGTGGTCAACGAACGACACCATCGGAAGTAGGCTGTGCGTGGAGAGGCTGACAGCTGGGTCCATGGCCACACACAAGGAAATGCCTCCTTATTATGCGCAAAATAATGATTCCTCCACCTGACATCCGGGACCCACCGGAAGGTCCTCTGTATTTCACGAAAAAAACATGCCCCCCGCTGACTTGTGGACCCACCAGCTATCTTCGCACGCAAGGAAGTGCCTCCTTATTACGCACAAAAAATGAATACTCCCCCTGCCAGGTGGAACCCAGCATACTGGGAGGCTGACTTGTGGGCCTACCAAGTTGACGGGGACGGATGGCTTTGTCAACTTAGTCAATATGAACGATTCTAGCTCCTGTTACCGTATGATGTTCATCCAATGGTTGTAGTGCTTCTTCAACCTTTGGTCTTCTTGTTCCAGCCGCCCAAACCAGCGCCGGTCGTGTTGCGTGCTCCTGCCTCCCGTGGCTGGCTGTGATGTCGCGGAGGCCTCACCGCCCCCTACTACTCCCACCGCTGGCTAGGCCATTCCTCTACTCACCCACACCCCCTGTTAATCTACGGCGACAGCAGCCTCACACCGCAGCCGAACCAGTGAACCCTCATACTCCTCTTCGCGTGGGCATCCACTGCTGCGTCTTCCCCAGCTCTGAGTCGTCCCCTTCCTAGGCCTCGCCGTCATCCACCGCCGTGGTGCTCTCGGCGCGGCGTGGTCAACGTGGTCAAGGAACGACTTCCATCGGACATGGAAAGTACATGGACAGGCTGACAGCTGGGTCCACGGCCGCAGCAAGGAAGTGCCTCCTTATTACGCGCAAAATAATTATTCCTCCACCGACAATGGGACCCACCGGACGGGCCACCGTATTTCGCGAAAAAATATTTCCCCATCGCTGGGACCCACCAGCTACACCTTCACACGCAAGGAAGTGTGTCCGCAAAAAACGATTCGCCCCGACCGCTGGGACCCACCACTACATCTTCGCACGCAAGGAAGTGCGTCCGCGCAAAAAAAACGATTCGCCCCCCTAACTGCTGGGACCCACCAGCTACATCTTCGCACGCAAAGGAAGTGCGTCCGGGCAAAAAAAACAATTCGCCTCTCTGACTGCTGGGACCCACCAGCTACATTTTCGCATGCAAGGAACTGCCTGACAGTCAGGACCCACCTGGTCGAAGCGTACGTAGTGTTTTCATTCTGGTCGCGAACTTGTACGTACATATATACTGGTCGATGTAGAGGCACACACGTGTCGTAGTAGAGGCGCGTACGTGTCGTAGTAGAGGCGCACACGTAGCATGTACATGTACGTACAGCGGCCAGGGTGCAAGAAAGAAAATACGGCCACGTATGTGTACATACGGGCGGGGTCTCGAATGCCTAGTCGCGCATACATATGGCGAGGGCTCGTGTTCATGGGGAGGCAACAGAATGCGACGTGTTCATGGGGAGGTAACGGAATGCTTCGTGTTCATGGGGAGGCAACGGAATGCGTCGTGTTCACGGGGAGGCAACGGAATGCGTCGTGTTCATGGGGAGGCAACGGAATGCGTCGTGTTCATCGGGAGGCAATGGGACGCGTGGGAGCCAACCGACTTGGACGGAACAGGCGATGGAAACGAGGCCTGGCGTACCGCAGAACGGATGAAATGGACCTCCTACGGTCAAAACGGGGGTCCTCTTGATTGGGAGGGGTGTGGCGTACCGCAAAACGGAGGAAACAGACCTCCTACGGTCGAAATGAGGGTCCTGTTCATCGGGAGTGGTGTGGCGTGCAAACGCAGACCAAACGGACTTGTGTTGGGCGCTATGGTGAAAGCGGGGGAGGGGGGAGGGGTGTGGCGTACCGCAAAATGGGACTCCATGGGGTACTGTTCATCTCCACCGTCGACCTCCTCCAGCCTCCACTGGCTACCGTCGACCTCCTCCAGCCTCCACGACTCCTATTCATCCAACCTCCACCGCTTACTCCACGGCCATTGCTCAACCACCCTCCACGGGCACCCCTCCATCGCTCTCTGCTCATCCAGCCCTCCACACCACGGGTCCTGTTCAACCACCCCTCCACGGCCACCCCTCCACCGTCTACTGTTCATCCAGCCCTCCACACCATGGGGTCCTATTCAACCACCCCTCCACGGCCACCCCTCCACCGTCTACCGTTCATCCAGCCCTCCACAACACGGGTTCCTGTTCATCCAGAGGCAACACCACCGCTCATTGTTTATCCAACCCCCCAACGCCATTGCTCATCCTGCAGGCGGCATCGATCGGCTTGCTTAACGCAGATAGTGAAGGAATCGCTCCATCGGGTTCGCCATCACCATCAATCGATCCCTCGGGTTCATAACACGTAGCTCAGACCGCCATCGCCGGGTTCAGTTAGAGCCCAACGCCTCGCTCGGCTTTAGTTAGAGCCAACGCCTCACACACGCAGCAGCGTCGCGTACAGAGAAACGCATCACTCTCCCACCGTAACCGCAACTCCTCGAAATTTTCCTCCCCTCGCTTCTACCACGGTTTTTCCGTCATGGGCGGCCCAAAGAATGTCATGCAGTGCGTCTCGCCCGCCGGACAAAAGTCCATTTTCTCATGATTTTTGTCATAGAAGTAGGAGCCCACCACATCTATGATGATACCGGGTTTTGTCACAATTATCGTCATAGAAGTGTCATATGTATGACAGAAAAAAATTCGTTCGGCCCAAAATGTCACGGATGTGTCTTTTTTTTTGTAGTCTAGTCTTACAGGCAAACTAGGAATAGATTTTACCATTTAGTATACCACACGTGCATATGAGTTCCCTCCGAGCCTCGTTTTATTTGCAGACTCGAGAATCATTGCAGTTATAGCATGGAAGATAAACGTTCATTACAAACCAGGAGATACAAAATAACTGATATTACTGCCTCTAGGGCATATCTCCTACAGACTCCCACTCGCACTAGAGTCATAATCTAGTTACATGGCTTCCCTAACACCAATAGCTATCCGGTGTTGCTCGTGCTTTGCTCGTGGTAGAGGCTTCGTCATCGGGTCTGACACATTCAGATCCGTTTGAACTTTGCGTACTTTCACTAAACCCTCTTCGACATGATGTCGAATGAGTTTATATTTGTGTTGAATATGTCTTGTCTTATGGTGCGAACTTGGCTCCCTTGCCTGAGCCACGGCGCCACTATTATCACAATTGATCACCACCGGGTCCAGAGCACTTGGAACCACACCAAGGTCTTCAAGAAATTGCTTGATCCATACCACCTCCTTGGAGGCTTCTAAAGCGGCAACATACTCCGCCTCCGTCATAGAATCCGCCACAGTCTTTTGTTTAGAACTTTTCCAATCAACTGCGCCACCGTTCAATATGAAAACATAGCCTGATTGAGATTTGAAGTCATCTGGGTCAGTCATGAAGCCTACATCAGTGTAACCACTTACAATGATCTCTTCATCACCTGCATACACAAGGAGTAAATCCTTGGTCCTTCTGAGGTACTTAAGAATACCCTTGACTACGGCCAAGTGTTCCAAGCCTGGATCACTTTAGTACCGGCTACTAACACTTAGCGCGTAGGAAACATCCGGTCTTGTACATAGCATGGCATACATAATAGAACCAACTGCCGAGGCATATGGAACATCATTCATTTGTACTCGCTCATCCAGAGTCCAAGGACTCTGATTCTTGCAAAGCACTGTGCCAGGTGACATGGGGAGTAGGCCTTTCTTGGAGTTCTCCATGTTGAACCATTTCAACACCTTGTCAATGTACGTGCTTTGGCTAAGCGCTATCAGGCGTTTTTATCTATCTCTATAGATTCTGGTGCCCAATACATATGCCGCTTCGCCTAAGTCTTTCATTGAAAACCACTTTTTCAATGAGTCTTCTATTTCGCTAAGAAAATTCACGTCATTTCCAATCAACAATATGTCATCCACATACAAGATTAGAAATGCTTTTGCACTCCCACTAAACTTCTTGTAAACACAAGATTCTTCGTCATTCCTGATGAAGCAAAACTCTTTGACCACTTCATCAAAACAAATGTTCCAGCTCCTTGATGCTTGCTTCAGACCATAAATGGCTTTCTGAAGTTTGCATACCTTTCTAGCATCCTCGTGAATGACAAAACCTTTTGTCTGCATCATGTATACATCCTCTTTGAGGTTTCCATTTAGAAAAGCCATTTTGACATCCATCTGCCATATTTCATAGTCGAAATAAGAAGCAATTGCTAGCAATATCCGAACATACCTAAGCATAGCTACGGGCGAGAAAGTCTTGTCGTAGTCCACTCCTAGAACTTGCGTGAACCCTTTCATGACAAGTCTAGCTTTCTGGATAGTAATGTTACCATCCGCGTCCGTCTTTCTTTTGAAAATCCATTGTAACGCCCCGGACACACCCGCCGGTGGTCGTTACTCCTGGCGGGATCTAGACTGGCCTCACAGATCAATACTAGTCTTTTCTGCGCACTTTGTCCTCACTCATGCGCACCCGGGAGCAACTTCCCGGTCGGTCACCCATCCTGAGACTACTCCAAGCTGAGCACGCTTAACTTTGGAGTTTTGTCCGAATGGGCTCCCGGAAAAGAAGGAATTCCTTATTGATATGAGTAGTCTATCATCCCTAATAAGCCAGGCTATCACATACACCCACACTCGGAGGAACCGACGTCCTCGTCGGGCCACGAAAACGCTCCCTCTTGGCACAACCGTCTCATGCATCTAGTCCGTACATGTGCCATGCCGTGTGCCACGACGGGTCACAAACGCTATGAACAACATGACCGCAAGACCTGTCGCAACCATCCGTAATCACGCGGGTCGGCTCGATACCAACTTAACGCCCTCGATGCGGCTATATCTCCCACGTGTCGAAGCACGACTTAGAGGCATAACCGCATTGAAAGCAATGTCGCAAGTGAGGTAATCTTCACACAACCCATGTAATACATAAGGAAAGAGATACATTATTGGCTTACAATCGCCACTTCACACAATTACATGAATAAAGCATTACATCATCCAGATACAATCAAGGTCCGACTACGGAACCAAAATAAAAGAAGAACCCCAAATGCGACAAAGGTCCCCGATCGACCCAACTGGCTCCACTCTCGATCAACTAGAACGAAACAACACAAAGGGCAAGATCTTCATCGAGCTCCTCCTTGAGCTTGGTTGCGCCACCGCACGGGTAACATAGGCACCGCAAACTGGTTTTGAAGTATCCGTGAGCCACGAGGACTCAAAGAATCCCATTACCATGGGTATCAAGACTAGCAAAGCTTAATGGGAAAGGAAGTGGTAAAGTGGTGAGGTTGCAGCAGCGACTAAGCATGATATGGTGGCTAACCAACGCAAAGAAGAGCGAGAAGAGAACAAGCGGAGCGGTCGTGAAGCTAGCAATGATCAAGAGGTGATCCCGAACACCTACTTACGCCAAACATAACACGAAACCGTGTTCACTTCCGGACTCACGAGAAGAGACCATCACGGCTACACACTCGGTTGGTGCGTTTTAATTTCGGATCAAGTGTCAAGTTATCTACAACCAGACATTAACAAATTCCCATCGCCCACATAACCGCGGCACGGCTCTCGAAAGTTTATACCTGCAGGGTGTCCCAACTTAGCCCATGACAAGCTCTCGCGATCATCGAAGAATAGACCTTCACCCGAGACACCGATCGGACTTCGGTATCCGGTACATCAAGACATTTCGACAATGGTAAAACAAGACCATCAAGACCTCCGGCGTGCCGACAATCTGATAGTAGCCGCAGCAGATCTCGTTTCGAGCCACGACCGGATGAGCAATCCGTACAACTAAAACCAGACCTCAAGTTTCCCTGAGGGGGCGCTGCAAAGGGCTCTAGTTTGGACCAACACTTAGACAAGCATTGGCCCGGGGGGGCTGAATAAAGATGACCCCTTGGGTTAATTACTCCCAAGGGAAAAGTAGGTGGTGGTGAGGCAAATGGTAAAAGTCAATGTTGGGCCTTGCTGGAGGAGTTTTATTCAAAGCGAACTGTC
The DNA here is from genome assembly GCA_021437245.1 of Aegilops speltoides. Taxonomy (NCBI): domain Eukaryota; kingdom Viridiplantae; phylum Streptophyta; class Magnoliopsida; order Poales; family Poaceae; genus Aegilops; species Aegilops speltoides. The sequence continues at coordinate 257,684,503 of CM038147.1, forward strand.
AAGGGGGTCCCATAAATCACCCGACCGTGTAAGGAACACAAAATCCGGGAACATAACACCGGTATGACGGAAACTAGGGCGGCAAGAGTGGAACAAAACACCAGGCATAAGGCCGAGCCTTCCACCCTTTACCAAATATATAGATGCATTAATAATATAAGAGATATTGTGATATCCCAACAAAATCCCTGTCCACCATGGAGAAATCTTCAACTTCACCTGCAACTAGCAACGCTATAAGAGGGGCTGAGCAAAGCGGGAACATAGCCAAACAACGGTTTGCTAGGAATGGTGTCAAAGGTTAGGGGTTCATGGCAATATGGGATGGCTTGATAAACAGATAATAGGTAGCGCAGCATAGCGATAGAACGAAGCCACTAGCATAGCAATGATAGTAGTGAGATCCAGGGTAGCGGTCATCTTGCCTGAAATCCCGCTAGGAAGAAGAACGAGTCCATGAAGAAGATGAAACCACGAAGATGAACCAAGCGGAGACGAACGAATCCTCACGAACGCAACGAAACAGGAACTAACAAGAAGAAGCACACAACATAGGTAAACACACCACACATAAACATGGCATGATGCACAACCAAGGATGATGCATGTCCGGTTTAATGAGGCATGGCAAAGTGCAACAAACAATACTACAAGTTAAGTGGAGCTCAATATGCAACGAGTTGCATATTGACAAAACACCACGACAAGTTATTTAGTTCGATCTCGTTTATGTACCCAACAATATTAAATGTTGATTAACATGGCAAGGGGTGAAGCATAACAAAACTACCTACCTAGGCAAGTTTAAATGAGGCCGGAAACAACGAACAACAAGTCCGGAAAAACCTCATGAGCATATTAGGAATTTGGTACTGTTCTGCCCTAAACACAATTTTAATGTTGTTTAACAGGAAAATAAGGTGTACCATGTTAATCTAGGCATTTTTCCACCCCATTTACATATAAAGAACATTTAAAATGGAGCTACGGTTATTTAGTTATGAAATAAATCATTTTAACATGGCATTTAAGCAAATTTAATCAAACAACATTTTTAACATTTTTAACATGGATGAAAGTGGCATATTATTAAACTAGATGAAAAACTAAGCATTTTACATGTTTAAATCATATTAATCCGATGCACGGTTTGTGAGTTATTAAATGCATGAACTAGGAGGGTTTTTCTTCAATACTGTAAATCCTGGAATAATAGACAAATTCGTCCAGAGCGGAAAAAAAACATATCAGGCCGAAACTGAGTGCACTACTGGACCAACAGAGATGGGCTGGGCTGCTCACCATGGGCTGAGGCCCAGGTCGGTGAGGTGGCAGGGGAAGCAGGCGGCTGGCTTGAGGGCGGCGGGCGGGCCGCAGAGGAGGCTGAGCCCTCCGCGCGCTGGCCGGGCCGGCGGGCGATGTGGCCCAGGGCGGGCCCACGTGCGCTAGGGGGAGCCGCCCACGAGCAAGGCTCGTCCCGCTCCCGGGGCGACGAGGACAAGCGGCGGCGAGGCCTCGACACCGTGACAGCAGGCGAGGCGACGGCGCGAGGCGGGGAGGTCGAGGTAGGCCGGGATTCAAGGGGCGGATCCGGCGTCGGAGCCCATTCCCGGCGCGAACAGGCGGGAGCTCGGCGGGGAGCTGGAGGCGCGGAGGCGAGATCTCCAGGAGGCGGCGGCGGTGGTTCCCTGCGGGGAGGAGAGAGATTAGAGGGAGGAGGAGAGGGAGAGAAGGCCAGAGGAGAGGCGGGCACAGCGACCTGGGCGGCTCTGGCGTTCCGGCGTGGAAGCTCGCCGGCGCGAGGCGGGCTGAGAGGCGGCGGCGGCGCTCTCGATCCCCTGATCGAGCAGGAGGAGCGGGGCGGCTTGGTTGGCGCCTGGGCGCGGTCGAACCTGGATGGGCTGGCGGCTGCGCGCCGGCTTGGCGAACCACGCCGCGGTGGATGGGGCGCTGGGGCACGTGGCGATGCCGGTTGGCGGGCGCCGGTCTTGGCGGCGGCGGCCGGCGACAGGCGGCGCGCCAAGTGGCGGCGGGGAGAGGGCCGCGCTGAAAACGAGGAGGGCGGCGGCTGGCTGGGAATAGAGGAGGGTAGGTAGGAGGCCAAAATGGAGAGAGGGGTCTATATATAGCAGTTTTGGCTAGGGTTTGGTCTAGGGGGTTTTGACCCTCCGATCGCGATCGGGCGGTTCGGATGCGAGGAGAGGTAGAGTGGCCTAGGTGGGATGTGAAGAGAGACTTGGGCTGAGGGGAGAGAAGGGAAGTGCAGCCCGACAACTGTTTCCGGAGACCGAAAACGTCCGACGATTAAACCGACTATATCGCGGATATATATTTAACGGTTGGGCAGTCAAACGAACTCCGAATGCGACGAAACTTGGCAGGCGGCCTGTCTACACTATAATAAGACCGCACGACAAGTTGCAACCCATTCCGAGAACATTTTATGCCACTTATAAAATAATATTTCGGAGGTGCCGCGAGCGCGTGCGAGTGTGTCTGGGCTCGGAACGGACAACGGAGAGAACCGGCGGAACCAGAACGGATGCAAGTTTTATGAAAATGATGTCGATGCAATGCGAATGATGACATGAGACGAGATGCATAATAAGAACAAAATGCAAAACGAAAGACAAAAACCCAAGCACGGAGAAAATAAAATATGGCATCTCCGGAAAAGGCAAGAGTTAGAGTTACGAATATGGAAAGTTGCATCCGGGGTGTTACATCCATTTACAACCAATTGGCTTTATGCCTTCTGGAAGTTTTCCAAGTTCCAAACTTGGTTTTCGTACATGAATTCCGTTTCGGATATCATGGCTTTGTGCCATTCTTTTGAGCTGGGCCCCGCCATCGCTTCCTTGTAGTGCGCAGGTTCATCGTCTTCAAGAATAAAGATTTCATTATGAAACCATTCAGGTGGCTGGATAGCCCTACCTGATCTGCACAGTTCAGTTACAACATTATCTGAAGTCTCCGCATCATATGCGACAACTTCCGGCTCAGTTGTAGGGATAATTAGCGGAATTTCTTCCGGTTCTTTAGCCATATCAACGGTTGCCAAAGATTCACTAATCTCATTAAGTTGTACTGTCCTCCCACTCACTTCTTCGGCGAGAAACTCTTTCTCGAGAAAGCGTCCATCTTTTGCGACAAAATTTTTGCCATCGGACTGATTGTAGAAGGAATACTGTTGTAGGGTGGAACCCTAGGTGAAGATCTTTCACGAATTGGAGGGGGAATCCCCAAGAACAAGATGAACACAAGAGAGAAAACTAGAGGAACACTCAAGAACAAGTCCAATCACACATCCACTACACTAACAAACACACAAGATCCACAAGGTACATGAACAATCAAAGGGAAACAGGATACATGGTAGAGTTCATCCCAATCCTAAGAGGAGAGAGGTCTTGATGATCCTATGATGGGGATCCTTCTCCAAGAGGAGGGCTTGGCATCCACAAGAGGATCTTCTCCCTTAGGAGGTCATGATCTCCATGAGGAGGAAGATGAGCAAAGCTCTCTCTTTGTCTATCAAATACTTTGATATCCTCTCAATGAGCTAGGGAAGGGGTATATATAGTCTAGGGACCAAATAAGAGGAGGGGGGATACAATGGTAAAAACCAAAAGAGGCACGCAGGCCCTCGGAGTGGTGCGGGCACCGGGGGTCAAACCGGCCGGGCACCCGGGGCGGGGCTGGTGGCTGGCACGGGGTAGGCCGGACACCCGGGGTTGAGGGCTCGGGCACCCGAGGGTGAGCTGGGCATGGCCAAGGGAGGGGCCGGGCACCCGGTGTCCAGAGGCCGGGCACCCGGTGTCCAGAAGTCGGGCACCCGGGCCGGCGGCCTGTGGCGCTGGAGGGAGGGCCGGGCACCCGGGGCCTCAAGCTAGGGCACCCAGGGGTGGCCTGGGTCGCGCCTGGCCAAGTGAGGCCAGGCACCCGGGGCTGCAGGCCGGGCACCCGAGGCCGGCTGGGAGCAGCGCCATGGAGGGGTCGGGCCTCCGGGGCCAAAGTGCCCGGGCACCCGGGGTGTCCAGAGCCTCTCCTTCTTCTCTCTTCTCGCTTCTCTCCTCTTCTCCTCGACCGTAGGTGCTTGGGTCTTCGTGCTAGCCTCTCCATCATCAACACCTTGAAACCTAATCATGCACAAGAACTCCGTTTGAGGTAGGACCCAACTCTCGAATGAATTTTAGTGGAACTCGAAGAGGAAAGACCTCGGTCTCGATGGTGCGTGCACGTGCTCTTGTTGTTGGTCCTCGAGGTGCTTGACGAGTTGAAGTAGAGTCCATGGGGATGACGTAGGGATGCTCCGCATCATCTCCCCTCCCTTGGGAGAGATCCGTCCACGGATCGTGATCTTCATCACCATGGGAAAGAGAGGGCGTCGCCGTGTAGAAGTGGACAACCACCAAGTACTCATCAACGTCAAGCTTGAAATGGGAACTCTCCAATGTCGCACCGTCTCGTGATTCCTTCAAAATGAGCAAGTAGAACAAACACTTGGAAAAACAAATGCGGTTAGCATTAGAGCAACACCGAGCATTCAAGAGGTGATTCACCAAACAAGTGTCGTCATCAAGCATAGCATATGGTGTGACAAGGGAGGGTCGCATGGCATGTAAGCACATAACTTGAGCACGTGGAAAAGCATCATGGAAACAAGCATGCAAAGGTGAGGTAAAGATTCTAAAATGGTAGACAAGAGAACAAGCATCAACCTCAAGATCATAGCAAACATACATAAAGCACTCAACAAATGGTCGATGGTAAGCATAAGAATCATTCACAACACCAAAGAAGATGATATGTCTAAACACATGCATCAAGTGCAAGACAATTCAAGCATAATGTGGATGAGGTGTAGTGAAAATCGAGTGGCACTCAACACGATAGCAAGAGCAATTGTTCATCATGTGTGAGGCAATCAAATCAATCACGTGACAAGCAATGGGCCATGGCATAAGTGAAGTAATGACATTGTTGCAACCAAGCATGTTATAGGACCAAATAATCCAAGAATTTGATGCAACATGAGAAAGCATAGGAATCAAGTCGTGTGAACTAGTGGAGCGAAGATGCAACACACTAGAGTAAATCATGGCAATCATGTCATGTGTGCAAGTAGTAGGCATAGGCAATGCACATGACATATCGCAAGCACGAACACAAAGCAAGATCATAGTATCATCATAGGCATAGGTCATAGGTAGAACATGGCAATAACAAGCAATATCTCCACCAAGCTTGCAAATACACATACACATAGTAGAATCAATCATCATGTGTAATGAAAAGCATGGGTCACAAATGCATGGCAAAGGCATAGTAATGAGCATATCATGCAAAGTGAACATGTCAATATGGGCATAAAGTGAGAAGTGGTAAATAACCCATAACCATGTGAGAGCCATGTAGAAGAAATGCGCGAAGTCTTTGCGCGAAGAGAGCAGTGGGAAAGACACTCCAAGGAATCCCAAACCATCGTTGCTCTCTAGAGCTTGTTTTTTCAACTCGTGGGATTGCGAGGTTGACAAATATTCATGGGTACCTACATGAAAGAGACACAACCCAAAGAAAGTGTGTGCGTGGTAAATGTACACATCATCCATCATGATGTGTATGTGCATGTGTGAGTTAGCACAAGATAAGTATCGCTCAAAGAAATTTGAGGCATGGTAGAGAAATATGTCATCCATCATGCAATGATAGTTATTGTGTTCAACATGATTTGGACGCAAAATATAGCAAGTGTGTGACACAACAATAGCATTTTCATTCATGGGGAGCATATGGTGCACACACGTATTGGGATCATGCAATGGATAGGATGAATCAAAATCTCCTAAAATGTATGAGGAAACTATGGGGGTGTCCTCATGAGCAATAGTGGAAACATCATATGGAGAAAATGGAGAGCATCCAAAACAATGCATATCCGAAGCTAGGTGGTCATGGCATGGCATATGAGATAAATGATGCATAGGAAGCATACCAATATCATCACAAGAAAAACAAATGCCAATAACCAAGGGCTTGTCGTCTATGCCATATGTGCAAATTGGGTTTATGTTTAGGGCCAATTCCAGTTCTGCCCCTAACTCGAACCCACTACTCAGTTTTGCTCCTAATTTTTAGGTATGCTCAGTATTGCCCCTCCGCCGTTAGTATCACTTATAGAAATGCCCTTTTGCGCCGTTACCGTCTGGTCAAAGGACTTTGACCACCCAGAAAAAAATAGCAAAAAAAATCAAAAAAAATCTGAAATTTTGTGGGATAGAATATAGTCATGTCCGCAAGGCACGTGCAAATTTGTGTGCCGTTCAGACACCCTGGGAGCTCGTGGCTAAGGAAATCATAAATTTTGTATGCATGTGAACAGTAAATTCGAAAAAATAGAAAAAAATCAAAAAAATATGAAATTTTGGGGAAAGATACTTAGGTGCACAAGATGTGTGCACATTTTTGTTGTGTTTGGACATCGTAGGGGCCCGTAGGAGCTCGTAGGAGCTAAACTTTGTTTTTTTCTCCGCGAGCTCCTACGATGTCCAAGCACAACAAAAATGTGCACACATTTTGTGCACCTAAGTATCTTCAGTCCCATAAAATCTCATATTTTTTCGATTTTTTTTTCTTTTTTTCGAATTTACTGTTCACATGCGTACACAATTTATGATTTCCTTTGCCACGAGCTCCCAGGGTGTCCGAACGGCACACAATTTGCACGCTACTTGGACATGACTATCTTTGATCCCACAAAATTTCATATTTTTTTGATTTTTTTGTTATTTTTTTCTAGGTGGTCAAAGTCCTTTGACCAGACGGTAACGGCGCAAAAGGGCATTTCTATAAGTGACACTAACGGCGGAGGGGCAAAATTGAGCATACCTAAAAATTAGGGGCAAAACTGAGTAGTGGGTTCGAGTTAAGGGCATAGATGTAAATGTCCCTTATGTTTATGGCATATGCATAGTCACTAAGATGAGATTGCAAATATGACATATTTTTGATCTCATGCATAGCATATGACAATTCAAGAGGATTGCCAAACATGATGTGACCAAGAGAATTATCACAAGAAATCCTATGTAGCATGGCATCACAACTAATAGACTCCACGTGTCAATCATCAAACTAATCATAAGTGGGTAAATCATCGCATGGGGAAGTCGAACTAGAATGAAGAATGCCAATAGGTGGATCAACATCATGCAAGCAATCAATACCAAAGATGTCCACTAGTGGGACAAGAGCATCACCTTCACCTATGTTACCTTTCTCGTTCCACTCAAGTGGTGTAGGTGAGGTGGGCAAGACCAAAGCATGGTCAACGTCATCATCATGATGGAACCATGTGGGAGGTGCATCATAGTTCACCATGGCCATCGTCTTGTCCATAGGAAGGACGAAGTCGTCGTGGATCAGCGCATCATCATATATGGGACCTAGCACCAAATGAGAAGACACAATAGAGGTAGAGGTTAAGTTGTTAGAAATCGAAATGGCCTCGCATGCCCTATCAAGTAGCTCACTCTCACTATGTGGTGGTGGCTCACTCACTCCCTCAAGGTAGGTGCACTCAATGTCACATATGGTGGAGTCACTCAAATCACTCAAGTGGTGGTGTTGGTGGCTCTCCTCACATGGAAATTGTGGCAACTCATCATATATGGGGCTTGTAGTGAAGTCACTCTCACTCTCAATATGATGGCACAAGTCACTCAAGTCATCATACGTCGCCGTGGTCGAAGGGAAAATGCCATGCTCAACCATCTTGTAGTCGTCGTCATGGATGAAGGCCGAAGATGGCACATCATCACTCTCGTCGTGGATGAAGGCCGAAGATGGCACAACATCCAAAGGCGAAGATGCCTTGAGAACACTTGGCGAAGATGCCGAAGTGGTGGTAGTAGTCGTAGCTCCGTCATGGTGGTGCTTGTCTTGCGGTCTTCTCTTGTGCTCATGAAGTTTGGCCGTAGCTTGATGTAGAGCTTTTTGGGACGTGTAGGTGTACGCATCGCGAGCATCTTCATCTTGATGGTGTTGTAGTGCTTGAGCTCGATGACGTTCCGAAGATTGGCCACTTGAGCGTTGCCGCCTTGAAGATGACGAAGGGGAAGAAGACTTGTAGTTGGCCATCATGTCTCGTACTTGATCCCTTTGTTCAGCCAACTTGGTGTCGAGGTAGTCCCTTATACTTGCTTCGTTTTGGGCGAACGTCGATGGCAAGTCGCTCAATGCCTTGAATTGCTCGTTGTAGTCCAAAGATGGATGTTTTGGTGATGTAGTTGTTCGCGTTGTCGTTGTCGTGGAAGACCGGAGATGAAATTCCTTACCTATCCATCACAAGACTCGAGTAGAGGTGAGTAGGAAATGAGATAAACAATACCACCTTACCTTTTCCCAAAGTTGAGGATGTATCCCATTTCACTCAATGTGAGATCAAAGAATAGTGGAATTGGTATCGGACTTGTTCACTCACACCTATCAAGTAAAGCTTATAGTGGAGCTCAGTGAGGATAGTGGCACAAAAATTTGATGCAAAATGTTAGCAAGAGGCAATAATGTTGGAAAAGATTCACAAATTGGCAAGTGAAACAAGTAGACCAATGGCAATATGTGGCACACGGAAACACACACACAGATAGATAAATGGGGTCGTGCAACCAACGAATGAGCACAAAATGTGGAATCCACGGAAAACGCTCGTGTTGCACAACTCAAGAGAGACGCTAGCACGATTGCTCAATAGGCGGATATGACACTTGTGCACAACCTATAAGATGCCAAATGTATGAGCTTTCTATCCCAAGTATGCTATGTGTATGATGTTCCCGATGTTCTTCTCAAGATGATCCAAAATGATCGGATATGACAATCTTATGTGCAATGTGGTATGATGATATGGCTCTTGCTCACGAGCTCTTTGCTCTCATTTTTCTTAAAAGCTTATTCTTTTTTTTGATATGGCCACTTATGCGAAATACACAAACTAAGATAGCAATTGTGTATATGCGGGAACGATCTTGTGACACAAGGGATGATATGATGATACCAAGATGATACCAATATGATATGGTATGTATGCAATGGAAGGTATGGATCACTAATGTGCACAAGTAACGTTGTTGGCAATATTCAAATGGCTAGTCTCGATAGAAAAGTGATGCAAAATGGGCTAGGGGGTTAACAATGTAATGGCAAGAATGTATAATGATGGGATACCACGATACCAATGTGATATGGAGGTTACCGTTCTTGCTTACGGTTAGGGTGTCAAAATGGTGAAGTGGTCGATGTCGATGACGACCTCGTGGCGATGATGAGTGGCTGTGTTTTTGATGTAGATACCAAGATGATGTAGACCCGTCCCTAAGTAGCCGGAACACCTTAGGAAACGGTAAAAAACCGTGAGCTCAAAATCTCAAGGAAAATGTCAAATGGTGGTAGCGGAATGCGTTGGTGGTTCCGAAGTTAGCAATGTGAAAGTGGTGGTGGTGGTTGATGATGAAGCAGCCGTCCCTAAGTAGCCGAAACACCTTAGGAGACTCAAGTCACCACTCAAGCAACCACAAATGCTATATGGAGCAAAAACGGGTTAGGATGCGGAAAGTTATGGTGGTTTTGCGGATGATATGGTGGATGGCCGAGGCAAAGATGCCAAAATTCCAATTTTTTGCTGGAGTAAAATGGTGCTAAAACCAATATGAGCAGCTCGGGCACGTCGCTAGCTTTTCAACGAGCCAAAGAACACTCAAATCGGAGTTCAGGAGTGAAAGTTATGAGTGAAAACGTAAAGTGCACGTGGCTGATTCTGGGGGGGTGCGGGTGCCCGGGGTGGAAGGTGCGGGCACCCGGGGTGGTCCAAGGCAAACAGCCCGGGGGTGCGGGTGCCCGGGGGTTTGGGGTGCGGGCACCCGGGGTGGTCAGCGGGTATGCACGGGGGGTCCGGGTGCCCGGGGTTTGAGGTCCGAGTGCCCGGGGGTGTCGTATTTGGGCAGAAATTCATGGGAAGATGCAAGAAATTGGTGGATTTTGTGGAGGGAAAGGTGGAGATGGATGGTGGAATGCTAGATCCACTTGAAACCAAGCAAATCCATGGATCAAATCCAACAAAATCTCATCAAACCAACAAATCAAAAAAAATTGGGGCTATTTTTGGTGGGGAATTTTTGAAATTGGGGAAGAACACACAAAATTAGGCTAGAAAACACAGAGGGGAGGCTCCAATTTCGTGATCAACGTGGCTCATGATACCAAGATGTTGTAGGGTGGAACCCTAGGTGAAGATCTTTCACGAATTGGAGGGGGAATCCCCAAGAACAAGATGAACACAAGAGAGAAAACAAGAGGAACAATCAAGAACAAGTCCGATCACACATCCACTAGACCAACAAACACACAAGATCCACAAGGTACATGAACAATCAAAGGGAAACAAGATACATGGTAGAGTTCATCCCAATCCTATGAGGAGAGAGGTCTTGATGATCCTATGATGGGGATCCTTCTCCAAGAGGAGATCTTGGCATCCACAAGAGAATCTTCTCCCTTAGGAGGTCATGATCTCCATGAGGAGGAAGATGAGCAAAGCTCTCTCTTTGTCAATCAAATACTTTGCTATCCTCTCAATGAGCTAGGGAAGGGGTATATATAGTCTAGGGACCAAATAAGAGGAGGAGGGGGGATACAAGGGTAATAACCCAAAGAGGCACGCAGGCCCTCGGAGTGGTGCGGGCACCCGGGGTCAAACCGGCCGGGCACCCAGGGCGGGGTTGGTGGCTGGCGCGGGGTAGGTCGAGCACCCGGGGTTGAAGGCCCGGGCACCGGGCGCGGTGGCGTGGCCAGGGAGGGCCGGGCACCCGGTGTCCAGAGGCGGGCTCCGGCCGGCTGGCTGTGGCGCTGGAGGAGGGCAGGCACCCGGGGCCTCAAGCCCGGCACCCGGGTGGCTGGGCTGCTGCTGGCCAAGTGAGGCCGGGCACCGGGGCTGCAGGCGGGCACCCGGGCAGTGGGAGCAGCGCCATGGAGGGCAGACCTCCGGGGCCAAAGTGCCGGGCACCCGGGGTGTCCAGAGCCTCTCCCTCTTCTCTCTTCTCGCTTCTCTCCTCTTCTCCTCGACCGTAGGTGATTGGGTCTTTGTGCTAGCCTCTCCATCATGAACACCTTGAAACCTAATCATGCACAACACCTCCATTTGAGGTAGGACCCAACTCTCAAATGAATTTGAGTGGAACTCAAAGAGGAAAGAGTTCACCTCGGTCTCGATGGTGCATGCACGTGCTCTTGTCGTTGGTCCTCGAGGTGCTTGACGAGTTGAAGTAGAGTCCATGGGGATGGCGTAGGGATGCTCCGCATCAAATACCCAATGGTGTTTTTGGGATAACCTACAAAGTAACCTTTGTCTGCTCTGGGGTCGAGTTTGCTTGGTTGTAAACGTTTTACATAAGCTTCACAACCCCAAACCTTGAGATGCGACACATTGGGTTTCTTCTCGTACCATAATTCAAATGGCATCGTCTCAACAGACTTAGACGGTGCTCTGTTTAATGTATAAGCGGCAATTTCTAGTGTGTGACCCCAAAAATATATCGGTAGATCTGTAAGAGACATCATCGACCTTACCATGTCCAACAAGGTTCGGTTACGTCGTTCCGATACTCCATTTCTCTGTGGAGTTCCGGGAGCCGTAAGCTATGAAACGATTCCATGGTCACTTAGATGTTGGCCAAACTCATGACTACGATACTCGCCTCTGCGATCAGACCGCAGAAACTTAATCTTTTTGTCCCGATGATTTTCTACCTCATTCTGAAATTCTTTGAACTTTTCAAATGTTTCTGACTTATGCTTCATTAAGTAGATATATCCATACCGACTTAAATCATCAGTAAAAATCACGAAGTAGAAATACCCACCCCGTGGGGCTGTGTTCATTGGACCACATACATCACTATGTATTATTCCCAACAATTCACTCGCCCTTTCAGGATGACCCGTGAACGGCGTCTTGGTCATTTTCCCCATCAAGCAAGCTTCACATGTGTCAAATGATTCAAAATCAAAGGACGGTAAAACTCCATTTTTATGGAGTCTTTGCATGCGTTTCTTTCCGATGTGGCCAAGCCGACAGTGCCACAGGAAAGTGGTGGTGGTATCAGCCTTCTTAAGGCGTTTAGCATTCACATTAAAGACATCATTTCCACATTCAAGATTTAGTATGAAAAGGCCCCCAACAATGGGTGCAAATCCATAAAACATATCCTTACAATAAAGTGAACAACCATTGTTCTCAGACTTGTACGAATACCCATCGTGCACTAAACATGACCCAAAGATAATGTTTCTACACAACAATGGAACAAAATAACAGTTACTTAGTTCCAAGATAAATCCTGAAGGGAGACGTAGAGGCATAATGCCGATGGCTTGAGCGGCGATCCCAGCGCCATTCCCGATGCGCATCACGACTTCATTCTTTGCCAGCTTGCGCACACTCTGAAGCCCCTGTATCGAGTTGCAATGTGAGCAACCGATCCGGTATCAAATACCCAAGACTTAGAATTTTCGCAAGCAAGCAAAACGTCAATGACATTAACTCGTATAACAGTTATACCTTTCTTCTTATCTGCCATGTATATCTTGCAGTTCCTCTTCTAGTGTCCAGTGCCTTTGCAGTAAAAACACACAGTTTCAGCCTTGGCTCCGCCCTTAGGCTTGCCTTTCCTTTTGAAACTGGCAGTTTTTTTCACCAGCAACTTTTGTTGATTCTGCAGTCCTATCTCTTTTGATTTGAGCATCGCTTCATAAAGCGAGGTAAGGATCAAATCATTACCAGGTGTCTTTGGAAAATTAATTCCCTGTTCAGCCATACTATCATAATAGTTTGCTATTTTGGCACCTTGTTCGTTTACTAGAGATTCCTTATGTATATTGCATTCTTCCATGGCTTTAGTCATCTATGAACTTTAGCTGAATCATGTTTGTGATATAGAACATTTAGTGCCTCGATCATCTCGAAGGTACCAAGTCATTCATAACGTTTCTGTAGCACAGGATCCATGCAAGATAACATAAGTTCTTTAACAACACCGAAATCATCCTTTCGTGAGTCCAACACGTGGATGATATCCTGAGCCATTTCTGGCATAGGGGAATCACCTAGAGGTTGATCAAGAACATAGTCTTTCTTAGCTTCCCTGAGGACAATCCTCAGGTTATGGACCCAGTCCGCATAGTTGTCTCCAGTCGCAGCTAACTTCTCTTTCTCTAACATCGGGCCTAAGTTGAATGCCGTGTTGCGAGCCATTTGATCTACAACGGAAAACAAAAGTTTCACTTAGACTTTGTTTATAATGAAATTTGCACTAGTGAATAAACATTTTTATTCTAAAGTGTGCTCCCACTCAAATCAATATCTCTCAAAATTGATTATGAGTGACATAGGACCCACATATCCATTCAACGCCATTGAACGAGATGAGCATTGATGGCGCAAAATTCAATCGGTAGGCAAACTTGACGATCACATCTCTATGTGACTCCTATTCATCTTTCGATGGGCGTGTTTCGAGCTCAGGGAGATCCTTCCAGAACGTCAAGACAACCAAGTGATCTTGCTGTGAGGTCTCAACTCACCCGCCTCACACTTCCCAAATCGTTCGTACCCAGGGAGATCCTGCAATACCCCAAAAAGTTAGGTGCCGTGACGGTGCTACACTTGGGAGAACACTAACTACTTGATTTTTTTTGAGAGATCACCATAATAAAAGCGACTAACGCGCAATCAAGAAGGGTGCATCAAGAGGGATAAACATCTCAGGCAATTCATAATAGCATGATATGGTATAGCCTCTTCTGACGGAGAAGTCAAGTATTTCTTCGTCTTCGGCATTCGCGTCGGTGTTCACCTTCGCGAAGATTGCCACCACCTTGTCGATGCACCAGATAATATTGCTATCTGCATAGCGGATAAAATAAATGCATTACATAAGGTTGACACGCAGGTCATTAAAGTGCAATCATATGGCTCCAGCCATCATGCCGAATCATGACACGCAGGTAATGTTAATTACATCATATAGTCATCTCATACATAATCAAATTGAATATGAGCATTGCTATACCACATCACATGCACATCCTACAAAACCAAGTTAGACGCCTCTAATCGGTTTATGCAAAAATTTATTTTACGTGGCTTCTAAGGTTTTGATTTAAACCGCAGCTACCAACGTTTATCATCAAGTATGATTATTCAAGTTGCTAGATTAACATCTCGGGGTGTATGAAACACGAGATAATTAAATCTCGAGCCCCATACTAAACTTCGTCATACGCATGACCCCCGTGCAGATCATATCTGCAATGCCCTTTCATCTGCGAATTTCATCTTTCTTTTGACTATGGCAGAACCCAAAGAACTGATAGCACTTCCATGATCAATCAGGATCACGGATTGCCAGAACTTTGTCAAATTCCACCATGTTGTCTCGAGATTGAGCAAACGCAAATTCTAGGGAAGCAACAAGAACGTCGGCTAACAGATTTCATCTGTCACCCGCATAAATAATTTTCAGCAGTAGATCTCATCTACTCCAAAATTATATTATGTTATACCCATACATCTCCATGCATTCTAGATCGTAACCTGCATCTACGCATAGCACGGCTCTGATACCACTATTAGGGAACGCGATAGAAAACCAAAATTTTCGGTATAGCGAGCACGCCCAGGACCACTATGGAGACTGCATACAAGGTTTGATCTGGTCCATATCGACTTGAAGCGCAGCGGAAGAAGAGTCAGTGTAGATCGTCGGTGCAGATCCTCGCGGCTAGGACTTACAACCTCCCAACCGCGAGGATGTACACCCTCTCCGGACAGCCCTTCGGGAGGCGGTCGGATAGTCCCCCAGATGATGTCACGGACAGCCCTTCGGGAGGACCCTCGAAACTCGGACGGAGACTCGGACAGCCCTTCGGGAGGACACTCGAACAGCCCCTTGGGCAAAAGATCAAAACTACAATCTCTCTATGGGGTTGCACACATACGGTGTCAGCTATCCGGCAGGGCTTCGCCGTCCAGAACTTGTTCCTGCCGGAACCTAGACAGCCTTACGGCTCTACGAAACTCTTTTTGTGGGAGGGAGAGAAGAAGCCAGATAATGCATGGCATGTGTATGAGAGCAAGGGATGAAGAGATGGCAGCCCTCACCTCCTCTATTTATAGGAAAACCAAGGGGTAGTGTGCCTCCACAATTTTACCAAAAACCCCATGCATTAGGTCACACATGAGGGTGTTAATGTCAAAATGGGATGCCATGTGGAGCTCCAAGGAGCTCCACCACCCATGGTCGGCCACCCATGGCCTCCCCCCCCCCCAAATGGGTTCCTTCCGTTGTAAGCCACTTCCTTGTAGAACTTTGACCAAGTCCAAAAAGGTGGCTCTACATAAATATTCCAAAAAGCGCTTTCACTATTCACGACGACATTTTTCAGTGTTCGTTCGAACTGAAATATTTATGTGGGCTAAGAACATTTCCATTACCCACTAAAATTATTTTCAACGCGTTCCGAAACAATTCCGGTTTAGTGATTTTCATCTGCGAAACGCATCTGAAGTGGCTCCGGCAGCTCCGGAACATTTTTGGTTTTATCTCAGAAAATTCCAAAAAGCTTCCAGAATGATTCTGGCACCCTTCAAGAATTATCAGGCATGTGCCGAAACCAATTTGACTTAATAGTATATCCCGAAACAACTTTTCGGTATCATCGAAACTTATCCGATGACCTCTCTCTGTGGTATGATTTCGCTGTCCGAAACCTTTCCGGTGTCCGAAACTTTCTCGGTGATTTTCTCTCAGACTTCCTGTCTAGTATTAAGCAGATAGATGGACCTTAAGCATGTGACCCTATAGGTTCGGTGAAGTATAGACATGACCCGGAACCCCTTCCGATCAATGATCAACATCGGAGCCATGGACACCCATATTTACCCTTATACCCACACGAATAAATATTCGAGCGAACCTCCAGTTGCAGTGAGCTATTCCTGTTGCTTCGTGATATGTCACAAACACCCGAGGTGAGATTTATTGCATCCCTGTGGATGAACAATTTATCCACCATGCAAGTTACCTCGTTACCGGTTTTGTTCTCTTTTCTCGTTTCCGTGTTCTGGCATCCCAGTGATCAAATCACAGGGTGTCTGGCTAGACGATTATGGATACCATAACACCGAGAGGGGCCGAGAATATCTTTCCATCGTCGGAGGAGCAAATCCCAATCTTGAGCTATCTTGTTACTTCCTATACTTTTCTGTGAACCCGTAAGCTGTCGTAATAGCCACCCAGTTACGGATGACGTTTAACAAACCCCAAAGTTCACGAAGCAAGCACGAAGGAACTCGATACTCTCATGGTCTAAGGAATCATGCAAACATTAAGTATCTCAATGATATTATCCATAAACTTGTGACGAAGGTATCTCATAGCATAACATCAATCCGGGTTGATTCAACACAAGCGTTCTAACAACATTGGCCTCAAAGTTGCCGGCATAGTCATGCCCATGATCAGGAAAACAGGATCATCATGCAATACAGCTAGTCTTAGAGGCAAGACTAGGAATAGATTTTACCGTTTGTTATACCACACGTGCATATGAGTTCCCTCCGAGCCTCGTTTTATTTGCAGACTCGAGAATCATTGCAGTTATAGCATGGAATATAAACCTTCATTACAAACCAGGGGATACAAAATAACTGATATTACTGCCTCTAGGGCAAATCTCCTACATCATGGACCTCTCGGTGGTGTACACCAACCACCCGATCTGGGTGGAGCACTCCATCCACATCATGGAGCTGTTGCTTGCTGAGGAGAAGTACAAGGTGGTCGGGTTCAACCTCGAGTACACCCGCGCTCGTGCCATCTCTCGTCCCAAGGCCGTCGTCACCCAGATGTGCGTGTGCCACCACGTCCTCGTCTACCACTACTGCCTGGCCACAAGGCCTTGCGAGCATTTCGCCAGGTTTGTCAACAACCCCCACTACATGTTCGCTACAGTGGACATCACCAACGATGTAAAGGCGCTCGAGAATTCGGGCATCGCCTGCCAGAATCTTGTCGATGTCCAGGACCAATACAAGATCTGGGGCAGCAAGGAGCATGAGAAGGACTCACTAGTTCACCTCGCCGAGGCCAGTATCGACCCCTACTATAGAGACATGAAGGATTCGTGCAACAAGGACAAGCATGCTTGGCACTCGGCTTGGATAGAGAAACTCGACAAAGCTCATGTCATGTACGCGGCCAAGGAGGCGTACACGAGTGACGACATGTGCAGGCGGATCGTTGACATGAGGAAGTGCCTCCTTCCCCAAAACGGCCAGGGATCCAGCCGGAAGCAGAGCAATGGCAAGCGTCGTCGCAACAATAAGTAGATGATTAGATCCTCGTTTCTCCTACTTTAGTATGCATATAATTGCTTACTTTGCTATGTGGAAATGTTATGTGTGTAGTCATTTGTGTAATTGTATGCTTAATTTGTTATGGAAGGCTGTCTTTGTAAGTATATATGTTGATGCTCTGTAGACAGAGCGTAGATGTTGTGCGGACAAAGAAAATCACATCGCACACAGACTAAACAATGGAACCCGTCGGTGATGTTTTCATCAACCACTCACAATTGTATACCAGCAATCGTTTGCTCACAACACACACGGCTTGTTAGTAGTAATCGTCTGTGTTTTTATCGGTCTTCGCACACGTTTCCGATTACAGACCTGTTTGCCTCGTATCACACACATCTTGTTCATTTGAACCATTTCTGCTCTCATGTCTCAACCAAATATTTCATCCGAGTGAACCGCATGCCGTATATCGCACACACATTTGATCTGGCTGACCGTTTCTTTTGTGTTGCCTAATCACAAACAGTTCATCCGAGTGAACCGTATGCTGTACATCGCACACACCTTCATTTGGCTGCCCGTTTCTTTTGTTCCTCCTCATCGCAAACAGTCAATTGAGCTGAACCGTATGCCCTGCATCGCACACGCAACTAAAATCTGAACCGTGTTTGATGCATCCTCTATCGCAAACGTTTTGCACCTTTTTTGACGGTTTTTTTACACCACCATTTGCGATTATGGCATCGCACACAGTTTCGTCGAAGGGTCTCTGATCGTAGTGTCGCGTTATCAGCATCCTGCAGTAGTGAAGCCTCTTTGGAAATAAACATAACAGAGGGTGAGGTGTGGCTATAATCTGGCAATGACAGACCCACTAAAGAAGGAATGAAAGTTATGTGGAGGATTGAGGTGTGTGGCTATAACATATGAATATTTCCTCTCCCATTAATATACATTGGCTAGACGTTAGACTTCAGAGTGAAGTAACCGTATGGTAGCGTAATGTATCAAATAAAAAATCTGGACCTGTGAAATCTTGAACCACGTGTGATACTTTTTTTCGTTGCAATGCATGGGCCGTTTTGCTAGTAGTAAATAAAACATTTAAATAAAAACTTGTCTATTATATATAAAATATTTAGTAAAACGTAAGTTATAAAGAAATTTGTATAGTTTAATGTTTGTGTGTTAATACATACAGACGATGATTAGTAAATAAAAACTTTTAAATATAAACCTATGTATTATATAAAATTATTTAGTAAAATATTTTATAAACCTGATATTATATAAACATGTGTGTTCTATAAATGTGTGCATTACATATTTGGTTTTCAAAATTAAAATTCAAAATATTATTTTAATCATACAAACATTTCAATACTTACAAAGTTATTTGTATAGTTAATGTTTGTATATAAAAATATTCATGATTTAGATTTTAAACTATTAGTCTGGATATTCAATTGTAGTTAATATTTAAATTATTTAATTTTTTGAATATAAGACATGAGTAAAAACTATACACAAGTGAATAAAAATAAATATTTAGTAATTGTTTGTATTCATCATTTTGTAGAATTAAAATATAAGCCACAGGTGTATAATTTTGGATACATTAAAATACTTATTTAATAAAAAATTCGTCCATATTAACTAAATATTTTTTATGTAATACACAAGTTTTTATTTATTTATTTATTTATTATTTACTAATCTTCGTTTGTATGTGTAGTATTTCTGACACAAAAATACTTGAACATAATTTTATTACTTATGTTTTACAAATATCTTTAATTTTTTTATTACTTACATTTTACTAAATATGTTTTAGATAATATATAGGATTAAATTTGCATGGTTTTACTACTAGTCATCGTTTGTATGTTTAATGTTTTTAACACACAAATATTTCAACATAACTTTATTCCTTACGTTCTACAAATGTCTGAGAAAAATAGCACACGCGAAATGGGCGGCAGTATCCACAGCCCACTTAATCTCAGCCCACTTAAGCTCCACATGAATCCTTGTTTAGTATATATAAGTTCGTTATCCATATTCGAGCAGTTGGTCATGGGTTTGGGTCTTGGCGGACCATTTTTTGGTGTTAATTTTTGCATATATGTGCACTACTGTAGTACGGTTTTCTATCAATCAAAAAACGTGAGGGGGTTTTGTGCAAAAATGCGTCGCAGTGGTTTACTTTTTTTCAAATAAAAATATGGGGTGTTCTGTGTAAAAAAACTACATCGCGCCAAGCGCCATCACTCACTGACAGGTGGGGCCATAACATGGTTACGCCCGCATACCGGCGTACACATATTGTGATCTTATTTGTACGCTTGAGTCAAGTTAAGTGACCACAAAACCGTATTTTCAAGGTTCTACCACCAAACTGAACATGCAATTCAAGTCTATGATTCCCGGTAATATTACCACTTGAGGTGTCGGCTTTGTTCATTGTTTTCTTTTTTTTTGACTTTTTTATTTATTTCCATTTTTTCGTGGTTTTGTTTGTGTGGTTTTCCTTGTCTTTGTTTTTATTTTCCCTTTTATGTTTTGTCAACTTTAATTTTCATGCATTTTTATATTATTTGTATTTTAAACAAATACTTTTAAAATTTCGTGAACATTTCTAAAATCCACGTAAATATTTCATAAATTAGCATCAAAGTTTCCAAATAATTCAATAAATTTTCAAAAAAAAAACAATAGTGTCGTCAATATCAGTAAACATTTTTCTGAAATTTCCAAATAAAAGTTTCATCAACATATGATTTTCTATTTTTAAAGCGCTTTTATCAGTATTCAATTTTAAAAAAAAATAAAAAACGAAACGTAATGATAGATAGTGCCGGCCCACTGGTGCTTTTTTTTCTAGGGGCGCCCACTGGTGCTGAGGGTGCGCGACTGGCCGGTGCGCGGAATAGGAGGTCTCAGTACAAGTTCAGCCCAGAATGAATCGAGTGACATGCGCCGACACATCTATAAATAGCCTGTGACGAGCCCAGGAGCCAGTTTTAGCTGGCCCACCGGCCTAAGAGGAGATACACAAACTTTCAAACTAGCCCTAAAAAAACTTTCAAACTGAGAGTATGCAAAGCATGCATACCTACCTGCCATAATGTGCATGGCAGTTCAAGTGGGGATGATCATGCATAGTCATCATCACCAATTCATCACTACTACTATTATTGTGTAGCTTGGGACCAAACCGAACTACCAGTAGTTAGCAACTAAGAAATGACAAAAGTGTAGTGGAGTATTTCCAAGTCATTCCAACACAAGAAAGAGAGTGACAACACACGGCACCAATCATGATCCATTCCACCTAGATTAATTAGCACACAAAATCAATCACGAAGTTATTAAGGGGAGTAAGTTTTTTTTCAGGGGAATTAAGTAAATTCTTTTTTTTTTGCTAGACAGTGACCTAATTAAAAAAAACAAGAATCAAAATGGACCCAACCCAACCCATGCAACTCGTCCATGTCCCCATGTGGTGGGTTCGGCCTTTGGGCCTACTCGATCATTATTCGCTCTAGCTGCCTGCTACTAATTCACATCAACATCATCCACCACAACAACAACGGAAATTATTTTTGCGGGGGAGAAATTTAACACTTATTGGTAACTAAATGTTGCCGTGTGCTTAATGAGATGTAATATATGCGCTTAATTAGCATAGCATATAGTAATAGAATCCGGGCTGATTAACCAGCTTGATCACATAAGAGAATTGACGAGGAAGGAACAAGTGTAGGGTAGCTAGCACAATGCAGAGCTGGATGTCCCAACAACAATATCATCCAAGAAAGCACATTATATTCGCTCCAAGATGAGCTAGCCAGCCAGCCAGCGTATTATACACAAAAGGGCAGGCCAGCAACAACAGCATCGGACCACATATAACAAACATATAAATATATAATAGATGATGAAATGAATCAGTAGCAATATTGCATTGGCTAGGTCAAATCAAGAGACAAGCATAAAGACAATCATCTTCCTTTCTTTCATTCCTCCTAGGCCTGCATTGTATATAGTATATGTAGATTCTTCTCTCCCACACGGAGGAGTGAGTACAAATGGAGCTTCCTTGCAAAAAAAAAAAAAAAAAATGGAGCTAGCAGTCACAATGTGCTAAATAATCAATTAACAATGTCGATCTTGTCTCACAACGGAAAAGAGGGTGCTAATGTGGGAACAATGAGCAATGTACTATGCGAATTTCGCAATCGACCGATCGATGTAGATATTACTGTTAATTAAGCGGTATTTTTTGTAGAAAAAGAATCCATCACAAAAATGCTTCTAGGACTAGCTGCTAGAGTCATGTACCTACCAAATGCTGGTATGGCCTATTGGTATGGTGAGATGGGAGGAGAGAGATGAGGGGGAGAGGTTGAGATGGACATGTCGCTTACTCCTTCCATTCCATTCCATGGTGGTTGGCTTCTCTTTCTGGTTGGGCGGTGCTATCTTTTCTCATTTCTTTTTTTTTTCTTCTTCTTTCCTTTCTTGATATGTGAGGAGTAGGGAGTTCTTCCTTTCTGCGTGCTCTTCCTTCCCATGGTATCTTTCCTGGCACTGCCGTTTCACCTTTCGATCATGGATGGATTGGATGGGCGGCATTGGTCACGAACCGAACGGCGCCCGGTGGGGTGTCCCCTTCCGCCGCCGACCCTGGGGCCGCGCGCCGTTCTTGCTGCCGCCGGCCTCGGCCTCGCTGCCGCTGCCGCCGCCGCCGTCGACGGTCGCCCCGTGCCCGTGCCCGTGCCCATGCGTCTTCGTGTCCACCAACTGCATGCGTGAGGGTGACACGGAGGAGAAACGGATTAAACGTGAACGAACCAATCGGACGAACGGCATTGGCATTGTGCTGTGCCGAAAAGAAAAGAATGATTGAAAGAAGGGAAATATATCATGCAATTTATCTTGAGCGGGCAGAGCAGAAAAGAAGGGTAGGTGTACCTTGCATCCGAGGGAGCAGAAGCGGAAGGGGTCGAGCAGCGCGCGGCCGCAGATCTCGCAGTTGTAGGGAGACGCGGCAGCCTTCCCCGCGGCGGCGCCGGCGCCGCGCGGCTGGGGCCGCTCGTTGAGGAAGAGGACCCTGGCGCTGTTGATGACGTAGGTCTGGACGCCGGCGATGTCGAGGACGTCCTCCACCTCCGTGACGCGCACCACGTCGTGGTAGGACGACCGCCGTATCTGCTTTCCGAGCCCAATGCCGGCCAAGAAACAGAGGAGAGGAGAGGAGGGATCACTCAAAACGCAACCTTTTTTTCCTTTTCCCAATCAATCAATCAACAAGACAAGACAAGAGGAGAGAAGAGAAGAGAAGGAGTGGCATTGGCACCTGGATGACCCGGTGCGACCCGTGGCCGTGGGAGCGGCAGTAGTAGCAGAATGCGGCGGGCGTGGCGTGGCAGTCGATGCAGAACATGTTGCACTCGTTGCGCGGGGAGCCCGGGTGCGCCGCGCAGGCCAGGAAGAAGCGGGTGCCCAGGAGCGCCTCCAGCCAGCCGGGCACGCCGGACCCCGAGCTGTCATCCTCCGACGCGGGCGGCGCCACCCGCCGCATCATCATGCCCACGCCCACGACCAAAAGCGACCCGCCGCCGGGCAATGCCGCTGCGCTAACAAACAGGGGAGAGGGGAGGAGAAGGGGGGAGAAAGAGAAGCAGAAGTAGCGTTTGGTGTTTGGTTTGGTGGCTTCGCTCCTTCCTTGTTCGTTTCCTTGGGCGGCGTGTTAATTGGCGTGCGTTGCCTGGAAAATAATCCTATGCGACCCGGGTCGTACAAGTCGATGGTGAGACCTCCTCTCGTGTGCGACGCGTGGCGACACCAATCTCAAAACAGCAGCCTTCTCGTTCCTCACTTACCCGTTTGCAAATCAGTTTCAATCTCCAGAACCCTTCCAAATTATAGCAGCCGGTGTGATACTCCCGGCTACGCGTCACGTCGCCGCCGGTGAGCTCGTCGATACCGAGCACAACACCCAGCCTGGCGCGTTTCCTCCCGTCGGTGGCCCAACTCACGGCACTGCCCCAGCTACTTTTGTGTTGTAACCAGCAGATGAGAGCTCGCGTTGCAACCAGCAGACATCCTCTGTATACGTACTTGGAGTTATACTTCTGTCAAGATGCAACAAGCAGGTCAATGGGAAGTAGCCATGGACGGAGGGCTGGTGGTTAGGAACGCCGCGAGCGCCGGTGGCTGCCGGGGCGCCGAGGAGCCTGGTCGTGGATGATGGGGAGAGCAGCGGGGACGGAGCTCCGGCGCTTCCGCGACAAAACGAGCTTCCGGCAGCGCCGACGAGCTTCCGACGGGGAGAGCGGCGGCGACGAGCGAGCATGAACGCTGAAGAAGAAAGTGGATTGAGATTTGGTAAATGGGGTAGCGCTTTGAGATTAATTGGAGGAGGATTAATTGGCTGGCTGCGTTGAGATTCGTGTTTGCCAAGTGTCCATCGGTGAACAGGGTCTCACGATAGAAGTGTACGACCCGGGTCGCATAGGATTACTTTCCGCGTTGCCTTCTCCGCTCGCTCGCTCTCCGCTGGAAGAAAATCTTATAAGACCCGGGTCGTACCGAGGCAGTCGTGAGACCCTCTCCCGCGAGCGACGCGTGGCGATTCAAATCTCAAAGCAGCAGCCCCGTCTCGTTCCCCCACCTCCCTGTGCAAATCTTGATTCAATCTCGACGGCCCCCAAGCTGCTTGCCACATCGCCGCCGGCGTGCTCCTCGACGCCAAGCACACCACCCCAGATCGGTACGCTCCATCCCGGTCGGCGGTCCAACTCGCGGCGCTGCCCCAGCTACTTCTTCCCGCCGGCCACGGCGATGTTCCTCCACTCGCAGCGACGCCGGCAAACTACGCGGGCTGCACGCGCCCCTTGGCTACGGCCAAGCTTCTCGCGCGCTGGTGTGTTGATCTCCTTCCATGGCCACCCTCCTCAGGTTGGCTCCATCGGTTGTGGCCTAGCTACTGTACATTGACCTGCTAGCTGCATCTTGTCAAATAACTTCAAGTTCAGAGCATGACGGCTCCCTCTGCTGGTTGCAACACAAGCACATACTGTAACTATGTGCTCTGTCCATTTGCATCATTTATTCTTTTGGATATGCTTGTGCTGAAGTTATTCTCTTATTCATTGACAGAGCATATAGAAGAACCAAAAGGAAGATCATCAGCATGATGGCAAAAGGAAGACAGAAGAACCAAAAATCTGCTGTTGTGCATGCCTCTGTCGATGAAGATTCAGTGCTTTATAGAAATGTCCACGCAATTTGTTTCACTTAACTAGACCAAATAATCAGGAAACTCAAGTCAAGTAGCTTAGTACTGTTGATGCTTTCTTATTTTTCTTTTGAATTTTCTCCTGAGTCAAGATAGGATAGTTGAAGCACATTGGGCTTTTTATTGTATAACTGAATTTGGTGTACATCAGTACATGTGAATAAAAGCTCCTGATATTTGAAGATCCTTATAATTTTTGCAGTGTATAGTTGTTGTTGTCCACTCTTGTGATAATTGTTGTTGTCCACTCTTATAGACCAAACAATCTATAGTTTGCTATTTATTTAATTCCTTTCACTAGTATGTACAGGAGCAGATTTAACACGCACATGTCTTTCTTCAGAAGCACGCGGCCAAGTTTCAGTAAAGAACAGATAAATAGCATCAATCCTTCCAAAAAATCTCTTTTGCCAAATACCAGGAACTTCTATTCACCGTGTACATCAAATTATTTTACACAACAGCAGCTCAAATCACTGGCAAGATGTGCCAACTACAAAAATTTGTACATGTATCAGCAACTCAAATCACTGACAAGATGAGCAAACTACAGAATTTTGTACAAACTACAAAGTTTCTTCCTTTGGCACATTTATCCTTCATCACTGCCAACATCAGCAGCTACCATTGACAAGATGTACCCTTGGTCATCACTGTTGGGGTTGTCTTTGCAGACTCAGGTCAATCCAGCCGCATGTGCCAAGATGCAGCCTGCAGGTGTGGACGGCGGGGGAGCTGGACGGTGGTCGTGGACGGAGCGACAGTGTGCAGCGACGTAACGAGCAGACGAGCTGCCGGCGTTGAGGAACGCGGTCATGGATCGCGGGGGATAGGACTGGGGGCGGCGGCCATGGCCGCGGCCGCGGCGGGCGAGCACGAGAAGCGCCTCAAGGACGAGCTTCTGGGGGCCGAGGAACGCCGGGGAGAGCAGCCGAGGCAGCGAGGGCGAAGGCGGCGGGGGCTGCCGCGGCGAGCGAGCGGAGGAAGATAAGGGGAACTTAGTTTTCGTAGGCCTTGTTTGGATTCGGAATTTTGTTAGTGAAACAGAGGATAAATGGCCTACACGCTTTGAGATTTGCCTTTGCCAAGTGTCCTCATCTCGAGAAGGAGTGGCATTGGCACCTGGATGACCCGGTGCGACGCGTGGCGGTGGGAGCGGCAGTAGTAGCAGAATGCGGTGGGCGTGGCGCGGCAGTCGATGCAGAACATGTTGCACTCGCGGCGCTGGAGTCCGGGTGCGCCAGCAGCGTGAAGAAGTGGGTGCCAGAGCGCCCACCACCGGCACGCCGGACCCCGAGTCATCATCCTCCGACGCGGGCGGCGCCACCGCCGCATCATCATGCCCACGCCCACGACCAAGAGCGACCGCCGGGCAATGTCACGCGCTAACAAACAGGGAGAGGGAGGAGAAGGGAGAAAGAAGCGGGAGTAGCGTTTGGTGTTTGGTTTGGTGGCTTCGCTCCTTCCTTGTTCGTTTCCTTGGGCGGCGTGTTAATTGGCGTGCGTTGCCTTCTCCGCTCGCTCGCTCTCCGCTTCTCTCTCTTTCTTGGATGGATGGATGGTCACGTGCGGCGCGACTGCTTGATTGCTCCCTCTCCCCTCCCAGCACTAGTAGTACTAGTACCAGCACTGTAGAAGAAGTAGAGGTGCTATCTATATATGCAATGTCGGCGAGGAGGTGAAGCTGAGAGTGAAACTGGTCCGTCAAAAAGAGAAAAGCAGAAATTTCCACGAATATCACACTCACCGATGTGGATTCTTCTTCCCATCCTTCCTTGTAGCAGTAGCGGGTCATGGTCGAGGGAGGGCCGTGTGACCTTGATTGGACACCGATCCCTATGCTATGCATCTTCTCCTCCTTCTCCTATGTCACACACACACACACACACACACACACACACACACACACACACACACACACAGAGGTTTCGAGTGACAATCTGACAGAAGATGCAGTTGGTGTGGCATGGACCGCTTCGCTGCTAGGCAGGCCCAGGCCCAGGCATACAAAGTTGCTTTGAGGTTGCCGTAAAGCGAGCTAGCAGTTCCATTCATTCCTTCATTCAGCTAAGCAAAAGCCAAGATGCATACAGTAATCAGGTTAAAAGGAAACGGAACTAGTGGCTATCTTTCAGGAGGATTTGTCGGGTTTCTCTCTTTCTTTCTTTCCAGTAATCACATTCCACATGCTGCTTTGCTCATCCTTGACGGAAGCCGATGCTTCCAAGCAAGCAGAACCAGCTTGCTCCGTTTGTCCATTCATGCCTGCCTTCCTCTCGCGCAAGCTGTCTCTTCAACAACTTGCATGCTCTAATAACAATTTTCTTTCCTTGATTTTTTTTCTCTTTTTCACTATGTGCATCCACTAAGGCAGAGGCTGCGGGTTTCAACCTCCTTTTGGCCTCGTTTGATGGAAGAGGTTTGAAGAGGATTGGAGGGGGAAATCCCCGCAGGGGCCAGAATCCCCAGAGAACCCCATCAGCCCATTTGATTCGCAGGGATTAAACGGGCCAAACCCCTCCAATCCCCATCAATCCCTCCCGACCCACGCGGCTCAACAGCCTCGCGTAGCCCCTCGCGGAACGAGAACCCCGCCGCCTCGCAGCTCCTTCACTGCCGCCGCTCATAGCAGCTTCTCCAACGCGAGACGGGAGGAAACGACACTACCCAATCCTCTGAAATGTTGTGGTTGGAAGGGAATTGAGGATTCAAAGGGATTTTAGGGGATTGGGTGGAAGAGAGGGATCCACCCAATCCTCTGAAATCCCCGTCTCCTTTGGAGCTGAAGATCCCTCTGTACCAAACGAAGCCTTCAGGAAAAAAAATCCCCTCTCTTCCTTTAGGGTTAATTAGTGTGCACTTTGATTCAGGATGTTTAATCACAAAGGTTATTTTAGGAGGTGTGTATGAAAATATAGTGTTGTAATCGAGATCACGAATCACCCTAAGATATGAGGATCATTTTTGGACTAATTGAATTAACGCCGGCCACTACTAGCTACCTGCTGATGCTGCATCGATCGTCATAATGAATTCCACTCATGCATGCTGACTGTATCTCTATTTATATGTGCATAACACAATACAACACAATAAGGGCAACATCAATATGTGACACCGGCCGCCCGACTGATAAATATAAAGTGAAGCTGACCCATCACCACATCTTTTTTCTTTATAATTAACAACATCCACAGTCAGGCTGGGCAAATTCCGTTCAAGAATTAGGCAATTACGCGATTAATTTCAGAATATTAATCATGATTAAAACTATTTTTTTTTTAAACGAGGCAAAAGATTTGACATTTTGAGAGAAGTTTTACAGTGGAAGGCTGGAGGCCAGAATACAACACGTTACTCTCGCGGCATAATGTTACTCAAATATTTTTCTCCCGCAAAGCTCCAAAGTGAGAACTCCTCTTTGATCGTAGCGACCAACACTCCCACCGGAATTGTAGTGTTGCGGAAAACTCTAGCATTACGTTCCTTCCATATTTCCCAAGAGATGAGCATCATCAATGAGACAAGAGGCCATCTCGACGGAGTTTGCTTTGTGGCATTCCGACTCCACCAATTTTTAACTGAGTCCAGAACAACCCACTCGTCGGGCCGTACATCATGAAGTGCAAGCCAGGCTTTGATCATGCCCCAAACTCGAATGGTGTGCTAACATTGGAAAAGGAGGTGGGCCGCCGATTCCTGGACTTGTTAGCACAGCGGGCAGACATTGCAATTCGGCCACCGACGGCGGTGCAGTCTGCCAGCCGTCCAAATTCTATTGTTGATAACAAGCAAGCAAAAAATTTACACTTTGGGGGCGCCCAGTTCTTCCACACATTTTGATTCATATCCGTGTCCACCAAGCCAAGGAAATGAGCACTGTATGCCGGGGTTGCGGAGTAATCTCCATTAGTGGTGAGTTTCCAAGTGATGGAGTCTGGCCTGTCCGGGTTTAACTGGATGTGGGTGAGTCTTTCCCAAAGCGCAACAAACTGGACGATGTGCTCAGAGGAGATGCCCGAGGCAACATTCACCTGGGAGATCCAGTAGCCATTAAGCAATGCCTTATGAATGGAAGAATTCTTCTTTTTGGAGATGTCGTAAATTTTGGGACCAATATCTTTTGGCCTGATTGTTGGAAATATGCCCTAGAGGCAATAATAAAGTGGTTATTATTATATGTCCTTGTTCAAAATAATCGTTTATTATCCATGATATAATTGTATTGACCGGAAACTCAAATGCATGTGTGGATACATAGACAACATGTCCCTAGTAAGCCTCTATCGGACCAGCTCGTTGATCAAAGATGGCTATGGTTTCCTAGTCATAGACATGAGTTTTCATTTGGTAGCAGGATCACTTCATTAGGAGAATGTTGTGATGGACAAGATCCAAACTATGAACGTAGCATATGATCATGTCAAGTTTATCGCTATCGTTTTCTGCATGTCAAGTATATGTTCCTATGACCATGAGATCATGCAACTCACTGACACCGGACGAGTACCTTGTGTGTACCAAACATCGCAACGTACCTGGGTGACTATAAAGGTGCTCTACAGGTATCTCCGAGGGTGTCTATTGAGTTGGCATGGATCAAGACTGGGATTGTTCACTCCGTGTGACGGAGAGGTTTCTCAGGGCCCGCTCGATGATACAGTATCACAATGAGCTTGCAAGCAATATGACTAATGTGTTAGCCACGTGATCTTGTATTACGGAACGAGTAAAGAGACTTGCTGGTAACGATATTGAACTAGGTATGGAGATACCGATGATCAAATCTCAGGCAAGTAACATACCAATAGACAAAGGGAACTGCATACGGGATTAGCTGAATCCTTGATATCAAGGTTCGGCCGATAAGATCTTCATAGAATATGTGGGAATCTGTATGGACATCCAGGTCCCGATATTGGTTATTGACCGTAGAGGTGTCTCAGTCATGTCTGCATAGTTCTCGAACCCGCAGGGTCTACACACTTAACGTTTGGTGACGATATAAGTACAATTGAGTTGTTATGGTGGTTACCGAAGGTTGTTTGGAGTCCCGGATGAGATCCCGGACATGACGAGGAACTCCAGAAGGGTCTGGAGGTGAAGATTGATATATTGGACAAAGGGTATTGGAGTCCAGAAGTGTTCCGGGGGTACCGGGTGACGACCAGCATGACCGAAAGGGGTTTCGGGGGGCCCGACATGTGTTGGGGGGCCTCATGGGCCAAGGGGAGGGGGCAAACCAGCCCACTAAGGGGTTGTGCGTCCACCTCACCCTTTCCCACGTAACCAGGAGAGGTGGGGCGCCCCCTCTAGGGTTCCCTCCACCTGGCTTGGGGCGCAAGACACCCTAGGGGGCGCCTCCATCTGCCTTGGCTACCGCCCCCCTAGATGGGATCTAGGGGCGCCATCCCTCCTCCCTTCCGCCTATATATAGAGGGGTAGAGGGAGGGCAGCCACACCCATCTATGCCACGACGTTGTCCTCCCTCTCCCTTGTAGTCCTTCTTCTTCTCCGTGAGGCTTGGCGAAGCCCTGCTGAGATTTCTCCACCACCACCACCACCATGCCGTCGTGATGCCGGAGGACTCGAGCTACTACTTCACCATCTCTTGCTGGATCGAGGAGGTAAAGGCGTCATTAAGCCATACATTTGTTGAACGCGGAGGTGCCATCCATTCGGCACTTGATCAGGAGTTCGTGGGACGGATCATGATTGGATCGCGAAGACAATCGACTACATCAAACACGTTTTTAACGCTTCCGCTTAGCGATCTACAAGGGTATGTAGATGTAATCTCTCCTCTTGTGGATTTTCATCTCCTAGATCGATCTTTGTGAGCATAGGAAAATTTTTGTTTCCCATGCAACGTTCCCCAACACTGATGCCATCTAGCCAAGCTGACTCATAGAAAGTGGCACGAAGACCATCGCCCACCTGAACCTTGGAGGCTGACGCGAAGATGTTCTGATCATTCTTGTCGCAAGGGGTGCCCAAGCCCGACCAAGGCTTGACCGGGTCCTGCTAGTCAAACCACAACCAACGGATACGAAGTGCGGCCGCAAAATTTTGAAGGTTTAGGATCCCAAGACCACCATGCAGCTTTGACTTGTGATGACCCACAAGTATAGGGGATATATCGTAGTCCTTTCGATAAGTAAGAGTGTCGAACCCAACGCGGAGCAAAAGGAAATGACAAGCGGTTTTCAGTAAGGTAATCTCTGCAAGCACTAAAATTGTAGGTAACAAATAGTTTTGTGATAGGATAATTTGTAACGGGTAACAAGCAATGAAAGTAAATAAGGTGCAGCAAGGTGGCGCAATCCTTTTTGTAGCAAAGGACAAGCCTGGAAAAATTCTTATAATGAGAAAAGCGCTCCCGAGGATGCATGGGAATTATCGTCAAGCTAGTTTTCACCACGTTCATATGATTCACATTCGTTACTTTGATAATTTGATATGTGGGTGGACCGGTGCTTGGGTGCTGCCCTTTCTTGGACAAGCATCCCACTTATGATTAACCCCTATTGCAAGCATACACAACTACAAAAGAAGTATTAAGGTAAACCTAACCATATCATGACACTAGTGGATCCAAATCAACCCCTTACGAAGCAACTTATAAACTAGGGTTTAACCTTTTGTCACTCTAGCAACCCATCATCTACTTATTACTTCCCAATGCCTTCCTCCAGTACCAAATAATGGTGAAGTGTCATGTAGTCGACGTTCACATAACACCACTAGAGGAGAGACAACATACATCTTATCAAAATATTGAACTAATACCAAATTCACATGACTACTAATAGCAAGACTTCACCCATGTCCTCAGGAACAAATGTAACTACTCACAAAGCATATTCATGTTCATGATCAGAGGGGTATTAATATGCATTAAGGATCTGAACAAATAATCTTCCACCGGATAAACCAACTAGCATCAACTACAAGGAGTAATCAACACTACTAGCAACCCATAGGTACCAATCTGAGGTTTTGGTACAAAGATTGGATACAAGAGATGAACTAGGGTCTAAGAGGCGATGGTGCTGGTGAAGATGTTGATGGAGACTGACCCCCTCCCGATGAGAGGATTGTTGGTGATGACGATGGTGATGATTTCACCCTCCCGGGGGGAAGTTTCCCCAGCAGAACAGCTCCGCCGGAGCCCTAGATTGGTTCTGCCAAGGTTCCGCCTCATGGCGGCGGAGTTTCGTCCCGTAAGCTTGCTTATGATTTTTTCCAGGGTAAAAGACTTCATATAGCAGAAGATGGGCACCAGAGGGCTGCCAGGTGGCCCACGAGGCAGGGGGCGCGTCCTGTAAGGGTGGGCGCGCCCCCACCCTCGTGGACGGTGGGTGGCCCCCCTCGGGTATTTCTTCCGCTGAATAATATCATTAATTCCAAAAATGACTTTCATGGAGTTTCAGGACTTTTGGAGCTGTGCAGAATAGGTCTCCAATATTTGCTCCTTTTCCAGCCCAGAATCCTAGCTGCCGACATTCTCCCTCTTTATGTAAACCTTGTAAAATAAGAGAGAATAGCCATAAGTATTGTGACATAACGTGTAATAATAGCCCATAATGCAATAAATATCGATATAAAAGTATGATGCAAAATGGACGTATCAACTTGCAAACTTGATCCCAGTTGACCTTACATTTCCCACCCGTGACCTTGTCGCCACTAGCCCAGAAATAAGCACGCCGGAGGGCATCTATGTTTTTCATAATTTCAACTAGAAGATTTAGAGCTGCCATGTAATAGATGGCGATGGCCATGATGACAGACTTAACAAGAACCATCCTTCCAGGGGCTGCAACATGCTTTCCCATCAAAGGTGTGAGCTGGGCCGCAATCTTGTCTTCTAGAGGCTGGAAGTGAGTTCTCTTTAGATGCCTCACATATAATGGTAATCCAAGATACTTCATCGGGAAGGTGGTTCATTGAGCCGTAAAAGATTGAAGAATATCCGGAAGGTCCACATTGTCACATCTAATTGGGGCCAACAAGCTTTTGGAGCAATTAAGGATAGTATAACCGCTCCTAATCCCTGCCCTCACAACGATTAAGGGTTTTCGACCGTCTGTTTTCACAATTTGAACGTTGTTGGACGCCAGATCTCTCGTGTAGAACCATCTCTCCCGCACTGATCCAGCTATCCTGTGGGCTACTGCTCTATAGGCTGAAACAAAGCCTTATGGTAATCTGGGCCCTCGGCCAGCCCATTCCAACCAACTCAAGGTGATGCGTCGCGGTTCGCTAAAGGGTCCATCGACGAGGGATGCAGCCGCACCCCTATCACCGCCGCCGCGCCTCGATCGCAAGCGCAACCCCAATCCCCACCGCCGCGCCCCGGTCTTCTCCACCTCCCGTATTCCGGTCCTGCCCCAATCCCCGTCGTCATGGCCAGATTCCCGATGTTGCTCCTGGATCACGCCGCGTCCAGGTCATGCACCTTCCTTTTCCAAGGAGGGTGATGCCTCCTAAGACGGCGGCCATGCTTCCACTCTCTGGACGCAGCATGGCCATTGATGTGACCAAAGGCCAGCGCGAACAGGAACCGAAAAGCCTCCTCCTGCAGTAGCAGAGGCAATTGGGATGGAGCCGCCGCCACCATCCCCCCCACACACTGTTTTCTCAACAACTTCACTATTGCCTCCTATCTCTCCCGGTTCTCACTTGTAGGTGGTGTGCTTGTACAACTAGATAATTTTAAGGACTAACATCCCCTGCTTGAGAAACTATGCCCTGACTGAATTAGTAAGAACTATAGTATTTCCGTCCAATTGATTTGGATCGATCCATGGCGATCTGTTTGTCTGGGGCTTCCTATCTTCATGATGTTCTCTTCCCTGCTAGGGAAATGGAAATTCTCTTTTTTATCTGTATTATTGATTCCTGTACCATTTGCTTTTAGGGTCGGATCCGATTATGGGTGTGTTTATTTATCATTGCTTAGTGTTTCTTTTTTGTGCACCATATGTTTTTCAGAGCATCAACCTAATGGAGGTCGAAGGGTGATTTAGGAAATGATTGTGGTGGTCTCAGGGACATCAGGCCAAAGGTAATCGAGTGCAAGTGCAATTTATTTTATTGTATTATTTATTTCATATGAAATCCATATTATTTATAAGGACCAACAAAAATGATGGCATGATAGATAGACAATGGCTAGGTAAAAGGAAGGAATCCCAAATAGATGACCTACTGCTATTAGGTGGCCATGATAGAATTTTTGAAGAAAACACGAGTGACTATCCACTTATCTGCAATCTCTCATTTTTAATTTGAATTATGCATGTTCATAGTTATTCAACTGATGACATGATAATCTTCAGGTAGACTTCCAGAAACAATGAAGTGATATTTGTATGCAAAGTGTAGATTCTGGATGCTAATGTTTTTCCTTTTGGTATTGGTTATTTGTAGTGCTACTCTTATTTAACCCATGTGACCATATTAATAACTTTCTGGTAAATCTGATATATTTTTGCAATTTTAGCCATGTAGGAAGCTGTCGGATTTAGGTATCCGGCAACCCTTGAGAGGTTTGAACTCTAGGGTGCGTGCGGAGATCTCCACCTGCCTATCCTGCCTACTCGCGATCCTCCTAAGCCTAACGCGTCGAGCTCAAAGAGACACAAAGACACATAGATTTATACTGGTTCGGGCCACCGTTGTGGTGTAATACCCTAATCCAGTGTGGTGTGGTGGATTGCCTCGAAGGGCTATGGATGAACTGGTACAGTGGATGAACAAGCCTCAGGAGGTGAGGTGTTCTAGTGTGGTGCTCTACTTGTTCTTATCTCGTCTCATCCCCCTCTCTATGGTGGTGGCTAGTCCTATTTATTGTGGCCTTGGTCCTCTTCCGAAATATGTGCGAGAAGGGATCCCTCAACGGCTGGATTTGAAAGGGGACAAGGAGTACAGTCTATCCTGACAAAAGCAGTCTTTGCCTGCGAAAAGCCTCTGGTCGTGACGCTGCGGTGGGCTCGTTGATGACCTCCGTCCTGACGTCCTCGCGGTCTTGGTGTCGTTGCACCAGAATGGAAACCTTTGGCTGATTCCTCGGGACTCCGCGCCTGTGGCTTGCCTTCCTTGCACCGAAGAGGAAACCTGTTCTCTGTGCCCGCCTGGCCTTGGTCGTCATGGCTCAGGTCAGCTGAGCCTCGTGAGGTAACCTGCATAGAACTCTCCGCCCCTCAGGAGCCCTCCTGAGGAGGCCAATTCCTTCGGGGGTCTTGGCGTTGTCTGCCTTGCGAGGCTTGGCCCCTCGCGAGGGTCTTGCAGCGTTGGTGTTAAAGCTGGGCCGTACCAGGCCGTCGATGGAGCCACGTGGTGGGCCGTAGGCAGGCAGGGCTGGATACCCCCGAATCCAGGACACCGGCAGTAGCCCCCGGGCCCAAGGTGCGCTCGGACTTGGCTTCCAGGCGAAGCCAAAGGGCAAGGGTGGAGCGCCGCGGGCCCTATCAGCCTGCAGCCTTGAAGACATGTGGCAGTTGATGGGATGTAGGCGTCTCCACTTCCCCACGCTGCCTTGATATCCAGCAAACCTAGCAGCCGCCCGTTGTCAGTGCAGCCCACCCTTCGAAAATTGTCATGCTTGGCTCTTGTTTCCTCCTTCCCTACCTTGCTGCCATGTCCATAGATCTGACGCCAGCGTCTTGCCCTCTTTTAGTAGTCGCCATGGCCCCCAAGCCGAGGAAGAAGAAGGGGAATCCGCTCGCCCCGGCCGGTCCTCCGCCGGCCCTGGAGCCAGCCCTTGAGCAGTCAACGGTGATCAATGAGGAGGGGCTGGACAAGGTTTGCCCTGTGCTCGCCGCCGATTCCAATGAAGGGAGGGCGACGGCTGTTCACCCTGCATCTTGGCAAGCCAGAGAGATGAGCGCCACCAAGATCCCCATCTATCTCCAAGCTCTTCTTGCTGGGCTGATTCCTCCTTTCTTCCCTTTCTTCAACACTGTGATGTCGCATTACTAGATCCATCTGCTGCATCTGGATCCCCTCTCTGTTGTCCTTCTCGCCATCTTCGCCTTCCTCTGCGAGGCCATGGTGGGCATCACTCCCTCCGTGGCCTTCTTTCACCATTTCCTCTTGCTTCGGTTGGTTGGCGCCCGCCAATGCTCTGGGTGCATGACCTTCAAGGCCGCGGCCACGACCGCTAGTTCGGGGATTGACTTCAAGCTCTCGCCTGTCGCGAAGGGATTCCGGAAGCAGTGGCTCCTTATGGACGCCCGCGTGTTCAGGCCCCTGCTCTTGATTCCTGAGTCGCCGGCCTCGCCTAGCTTCGGATGGTGCCATAAGAAGCTCTTCGACCGGCGTCTTGCTTTCGTCTGGAAGAGATGGGCGAGGCTCCAGGAACTGGAGGTGACGGCGCCAATGGTGGTGAAGGAATTCATGAAGCAACACATTGCTCCCCTCCAGCACCATTCTCGCCCGATGTGGGACTTCACAGGCGCCAAAGATCCGATGAGGCTACAGAAGCCGTCGCTTGCTGCTGATACCTTGGGCATGGTGCTCAAGGTTTTGACTGGCGAGTCCGAGCCTGCTGACCTTCTGGGGGGTGGCTGCCTTCTCTATCTGTGCTCGAACAAGGCGGTCTTCGCAAGGAAGATGCCTCTGTTCGATGAGTGGGGGTTGCTTCCCAAGGGCATTGAGGGGCCCCGCGAGAACCCCGTCTTCGTGGCTCGTCTCTTGATCGACCATGACGCGTGTGCCCCGAGTGTGGAGGCAGGGGGCGCGTGCCTCCATCAGCTGTCAAGGGCCCCTCCGAAGGCCTGGCCCTGTTAGAGGCTCAGGAGTCCGAGGTTTATGGGGCCCGGGAAGGAGCTGCCGCAGAACTGGTGCAACTGCAGGCTCCGGAAGCAGGAGCTTCTGATGCCTGGGACGATGGCTCCAGAGTGGCTGTTGACAGCGAGGAGACCACCAACGGCCCGGAGCCGTGAGCCAGAAGGTCTCGCCGGGTGCCTCCACTCTTGGGACCCCCGCTCCATATACCACGCCGAGCGCTCCCCCTCCCGACGATCGCCCGCCAGGGTATGGTCGGCGCCGCCTGTGCCCCGAGTCGCTCCTGAAGAGGAAGAGGTCCCTGTGACGCAACGACGGCACCCATCGGCCGCTAAAGCCGAGGAGATACGTTGTTGCAAATCAGTAAGTATCTTTGCTCTTGACCTCCTAGCGCACTGCGTTTTCTCATGGCTGAGGTTTTGCAGGGCCTCCACAAGGGCAAAACCTCGGGAGGCAGGCACCCCCAAGGACTCTAGCTTGACGCATGCGCGCAGCCCCCAGCGCCCCGAGCCTGCACAGGGTGTGGGACCAGCTCCATCCAACATGATGCCGCGAGGGTGCCTCGGAGCCGGGCCCCATGTTCTCTCCCCCCGCGACTCTGTCCGTGAGACAAGGGGTGCACCGGTGATCCTTCCTCTTGTAATTGCCGGCAGGGGGTTGCCCTCTGGGCAGCCTTCGTTTTCAAGCTGTGGGGCTATGCCAGCCAGCCCCCGACCGGGGACTGGCGGAGCGCCCAGTGCCTCCCGAGCGACCTCCAGAGCCGGCGAAGATCTTGGCGATGAGCTCGCGATTGCTCATGGGCGTAGGGCGGTGCGCTTCGGGCTCTTCGGTGAAGCGATGCGTGTGATGGTCCATCTTGGCGGGGAGCTTGCCAACATCGACACCAGGCTTGAGGCAGAGAACCGCCACCTGGAGGATGAGTGGCAGCGGCTGAAGGTGGCCATCAAACTTGGGAAGCTTCAGTGTGACGAAGCCGAAGCGCGCACGGCGGCTTCGCTTGCGGCTTCCCGCGAAGCTTGCGCCCGCGCCATGGAAGAGGTCGAGGCAGCCAACCGCCGCCGTGAGGCAGCTGATGAGCAGGAGCGAGATCTTCTGTCTTCAAATGGGGCCCTGCAGCGCGAAGTCGAGGAGCGTCACGCCCTGCTGGCCTCCTCACCAGGCGAGGTGGCCCTTGCCGAGGCGGAGCTCCTGAGGCACCATGAAGAGTTGACGCTGGAGGCCGTGGAACACAGCTTGGCACTGGAGAGGCTGGAGGTGAGAGAGCGACAGGCCGCCATGGCT
The DNA here is from genome assembly GCA_021437245.1 of Aegilops speltoides. Lineage (NCBI taxonomy): Eukaryota > Viridiplantae > Streptophyta > Magnoliopsida > Poales > Poaceae > Aegilops > Aegilops speltoides. The sequence goes on from CM038147.1 coordinate 257,722,296, forward strand.
GAGGACACCGTCGCCACCTGAGAAGCTCAGGTCCAGGTGGAGGTGGAGAAGAGGGTGGCGAAGGAACGTGCTGAGCTGGATGGAAGGCACTGCCTGGACCTGGAGCTACTTAAGGCTGAGCTTGAGTGCCGGACCTCCGCCCTGAAGACCGAGCTGCAGGCTATGGAGCAGCGTGAGAGCACTGCCCGAGGAGCCCTGACTTCCTCCGAATCTGCCCTAGATTCTGCCCGTGCCGAGATGTCCTCTCTCCAGAAGCAAGACGAAGACACCTCCTCCCTCCCGAAGAAGGCTTCGAGTGAAAAGTGCCGCCGCTTGACATTGGAGCGCGAGCACGGCTCCATGCTCCAAGGTCTGCGCGTCAGAGCCAACAATGCCTTGGGTGCCATTTGTGACGAGAGCGCTCCTCACCCGCATGAGAACAACTATGCCAGCCATCTCCGCTTCTTTACTGATGTTGTAACCCGCCTGGGAGATCAGGCTGCAAAAGCTCACCATCTTGTTGAGGAGAGGAGCCAGGGCCTCCTCGGGCGCGCGCTCTCGCACATCTTCAGCAACCTCCTGAACCTTTACTCCCACTTTGATTTCGGTACCGTGCTAGCCCCCGTGCCCGCGGCCACCCATGTCAAGCTTGCCAAGTGGGTGGATGGCCATGTGGATGCCTTGGTGAAGGAGATGACTCCTGAGGATGACACGGCTGTGCTCGCGGCCGAAGGAGCTGGTGCGGGTGGCGATGACGAGGAGAATGGCAGCTACATCACAAGCAGCGTGGATGGGAGAGACGAAGAAGGCGCTTCCAGCTAGGCCTGTGTTTCTTTTGCTTTAACCTGTATAACAAAAACTTGAACGCATTCTTGTGAGAGCATTTTGAAAAGGGGGTGCCCCTTATGATGTGTGAGATCGCTAAGTGCTTTTGAAGTGACACCCGGAGCGGGGCCCCGCAGTGCCACAGGTTGCTGAGCAAGGTAGTTGTTTATGACTTATCTTGGGTTTCGGGGGTCTTGAGTGGGGCATGGCATCGCGGCCGAGCCCCTTCTCCTGAGGTGAGCCTGCTGCGGGCTCGCGAGGTTCTGTACCTCCCAAGGAGCCTGCTGGCCTGCCGTGGAGTGCCTCGTAAGGAGCCAACTGCCAGATTGTGGCGAGGTGGGCGCGCGGGGCGGCAGCACCTTCGAGCCCCCAAGTGGAGCGATCGGCACCAGCGTGTACACCGTACCCAGCCCCCGCTCGCGAGGCGCTTCGAGGGCAGGGTAGCGGTCACGAGCTTCCAAAAAGAACGCAAGAACAGAAAGCAAGAGAGCGGCATGAAACGAGAAAACTCCCCCCATTTTTATAAACGCACGAAAGACAGACTGCTGCAAAAAGTCGACAAGAAAATACCAAAAGGAGGCAAAAAGCAGACAGCCGCGTCCGACGCCTAGCTAGTCTTCAGTCTTCAATCTTCGGTCTTCTCAGCAGCGCCGAGCTAAGTGCTTCCAGTGCTTGGGCATAGTTATTGGGGACAGTGTCGACGACGAGCGTGGAGCATGGTGCTTCCACTAGGACGTGGGTGGGAGCCCCCGTGAGGCCCCAGGGCAGCACTCAGGAGACTCCGGAGCGTGTACAGCCCCACTCATTATTACGTGAGAGTGTCACGAGTGGAGACCTTCACAGGCCCGAGCCTTGCTTCATGTCGCCTGACGAGGACCCCTCCGTGCGCCACCCCTGACCACCGTTGGGGAGACCGAAAACCAGGACAAGACCAAGGGGCCAAGAGGACGCTGGCGGCATCCTCGGCGACCGGAGGCCCCCCGCCGAGGAGAAGGGCTTGCCGACGCCTTCCTCGGCAGGGAACCTACCTCAAGGCAGGACCCTGCTCCATGCAGCGCGAGGAAGGCCCTGCCGCTGGGCTTCCGCCGCGCTGCTCCCAACGTCCTTCGCGCTCCTGAGGGGGGTCCACCGTCCTGAGGGTCCTGGTGGCTGCTGCGTCCTGGTTCACCTGTGATCCATGATCACTGTAAGCGTGCCCCTGCGGCGTTAGCTGTACCCAGAGGCTGCCGCCGTTGGAGATGTCGACAGGGCTTGGTGGTGGTTCGAAGGAGAGCTCGGCCTCGTGTATGTCCAGCGCCCAGCCTGGAGTGGGGGATTGGCTGGGGCCCTCTCCCAGCGCGTGCGTTGGATCCATCGCGACGGGGACGTAGGCTTCCGGGCAGTTCGCACTAGAGGCGCCGCCTGGCCGCCTAATGTTCCCGCTTTCTTCTGCCATCCTCTAGTCCTGTTGGCCAGGGGCCGGCACTCCAGCGCGGCCCCTGGTGGTATCGCCTGAAGCAGCCCCATGCCTAGGGGGTACGTTCGGGATGGCGCGGGCTGCTCCACGAGGCTGGTCAGCGTCGAGAGGCTCTCCATGGCCCCTGGGAGGAGGTGCGCGGTTGTGTCGGGAATGAGAGCCTGCCCCCACCACCGCCTGCAACATGGGGAGAGTGCAGAACGGCGTCGCCCCCTGCATGCTGCATCCAACAGCTCGACGACCTGTTCCAGCAGGGCGTCGTGGCCGCTTTATAGCAACTTGCATCGCAAGAGCTCACGGGCCACGATGACCGCTGCCCGCATGTTTGCTTGTTCCCTGCGCGAGTGCGGAGCGGTTGCTGCAGCGTAGTTCATAGATCGCGCGGCTGCGCGGCTGTGGCGCGGCGCTAGTGGAGAAGGTTGCGCCGCACACCCCCCGCGATCGGTCGCCCCTGGCGAAACGCGGGTCGCAAGCAGGGCAGAGTGGAGGTCTTCTTCATCGGCGGGCGCTGCCGACGAGGCCTGGACGACCCAGTGCTCGACATGCGCTCGCGGGGTGTCGGCCATGGTGTTGGTGGAGAGGCGGAGGACTGTTCGACGGAAGAGAAGATCCGACGCACCCCTACCTGGCGCGCCAAATGTCGGATTTAGGGATCCGGCAACCCTTGAGAGGTTCGAACTCTGGGGTGCGTGCGGAGATCTCAACCTGCCCAGCCTGCCTACTCGCGATCCTCCTAAGCCTAACACGTCGAGCTCAAAGAGACACAAAGACACAGCGATTTATATTGGTTCAGGCCACCGTTGTGGTGTAATACCCTAATCCAGTGTGGTGTGGTGGATTGCCTCGAAGGGCTATGGGTGAACTGGTACAGTGGATGAACAAGCCTCACGAGGTGAGGTGTTCTAATGTGGTGCTCTACTTGTTCTTATCTCGTCTCGTCCCCCTCTCTATGGTGGTGGCTAGTCCTATTTATCGTGGCCTTGGTCCTCTTCCCAAATATGAGCGGGAAGGGATCCCACAACGGCCGGATTTGAAAGGGGACAAGAGGTACAGTCTATCCCGACAAAAGTAGTCTTCGCCTGTGAAAAGCCTCTGGTCGTGATGCTGCGGTGGGCTCGTTGATGACCTCCGTCCTGCCGTCCTGGCGGTCTTGGTCTCATTGCACCAGAATGGAAACATTTTGCTAATTCCTCGAGACTCCGCGCCTGTGGCTTGCCTCCCTTGAAGCAAAGAGGAAACCTGCACTCTACGCCCGCCTGGCGCCTGCCTGGCCTTGGTCGTCATGGCTCATGTCAGCTGTGCCTCGTGAGGTTACCTGCATAGAACTCTCCGCCCCTCAGGAGCCCTCCTGAGGAGGCCAATTCCTTCGGGGGTCTTGGCGTTGTCCGCCTCGCGAGGGTCTTGCGGCGTTGGTGTTGATGCTGGGCCATACCAGGCCGTCAATGGAGCCACGTAGTGGCCCGCAGGCAGGCAGGGTTGGATACCACCGAATACAGGACGCTGACAGAAGCATTTACCGAGTACATTAACAAGTAATATCACACAACATTTGGGGCATCACAACAGGTTTAAAGAACATAACTCCGATGAATCTTGGAAATTCTAACCGGGACAAGCATTAGTACTAGATATTATGCTTTGAGAGTTTTTTATTGATTTATCAACAACTGAAAATTTGTGGCAGAATGGCGGAGGCTGAGCGCCCCTTCGGTTTCATGTTATATATTCACGCTCCACCACTTGTCCCAGAACCACACTGATCGCCCCTCTAAATTAGTATCTAGCGCCAATGAGAGTTAATGCATTATGATTTACTTTGTCCGCCCTTTTTAGCTTATTCAACTTACATGTATGGAGATGAGCATAAGACTTTTTTCCTGTGGGTTGTATCAACTTTCACTTTGTGATATTTTGTGTTCTTATCCAGTGCAATTATTGATAGCTAGAAAACATAAGTCAGGTGACTTTTCTTGTCCAAAATTTATTCTATGGTCCAATTAACATGTTTGCAGGCTCTGCAATATAGAAGTTATGTTTTTCCCTACGGAGTTACATCCTTTACTTGTGAAGAGGCAGAGGTGGACTCCTCTACATGGGAGCATGTGTACTTCTTCGGGTCACAACAATTCATATGCAGACTAGCTGCAGGCTAGATTCTTATGAGAATTGTATATAAATTGCACCATAGATTTTCTCTTCTCTTGGTAAGTTTATTGGATTTAAATCACCCTGACATGTTGAATTTGTGTGAAATTGTTGGTTCATCTGCACCATTTCGATCTGCTCAACATTTTTTCTCTGGGAATCTACTCAGCATACAGAGGATGATGATTATAAGACCTCTTATTTTATCATGTATCTTCTCTCCAATATAATGTCTTGTTTTATCTGTTATATATTTCTTTTGTCAGGCTAATTCTCCTTCTCTTATAGTATTACTTAGTGAATATTTGTTACCTGTTGTTAAAGGAGAATGGTGAAGCCAACAAGAATGCAGAAACTAGCTCATATGTTGCGAGGAATCAAAGACCTAATAGCACAATGCTGTCATGAGTGCGGAGCCGCTCTCATGAGGTTATTTTATTACACACCTTCTCAACAGTATGCAAATATTAGTTTCACCTAGCGTAGATGCATTTTAACTTGTGTCACTTCTCAAGGGACATGGAGGGCCAGTGAGGTGCCAAAATCTAGTGACCGCCCATGGAACCTGTATTGCCATCCTTAGTGATATATCCTCTAACACTTTCTTGTTCGATTTAATCTTTTGGTTTTCTACTGTTCCATTTGTATATCCATCTATCTGGAAGTATTGGTATTGATGGTTGCAATTGATGAAAGGTTTCAAGTATTCTTGGCATGTATCAACGACAACAACAATTTTGCACTATTTGTAGTGAAGTTTTCTAATGCTTTTGAGTGAGCTATTTATTTGTGGAAACCTACAATCTTAGATGTTCTCAGATTTGTGGCTTAATAAATATTACTTGGTTAGTTGGATGTGCAACATAGATGCAATCTATTTGACGATGAATAATGAGTAGACCAACTGTCAATCATACAAATCAAACCCAACCTCTTGCCAACTGTTTGATTAGTGAAATATATATTTGCCACAAATTTAGCATTTTTGATACCATAATTGTGGAACTCCTGACCATTCTATCGTCAAAATTGACGGGCGCGGCAACGCGCGCCATCAACGATCTAGTTTGTCATCAAACCAGAAATATCTCCAAAGCTCCTAAGGCTATCGGCGAAGAAGCTGACGTCCTCCTTGAGAGGGGCAATAAAAATAGTAGCATCATCCGCGTAAAGTGAAGCCCGGATCGGCATGGCATGCCCGCCAATGGGACGAAGGTGACCTTGCGATGTGGCCTTCTCTAGGATGTGATGTAACGGATCAATGGACAACATGAAGAGAAGGGGGGATAGAGGGTCCCCTTGTCTGAGCCCACTTCCAAGTCTGAAGGGGTTTCCCGATACACCATTGAGCAGAATGCGTGATGAGGCTGTAGACAACAGGGAAGACACCCAACCATGAAACCGGGGTGGGAAGCCTAGATGGTTTAGCAAGTCCAGGAGATAGTCCCAGTGCATCGAATCAAACACTTTCTTGATGTCGAGCTTGAACAAAAGAGTCGGTGTCTTGTTGCGGTGCAAGCGTCTAGCCAGGTTGCGCATGTACATGAAATTGTCGTGAATACATCTCTTCTTGATGAAAGCACTTTGAGCTTGAGAGACCAAATCATTCATACGAGGTGTCAGCTTTTTGGACATCATCTCATCAATGAGCTTTGCAATGGCATGAATTAGGCTTATAGGGAGGAAGTCGGAAATATCCTTATCACCATCCTTCTTCGGAACGAGAGCAACATCAGCCAAGTTCAACCAGAGAAGGTGAGCAGTTTGAAGGTTGGAGAAACGATTGACTGCCAACATGATGTCTGGCTTGATTGTGTTCCAACACACTTTGAAGACAGTGCCCATGAAGCCATCCAGTCCTGGAGCCTTGTCTCCTAGCAATTCAAACACCACAGCTTTGACCTCCTCCTCAGTGAATGCCTCGTCCAAGCCCTGTAGATCGCAATTAGGAGTTGCCAACAGACCCTAATTGACGCCGATGGTACATGTAGGGCCTTTTTTGGCTATGTTCCTGAAGTGGCCGTGGACAATCTTCTCTTTGTCTTCATGTGAGGTGACCCAACCCTGATGGTGTTTGAGGCGATGAATAATTTTTTTATCCTCCGGTGATTGACATGGAGGCAATAGTCTAGTATACCTTAGGCCATCTCCAGAAATTCGGGGGCCCGGGCGAAAAACCAAAATGTGGCCTAAAATTTCAAACAATTCACATAACAAAGACTAATATTTGTAAAGCATACTCTCACTTTATTATATAATTTCAAATCTTTTTATTTGTACCTTGTTGAGGCATAGATCAAATACTAAAGTTCAAAAGGTAAAGGGATAGAAAAGCAATAAACTAACCACATGTTCTACCAAAAAAGGAGCATTCGTCTAGTATTTTTTGAAATAAAATCTTCAATCATATCTTTGTACTTTATCTTCTCCAAGACATCATTTTCAAGTGCTATTGTCGCCACTCCATTAAGTCTCTCTTGTGTCATAATAGAATGCAAGCATGACTTTAAGAACTTGAGTTTAGAAAAACTCCTTTCAATAGGTGCAATAGTCACAGGAATGGTCAACATAATTCGTTATGGAATAACAACATTAGGATAGATTATGGAGCAATTCTTCAAATAATTGACCCAGTGATTTATGAAGTAAATCATCGACGAAAATTAGCTCGCAATGCAATTCAAGTCTGATAACAAACAAGTATAGGGGATCGCAACAGTTTTGGAGGGTAGAGTGTTCAACCAAAATTTATTGTTCTACACAAGGGGAGCCAAAGAATATTCAAGAGTATTACCAGTTGAGTTGTTAATTCAACCACACCTAAAAGGCTTAATATCTGCAACAAAGTTTTTAGTAGCAAAGTAGTATGGAAGTAACGGTAACAGTTACAAAAGTACCAGTAACAATTCTGTAGCAATTGTAACAGTGACAACGGCAAAGTAACTTAGCAAAGATCAATATGTGAAAAGCTCGTAGGCATTGGATCACTGATGGATAATTATGTCAGATGGCATTCATCATGCAACAGTTATAACCTAGGGTGACACAGAGCTAGCTCCAATTCATCAATATAATGTAGGCATGTATTCCGTATATAGTCATACATGCTTATGGAAAAGAACTTGCATGACATCTTTTGTCCTACCCTTCCGTGGCAATGGGGTCCTATTGGAAACTAAGGGATTTTAAGGCCTCCTTTTAATAGAGAACCAGAACAAAGCATTAGCACTTAGTGAATACATGAACTCCTCAAACTACGCTAATCACTGGAAACAATCCCAATTTTTGTCACTTTGGGGTATGCGGATCATAACTCGTAATAGGTGTCTACAACTTGCAAGATAGGATCAAGAAGACAAATATATTCATGAAAACATAATAGGTTCAGATCTAAAATCATGGCACTCGTGCCCTAGTGACAAGCATTAAGCATAACATAGTTATAGCAACATCAATCTGAGAACACAGTGGATACTAGGGATCAACCTAACAAAACTAACTCGATTACATGATAAATATCATCCAACCGATCACCGTCCAGCAAGCCTACGAAGGAATTACTCACTCTCGGTGGTGAGCATCATGAAATTGGTGACGGAGGAAGGTTGGTGATGATGATGGCGACGAATACCCCTCTTTGGAGCCCCGAACGGACTCTAGATCAGCCCTCCCAATGAAGAACATGAGGCGGCGGCGGCTCTGTATCATAAAATGCGATGGATCCTTCTCTCTGATTTTTTATCCGCCAATATGTACTTATAGAGTTGGATTTAGGGTCGGAGGTGGTCCAGGGGGCTCACAAGCCTAGGTGGTCCGCTCCAGGGGATGGGCGCGCCCCCATTGCTTGTGGCCTCTGGGTGGCCCCTCTAGTTGATTCTTGCGCCAATATTTTTTATATACTCCAAAATATTCTCCGTAAATTTTCAGGTCAATTGGAGAACTTATATTTCTGCACAAAAATAAGACCATGGTAATTCAGCTGAAAACAACGTCAGTCCGGGTTAATTCAATTCAAATCATGCAAATTAGAGTCCAAAACAAGGGCAAAAGAGTTTGCAAAAGTCGATACGATGGAGACGTATCAACTCCCCCAAGCTTAACCCATTGCTTGTCATCAAGCAATTCAGTTGACAAACTGAAAGTGATAAAGAAAACTTTTACAAACTCTGTTTGATCTTGTTGTTGCAAATATGTCTAACTAACATTCATGTTTTCAGCAAAGATTATGAACTAACCATATTCACAATAACATTTAGGTCTCACATTTACTCATATCAATGGCATAATCAACTAGCAATCAATAATAAGATATCTCAGATGACAACACTTTTTTCAAAACAATCATGATACAATATGATAAAATGGTATCTCGCTAGCCCTTTCTGAGACTGCAAAACATAAATGCAGAGCACCTCTGAAGATCAAGGACTCACTAGACATTGTAATTCATGGCAAAGGAGATCCAGTCACAGTCATACTCAATATAAATTAATAACAATGCATATAAATGACGGTGGTGCTGTCTATTGGTGCTTTTTATAAGAGGATGATGACTCAACAATAAAAGTAAATAGATAGGCCCTTCGCGGAGGGAAGCAGGGATTTGCAGAGGTGCTAGAGCTCAGAGCTTTTAAAACAGAGATGAATATAATTTTGAGCGGTATGCTTTCATTGTCAACATAACAACCAAGAGATCTCACTATCTTCCATGATAGATACATTATAGGCGGTTCCCAAACAAAATGGTAAAGTGTTTACTCCCCCTCCACCAACAATCACACTCCACGACTCGCCGAATCCACGGGTACCGTCCATACCAACAACATTCCTGGGGGAGTTTTGTTTTATGATTATATTTTGATTTGATTTAGAGCATGGAACCGGGCATCCCGATTACTAGCCACTTTCTCGTGAATGACAAGTGAATAAACACTCATCGTGAGAATAACCCACCTAGCATGGAAGATACTGACAGCCCCCACTCGCTACATGAGCAATTCGGGCATACAAAACAGATTATTATTTGAAGGTTTAGAGTTTGGCACATGCAAATTTACTTGGAACGACAGGTAAATACCGCATATAGGTAGATATGATGGAATCATATGGAATAACTTTGTGTTTAAGGAAGTGGATGCACAAGCAGTATTCCCGCTTAGTACAAGTGAAGGCTAGCAAAAGATTCAGGAGCGACCAACTAGAGAGCGACAACGGTCATAAACATGCATTGAGGTTAATCAACATTGAGTGCAAGCATGAGTAGGATATAAATGACCATGAACACAAATATCAGGGAGGTTGTGTTGATTTTAATTCAACTACATGCATGAACATGTGCCGACTCCAGCCACTTGAATCATTCAAAGGAGGATACCATCCTATCATACCATATCATGACCATTTTAAAATGCATGTTGGCACTCAAGAAAAACCATTATACACTCGTAGCTAACTAAGCATGGCATGAGTAACTAGAATCTCTAATTGTCATTGCAAACACGTCTCATTCGTAATTAGCTGAATCAGGAACGATGAGCTAATCATATTTACAAAAACAAAATAGCTCAAGTTCGTACCAGCTTTTTCCCATCTCAATAATTCTATCATATATCATCGTTATTGCCTTTCACTTGCACGACCGAACAATGTGAATAATAATAAGAGTGCACGTGCATTGGACTAAGCTGGAATCTGCAACATTTGTTCAAAGGAGAAGACAAGGTAATATGGGCTCTTTGTTAGAACAACAATAATGCATATGATAGCCACTCAACATTTTCATCATGGTCTTCTCCTCATGACCCAAAGAAAAAGAAAATAACTTCAAAGAAACACACTGAAATATTTTTGGAGTTTTTGTTTTTCTGAAGAATGTAAAACAAGAACGAGAAAAACTATTTACACGGGAAAGTTCCCAACAAGCAAAAGAAGAACGAGAAATCTTTTTGGGTTTTCTAAATTAAACTAGAAAGAAAAACTAAAAAGAAGCGAGAACTATTTTTTTGGATTTTCTCAAAGTTTTTCAAACACACAGGAAGAAAGCAAGAAAAAGAAATAAACTAGCATGGATGATACAATGAAAAATTATGAGCACCGACAACTGAAATGAGTGTATGAACATGAATGTAATGTCGATGAGAAGTACATACTCCCCCGAGCTTAGGCTTTTGGCCTAAGTTGGTCTAGGGCCACAGTTGGCCTGACAGATATCCAAAGTTGTAGTCGGGGTTGTACTAGGCTGTGGCAGCTACCGCTTGGAGGGCTGCCTCATGGAGGCGAGCGGCCTCCCCTGCTCTCTCATACTCGTCCACCTCCTCTCTGGTTATGAAGTATCTTCGTTTTACCTGAAAGTCAAAGAAGGCAATAGCAGGAAGAGTAATATGGAAGGCGCGCTCCCTGTCAAAGATTAGTCGGTACATGAGGGACTTTTTGTTCCTCTCAAGAAACTGGTAGCGTACCATAGCATTATAATCAAGGAAAGCGGGTGGCAAAGGAAAATTATTTCCTTTTATCGGGACTCCAAGATACTGAGCTAAACGAGTGGCATATATTCCACCAAAGAAGTCTCCATCCTTAGCATTATTATGTAGTCGATGTTCAATGATAGGCCCAAATTAAATCTTTTATCATTCATTATGGCGCTCTTAAGAACAATGAGAGCGGAGGCGCAAAGGTGGCTATGATCATGTTTACCATTAATGCATCTGCCTATGAAGTGAGCATAGTAATGCAATGCAGGAAAGTGAATGCTCCCTATAGTGGCTTGTGTTATGGTTCGGGTTTCTCTTACATTAATGCTAGCAAGGAACTTAGAACAATCAGATTTACGTGGTTCAGTACAACTGCCCCATTGTGGAATTTTAAAATCTTCTAGGTCCATGGTAAATGAATTATCATAAAGATCAAACAAAACAGAAAGCGTATTGCGCTGAACAGAGTACTTAAATCAACTCACAAACGAATCAGTAAGGTTGTAGTACTGAGGACACTTATCTGACACGAAGTTTGTCAGCTCGACATTATGCACGTACACATAGAACTCATCCTTGAAACTGGCACTGGTCATGTATCTGACGGCCATTCACAAAGTTGCACGGGAGCATCCCTTAGTGGTTCAAAATCCGGCTCACGTATCGTGAGCCTTGGAGATTTCTTCTTTGAGGAGCCACCTTGGAATACTTTCCTCAAAATTTTCTTCCTCTGAAAAATTTCTGAAATTTATAGTGACTCAAAATAAAGTGAACAAATCTCAACAAGATTGATAGCAACTACTCCCACAAGTGCCTAGAGGGTACATCATGCAACAAAACTACTTTGGACCATATAAATTTGACATGCAAGCTCAAGAACAAGGTCACCTCAGCAGCAAAACTTTGCAATATATAAAGCACTAGAACAAAAACTAATTCGACCATCGGAGGAGTCACACACCGAAGAACAATCCCCCAAAACAGTTTTGCAAGTGGAGCTTTGAGCAAGGAGATCGAAAATTGCAGCAAAAATGAGCTAGAACACGGCCTTGAGCAACGGGATGATTTTTCTGGAGGAAGACGAAGTGGATGTGTGCTGGAATAAGTGAGGGGGACCCATAAGCCCTGTAGGTGCACCCAGGGGGGTGGGCGCACCCTGTGGGCTTGTGGCCCACTGGTGCACCTCCTGGAGGTGTTTTCAGTGCCAAAAATTCTTAAATATTATGGAACAAATCATACTAAATTTTCAGGGCATTCGGAATTTTTGGGTCATTTTTTATTGCAGGGATAATTCAGAAAACATAAAATAATAGCCTTTTTACTTTATTAAATCTAAATAACAGGAAGTAAAAAGAGGGTAGAAGGTTGTGCCTCCTAAATTCATCCATCTCATGCACATCAAAAAGGAAGTCATTAATAAGGTTGATCAAGTCTTATTAACAAACTTCTTTCAAGCGACATGAAACCGGAGAATTCTCGAATAACACTAGGTTACCTCAATGGGGATATGCATGTTCCCAACAATAAGGATATCATATTTCTTTTTGACAGTAGGGAGAGGAAACTCAAAACCTCCAATAGTAATTGTTGAAATTTTTTCCAATAGAATTGATACAATTCACTTGAGGTTGTTTCTTCGGAAAGTGCACCGTATGCTCATTACCATTAACATGAAAAGTGGCATTTCCCTTGTTGCAATCAATGACAGCCCCTGTAGTATTCAAAAAGGGTCTACCAAGGATGATCGACATACTGTCGTCCTCGGGTATATCAAGAATAACAAAGTCCGTTAAGATAGTAACATTTGCAACTACGACAAGCACATCCTCACAAATACCAACGGGTATAGCAGTTGATTTATCAGACATTTGCAAATACATTTCAGTTGGTGTCAGCTTATTCAAATCAAGTCTATGATATAAAGAGAAAGGCATAACACTAACATCGGCTCCCAAATCACATAAAGCAGTTTTAACATAGTTTCTTTTAATGGAGCATGATATAGTTGGTATTCCCGGATCTCCTAGTTTCTTTGGTAGTCCACCCTTAAATGTGTAATTAGCAAGCATGGTGGAAATTTCAGCTTCTGGTATCTTTCTTTTATTTGTAACAATATCCTTCATATACTTAGCATAAGGAGACATTTTAAGAATATCAGTCAAACACATACGCAAAAAGACAGGTCTAAGCATTTCAACAAATCACTCAAAATCCTCATCATCCTCTTTCTTGGATGGTTTGGAGGAAAGGGCATGGGTTTCTGAACCCATGGTTCTCTTTCTTTACCATGCTTCCTAGCAACAAAGTCACTCTTATCGTATCTTTTATTCTTAGGTTGTGGGTTATCAAGATAAACATCAGGGTCTGTCTCCACATCATTATCATTACTAAGTTGAGCATCAACATGAACACCATCATTAAGATTATTACTAGGTTCATGTTCATCACCAGATTTGTGACGCCCCCGATTTAATCGTACACTAATCATGCACACAAACGTGTACGATCAAGATCAGGGACTCACGGGAAGATATCACAACACAACTCTAAAAACATAAATAAGTCATACAAGCATCATAATACAAGCCAGGGGCCTCGAGGGCTCGAATACAAGTGCTCGATCATAGACGAGTCAGCGGAAGCAACAATATCTGAGTACAGACATAAGTTAAACAAGTTGCCATAAGATGGCTAGCACAAAGCCGATACAGACGAAGAGGCGCAGCCTCTTGCTCGATCCTCCTAACTACTCCCGGTCGCCGCCGAAGAGCTCTGCACGTAGTAGTAGGCACCTCCAGTAGTAGTCGCCATCGACGGTGGCGTCGCTCTGGGCTCCAAAGATCTGGTTGCGACAACCGTAAAGAAAGGAAAGGGGGAAAAGGGAGAGAAAGCAACCGTGAGTACTCATCCAAAGTACTGCAAGCAAGGAACTACACTACATATGCATGGGTATATGTGTAAAGGGCCATATCGGTGGACCGAACTGCAGAATGCCGTAATAAGAGGGGATAGCTAATCTCGTCAAGACTACGCTCGGCAGCCTCCGCCTTGCAAAGATGTACAAGAGAGTAGACTGAAGTCCTCCAAGTAGCATCGCCAAGTAGCATCTCCAAGTAGCATCTCTAAGTAGCATCGCATAGCATAATCCTACCCGGCGATCCTCCCCTCGTCGCCCTGTGGAACAGCGATCACCGGGTTGTCTGTGGAACTTGGAAGGGTGTGTTTTATTAAGTATCCGGTTCTAGTTGTCATAAGGTCAAGGTACAACTCCGGTCGTCCTTTTCCGAGGGACACGGCTATTCAATAGATTAACTTCCTGCAGGGTGCACCACATAACCCAACACGCTTGATCCCATTTGGCCGACACACTTTCTGGGTCATGCCCGCCTCGAAGATCAACATGTCGCGCCCCACCTAGGCACAACAGAGAGTCAAGACGCCGGTCTAACTCCTATGGCGCAGGGTCCGGCCCATCGCCTTTGCACACCGCACGCTATGTCTGCGACCGAAGCGCACCTAGCCTAGTGGCGCTCGGTCCAATCCGGCGTCGCCACTCGGTCGCCGACGTCACGAAGGCTTCGGCCGATACCACGACGCCGGGATACACATAACTACTCCCACGTAGATGGTTAGTGCGATAGACCAAATGGCCGACTCGATCAAATACCCAGATCTCGTTAAGCGTGTTATTATGAAGCAACATGACGCCGACCAGGCCAGGCCCACCTCTCGCCTAGGTGGTCTCAACTCGCCTTGTCGCTCCGCCACAAAGATCCACACGAGGGCCGTCGGACAAAGGTCCTTTCAGCCCCAACTCCGTGAATCACTCATGGTACTCTTCGAGCGGACCCGACTTTAGTCACCATCTGTAGTATGTATATATGTATAATGTAAACCCATGATCACCTCCCAAGTGATCACGGCCCAATAGTATAGCAAGGCAGACTGACAAGAATGTAGGGCCAATGGTGATAAACTAGCATCCTATACTAATCATTTAGGATTGCGGGTAAGGTATCAATGATCAGAGTAACAATGACAAAGCTATGCAATGTAATAGGAGTAACCGAACAGTAACATGCTACACTACTCTAATGCAAGCAATATATAAAAGAATAGGTGATATCTGGTGATCAAGGGGGGGAGGGCTTGCCTGGTTGCTCAGACAAGTAGGGGTCGTCGGTGACGTAGTCGACCACAGGGGCATCAGCATCGTCACGGGGTCTACCGGAGAGAAGAGGGGGAGAAACAGTAAATACATAGCAAGCAAGTGCATAACAGGACAACAAGCAGAGCTAGACGTGTTCTAACGCGGTATGAGGTGATACCGGTGAAGGGGGGAAACATCCGGGAAAGTATCCCCGGTGTTCCGTGTTTTCGGACAGATGAACCGGAGGTGAAATGTTGCAGGTTCACTATGCTAGGGACGTGTGGTGGACGAACGGGCTGCGTATCCGGATTCGTCTCGTCATTCTGTGCATCTTTCATGTAGAAAGTATTTTCATCTGAGCTACGGTTTATTTTATATGATTTTCTAAAGTTTCAAATCATTTTTAGTATTTAATTAATTTAATTCAACATTATCCAAAACAGTGCATGCTGACGTCATCATGACGTCAGCAGTCAACAGAGGTGTTGACTGGTCAAACTGACGTGTGGGTCCCGCATGTCATACTCTGTTTATTCTAACTAGGGTTTAACAAATCTAATTACTGTCTAACTAATTAACAATAGTTAATTAGGTTACCTAAGCAGGATTAATTTAATTAATTAATTAATTAATTAATTAAATTTATTACTATTATTATTATTATTATTTTTTTATCCTTTTTTTAAAACCGTTCTGGGGGTGGGGCCCCGTTGTCAATGGCCCAAAGGGGCCAAACGGGCGCCAGCTTGCGATTCTGGTGCAGGGCTCACTGGGCGATGGGCACCACCGCCTGACAGGAGCTCGCCAGACTAACCATGGGCGAGGCTAGCAGGCGCCAAGGCAAGGGTGCGGCCAGAAGGGGACCGGACCGGCGAAGGGAGGCACGGGCGAGGGGCTTTGGCGGCGGCGTGGCTGACGGCGAGCGCGGGGCGCAGCCAGGAGGCGGGGAATGGCGCCGGGCGTGGCCAGGCAGCGGAGGAGCTGTAGAGCGAGGCCGACGGGGGAGTAGGCGGCGCATGTGTGGCAGGGCACGCGAGGGAGACCCCACCGCGGGCGTGATTTAACGCTGGGTGGCGCAGACAACCGGGAGTCGGGGACGGCGCGTGCGCGCATAGGGCGCAACACGGCGAATAACAGTGAGGGCGAGCGGCCTTAGGCGGGTGGCGTGGCTGCGCGCAAGCGTCCTGTGGCGCGAAAGGGAGGCGCGATGGGGAGGAGAGAGAGAGCAGGAGGGTTCCTCACATGGGAGCTGCAGGGGGATGGCAGTGGGCTCGATGGAGGTCGGGGAAGTGCGACGAGGAGGGGGTCGAGGTGGCGTTCCGGCGACGACGGGGTCGAGGCAGAGGAGCTCCGGTGAGGTTGTGGTGGTGACGACGGGCGATGGCGTCGGGTCGGTGACGTGGCGAGGCTGCGGCTTCAGGCGGGCGTCGCGCGAGGGAGAGGAGAGGCGAGGAGTCCGAGAGGGCGGCGCCGGCGCCGGCTGGCGGCGGCCTTAGCGGAGCCAGCTTGCGCTGCGGCGCAGCGCACGGGATCGAATCAGGCGCCCCTCCCCTGTTCGTTCGTCAGGGTGTGCGTGTGTCGTGGGTGACGGCGCGCAGGAGGGGTGAGGGAGTGATGGGGATCGATCTAGGGTTTGCCACGATGGGGGTTACAGGTGTGAGGGGTTGGTGGGCCGTTGGCCCGATTGGCGAGGAGCCTTTTTTGTATTTTAGTTTTCTATTCTTTTATGTATTTTATTTCTTTTTTTGTTTTATTTTGTTCCTCATTGCATTTTAGTTTTGTAAAGTACAAAAATGATCCCTAAATTAGTAATAGGAATTATACCACTGCCACAATTAACTTGGCACCTAAATATAATAGTTTGTAATTGCTTATCTTTTTAAAAGCATTTAAATAATTGTTTTTGCTACTGTTTAAATCGTTTTAGAGTATTTGAACATTTCATAAAAGTGTGGTTCCTCCGCCATCATTACCTATGCATCATTTGCTCACTCTGAACATTTTAGTTTTAATATTTGAAAACTTTTATTGTTTGCCTTTAATAAAAATTTGAATTTGAATCATTTCGAACTAACATGAGTTTAATAACAGAAATTGAGGTGACGTGGCATCATTAACATGGGATTACTGTAGCCTAATTACCCGGGCGTCACAAGATTGTGTCCCAGCATTAGAAATAGAAATATCATTGGGATTCTCAGGTGTCTATAGTAGGTTCACTAGAAGCATGCAAAGTCCTATCAGTTTTATTTTTCTTCTTATTACAAGAAGGACTAGGTGCATCAGTATTAATTCTCTGAGAATCTTGTTCAATTCTCTTAGGATGGCCCTCAGGATACCAAGGTTCCTGAGTCATTTTACCACCTCTAGTCATAACTCTAACAACATTATCATTCATCTTATTATTCATCCCATTAAGAAAACCATTTTGTGCCTTGAGAAATTGTTCTACTTGATTTTTTACCATGGAAGCATGTTTACTAATAATTTTGAGGTCATTAACAGTTCTACACATGTAGTCACCCAAGCAGTCAAGCATATAAGCATTATGTTTCAATTGCCTACTAACATATGCATTGGAATTTTCTTATTTAAAAATAAAGTTATCAAATTCATCCAAGCATTAACTAGCATACTTATTATAAGGGATATCACCTTCATGAAATATATAGAGAGAATTTACCTCTACTACCTATGTCGGAGTATTAAGACCATTTATTTATTCAATAGGTGGTAAATTTTTAACATCTTTAGCTTTAATACCTTTTTCTTTTATATATTTCTTTGCCTCTTGCATATCTTCAGGACTGAGAAATAGAATACCTCTTTTCTTCAGAGTTGGCTTAGGAGGTGGTTCGGGAAGAGTCCAATCATCATCATTACTCAATATATTATTCAATAGTACTTCAGCTTTTTCAACAGTTCGTTCCCTGAAAACACAACCAACACAACTATCTAGGTGGTCCCTAGAAGCATCGGTTAGTCCATTATAAAATATATAAAGTATTTTATTTTTCTATTGAGGATGATCAGGCAAAGCATTAAGTAATTGGAAAAGCCTCCCCCCACGCTTGTGGGAGACTCTCTTCTTCAGATTGCACAAAGTTAAATATTTCCTATAAAGCAGCTTATTTCTTATGAGCAGGAAAATATTTTTCAGAGAAGTAATAAATCATATCCTGGGGACTACACACACAACTAGGAGCAAGAGAATTAAACCATATCTTAGCATCACCCTTTAGTGAGAAAGGAAACAACTTAAGAATATAATAATAGTAAATTTTTTTCCTCATGAGCAAATAGGATGGCTATATCATTCAATTTAGTAAGATGTGACAGAGCAGTTTCAGATTCATAACCATGGAAAGGATCATATTCAACCAAAGTATTTAACTCAGGATTGACATAGAATTTATAATCCTTATCAGTAACAAAGATAGGTGAAGTAGCAAACTCAGGATCATATTGCATTCTTGCATTCAAAGATTTTTCTTTCCACTTGCATAGTAATTTCTTAAGATCATCTCTATCCTTACAAGCAAGAAAGTCCCTAGCTACCTCTCCGTCCATAACATAACCCTCAGATATAACAGGAAGTTCATATCTAGGAGAGCTAGGTCTAGCAGGTGTTTCAAAGTTTTCAGTTTCAATAATTTCATCAGTTTCAGAAATATCATCAGTTTCGGCATTCTCAATATCTTTAACTCTAGCAAGTTGTTCATCAAGAAATTCAACAGTAGCACCGTATTATCAAGCAAAGCAGTAGCATCATAAGCATCATGCATAGAAGTAGCATCATCAATTACTTGTGACATATCAGAAGTAATAGCAGGTTGTGGTGTCGCAAGCTTACTCAAAATAGAAGGTGCGTCAAGTGCAGAGCTAGATGGCAGTTCCTGACCTCCCCTCGTAGTAGCGAGAAAAATCTTGGTTTCGTTATCTTTCAGATTCCTCATAGTGATCAACAGATATAAATCCCAAGTGACTTAGAGAATAGAGCTATGCTCCCCGACAACGGTGCTAGAAAAAGGTCTTGATAACCCACAAGTATAGGGGATCACAACAGTTTTCGAGGGTAGACTATTCAACCCAAATTTATTGATTCGACACAAGGGGAGCCAAAGAATATTCACGAGTATTAGGAGTTGAGTTGTCAATTTAAGCACACCTAAAATCCTTAATATTTGCAGCAAAGTTTTTAGTAGCAAAGTAGTATGGAAGTAACGGTAACGGTGACAAAAGCAACATTAGCAATTTTGTAGCAATTGTAACAGTGGCAATGGCAAAGTAGCTTAGAAAAGATCATTATGTGAA
The DNA here is from genome assembly GCA_021437245.1 of Aegilops speltoides. Classification (NCBI taxonomy): domain Eukaryota; kingdom Viridiplantae; phylum Streptophyta; class Magnoliopsida; order Poales; family Poaceae; genus Aegilops; species Aegilops speltoides. Next base: position 257,741,635 of record CM038147.1, read on the forward strand.
AAGCTCGTAGGCATTGTATCAGTAATGGATAATTATGTCGGATGGCATTCATCATGCAACAGTTATAACCTAGGGTGACACAGAACTAGCTCCAATTCATCAATATAATGTAGGCATGTATTCCTTATATAGTCATACGTGCTTATCGAAAAGAACTTGCATGACATCTTCTGTCCTACTCTCCCGTGGTAGCGTGGTCCTATTGGAAACGAAGGGATATTAAGGCCTCCTTTTAATAGAGAACGGGAACAAAGCAGTAGCACTTAGTGAATACATGAACTCCTCAAACTACGGTAATCACCCGCAAAGAATCCCAATTATTGTCACTTTGGGTATGCGGACCATAACTCATAATAGGTGTCTACAACTTGCAAGATAGGATCAAGAACACAAATTTATTCATGAAAACGTAATAGGTTCAGATCTGAAATCATGGCACCTAGGCCCTAGTGACAAGCATAACATAGTCATAGCAGTATCAATCTTAGAGCATAGTGGATACTAGGGATCAAACCCTAACAGAACTATCTCGATTACATGATAAATCTCATTCAACCCATCACCATCCAGCAAGCCTATGAAGGAATTACTCACTCCCAGCGGTGAGCATCATGAAGTTGGTGATGGAGGAAGGATGGTGATGATGATGGCGACGAATCCCCCTCTCCGGAGCCCCAAACGGACTCCAGATCAGCCCTCCCGATGAAGAATATATAGGAGGCAGCGACGGCTCCGTATCGTAAATCACAATGAATCCTTCTCTCTAATATTTTTCTCCGCGATTAGGTACTTATAGAGTTGGAATTAGGTTCAGAGGTGGTCTAGGGGGCCCACAAGCCTAGGGGGCGCGCCCCCAGGGCTTGTGGGCTCTGGGTGGCCCCCCTATGGTTGATTCTTGCGCCAATATTTTTTATATATTCCAAAAATATTCTCTGTAATTTTTTAGGTCAATCCGAGAACTTCTATTTCTACACGAAAATAACACCATGGCAATTCTATTGAAAATAGTGTTAGTCCAGGTTAGTTCCATTCAAATCATGAAAATTAGAGTCCAAAACAAGGGAAAAAGAGTTTTGAAAAGTTGATACGATGGAGACGTATCAAAGTCCATCAATGTTTGTATGTTCTCCACTCTTAACTGCATCTTCAGGATTAACACAAACAACCATCAAACTTGGGATCCCTCACCGGTGGCCATCTTCATCATCCCGGCGCTCTCCATGACGAGGAGGGAGTAGTTCACCCTCGGGGCTGAGGGTATGTACCAGTAGCTATGTGTTTGATCTCTCTCTCTCTCTCTCTCTCTCTCTCTCTCTCTCTCTCGTGTTCTATGTATGGCACGATCTTGATGTATCGCAAGCTTTGCTATTATAGTTGGATCTTATGATGTTTCTCCCTCTCTACTCTCTTGTGATGAATTAAGTTTTCCTCTTGAAGTTATCTTATCGGATTGAGTCTTTAATGATTTGAGAACACTTGATGTATGTCTTGCCGTGCGTATCTGTGGTGACAATGGGATATCACGTGATCCACCTGATGTATGTTTTGGTGATCAACTTGCGGGTTCCGCCCATGAACCTATGCATAGGGGTTGGCATGTGTTTTCGTCTTGACTCTCCGGTAGAGACTTTGGGGCACTCTTTGAAGTACTTTGTGTTGGTTGAATAGATGAATCTGAGATTGTGTGATGCATATCGTATAATCATGCCCATGGATACTTGAGGTGACAATGGAGTATCTAGGTGACATTAGGGTTTTGGTTGATTTGTGTCTTAAGGTGTTATTCTAGTACAAACTCTTGAATAGATTGATACAAAAGAATAACTTTGAGGTGGTTTAGTACCCTACCATATTCTCTTCGTTTGTTCTCCGCTATTAGTGGCTTTGGAGTGACTCTTTGTTGCATGTTGAGGGATTGTTATATGATCTATTTACGTTATTATTGTTGAGAGAACTTGCACTAGTGAAGGTATGAACCCTATGCCTTGTTTCCTACCATTGTAATACCGTTTGTGCTCACTTTTATCATTAGTTACCTTGCTGTTTTTATAATTTCAGATTACAAAAACCTTTATCTACCATCCATATTGCACTTGTATCACCATCTCTTCGCCGAACTAGTGCACCTATACAATTTACCATTGTATTGGGTGTGTTGGGGACACAAGAAGCTCTTTGTTATTTGGTTGCAGGGTTGTTTGAGAGAGAACATCTTCATCCTATGCCTCCCACGGATTGATAAACCTTAGGTCATCCACTTGAGGGAAATTTCCTACTGTCCTACAAACCTCTGCACTTGGAGCCCAACAACGTCTACAAGAAGAAGGTTATGTAGTAGACATTAGTGGCCGCCCGAGGGGCCCACGAGACAGGGGCGCGCCCAGAGGGGGTGGGCGCCCTCCTATCTCCTAGCCGCCTCGATCGCTTCTTGAATTGCACTCCAAGTCCTCTGGATCACGTTCGTTCCAAAAATCACGCTCCCGAAGGTTTCATTTCGTGTGGACTTCGTTTGATATTCCTTTTCTTCGAAATACTGAAGTAGGCAAAAAAAACAATACAGGCTGGGTCTCCAGTTAGTAGGTTAGTCCCAAAAATGATATAAATATGTAAAATAAAGCCCATAAACATCCAAAAGGGCTAATATAATAGCATGGAACAATCAAAAATTATAGATACATTGGAGACGTATCAGTGTACACCTGGCGATTGATCCCCCTTCCTTCGATAAACACTGCACTACTTTGGCACCGTGGCCCACAATACTCAGAATCTTACAGTAGCCAACATGATACCAAGTTTGATTTGCTCAAGGTTGTAATCTGCCAAGTGCCCACAAGATCCGCGAATTATAAAGACTTCAGGCTAATTGCGTTCTTCAACCGCGGTCTCGCCTATCTGACAGGTCACTGCGGTAAGTGGATAAATCTGCACGTCCATCGCAATCATACATCCTCCATGGTTCTCTGATGCCATTGAACACAAAGGCTTCATTTACGATGTCAACTCCTTCTATGGCTGGACGTATTGCTGGCCTACTCTAGTCACCACTACAAATGGCTATTACAGCAGTATGTTACTTTCCCATGATATCATGATGGTTTGCTTATATTACTGTCAACATTTACTGAAAAAATATTCATGCTCATAACATGTTGTTCTTAAGATTGACTACATTAAGAGCCCTTTTTTATTTGACTCCAACTTGATATGATGTTGTAGGCCACCTGGTGTCCGTACCCTTCCTAATCCCAGAACCTTTCAAAGAAAAGCGGCATGGCAGTTGCAGGTGGTTCCTGGCTCGATCAGACGACAGCAAATGATTGATAATCATTCACACGTACCGGACGTGTTGTTTCGCGGAATACAATCACAGTCACTGCAAGGTCTTTGAGCAGGATCCCAACTTCTCCAAGCTGTCAGGAATTTTTGACTGGAGGCTGGTAAGTAGCTTTGGTACACGCTCTCTTTTTCTTGGACTGAATTATCCTATTAAACAGGAGATAATCGACGACAAGGATCATGATGGCAGCGCGGTTTTGTTCATCAGGCAAAACTGTGTGTACACAGCGTACCATGTGTCTCTGCTTGCACCATACCCTGATATGTGCCGCCACGCTCTGCAGCCCAAAGTAGGAGGGAGGGTCCCCCGTCAGGCACCCATCTGGTTCAAGCCGTCAGCCAATCTCCACAGCTTAATAAATAGTAACGTCTAACTCAGCCGGTTTGTTAGATGCGTACACTTGGTGTGGTAGGATCTTTATTTAGTTTGATGCATACACTTGTTCTTTTTTGGTAGCCCTTTTTTAATGATGGCTGATGTTTTGTTTGGAAGAGAAAGATGCGTCTTTACTCTTCTGGCCTGCTTACTGCTTCTGTTGCACCCCCAGCCCTGGTTGCGGTTGCTACTATTTTCAATGTGCAATCAGTAGTATATTTCGTCTGTTGGTTGAATAAATGTGTTGTTAGAACGACAAACACAATGTTTTGGAAGTCGTTGCACGCTCCGATCCTTTAGTGCCCCGTACCATACGTAGCGCATACTATTTTTACTACGGAACACATTTTCCACTTGTTGAGAACATGCAACCCACTGATGAAGGCCCAATAGAGGAGCCCATAATTAACTGGAAGGGAGGCTCTCACATGAATCCGGCCCAGGTACATGCTCATGGTCCCCTAAACATAAATAAGTAAATAAATAAATAAAGCTAAATGCTCATGCACTAGTTCTTTAAATTCACGATTTAACAGGAGGATATTATTTCCTATGATACTGTCGTTACATTCAGTCGATATTATTCTTAGGAAAAGATAGCGAACAATCTTCTTTCTCCCAGCATTTTCTTCCTGCAACCAGCGTACCCATGCAAATCTTAGTCAACGTCGTAAATAGTTCCGGTCCATTTTTATTTTTCAATAAGAATGTCCAACCCAGCCCAGCACATTGGCGACAACACTTTATCCTCCGCCTTGGTGCGCTCGCCGTGGTGCCGCTGTCCGGCCATGTCAACATAGTGAATCAAGAGAGGACTATAGTTTTGAGTATGACAGTACAGACCCACCAGGTCCACTCCCGAACACAAGCAAGCGCCTATTTTACTACTCAGATGCACCCCTCGTTTTTTAACTCTAATCCACCCTGCTGATATCTGGGACCCACATCATTTTCAACATATAGTCAATTAACGACAGAATTGCACAACTTTTTTTGAGTAGTAATTCGGAGGAGCGGGATATAAACTGGGTTGTGCGGTCTCTATGGACCGTCTAACAACATGACCAGCCCAGCAGTTTTTTCTTTTGGAAAATAGGTAACCCAGTATTTCTTTTTGAAGAATACTCAAGCTAGGCCTATTTGTTTTCTCCAACTTACTGGGCTGCAAAATCTTTCAAGATGAGGAGGGCTGCATTCCGGCCTGGCCAAAGAGTATGGTCAGTGTCTGTTAAAAGTAATATCAAAGGGGTTGAAAATTCCAAAAAATCTATAGCAAATGGGAAATTTGTTTCTTTTTTTGTTTTTGTTCTTCACTGATATTTTATATTTCATTGGATTTAACATGACATAGTACTAATTTATTTTTAAATTTGTTTTATTATGGCTACTAATTTTGGATTAAAAATATTTTGTTCCCCAGCAAAAATTTGCGAATTTTCAAAATTTCGCGCATATTTAGTTCAATTTTTTAACCCTCGTACTGACCAGAAAATGGGCAGCAATTCTAAAAATGGAAAATGGGCTGCAATAAATTCCATACGAATTAGAAAATGAGTAAAAATTATAAAAATAATAGCAAATGGGCTGTACACGCTAGAGATTTTGAGGTTGACTTGTTTACACAAGGCTTTGTCAGTCAACACACGATTCTAGCAGCAGTGGCTGTTGGATGTCCATCCAATGGCCGACGTGCTTCTCAATCTCTGATCTTCCTGGTCCGGCCGCCTAAACTAGCATCGGGGGGACTGCCTGCTCCCTCCTCTTGTGGCCCGCTGTGATGCCGTGCAAGCTTCACCGGCCCACCCTACTCCCTCCGCTCACCTAGCCTCCGCAATCAACTGCCTCCTTATTATGCGAAAAAATGATTCCTCCCAATGACATCTGGGGTGCACCGGTTGGGAGGCTGACCTGTGGGCCTACTAAGTTGACGCGTACGTAGGGCTTGTCAACTTAGTCAACAAACAATTCTAGCAGTAGTGACTATTGGATTTGAATCAAACGTACTGCTGCTTCTTCAATCGTTGCTCTTCTTGCACCAGCCGCCCAAACCAGCGCCGACGAGACCGCCTGCTCCTGCCTCCAGTGGCCGGCTGTGCTGCCGTTGAGGCCTCACCGGCCGCTACTACTCCCACCGCTAGCCAGGCCCTGCAGCGACAGCAGCCTCACAACACAGCCGAACCAGTGAACCCTCATACTCCTCTCCGTGTGGGCATCCACTACTGCGTCTTCCCCGGCTCCGCGTCGTCCCCTTCCTAGGCCTCGCTGTCGTCCACCACCCTGGTGCTCTCGGCCCGGCGTGGTCAACATGGTCAAGGGATGACTTCCATCGGAAGAGTACTGTACATGGAGAGGCTAGGCTGACAGTTGGGTCCACAGCCGCAGCAAGGAAGTGCCTCCTTATTACATGGAAAATAATGATTCCTCCACCTGACAGCAGGGACCCACCAGACGGGCCATCATATTTCGCGAAAAAAATGATTCCCCCCTGACTGTTGGGATCCACTAGCTACATCTTCGCACGCAAGGAAGTGCGTCCATATTACAGGCAAAAAATGTTTCGCCCCCTGACTGCTGGGACCCACCAGCTACATCTTTGCATGCAAGGAAGTGCCTGATAGTCGGGACCCACCTGGTCGAAGCGTACGTAGCGTTGTCATTCTTGTCATGAACGTGTATGTACATACTGGCCGATTAGAGGCGCGCACCTGTCGTAGTAGAGGCGCGCATGTAGCATGTACATGTACGTACATCGTCCAGGGTGCAAGAAAGAAAATACGACCACATACATACATACGGGCGGGGTCTCCAACGCCTACTCACGCATACGTACGGCCAGGGCTCGTATACATGGTTGGGTCGAAACAGAGAAACAACGTCCTGTTCATCGGGAGGCAACCGACTGGGTTGGAATACGTCGTGTTCATCAATAGCCAACCAGCTTGGATGGAATAGAGGGTGGAAACGAGGCCCGGTGTATCGCAGAACGGAGGAAACAACCTTGTGTTCGACCGGCCACAATCAAAACGGGATCCTGTTCATCGGGAGGGGTCTGGCGTACCGCAAAATGGAGGAAACGGACTTCTGTTGGACCTCCTAAATGGGGACCTATTGATCGGGTGGGGTGTGGCATACCGCAAAACAAAGGAAACGGAGTTGTGTTGGAGCGCTACGGTCGAAACGGGGGTCCTGTTCATCGGGAGGGGTGTGGCGTACCACAAAACGAGACTCCACTAGATACTGTTTATCTCCATCGTCGACTGGCTCCACGGGCTACTGTTCATCCACCGTCGACCTCCTCCAGCCTCCACCTACGACTGTTCATCCACGGGCTCCTGTTCATCCAGCCTCCACCACTCCTCCACCAGCTACTATTCAACCAGCCCTCTCCATGGGGTCCTGCTCAACCACCCCTCCACGGGGTCCTGTTCATCCAACCCTCCACCGGCTACTGTTCAACCAGTCCTCCACCGGCTATAGTTCAACCGTCCCTCCACGGGGTCCTGTTCATCCAGCCCTCCATGGGGTCCTGTTCATCCACGCCCAACCGACTCGATCGATCGGGTCCTGTTCATCCAGCGGCAACACCATGGGGTCTTGTTCATCCAACCTCCACCGGGAACTATTCATCCAAACCCACCCAACAATGTTAACTATTCATCCAGAGGCAGCATTGATCGACTTCAGGTAGCAGCAGTAGCAAAGGAATCGCTCGATCGGGTTCAGTTAACAGCCATCGATCGATCGCTCGGGTTTAGTAACGTGTAGCCTGCAGTGCAATCGCTCGGGTTCAGTTAGGCGGACATCTCGCTCGGGTTCAGTTAGAGCCCAACGCCTCGCACCCACACGCGTACGTGTATGAGAGAAACGTGCATCGCTCGGCCACCGACCACCCACCGTAACCGGGAACTCCCCGATATTTTCCTCGCCCTCGCTTCTACCACGCGAACAATGTCATGCAGCTGCGTCTCAGACCCGCCCAGGACGAAAAGCCCATTTTCTATCATGATTTTTTCCATAGAAGTAGGAGCCCACCACATCTATGATGATACCAGGTTTTGTCACATTATCGTCATAGAAGTGTCATAAGCATGGCAGAAAAAAAATTCGTTCGACTCAAAATGTCACGGATGTTTCTTTTTTTTGTAGTGTCACCCGCTCCCAAGAGCACAGCACCAGCCGCGCCCGCGAAGCCCGTGCTAATGAACCTGAAGAGGAGCTACGTTGCCTTGGACCAGTAAGCGTTCTTTCTTGGCCTTGCTCCTGAATTTCGACGCGATGCTTAGTATCTTTGTTGGATGGCAGGCTGTAGTCATCGGCGAAGAAGAAGGAGGGCCCTGAGGCCGCCGTGGTCGAGCATGTCACGGCGGTTGCCACGGCTTCGGCACAAAGGGGCACTGCGACTCTTGTGGCTCCAGCAGCGGTGCCGTCTTCTCGGGGCTCAGAGGCCCAGCCTCGGGAGGAACTAGCATTCGCGGTAGGGCTGACCCTGGTAGCACCCGTCCCTGACACGACTGCTGAGGTCGCAAGGCCTCCGAAGCCCCCTATCCTTCCTGCTGCCGTAGCTCCACCAACCTTGGCACTGAGAGCATGTCTTTGTCCGCCCACCATGCCGTTGGGCCATGGTGCTCCAGCCACCTCTAGAGCTGTGGAGGAGACCCGATCCACGCTGGACCAGCTCCAAGGTAATCTACCATGCCCTGACAACGCGGTGTTGGGGCGCCTAGAGCTGATCTCAAGGTGGCTTCCGGCCGACACATCTATCCGGGAGGCCTGGAGCTCCGTGGAGGAGGCCCGGAAGGTGGCCGGTGTAGCCGCTGCCGAGCGTGACTTGGTGCGGAAGGAGGCCAAGGATGCCCAGGATCAGTACCACGCAGTGGAGGCCGAGCTAAAGGCCCTCCGGGATCAGTAGGCCGCCCAGGCCAGCCAGCTCTAGGAGCGAGAGGAGAAGCTGAAGGCCGAGGATGCTGTCGTTGTTAATCGCAATGTCGAGCTGAAGCAGGCAGCCCAGGAGCAGGCCACAGAGCGTGACCGCCTGAATAAGCTGAAGGAGGAGGCGGAAGCGGCCCAGGTGTCCCTTGCCAAGGCCAAGGGGGTGGCCACCATGGAGCACAACACCCTCGTCTCCCTCGAGGCGAAGTTTCACAAGGCTCGACAGGCACTGTTTGGCAGCGATCCCCAGAGGACCGTGGTAACCCCGAAGGAGAGCCTTGCCGCTCTGCTTCCTGAGGTCGTCGAGGTGCTCGAGGACGTCGTCGACGGGTTTGGATCCATGGTGGAAGGTGAGGCTCGCATACTCTCCTCCTCGGCCCTGACGCGCGCCTTCAGCCATCTCTATCTCCGGGACACCAGCTTTGACTTTGCCGCCTTGCTTGAGCTCGTGGACCTCGACACTTGCAACGCTGCTCCTGATGCCGTGAAGCATTCGGTGGAGGCCCTACTGGACAAGTTCCTCGCCGTTGGCCCCGCGTGCTGGATCCGAGGGCATGGGCGACACCATCATATGGCGGGAGTCCACAGGTGGGTGACAGCGATGGCCAAGGCTAAAGAGGTGGCTCGATGGTGCTGCTCCTTCCTGCTTTTATCCTGTAGCATGTAGCATGCCTCGTGGAGGCGTTAAACTGATGCTTGAAACAATGTGTTTTGTAATAATTAGCTTATGGTTTTGCGACTTCTTTTTCATTTGCTTTGTTGTTCTGCGTCGGCAGGGCCCAACCCCGCGTGTACCTCAGCCGCCGCTGGGTTGTCCAGATCTCCAGGACAAGGCCAAGGGGTGAGGGGCTACGTGGCCAGTTCGGCTCCTGGGACGAGATGCTGAGGAGTCCCCCTTGACGTACGAACGGCTTGGGATGGGAGGGACGAGAGTTAGCCCTTGGTGTTCCGCGTCGGTAGGGCCCGACCCCACGCATATCTCAGCTGCCGTTGGGTCGTCCGGATTGCCAGGACGAGACCAAGGGGTGAGGGGCTACGTGGCCAGTTAGGCTCCTGAGACGTGATGCTCAAGAATCCCCCTTGACGTATGAACAAACCATCATACCTTTCCTTGCCGGTCTCCTGCTTGGGAGGGGCGCGCGAAGACCAGGTCTGTGGGACCTGGCAGGGTGGCATACGCCAGGCGTGACCTGAGCATAGCCCCCGTACCGAGCCCCCTCGCGCTACCCTCCCGAGGGAGAGCAGCGCAGTGAGGCTAAGTAAAGAGCCTGGAGGCTCCCTGAGGTTATTGCAGCCACAAGGGCACCCTCAGTTGTTTATCAACAGCGTGGAGCATGGCGCTTCCGCTCTAGCACGGGCATAGCCGCTCCTCAGCAGTGTCGACGGCCATCACGGAGCATGGTACTTCCACTGGTGCGTGGGAGGGGGCTACCTCTGAGGAGAGCCCCCGGGGCGTGTATAGCCCCGCCCTGACACGTGGCTTGCACGGTAGGGCTAGAGTTGGTGTGTATGGGCACCCGTGAGCCAGCGCAGGACTCACGAGGCCCTACCTCAAGGCGGGTTGTGCCTGAATTTTATCCGGAACATTTGTGCGAGTCCTGCACGATGGTTAGGCAACCTGCGCCGAATGAGTTTCTTGAGGTAATTTCAAGAGAAGGCCAGACACCAACGACCCCAGGAGGTGACTTGAATGGGGCCGGCCGGCTCGACAGAGCTCAGCCGTTGGGTTTATAGAGTTGCAGGGACGGACCCGAGCACAAACGTCGTGCCTAGTCTTCTCATGCAAAGGTCCTGAAAAGTAACAACCAACGCGCGGCTCTAATACGTCTCCAACGTATCTATAATTTTTGATTGCTCCATGCTACTTTATCTACTGTTTTGGACTATATTGGGCTTTATTTTCCACTTTTATATTATTTTTGGGACTAACCTATTAACCGGAGGCCCAGCCCAGAGTTGCTATTTTTTTGCCTATTTCAGTGTTTCGAAGAAACGGAATATCAAACCGAATAAAACCTTCGGAACGTGATTTTCTCACCGAACGTGATCCAGGAGACTTGGACCCTACTCCAAGAAGTGCCCGAGGTGGTTACGAGGGTGGAGGGCGCCCCCTTGGGCGCGCCCCCTACCTCGTGGGCCCCCTGTTGCTCCACCGACGTACTCCTTCCTCCTATATATACCTACGTATCCCCAAACGATCAGAACAGGAGCCAAAAACCTAATTCCACCGCTGCAACCTTCTGTATCCACGAGATCCCATCTAGGGGCCCGTTTCGGAGCTCCGCCGGAGGGGCATCCACCATGGAGGGCTTCTACATCAACACCATAGCCCCTCCGATGAAGTGTGAGTAGTTTACTTCAGACCTTCGGGTCCATAGCTAGTAGCTAGATGGCTTCTTCTCTCTTTTTGGATCTCAATACAATGTTCTCTCCCTCTCTCGTGGAGATCTATTCGATGTAATCCTCTTTTTGCTGTGTGTTTGTTGAGACCGATGAATTGTGGGTTTATGATCCAGTATTATCTATGGAAAATATTTGAATCTTCTCTTAATTCTTTTATGTATGATTTAGTTATCTTTGCAAGTCACTTCGAATTATCCTTTTTGGTTTGGCCAACTAGATTGGTAGTTCTTGCAATGGGAGAAGTGCTTAGCTTTGGGTTCAATCTTGTGTCCTTACCCGGATGTAAAGGGTTGCAAGGCACGTATTGTGTTGTTGCCATCGAGGATAACAAGATGGGTTTTTTTATCATATTGCATGAATTTATCCCTCTACATCATGTCATCTTGCTTAAGGCGTTACTCTGTTTTTAACTTAATACTCTAGATGCATGCTGGATAGCGGTCGATGAGTGGAGTAATAGTAGTAGATGCAGAATCGTTTCGATCTATTTGTCTTGGACGTGATGCCTATATACATGATCATTGCCTAGATATAGTCATAACTATGCTACATTCTGTCAATTACTCAACAGTAATTTGTTCACCCACCGTAGAATATCTATGCTCTTGAGAGAAGCCACTAGTGAAACCTATGGCCCCCGGGTCTATTCTCAACATATCAATCTCTATCATTTTATTTACTTGCTTTGTTTTTACTTTGCCTTTTACTTTTCACTTTGCATCTATCTATCAAAAATACCAAAAAAATTATTTATCATCTCTATCAGATCTCACCCTCGTAAGTGACCGTGAAGGGATTGACAACCCCTAATCGCGTTGTTTGCTGGTAGCTATCGTTTTGTGTAGGTACAAGGGACTTGTGCATGGTCTCCTACTGGATTGATACCTTGGTTCTCAAAAACTGAGGGAAATACTTACGCTACTTTGCTGCATCATCCTCTCCTCTTCGGGGAAATCCAACGCAGTGCTCAAGAGGTAGCAACAAGAATTCCTGGCGCCGTTGCCGGGGAGGGTCACACAAGCAAGTCAACAAAACCAAGTACCCATCGCAATCCCTATCTCTCGCATTACATTATTTGCCATTTGCCTCTCGTTTTCCTCTCCCCACTTCACCCTTGCCATTTTATTTTCCCTCTCTTTCCCAATCTCCTCCTCTCTTTCCCCTTTGCCTTTTTCCCGTTGCCTTTCTGTTTGCTTGTGTGTTGAATTACTTGTTGCCATGGCGCAAGATAATATCAAATTGTGTGATTTCTCGAATACCAATAATAATGATTCCCTTAGTACTCCGATCGCTCCTCTTAATAATGATGAGTCTTGTGAAATCAATACCGCTTTGCTGAATCTTGTTATGAAAGATCAATTCGCCAGCCTTCCTAGTGAAGATGTTGCTACTCATCTAAATAATTTTGTTGATTTGTGTGATATGCAAAAGAAGAAAGATACGGATAACAATATTGTCAAAGTGAAGTTATTTCTGTTTTCACTTAGAGATCATGCTAAAGTTTGGTTTTCGTCTTTGCCTAAAAATAGTATTGATTCTTGGAACAAGTGCAAAGATGCTTTTATCTCTAAGTATTTTCCTCCCGCTAAGATCATCACTCTTAGGAACGATATCATGAATTTTAAACAACTTGATCATGAGCATGTTGCCCAATCTTGGGAAAGAATGAAATTGATGCTTTGCAATTGCCCTACTCATGGTTTGAATTTATGGATGATCATACAAAATTTTTATGCCGGATTGAATTTTGCTTCTAGAAATCTTTTAGATTCGGCCGCATGAGGCACGTTTATGGAAATTACGTTAGGGGATGCTAAAAAATTGCTATAATATTATGGCTAATTATTCTCAATGGCACACCGAAAGATCTTCTAGTAAAAAAGTGCATGCTATAGAAGAAATAAATGTTTTGAGTGAAAAGATGGATGAACTTATGAAGATGTTTGCTCCTAAAAATACTCCTCTTGATCCCAATGATATGCCTTTGTCTACTTTGCTTGAGAATAATAATAAATCTATGGATGTGAATTTTGTTGGAAGGAATAGTTTTGGAAACAACACGTATAGAGGGAATTTTAATCCTAGGCCTTATCCTAGTAATCCTTCTAATAATTATGGAAATTCCTACAACAACTCTTATGGAAATTTTAATAAGATGCCCTCTGAATTTGAGAGTAGTGTTAAAGAGTTTATGAATTCACAAAAGAATTTTAATGCTTTGCTTGAAGAGAAGTTGCTTAAAGTTGATGATTTGTCTAGGAACGTTGATAGAATTTCTGTTGAAAGCGATTCTTTAAATCTTAGATCTATTCCTCCTAAGCATGATATCAATGAGTCTCTCAAAGCCATGAGAATTTCCATTGATGAGTGCAAGGAAAGAACCGCTAGGATGCGTGCTTCCAAAGATGCCTTTATTAAAGCGTGTTCTTCCAATTCCTATGAAAATCAAGATGAAGATCTAAAAGTTATTGATTTGTCCCCCATTAAATCTTTGTTTTGCAATATGAATCTTGATGAAACTGAATATAATCTTCCTTTACCTAAAAGGCGTTCTAAGAATTCAGAGTTTCTAGATCTTGATGATGAAATTGATGAAAGTGGGATTGAAAGAAATAAAAAACTAGATGTTGCTAAACCCACTATTTTGGATCTCAAGGAATTTAATTATGAAAATTGCTCTTTGATTGTTTGTATTTCCTTGTTGCAATCCGTGCTAGATTCTCCTCATGCTTATAGTCAAAATAAGGCCTTTACCGAACATATTGTTGATGCCTTGATGCAATCTTATGAAGAAAAACTTGAGTTGAAAGTTTCTATCCCTAGAAAACTCTATGATGAGTGGGAACCTACTATTAAAATTAAAATTAAAGATTATGAGTTTCATGCTTTGTGTGATTTGGGTGCTAGTGTCTCTACTATTCCCAAAACCTTATGTGATTGGCTAGATTTACGTGATTTTGTTGATTGCTCTCTAAACTTGCATCTTGCGGATTCCACTATTAAAAAACCTATGGGAAGAATTAATGATGTTCTTATTGTTGCAAATAGGAATTATGTGCCTGTAGATTTTATCGTTCTTGATATAGATTGCAATCCTTCATGTCATATTATTCTTGGTAGACCTTTCCTTAGAACAATTGGTGCTATTATTGATATGAAGGAAGGAAATATTAGATTCCAATTTCCCTTGAAGAAGGGTATGGAACACTTCCCTAGAAAGAAAATAAAATTACCATATGAATCTATCATGAGAGCCGCTTATGGATTGCCTACCAAAGATGGCAATACCTAGATCTATCTTTGCTTTTATGCCTAGCTAGGGGCGTTAAACGATAGCGTTTGTTGGGAGGCAACCCAATTTTATTTTGTGTTTTTTGTTTTTGCTTCTATTTAGGAATAAATAATACATCTACCCACTGTTTGTATGTGGTTTTATGTTTTAATTAGTGTTTGTGCCAAGTAGAACCTATAGGATAACCTACGATGACATTTCATTTGATTCTGCTGAAAAACAGAAACTTTGTGCGCACGAATATAATTTTGTTAAATCACACGAACGTGATTTTCATTAATTCGTTTTGCTGATGTTCAATAAACAAATTTTCCAGGACTTCCTATTTTGGTAGAAGTTTTAGAGTTCCAGAAGTTTGCGTTAGTTACAGATTGCTACAGACTGTTCTGTTTTGACAGATTCTGTTTTACGTGTGTTGTTTGCTTATTTTGATGAATCTATGGCTAGTAAAATAGTTTATAAACCATAGAGAAGTTGGAATAAAGTAGGTTTAACACCAATATAAATGAAGAATGAGTTCATTAAAGTACCTTAAGTAGTTCTTTGTTTTCTTTCTCTAACGGAGCTCACGAGATTTATGTTGAGTTTTGTGTTGTGAAGTTTTCAAGTTTTGGGTGAATTCTTTTGATAGATTATGGAACAAGGAGTGGCAAGAGCCTAAGCTTGGGGATGCCCATGGCACCCCCAAGATAATCCGAGGACACCAAAAAGTCAAAGCTTGGGGATGCCCCGGACGTCATCCCCTCTTTCGTCCACTTCCATCGGTAATTTACTTGGAGCTATATTTTTATTCACCACATGATATGTGTTTTGCTTGGAGCGTCTTGTATTATTTGCGTCTTTGCTTGTTAGTTTACCACAATCATCCTTGCTGTACACACCTTTTGAGAGAACCATACATGAATTGGAATTTTTTAGAATACTCTATGTGCTTCACTTATATCTTTTGAGCATTGATAGTTTTGCTCATAGTGCTTCACTTATATCTTTTGAGCATGATAATTTTTGCTCTAGTGCTTCACTTATATCTCTTAGAGCATGATGGTGGATTTGTTTTAAACAAACTATTGATATCTCATGCTTCACTTAGATTATTTTGAGAGTCATTAATAGCATGGTAATTCGCTTAATGTTAATATACTTGGTGTTCAAGATATGTGAAACTTTCTTCTGAGTGAGTTGAATACTAAGATAAGTTTGATGCTTGATAATTGTTTTGAGAGATGAAGATGGTGATATTAGAGTCATGCTAGTTAAGTAGTTTTGAATTCAAAGAATACTTGTGTTGAAGTTTGTGATTCCCGTAGCATGCACGTATGGTGAACCGTTATGTGATGAACTTGGAGCATGATTTATTTATTGATTGTCTTCCTTATGAGTGGCGGTCGGGGACGAGCGATGGTATTTTCCTACCAATCTATCCCCCTAGGAACATGCGCGTAATACTTTGCTTTGATAACTTCTAGATTTTTGCAACAAGTATATGCATTCTTTATGACTAATGTTGAGTCCAGGGATTATACACACTTTTTCCCATCCTTCCACCTTTGCTAGCCTCAGTAATACTACGCACTTTTCGCCGGTATCATACACCCACCATATACCTTCCTCAAAACAGCCACCATACCTACCTATCATGGCATTTCCATAGCCATTCTGAGATATATTGCCATGCAACTTTCCACCGTTCCGTTTATTATGACATGCTCCATCATTGTCATATTGCTAGCATGATCATGTAGTTGACATCGTATTTGTGGCAAGGCCACCGTTCATAATTCTGTCATACATGTCACTCATGATTCATTGCATATCCCGGTACACCGCCGGAGGTATTCATATAGAGTCATACTTTGTTCTAAGTATCGAGTTGTAATTGTTGAGTTGTAGGAAAAATAAAAGTGTGATGATCATCATTATTAGAGCATTGTCCCGAGTAAGGAAAGGATGATGGAGACTATGATTCCCCCATAAGTCGGGATGAGACTCCGGACGAAAAAAAGAGGCCAAAAAAAGGAAGAGAAAGGCCCAAACAAAAAAATAAGAGAAAAAGAGAGAAGGACAATGCTACTATCCTTTTACCACACTTGTGCTTCAAAGTAGCACCAAGATCTTCATGATAGAGAGTCTCTCATTTTGTCACTTTCATATACTAGTGGGAATTTTTCATTGTAGAACTTGGCTTGTATATTCCAATGATGGGCTTCCTCAAAATGCCCTAGGTCTTCGTGAGCAAGCAAGTTGGATGCACACCCACTTAGTTTCTTTTGTAGAGCTTTCATATACTTATAGCTCTAGTGCATCCGTTGCATGGCAATCCCTACTCACTCACATTGATATCTATTGATGGGAATCTCCATAGCCCGTTGATACGCCTAGTTGATGTGAGACTATCTTCCCTCTTTTTGTGTTCTCCACAACCACCCTTCTATTCCATATATAGTGCTATATCCATGGCTCACGCTCATGAATTGCATGAAAATTGAAAAAGTTTTGAGAATGTTAAAGTCTGAAACAATTGCTTGGCTTGACATCGGGGTTGTGCATGATTTAAATATTTTGTGTGGGGAAGATGGAGCATAGCCAGACTATATGATTTTGTAGGGATAACTTTCTTTGGCCATGTTATTTTGAGAAGACATGATTGCTTTGATTAGTATGCTTGAAGTATTATTATTTTTTATGTCAATATGAACTTTTGTCTTGAATCTTTCGGATCTGAATATTCATATCACAATTAAGAAGTTTTACATTGAAATTATGCCAAAGTATCACTCCGCATCAAAATTCTTTTTATCATTTACCTACTCGAGTACGAGCAGGAATTAAGCTTAGGGATGCCTCGATACGCTCCAACGTATCTATAATTTTTGATTGCTCCATGCTACTTTATCTACTGTTTTGGACTATATTGGGCTTTATTTTCCACTTTTATATTATTTTTGGGACTAACCTATTAACCGGAGGCCCAGCCCAGAATTGTTGTTGTTTGCCTATTTCAGTGTTTCGAAGAAACGTTAATTCAAACGGAATAAAACC
Organism: Aegilops speltoides; assembly: GCA_021437245.1. Taxonomy (NCBI): domain Eukaryota; kingdom Viridiplantae; phylum Streptophyta; class Magnoliopsida; order Poales; family Poaceae; genus Aegilops; species Aegilops speltoides. Next base: position 257,759,013 of record CM038147.1, read on the forward strand.
TTCGGGAACGTGATTTTCTCACCGAACGTGATCCAGGAGACTTGGACCCTACTCCAAGAAGTGCCAGAGGCGGTCACGAGGGTGGTGGGCGTGCCCCCCTGGGCATGCCCCCTACCTCGTGGGCCCCCTGTTACTCCACCGACGTACTCCTTCCTCCTATATATACCTACGTATCCCCAAACGATCAGAACAGAAGCCAAAAACCTAATTCCACCGCCGCAACCTTCTGTATCCACGAGATCCCATCTTGGCGCCTGTTCCGGAGCTCCGCCGCAGGGGGCATCCACCACGGATGGCTTCTACATCAACACCATAGCCCCTCCGATGAAGTGTGAGTAGTTTACTTCAGACCTTTGGGTCCATAGCTAGTAACTAGATGGCTTCTTATCTCTTTTTGGATCTCAATACAATGTTCTCCCCCTCTCTCGTGGAGATCTATTTGATGTAATCTTCTTTTTGCGGTGTGTTTGTTGAGATCGATGAATTGTGGGTTTATGATCCAGTATTATCTATGGAAAATATTTGAATCTTCTCTGAATTATTTTATGTATGATTGAGTTATCTTCGCAAGTCTCTTCGAATTATCCTTTTTGGTTTGGCCAACTAGATTGGTAGTTCTTGCAATGGGAGAAGTGCTTAGCTTTGGGTTCAATCTTGCGGTGTCCTTACCCAGTGACAGAAAGGGTTGCAAGGCACGTATTGTATTGTTGCCATCGAGGATAAAAAGATGGGGTTTTTATCATATTGCATGAATTTCTCCCTCTACATCATGTCATCTTGCTTAAGGCGTTACTCTGTTTTTAACTTAATACTCTAGATGCATGCTGGATATCGGTCGATGAGTGGAGTAATAGTAGTAGATGCAGAATCGTTTCGATCTATTTGTCTTGGACATGATGCCTATATACATGATCATTGCCTAGATATACTCATAACTATGCTCAATTCTGTCAATTGCTCAACAGTAATTTGTTCACCCACCGTAGAATATCTATGCTCTTGAGAGAAGCCACTAGTGAAACCTATGGCCCCCGGGTCTATTCTCATCATCTCTATCGCTTTATTTACTTGCTTTGTTTTTTTACTTTTCACTTTGCATCTATCTATCAAAAATACCAAAAATATTATTTATCATCTCTATCAGAGCTCACCCTCGTAAGTGACCGTGAAGGGATTGACAACCCCTAATCGCGTTGCTTGCGAGTAGCTATCGTTTTGTGTAGGTACGAGGGACTTGTGCGTGGTCTCCTACTGGATTGATACCTTGGTTCTCAAAAACTGAGGGAAATACTTACGCTACTTTGCTGCATCATCCTCTCCTCTTCAGAGAAATCCAACGTAGTGCTCAAGATGTAGCAGGCTCCTGTGGCAATGAGGCACCAGGTCGCGCGCCCTCACTCATCCGCCCGTGATTAGCTCATGCGAGAACAAGGCACCAAGGGCCATGGGAGGTGACGTAAACGGGAGCTGGCCCGTGATCCAGATCTCAGCGTCTTGGGTTTGGCGACACTGCAGGGACGAACCCGAGCACAAACGTCGTGCCAGTCCTTAATCATGAGGCGGTCGTGGGTGGGCTCGCAAGGGCGTGAGACTTTCTTGGCAACGAAGCGCCAGTCAGGCAGTTCATAATTTCAAGTGTAACACCCTCAGTGTCATGCTAGAGTAATCCCCTGTTAATGGTGCCATGTCACCATGCTTACTGAGCTAATTATCACTTGATGAAAAATCAAAGTCAAATTCAAATTCAAATTATGAGGGGAATTCAAAATTTCTCAAACATGAAAACAAAAATGTTCATCATGTGTCAAATATTCCACAACTAATATTGATGGTGAACCAACATTCTTGCAAAGGGTTTAAGTGGCCTAAACTACTTAAAACAGTGACTTAAGCAATAAATTAAATGCCCTTTTTAATTTATAAAATTGGCAACTATTCCAAAAGCCTCCCAACCTTTTTGAGGCAGTGCACTTTAATTATTTGAAATTGTTTTGGCCAGTGGCATAATTTTGCAAAGTCAATTGTGGCTAAAAGAAAATGCAAAAACTGCTGGAAAAGAAAAAAAAAACAACAAAAAGAAAAAGAAAAGGAGAAGTAGAGGGGGGAGAGAGAGGCCCTCTACCTCACTCAGGCTTCGGCCCACCCGAGCCAACTGGCCCAACAGGCCGGCCCACACCCCCTGGGTCGTCGCTCTCCCCTCCCCCTGTTCAATCGGCCGAGGGCGCGCGCCCGCGCGTCGCTGTCGGACCACCTCCCCGTCAACGGGAGAGGATAAGGCCGCCCCGACGCCTCGGCCCCCTCGCCTCCCACTCGCCCAATTGCCCCCCCTCTCTCTCACCCACGCACTCGCTCCGCCCCTCCTCTCCTCCAGATCCGCGGCCCGAGCGCAGTCGCCGCCGCCCTCCATCGTTGTCGCGGCCACCGGCGGACCCGCGTCCGCTGACCCTATCGGTGAGCTCCGCCGGGGTCTACTACGTCGACTGGTGGCCTCAGCTGGAGCGGGGAGGCACCGCAACCGGCGTTCGTCCTCGTCCCCATCTCCAGCCACCCCGACGTCACCGTTGCTCCACCAACACCCCTGCTGCTCCTAAGCCGTCAAGGGCCTACGTGTGAGCTGCGCGGTGAGCTTCTCCATCTCCTGCTCCTCGTTAATCCCCTTGTGCGACATAGCAAGCTCGACGTCTCGCCCGTGAGCCCACCGCCGCAGTTCAACTTGCCCCCATGGCCATGCTCTCTGTCGTGCTCGCCTGAGCACGGCATCGAGTTCCTGGTGCTTCCAGGAACCCAACACGCACGCGCACGCTCCCTCCCGTGCCTCCTTGCACCGTCCCCGATGAGCGCCCGAATGCATCACCACGGAGGTCGCCACCGGCAAGGCTCCGGTGACCTTTTGGTCACGGGCTCAAGACCGTTGGACTCGCTGCACCACGGGGATCCTCCCCAGCCTTTCCTTTCGCTCTGTAGCACGCTGCTTCGCCTTCCCTGTCACACACCCGAAGCTCGTCGCCACCACTGCTCAACGCCGGCGTGTTTTCGGCTTCCACCTACGTGTTCCGACGCCGTAGATGGACGGGGTGCGCTCTCCTCGTTCTAACGCAAGCTGCGACGCACGATTTGGTGCCCCATGCGCGATTTCCGATAGCCTCCGGCGAGAGCGCCACCGCGGGAGGCTCGCCGGAGCAACTCCGACGGCTCCGCTGAGCTGGCGCCACGTGGGGTCCACCCCAGGTTGCTGCCTGTGGGTCAACTACGCTAACCACGTTGACCGTGGTCAACTACGCTGACTGGTCACATAGTGCCACTGACATGTGCCCCCCCCACGATTAATTAGGCCAATTTGAAATTAAGTTAAATGGTTATTCATTATAGCCACTGACAAGTGGGTCCCGTTAGATAATCATGTTAGTTTAAGTTAATTAACCATTGTTAATTAGTTCATCATCGACCGATGGGTCCCATCGACCCACTGTGTCAGGTTTGACCCTGGTCACGAGCACATTGATTCACGACATCATGCCTATGCAATGCTGACGTCATAATGAATTTCTGTTAATTTGAATAATTCCAGAAATTGCTTTAATCTTTGAAAATTCATAGAAAATAAACCGTAACTCCGATGAAAATGTTTTCTATATGAATGTTGCTTAGAAAAATCCAATGAATCCGAATGCTCGGTCCGTTTACATGTCAAATGCCTCTAACTATCTGAACATGGAACATTCCCCCTCCGGTCATCTGTCGACATTAGGGCGAACCGGAATACATTCCCGGTTGACTTCCCCCTTCGCCGGTATCGTGTAGCCCCGCGGTAGAACACGTCTAGCTCTGCCTATGGTCCTGTTGTGCACTTGCTTGCTATGTATTTACTGTTTCTCCCTCCCCCCACTTCTCTTCGGTAGACCCCGAGACCGATGTCGCCCTTGTGATCGACTACGTCGACGACGACCCCTCCTTGCCAGAGCAACCAGGCAAGCCCCCCTTTGATCATCCCGATATCGCCCATTCCATTCTCTCATGCCTGCATTAGATTTTGCTACTGTTATTGATTGCTCCTATTCTGATGCATAGCCTGCTTTTGTATCTGCTATTGTACCTTACCTGCTTATCCTAAACTACTTAGTATAGGTTGGTTAGTGATCCATCAGTGACCCCCACCTTTTCCTTGTTTCCCCTACATCATCATCGAAGACCCGATCAACGGGATCGAAGACCAGGCCCCGGCACCGCACATAAGTTTCCCCTTAGTTGCTCGACACTACTGGGTTACTATTGAGTGCCGAGGGTGAGACCTCTACAGCACTTCTGATGTTAACCCCGTAGGGTAGCTATTCGTTCGTGGTCATCGAGGGTGATTCCGCCTTAACCACTTCTGATACGACTCTGTCGTGCAACCCCTCAAGTGTGAACTTCGGGGGTGATTCCTCTTACGTTCACCTTGATGATTACATCGAGTGGAATTCACCAGGGGTGATTCCTCGGGTTTTCCCCTTGATGTTTAGACACACAGTTACTATGATTACTATGACTTTACATTGAACCATGTTACTAAAGACCGGTCAACCCTGAGGGGTACTCGCGCGAGCATAATTGCGAGTGATGTTGAGACGGGTTGACCTGGAGGGTACCCGAGGGTTGAATACGTGGCGTGGCCGGGCATTCTTAGCCCTTGCTGCAAGTCCTCGAGATGGGGCGACGGGGTCACTTCTTTCGTGAGTCTCTGCTCATGACCGCACTACCCACACACTAATGGTTTGGATATTTGATTCGAGGGGCCTCTGGCCTGATAGCACTAACCATCACGTGGGCATAGTATGGGCGTTCTGCGTCGTATACATTAGCCGAAGCTTAATAGACGTCAGTGACTGAGCGGCGCGCGCCAGGTTGGACTGGTAAGCACCTGCCTTTTTAAGGAGGTAGCTAGGTCTGCTCACCGTCACAGACGCAACGTCTGAGAGTTCCTGAAGATGGCCCATGACCCCTAGGAGCATAGGTTTAGTCCGGCATGCTGACCTCTCTATTAAGCCTAGGTCGGGTTGCGGCGTATTGTTTGGCCGAGGCCGGGCATGACCCAGGAAAGTGTGTCCGACCAGAGTTAAGCGAGCGTGGTGGCTAAGTTGGTGCACCCCTGCAGGGAAGAAAACATCTATCGATAGCCTGTCCTACGGTAACGGACACTTGGAGTTGTATCCCGATCGATACAACTAGAACTGGATACTTGTGATGAGAACTGAATGGTGATGAGAATTGGATTGTGATGATAACTAGATAGTATGGCTCTGGGATTGCTTTCTCGCAGGGAGTCGATAAAGGATCTCTCGCCGAGGTTGATAACACCACTACTACTTTACTTTATGCTACTCTACTCCCTCCTGTTTGCTGCAAGATGGTGGTTTCAAGAAGATGCTAGTCTTTGATAGGACTAGGCCTTCTCTCTATTCTGGAATTTCGGCAGCCCAGTCCACATATACAACCTTCCTTTGATAATGTTGCATATGTAGTGTAGATCCTTGCTTGCGAGTACTTTGGATGAGTACTCACGGTTGCTTTGCTTCCCCTTTTCCCCTTTCTCCTTCTTTCCGGTTGATGGAACTAGATGTCGGAGCCCAGGACCCAGATGCCACCGCCGATGCCTACTAATACATGCAGACCGCCGACGACCAGGAGTAGTTAGGAGGCTCCCAGGCAGGAGGCCTTGCCTTTTCGATCGTAGATGCTTTTGTGCTAGCCTTCTTAAGGAAAACTTGTCTAACCTATGTCTGTACTCAGATATTGTTGCTTCCGCTGACTCTTGTGTTTTCGAGCTTATGTATTCGAGCCCTCGAGGCCCCTGGCTTGTAATATAAAGCTTGTATTATTTTAATTTGTGTCCAGAGTTGTGTTGTGATATCTTCCCGTGAATCCTTGATCTTGATCGTACACATTTGCGTGTATGATTAGTGTACGATTGAATTGAGGGCGTCACAAGTTGGTATCAGAGCCGACTGCCTGTAGGTAACCCCCTTTCCAACTCCTTGGCCGAAGTTGAGTCTAGTCACTACAAAACTTTTACTAACATGGCTGTGTGTCTTACGGGCCCACGTCGCCATTGGGTGGTATTAGGATCTTTTACTCCTCGTCTGTGCTCTCTTCTTTTCGGGTTAAAGATTTTACTAACTCTGACTCCAGGAGCTCGTAACCACTTCCTCTCGGAGAGCCCCCTCACAACAGATGATCGCTTGCTTCGCCAGAAGATTCTGCAGATACTCCTCGATGTTTTCCCAAGACCCTTGTGCCCTTCGCCGTTGCATTTCCCTACCACCGATAAATCCCCATTGATAGCTACATACACTTCCCGTCCATACAATCATTTCGCGATGCTCTTGTTATTACAAGATACCACGAAATTCTCTATTGTTTCGAGAATCCTTTGAGCTTACTGCCTTGCAGTTCTTTGCCCCATGAATACACCCCCCTTCGAATAATTCCTCGCACTCACCAAGGATCCGTTCATCCTCAATTGTTCGTGTGATTCACAAAATTCTTAGAAATACTATGTGATCTTCCAAAAATCTTCTGTAGCCTATTGCTCTTGATTCTCCTTGCCTGCTTGCACTACAATTAGTTCCATATGTCTAGCAATATTCTTTAAAATTCTTTGTGGTTGTCCTTCTGTTCCTATGGATTCAACGTGTGAGAGAATACTCGCAATCACCAATTAATCCTTGGAAATTTTCTTTCCGTCTCCGACATCGCTCCGTTTATGAGCTGGTTCTTGCCCAATCAAGATTTGATCGGGTGCACCTCTAGGTCTATTCAACTTAATCATCTTTTGATCAGAGCCTCTGCTTCTGATCCTTCGACTTAAAATCGTAATTCCTTTGTATTCAAGCTTTGAAGTTATCCAGTTACATCTATAACCCGATGCCTTGGCATTCTTTCTTCTTCTGATTGAGTATCGATACTCACATCAGATCTTTTATGGACCGCCATATCCTTGGTTGGATTATTATCCGACAATGTCCTTCATATTCATTAAACTTGTGAGTTTTGCCCTGACACATAATGCCTTTGGTAAAGTCTATCATCTGCTTTTGTCAACCATGCTCTGCTTTCGAGCTGGTATATTTTAATCCTGAAGTTAGTAGTATATGTTCCTAAGATACCCCTACGGGTTGAACCTATGCCTTCCCTAATCCGTGTGAACTCAAAAGAGATGTGTGTCTTACTCTTCTGGTACTTCGCCAGATAAATCCTCTGCACTACAATTTCTTTGAAAAACGAGGAGTGAATGAAAGGTTATGCATTGAAGAAGTGGGAGTCGACCTTGAACCCTTGTGTTCATGCCCATGGACCCGATGTAGAACTCATCATGGAAGCTGCTCATAAAAATAATTATTTCTTTGGTACAAGCTCATCTCGTATCTATGAATTGATCCTTTGCAATCATGGTTCCGAACATATTTCCTCCTTGATTCCATTTACCGGATAAGTTAAAATACTTATCCTCTGCAAATCATTCCCCCCCGTCCAGCCTCTACTCTGATTTACCTTCCGGTATTACACCTAGTACCTGATATCGCAAAGTTTTATACCCCATCATATCATTCCTAGCTTGATCGGCTATATTTTTATCGTGTCAACTTTTAACTGTGCTACCTGGTCCTTATGCCTGGAGCAACTTTCGACGATGAGCTAAGCTTACGTCGATCTTCCTCATCTTATCATTTCACCTCGAACATCAAGCTTGACTTCGAGCTTGTGTCGAATCCGTGGATATCCTAGCCTTTCACTTCATCCTTCATTTTCTGCTCGATGGCATCTTCATAGAGCCTCTCGACAAATGCGTCATGATTAGCATCAAGATTTTGACTTCCGTTGAGATGACAATTGAATTCATGGTGAGAAATACCATCCTTGCCCTTCGATGATTCGAATTATCATCGATGTCATCCTTGACTTCCTCCCAACACCGACTTGATCATTTATTGGTCATACCTTGAGTTCCTTGTTATTCCTGGAACTGTTTCTTGAGTATTTCTTGTGATCTTCAAACCCAATCTTTGCTTGAAACACCATATTATTGCTACCATGAAGCATGATTGTGGTATTCCGAATATCGACAAGAACATTGGAAGCACATCGCCAAATGTTTCTTGATCTATTATCCAAACACTGTTGTATGGGTAATATCATGATTCTTCCCTCGCCCCTTTACCTAAATGCCTTTGTACTTGCTGTCCTAACATGTATATCATGCTCCATTTTTCCTTGGGAAGGTTATACTCCCAATTTTTGTGCGTAAACACATTTTTCCTTTCCAATGTTCTGTTTGATTTCGATAATCACTTTTACCTTTACAATGTTTTGTTGAACCTTCCTTGTGATTTATGAGATCTAAGCAGTAATAGTTCCCTGCTTATGAAAACACCTTGGTGTACAATTTGTTAGTAAGACCTTGTTATTATTGTTGTTGACATTCGGGTAACCATCGATGGACGAGAACTTTGCCTATTGGTCCGCCTTGTTCAATGAGCAGGAAAATAGTTCTCTCCGTCCCTCGCCCTTGGTACCGATGTTGTTGACAACATAACTGACAGTCTATCATCTGACATGCCTTGCTATCGGCCCCCTTTCTACTTTTAACCCACATGGTGGGCTCATAACCCACAGTTCAACAGGATCGGAACCTGACCCTCCTGTATATCTTTGATTCCGAAATATTCTTGCATTTGGCTTCATATCATGTCACGAGCCACCCCCGAGGGATGATCTATTCCTGGTGCTCTGAACCCCTTCTCACACTCTGTTCAGGTATCGATCGATTGTCCATCCGCTTGAAACTTCTTATTGTACCTTCAAATTTTGCTCTCGACGTTATTCTTAAATTTCAACTCGAGAGATACTTCTGTTAGATTACCTGCATTGTTCACCAGACAATTAAACCCATAAGGGTCAGCTCTCCCGAAGTTACTCTTTTCTTCCCCACTAAAATCTCGGGATGAGATTTCTTGTAGTGGAGGAGATTTGTAACACCCTCAGTGTCATGCTATAGTAATCCCCTGTTAATGGTGCCAGGTCACCATGCTTACTGAGCTAATTATCACTTGATGAAAAATCAAAGTCAAATTCAAATTCAAATTTTGAGGGGAATTCAAAATTTCTCAAACATGAAAACAAAAATGTTCATCATGTGCCAAATATTCCACAACTAATATTGGTGGTGAACCAACATTTTTGCAAAGGGTATAAGTGGCCTAAACTAGTTAAAACGGTGACCTAAGCAATAATTTAAATGCCCTTTTTAATTTATAAAATTGGAAACTATTCTGAAAGCCTCCCAACCTTTTTGAGGCAGTGCACTTTAATTCTTTGAAATTGTTTTGGCCAGTGGCATAATTTTGCAAACTCAATTGTGGCTAAAAGAAAATGCAAAAACTGCTGGAAAAGAAAAAGAAAAACAACAAAAAGAAAAAGAAAAGGAGAAGTAGAGGGGAGAGAGAGAGGCCCTCTGCCTCACTCAGGCTTCGACCCACCCGAGCCAACTGGCCCAACAGACCGGCCCACACCCCCTGGGTCGTCGCTCTCCCCTCTCCCTGTTCAACCGACCGAGGGCGCGCGCCCGCGCGTTGCCGCCGGACCACCTCGCCGTCGACGGGAGAGGATAAGGCCGCCCCGATGCCTCGGCCCCCTCGCCTCCCACTTGCCCACTTGCCCCCTCTCTCTCTCTCTCGCCCACGCGCTCGCTCCGCCCCTCCTCTCCTCCAGATCTGCGGCCCGAGCGCAGTCACCGCCGCCCTCCGTCGTTGTCGCAGCCACCGGCGGACCCGCGTCCGCTGACCCTGTCGATGAGCTCCGCCGGGGTCTACTATGTCGACTGGTGGCCTCAGCTGGAGCGGGGAGGCACCGCAACCGCCGTTCGTCCTCGTCCCCATCTCCGGCCACCGCGACGTTACCGTTGCTCCATCAACACCCCTGCTGCTCCTAAGCCGTCAAGGGCCTACATGTGAGCCGTGTGGTGAGCTTCTCCATCCCCTGCTCCTCCTCGTTAATCCCCTTGTGCGACGTAGCAAGCTCGACGTCTCGCCCGTGAGCCCACCGCCGCAGAAAAATCCAATGAATCCGAATGCGCGGTTCATTTACATGTCAAATGCCTCTAACTATCTGAACATGGAACAGGTCCGGAACCAGGAATACATTCCTGGTTGACTTCCCCCTTCGCCGCTATCGTGTAGCCCCGCGGTAGAACACGTATAGCTCTGCCTAGGGTCCTGTTATGCACTTGCTTGCTATGTATTTACTATTTCTCCCCCCTCTTCTCTTCGGTAGACCCTGAGACCGATGCCGCCCCTGTGATCGACTACGTTGACGACGACCCCTCCTTGCCAAAGCAACCAGGCAAGCCCCCCTTTGATCATCCCAATATCGCCCATTCCATTCTCTCATGCCTGCATTAGATTTTGCTACTATTATTGATTGCTCCTATTCTGATGCATAGCCTGCTTTTGTATCCGCTGTTGTGCCTTACCTTCTTATCCTAAACTGCTTAGTATAGGTTGGTTAGTGATCCATCAGTGACCACCACTTTGTCCTTGTTGCCCCTGCATCATCATCGAAGACCCGATCAACGGGATCGAAGACCAGGCCCCGGCACTGCACATCACTTTCCCCTTAGTTGCTCGACACTGCTGGGTTACTATCGAGTGCCGAGGGTGAGACCTCTACAGCATTTCTGATGTTAACCCTGTAGTGTAGCTATTCGTTCATGGTCATCGAGGGTGATTCCGCCTTAACCAATTCCGATACGACTCTATCGTGCAACCCCTCAAGTGTGAACCTCGGCGGTGATTCCTCTTACGTTCTCCTTGATGATTACATCGAGTGGAATTCACTGGGGGTAATTCCTCGGGTTTTCCCCTTGATGTTTAGACACACAGTTACTATGATTACTATGACTTTACACTGAACCATGTTACTAAAGACGGGTCAACCCTGAGGGGTACCCGCGCGAGCATAATTGCGAGTGATGTGGAGACGGGTTGACCTGGAGGGTACCCGAGAGTTGAATACGAGGCGTAGCCGGGTATTCTTAGCCCTTGCCGCAAGTCCTTGAGACGGGGCGACGGGGTCACATCTTTCATGTGTCTCTGCTTGTGACCGCACTACCAACACACTAACGGTTTGGATATTTGATCCGAGGGCCCTCTAGCCTGATAGCACTATCCATCACGTGGGCATAGTATGGGCGTTCTGCGTCGTATACATCAGCCGAAGCTTAATAGACGCTGGCGATCGAAAGGCGCTACCGGGTTGGACTGGTAAGCACCTGCCTTTTTAAGGAGGTAGCTAGGTCTGCTCACCGGCCGTGTACACAACGTGCAGGAGTTCCCGGGGAGATGGCCCATGAACCCTGGGGGCATAGGTTTAGTCCGGCGTGCTGACCTCTCTATTAACCTAGGTCAGGTTGCGCCGTATTGTTTGGCCGATGCCGGGCATGACCCAGGAAAGTGTGTCCGGCCAGAGTTAAGCGAGCGTGGTGGGTAAGTTGGTGCACCCCTGCAGGGAAGAAAACATCTATCGATAGCCTGTCCTACGGTAACGGACACTTGGAGTTGTATCCCGATCGATACAACTAGAACTGGATACTTGTGATGAGATCTCAATGGTGATGAGAATTGGATTGTGATGATAACTGGATAGTATGGCTCTGGGATTGCTTTCTCGCAGGGAGTCGAGAAAGGATCTCTGGCCGAGGATGATAACACCACTACTACATTACTTTATGCTACTCTACTCCCTGCTGTTTGCTGCAAGATGGTGGTTTCCAGAAGATGCTAGTCTTCGATAGGACTAGTCCTTCTCTCTATTACGCATTTACGCAGCCACCCACATATACAACCTTCCTTTGATAATGTTGCATATGTAGTGTAGATCCTTGCTTGCGAGTACTTTGGATGAGTACTCATGGTTGCTTTGCTTCCCCTTTTCCCCTTTCTCCTTCTTTCCGGCTGATGGAACCAGATGTCAGAGCCCAAGACCCAGATGCCACCGCCGATGCCTACTACTATGTGGAGAACGCCGACGACCAGGAGTAGTTAGTAGGCTCCTAGGCAGGAGGCCTTGCCTTTTCGATCGTTGATGCTTTTGTATAGCCTTCTTAAGGCAAACTTGTCTAACCTATGTCTGTACTCAACTATTGTTGGTTTTGCTGACTCTTGTGTTTTCGAGCTTATGTATTCGAGCCCTCGAGGCCCCTGGCTTGTAATATAAAGCTTGTATTATTTTAATTTGTGTCTAGAGTTGTGTTGTGATATCTTCCCGTGAGTCCTTGATCTTGATCATACACATTTGCGTGTATGATTAGTGTATGATTGAATCGAGGGCGTCACATCAAGGCAACTCATAAAGGAAGGTAAACTAGTTCTGGTAGGTGCAAAGGATACATGTCGTAGAGACGGACCCACACGACTTGGGGATAATACAGCCCGAGGGGCGCCCCCAAACTGAAAGAACTAAAAAGATGTCACCTGGCACCATTGCTTAAGAGATGTCGGGGTAGTCTAAGATACATGCTGCTGAAGTCGTTCCTCACGAGCTTCCTTGGCCCTAAGCCTCGGGAGGCTCCGGGGGCCTGCGGGGCTCTCGAAGATGCATCTGCATCTCCATTAGGATTGCCTGGTGCCTAGCCTCTTGAGTCGCTAGGACGTCCCGCATGCGGTGCTGAAACACGACAGCCGCACTCAGCAAGCCAAAGGGCATGCGAACATAGCTCTGAGGGGGACCCTTGCATTGGCCGACACAGACGGCCAGAAGAGCTTCCAAGACGCGGCCCTGTTGAGCCCTGGGATGTCGATGCAGACGCGAAACTCCATACACCTTCTAGGGCAAGGAGCCGCGCTCGACGGTCGGTGGCGATCGCCCTGCAGAACCCTTGCCTCTTGAATCTCCTTGACTGCCATGTTGATGAGATGCTGAGCGCCTGGTGCCCCACGCCTTGTGCCATCTCCTGGGAAGCGTGCACTGAAGCATGCCTCCACATGGTGCCCGAGTGCCTCCTGATACGTCTCCAACGTATCTACTTTTCCAAACACTTTTGCCCTTGTTTTGGATTCTAACTTGCATGATTTGAATGAAACTAACCCGGACTGACGCTGTTTTCAGCAGAGCTGCCATGATGTTGTTTTATGTGTAGAAAAGAAAAGTTCTCGAATGTCCTGGAAATCCACGGAGGCACTTTTTGGAATTAATAAGAATTTTTGGCGAAAGAATTAGTGCCAGGGGGCCCACGGCCTATCCACGAGACAGGGGCGCCCCCCTAGGGCGCGGCCCCCTATCTTGTGGGTCCCTTGGACCTCCTCCGACATCAACTCCAACTCCATATATTCTGTCTCGGGGAGAAAAAAATCAGGGAGAAAGTTTCATCGCGTTTTACGACACGGAGCTGCCGCCAAGCCCTAATCTCTCTCGGGAGGGCTGATCTGGAGTCCGTTCGGGGCTCCGGAGAGGGGGATTCGTCGCTGTCGTCATCATCAACCATCCTCCATCACCAATTTCATGATGCTCGTCGCCGTGCGTGAGTAATTCCATCGTAGGCTTGCTGGACGGTGATGGGTTGGATGAGATTTACCATGTAATCAAGTTAGTTTTGTTAGGGTTTGATCCCTAGTATCCACTATGTTCTGAGATTGATGTTGTTATGACTTTGCTATGCTTAATGCTTGTCACTAGGGCCCGAGTGCCATGATTTCAGATCTGAACCTATTATGTTTTCATGAATATATGTGTGTTCTTGATCCTATCGTGCAAGTCTATAGTCACCTATTATGTGTTATGATCCGACAACCCCGAAGTGACAATAATCCGGATACTTCTCGGTGATGACCGTAGTTTGAGGAGTTCATGTATTCACTATATTTTAATGGTCTGGTTCTCTATTAAAAGTAGGCCTTAATATCCCTTAGTTTCCGCTAGGACCCTGCTTCAATGGGAGGGTAGGATAAAAAACGTCATACAAGTTCTTTTCCATAAGCACGTATGACTATTTACGGAATACATGCCTACATTACCTTGATGAACTGGAGCTAGTTCTGTGTCACCCTATGTTATAGCTATTACATGAGGAATCACATCCGGCATAATTATCCATCACTGATCCATTGCCTACGAGCTTTTCATATATTGTTCTTCGCTTATTTACTTTTCCGTTGCTACTGTTACAACTACTACAAAACCCCAAAAAACATTTATCTTTACTTTTGCTACCGTTACCTTTATTATCATACCACTTTTGCTACTAAACACTTTGCTGCAAATACTAAGTTATCCAGGTGTGGTGGAATTGACAACTCAACTGCTAATACTCAAGAATATTCTTTGGCTCCCCTTGTGTCGAATCGATAAATTTGGGTTGAATACTCTACCCTCGAAAGCAGTTGCGATCCCCTATACTTGTGGGTTATCAAGACTAATTTCTGGCGCCGTTGCCTGGGAACCTAGCTCTATTCTCTGAGTCACTTGGGATTTATATCTATTGATCACTATGAAGAACTTGAAAGACGATCAAACTAGTATTTTGCCCTCAACTACGAGGGGAGGTAAGGAACTGCCATCTAGCTCTGCACTAGATTCTCCTTCCATTGTTAGTAAGCTTGTGACACCTAAACCTACTACTGCTGTGAATTCCGATATGTCGAATGTTATTGATGATGCCACTTCTTCTATGCATGATGAAACTACTTTTGTGCTTGATACTACTTTGCCATTATGTGAATTTCTAGATGAACAACTTGCTAGAGTTAGGGGGGATGATAATACTGAAGAACCAATTATTGATGATAGTGATGATTAAGGTCCCCCAATGATTATGTATTACCTGGTATTCCTATGGGTTATGTTATGAATGAAAAAGATGCTATGGAAATTCTTGCTTGCAATGATAGAAATGATCTTAAGAAATTATTAGCTAAATGGAAGCAGCAGTCTCTTAATGCTAGAATGAAACCCGATCCTGCTTTTGCTACTTCACCTATCTGTGTTACTGATAAGGATTATGAATTCTCTGTTGATCCTGATATTATTACTTTAGTTGAATCTGATCCTTTTTATGGCCTTGAATCTGAAACTGTTGTGGCACATCTTACCAAGTTGAATGATATAGCCACCCTGTTTACTAATGATGAGAAGTCTCGCTATTTATATATCCTTAAGATATTTCCGTTCTCATTAAAGGGTGATGCTAAGACTTGGTATAATTCTCTTGCTCCTGGTTGTGTGCGTAGTCCCCAGGATATGATTTATTACTTCTCTGCTAAATATTTTCCTGCTCATAAGACACAAGCTGCCTTGCGGGAAATATATAATTTTGTGCAAATCAAAGAAGAGAGTCTCCCACAAGCTTGGGGGAGGCTTATCCGGTTACGGAATGCTTTGCTTGATCATCCTCTTAAGAAAAATGAAATACTTGATATCTTTTATAATGGACTAACCGATGCTTCCAAGGACTACTTGGATAGTTGTGCTGGTTGTGTTTTCAGGGAAAGAACAGTCGACGAAGCTGAAATATTATTGAATAATATGTTGACTAATGAAAATAATTGGACTCTTCCTGAGCCAATTCCTGAAGTAATTCTTGAAGCAATTGAGCCAACTCCTGAGCCTACTCCTAAACCCACTCCGAAGAAGAGAGGTG
This sequence comes from Aegilops speltoides, assembly GCA_021437245.1. NCBI lineage: Eukaryota > Viridiplantae > Streptophyta > Magnoliopsida > Poales > Poaceae > Aegilops > Aegilops speltoides. The sequence continues at coordinate 257,774,677 of CM038147.1, forward strand.
TTTTATTTCTCTGTCCTGAAGATATGTAAGAGGCAAAGAAATCAATGAAAGAAAAAGGCATTAAGCTGAAGATGTTAAGAATTTACCTCCTATTGAAGAAAAAGGCATTAAAGGTAAATTCTCTCTATAGATATGATAAAGTTGAAATACCCTCTACTAAATTTCATAGCCCATGCTTAGATGAATTTGATGACTTTATGGCTAGACAAGAAAGTTTTAATGCTTATGTTGGTAGAGAATTAAAGAATAATGCTTTCGAGATAGGACGCGTAGGTGATAATCTGGCTAGAGTTAAAGATGAACTTCACCGCGTTAGCAAATATGCTTCTATGGTTGCTACTCAAGCTGAGCAAGTACTCAAAGCTCAAAATGATTTGCTTGATGAATTAAGTAATAAAACTGACTTTGCTGTTAGAGTGGCTACTAGAACTGGTAGAATGACTCAGGAAACTTTGTATCCCGAAGGCCAACCTAAGAGAATCGAGCAAGATTCTCAGAGAAATAATTTAGAGGCACCTAGTTCTTCTAAAAAGAAGAAAAAGAAAAACGATAGAACTTTGCATGCTTCTAGTGAACCTACTGTAGACACACCTGAGAATCCCAATGATATTTCTATCTCTGATGCTAAAACACAATCAGGTGATGACCATGAACCTAGTGATAATATTAATGATAATGTTCATGTTGATGCTCAACCTAGCAAAGACAATGATGTAGAGATTGAACCTGTTTTTGATCTTGATAACCGAAAATCAAAGAATCAACGTTATGATAAGAGAGATTTTGTTGCTAGGAAGCACGGTAAAGAAAGAGAACCATGGGTTCAGAAACCCATGCCCTTTCCTCCTAAACCATCCAAGTCAAAGGATGATGAGGATTTTCAGCGCTTTGCTGAAATGATTAGACCTATTTTCTTACGTATGCGCTTAACTGATATGCTTAAAGTAAATCCTTATGCTAAGTATATGAAGGATATCATCACAAATAAAAGAAAGATACTGGAAGCTGAAATTTCCACCATGCTTGCTAATTACACTTTTAAAGGTGGAATACCAAAGAAACTTGGAGATCCGGGTGTACCAACTATACCTTGCTCTATTAAAAGAAATTATGTTAGAACTGCTTTATGTGATCTTGGAGCCGGTGTTAGTGTTATGCCTCTCTCTTTATATCGTAGACTTGAATTGAATAAGTTGACACCTACTGAAATATCTTTGCAAATGGCTGATAAATCAACTGCTATACCTGTCGGTATTTGTGAGGATGTGCATGTTGTGGTTGCAAATGTCACTATCTTAACGGACTTTGTTATTCTTGATATTCCCGAGGATGATAGTATGTCTATTATCCTTGGTAGACCTTTTCTTAATACTGCAGGGGCTGTTATTGATTGCAACAAAGGCAATGTCACTTTTCATGTTAATGGTAATGAGCATACAGTACACTTTCCGAGGAAACAATCTCAAGTTCGTAGCATCAATGCAATTGAAAAAGTTCCAACTATCATTTTTGGAGGTTTTGAATTTCCTCTCCCTACTGTCAAGAAAAACTATGATATTCTTATTGTTGGGGATTTTCATATCCCTGTTGAGGTAACTTAGTGTTATTCGAAATTTCTCCGGTTCCATGTTATTCGGAATGAGTTTGTTAACAAGACTTGATCAACCTTGTTAGTGGGTTCATTTTGATGATCACGAGATGGATGAAACTAGAAGGCACAACCTTCTGTACCCTCTTTTTACTTTCTGTTGTTTAGAATAAATAAAGCAAAAATAGTATTATTTGTCTGTTTTCTGAATTATCCGTGCATTAAAAAATAGTCCGAAAATAAAAGTGCTCCAAATGCCCTGCAAATTTAGTAAGATTTTTTCTGGAATATTTTAGGATTTTAGGCACTGAAAACACTGCAGGAGGGGCAAGCACTAGGCCACGAGAGAGGAGGGGGCGCGCCCCTGTCTCGTGGGCCCCTGGTGGCTCCCCTCCACTTATGCCAGCACCCACACACTTCATCTTCTACCCAGAAAATTCCCCATCCAGCTCAAGCACGAGTTCTAGCTCGTTTTGCTGTGATTTTCGATCTCTTAGCTCAAAGCTCCATTCACAAAACAGCTTTGCGAGATTGTTGCTTGGTATGTGACTCCTCCATTGGTCCAATTAGTTTTTGTTTTAGTGCTTTATTCATTGCAAATTTTTGCTGCATAGGTGACCATGTTCTTGACCTTGCATGTTAAATTTCTGAGGTCCCAAGCAATTCCAATGCATGATATAGGCCCTAGGCACTTGTAGGAGTAGTTGCTATCAATCTTGTTTAGTTTAATTCACTTTTATTTTGAAGTTACTAAAACTTCAGAAATTTTCAGAAAATGTTAAGGAGGCTCTTTAAAGGCTCTTCTAGCCAAAGCTCTAAGGAAAAACAAAACAAAGAGAAGGAAAAACCCAAGTATAATCTTCCTCGCTTAGCGGAAGTACGGTCATGTGAATGGCCGTGCGAGGATTTCTTGAAAGAAGCCGGAATTCATGAATAATTTTATGCTTTAATCGGGATGCAGGCCTCACCGGTTTCATGAACGACCGAATCGATCAGTATCTCTTACTTACCAATACTTTCATGCAAAACTTTTATTATTATCCTAAGAAGTCATTGCCTTCAGTATCATTTCATTTATATGATCAATTCAAAGAAATGTCTTTACGTCATTTTTGCACGGTGTGTAGGATACCTTATGAGGGAGAATTAGAGGAACCCCATCGTGAAGATGTGGATGGCTTCGTTAAAACTATTGCTGTAGAAGAGCCAAAGAAGGGCTCTGAGGCAAAAGTCTCTAGCATACACTTTCCTCTTTTACACTACTTTGCCATATTTGCTAGCAGATGCTTGATTGGTCGTGGGAATAGTGGAAATTTGAGCGTTCCAGATATTATTATTCTTCAACATGCTTTGCTGGGAGACAATACTTTTAGTATGGGTGTCGGTGTACTAAGGTAGGGGTACCTCAGTACCCCAACTTGTGCACGGGCGATTCTGACTTCCTTGCGGCGGGGTTTACCACGTGCTTGCCGGAGACCTTCCCGCTCCATGTCAAACCATTCAAAGACGAAGTATACAAGACAGAAGATCGAGACCCCGGCAAGCGGAGTTTGCCGGGAAGGCCGTTCCAGGCTCAAGGTTACATCACTCACGCAAGGCCCTGGCAAGAAGAGCTTGCCAGGAAGACTAGGAGATTACATCATAGAAGACACGCCTCGGCGCTATATGCGTCGGCGAGGGGCCCGGGAGCGACAAGTTACAGAGCCCGCAAGCTCCCGGTCCGGCAGAGTCAAGACCCGGCAAGGTGCTTGCCGGAGAGTTGCTGCAGTGTGCCGCCCCGGCTCATCAGCCCACGCCGCCTGGGCCTTCCGAGGACGCTGCGTGGCGGATGGTCTGTGCAGCTGGGGACACGGAAGCACTCCACGGTGGTGGATCCATCGCCGTGGCGACGGAGACACAAGGGCGGAGCTTTTGGGTCGACGGCGACGGGCATTAAATGCCCTTGTCCCCCATCACAAAGTAGGTAGCAACCATCGCTCACGCATTGTAGCTCCACTTTGTTCTCGCGACTGCTCCAACTACCACCTCTTTTACATTTTTACCCCTTTCTCCTACGTTGACACCTGTCGGTGACCCCTTGCACTATAAAAGGAGGCCCATGCACAACGTGGGGGAGGTTCGGTTCGGTTCGTGGGAAACCTTGGCAACTCTAGCGCTCGGTGTAGCTGCTACTGTAGATCTTCAAGCTCCCGAGCTCAATACAAACCAAGGCAGGAGTAGGGTTTTACGCGTCCATCGCGTCTTAACTCGGGTAAAACTGCCCGCGTGCTCGCCACGATCCGCTCTCAGTGCTCCCTCCGCCTCGCATCACCTGATGCACAAGGGGCCCGCCCCATAGGTGTTCGTGGCGGCAGCCTCCCCGGCATCTTTGGCGCCCCGGTAGGGGCGCCGAGGTTATCGCGGACCTGATCCGCGTTCACGCTGACGCGTTCTTCATCAACCTCTCCGGTTTAAATCGACAACTTCATCAACAACTACGCCATGGCCCGAAGAAGAAGGCTTCGAGGTTGCGAGCCTGTCTGCGTCTCATCCGCCGCCACCGAGCCAACGGTGGGCGGAGGAGACGCCGTCGGAAGGGTGGTCGCCGCGAGGACACTCGCGCGCCACGAGATCCAAGGACAAGACGGATGACCGCGCCTCGGTCTCCGTGGACGCGCGTCGCGCCCATCTCAAAGACACGACAACCCAGCAGCGCCGCACCACGGAGGTGGTATCCGCCGCCTTGGGCAAGGACACACCGGAGGCTCGCGGGATGCTCCGGACCACCGTCCGAAACACAGTAAAGCGAAGGCGCCGGCAGGACCTTACCCTTCTAACGTTGTTAGAGTCCGAGCATATCCCGCCTTGCACCGCCGCTTCGCCCCTCCACTCCGGCAGAAGCGCTCGCAAGGGCGCAACTGCTCCTCGACTTCCCTCCAGCGGCGGACAAGGCCGAAGACTGGAGGGCTACCATCCAGAGCCTGATCGCCTTCGCCAACAACGACTCTTCACAGCAGCCGGCGACCTCGCGGCCGCGGCAAGCTGAGAAGACGAAGGCCGACGGCGACAAGACCGCCGGGGGTGCAACCACCATGCACTCCCCGCCGCAGAAGCGAAAGACACCGCCCCGCTGGAACAGCGCCGACGACGGCTCCATGGCATCGTCGGATCCGCGGGCTCGTCGGGACCAACGCCAGGTCCTCGACGACCGGCGACAAGAAGACGCCGACCACATCGAGCGCCGCCGAAGCTTCGGCGACAATCGAACCGAGAGCTGGAACGCTGCCGACGCCAAGACGCGCCCGGTGAACCAGGCGACTTGCCATACGCTGCAGGCGCTGCCCTGCGTTCACCGCGCGAAGCGCAAGCGCCCAAAGGCTCCAAAGATGAAGAATTTCAAGCCCGACGACCGGAGAAGTACGACGGCAAGACGCACCCTCGAATTCCTCGGTGTCACACCATTGCGGTGCAAAGCTGCGGGGCGGACGAGAAGATTTTGGCGAACTATTTCCGCTGCGGCTTAAGCCGAACGCTCGTTCTGGCTTATGCACTTGCCGGAAAGCTCCATTTCTTCTTGGCAGACCTTTGCCATCGGTTTGTTGGCGCCTTCACCGGCGGCCACAAACCCCATGGCCGGAGAGCGATCTCCACATTTTGGCCCGTAGGAAGGAGAATCCTCGCAAGTATATCCAACGCTTGATCGTGTGCAAAGACAACATCCTCGATGTCCACCCCGCCCGGTTATCGCTAGCGTTCCACCGTAACGTCGCGAAACACCGCATGCGTGAAGAGATGGCGATGACCAAGATTCGATGTCGTGAGCTCTATGCTCGGCTGATAAGTCGCTGCTGAAGAGGGGAGGAGACTCCGGGAGGATGCTAGCGCAGGAGGAAGCGAGAGCGACGACTCCGCCCCGGCAAAGAAGAGCCGACGGCGGAACAACCGAAAGAAGAACAAGATAGAGGTGCTTGCCGTCGAGAAGTCCGGCAAGGAGGCTCCCGCCAAGCAAACGCAGGCTTGCTTCTCCGGCAAGGAGCCTGCCCCTGTAGCGGCAGTCGACAAGCAGGACGGCTTCGACAAGCAATACTGCAAGATCCACCGCACCAAGGGCCACAATCTCACCAACTGCAAGCGCGTCGAGTACCTCGTCGAGCAGCAAAAGGCTGAGTACGAGAGGCGCGACAAAGAGAAGGCCCAAGGTGGCGGAGGAGAACCGAGCAAGAAGCGGCCGCTCAATGGCTGTGGAGGACGCCAAGCAAGGCCAAGCAGCGGCAAGGTGATCGACCTCCCGGGCCGCGACAAGAATGAAGAAGACGACGACGAAGACATGGAGGATGAGGATAACAGCGAGCGGGAGTTCCAAGGCCACGGAGGTCCTGTGCATCGACGGTGGCGCCTCAGACACCTCCCACCGCCACTAAAGCAAGGTGCGTGAGGTGAATGCAGCGGAGCCGCCCATGGAGTCGCCAAGCAGTTCCTCAAATGGTCCGCACGCCCATCATTTTTGATCTTGAGGATCACCCCGACCGCACCACCGCGGTCGGGTGCTTGCCGATGCTGGTCTCGCCCACCATCCGCAACCTCAAGGTCACCAAAATGTTGGTTGACGGCGGGCCGGGCTGAACTTGATCTCTCTGCTGTGATCAAGAAACTCCAAATTCCAGATGGCGAGCTCAAGAGACCGGTTCTTTCCAAGGAATCAACCCGGACGGAGCAAGCCCAAGGAAAGATCACTCTGCCGGTGACCTTTGGCGGGAGCTCAATTTCAGGATCGAGCGCATCACTTTCGACGTCGCCGATATTCCGTTGCCATACAATGGAATACTCGGCCGTCCCGCCTCGCCAAGTTCATGGCAGCTTCCCATTATGCTTACAATGTACTCAAGATGCCGGGCCGATAAGCGCCATCACCGCCCACGGCGACAAGAAGGATGCGCTTGTTCTGCGCCGACAAGATTTACGGATGCGGCTGCGCCGATAAGAATACACTTGCCGCTGAAGCTCCCGGGGAAGAAGACGAAGACCAAGTCCGCAAGTGCTCGGGGCCCACTCCGCAACCGCACCTCTTCGAGTTCTTATTGCCGTCGAGGACGTCCCGTCGAGCTCCACCAGCAAGAGTATCAAGTCCGGCAAGGACAGCTCTGGTGCTCGCTCCGGCAAGCGCATCTCCCCGGAGCGCTGTGCTGCCGTCGAAGACGCGCCATCGAGCTCCACCGGCAAGTGCGAGGAACAAAGACAGACCAGCCAAAGATCAAGCACGCAAGGACGGCAGCTCGTGCTCACTCCGCAGCGTGCCTCCCGAGCGCCCAGCGCTGCCGCCGAGGACGCGCCATCGAGCCCGCCGACCGTCCACCGCCATGAGGGCAAAGAAAATTGCCAAGCTCCGAACTTTGAGTTGTACCCCGAGAATCCATACCGTATGAGGAACCCGGACGCGAAAGGGTCGAATCGTGGTTGGGTTGCGCCGTCGGTTCGCCTTGAGTCCGCCGACGATAAAAGCACGCCGCAACCAGCCCGACAAGTTCTTCCGCCGGGGCTGCACCGCCACCGGGCGCGATGCCACGTGCTCAGCAAGCATGTTTATTGTTGGTGGGCTCTCAAAGCGTAAGGACGAGAACATACAAGGGGAAGGATCGGGAGGAGTACGGCCTCGACGGATTGTTGGAAATAGAAAAGCTAAGTCGTCCGAGCTTTTGTGCAGAGCACTCCTTAGTTCCATGCTTTTTATATTATGTTCCTCGTATGCTTCATCCTTTGTACGCAATACCTGCGGCGCTGAGGAACCTACTGTGGATAGCCGCACCCTTATCTTGTTTTCGAGCACGCCAACGATTTAAGTGAGCTGCGACAAGTGTCGCGCCCTTGTTTCGTTTTCGAGTCCGCTCAGCAAGCTAAGTGCGTTGCGGCTAGCCACGGCAAGGTTGCTTGCCGGTAAGACCTTGGCCAGCAGGCTGCTTCGAGTTCAGCACTCAGCGCTCGCGGCAAGGGCCCCTTTGCCGGCAAGTTTCCCTAGAAGCGTAGGGTAAAAGCGCACAAAGGGTATAACGTAGCAAGCCCTGCCGTAAGATGCCCTTCGTATGAGAAACTTGTGCGCGGAGGAGCCAACTCGCGGCTGAGTTGCGTCCTCGATTTGTTTCCGAGTCCGCTCAACAACTCGAAAGCGCCGCAGCTGGCCCGAGAAGGTTTCTTGCCGGAGAAAACACCGCCAAGAAGTCAGCTGATGTTCCGCACTCAGCAAGTGTGTTAGCACCGCAAGTTCCCTAGCAGCGAGAGTATAAACATACGAAGGGCAAGGCGCTGCATCAGATTGCAAAGTCGCACAGAAAGGGTTTATATACATATACATGTAAATAATGAAACTGTTGCAGACCTATCTCAGCTGTTTTCATGGCTGAAATTACAGCAATAGGGAGAAACCAGAGGAGCACACCAGCACCTGGATTTTGGCGGAGCCAGAGTTGCCGGGGGCTGCGAGTGCCAAGATTCCTTCCCGGCCGGGATAATAGCACCGAGAAGCTGCGGAATCAGATAAGTTTTTCATCCCTCGTCATGCATCCTCTTATGGACTGGGAAAGTGGGGCTGCGTCCTTGAACGAGCGTGTCTTGTAAAACCCGTGCGCGGAGGAGCCAGGTCGTGGCCCAGTTGCGCCCTTGGTTTGTTTCCGAGTCCGCTCAACAATTTAAGTGAGCTGCGACAAGTGTCACTCCCTTGTTTTGTTTCCGAGTCCGCTCAACAAACACAAGTGCGCTGAATCGCCCGCAAGGTTGCTTGTCGGAAGCAACACCGCCACTGGCTGCTGATGTCCCGCACTCAAGAAGCGTGTTCACACCAAGCAAGCTCCCGAGAGCGAGGGATGGGAACATACAAGGCACGAAGTCAAGTAAAAGACTCAGTCCGACAAGCTGCCCTCTTTTCATTAAGAACATCCTAGTTTAGTACAAGTCCATAGAGGATGAAAAACATGATAGAGAGGATTACATATTTTGAGTACAACTAAGGCCCAAGGGCTTACAAATTGAAAGATAAGATGCCCGTAATCCTCTCCTGCTTCTCCTGCTCAGAGTTCAGAGGTAGGTCAAGGAGGCCCCTGCAAGAGAAGCTTGCCGGAAGGGCAAAGGGGCGCCTAGGAGAGCTACGGCGCCGAAGACACCAAGAGAACTTCCCGGGCCGCCAGAGCTTGGCGGAGACGGAGGCGCCGGAGGCAGAGCTTGAAGACGAGGTGGTGGGACGCCAAGACGCCGACGAGGGCTCCTGGCCCTCAGACTCGATTTGACGGCCATGCCGCCACCCCTCTTCCTCTTCCGCAGCCTCCCACGCCACCGCCCAAGGAGACGGCCCCGGAGTTGAAGGTCAGCGACCCGGATGATGGGGTCGCCGGTGGCCTGAGGCAGCGTCCGACGCCTAGTCGGACCCGCCATCCTCGCTCGTCGTTGTCCTCCCCTCCTCGTCACTCTCGCCGAGGAGGGACCTTCGCTATCGGAGGAGCTGTCCACACAAAGATCTCGCCCGGTCCCGGAATCTCGAAGACCTTGACGGCGAGAAGGTCGCCTCCATTAACTTGAAATGGAGGGTAAACCCCGCCGCAAGCTGTGGATGCGGGCGAACGCCTTCCACCCTCGATCGGTACATCACGCCGGGCTGGGGACACGACACTCACTCGAAAGTGCCGCTGATCCCACAGCCCCTCATGCGCAACTCCATCACCTCGGGCGGATCCGGTTCCATCGCGCTCATGAACGGGCCGGCAGCCGGAGGCGGCGACGAGGCGCCGGGCGCAGCTTGATGAAGAACTCCGTGGATCGCTCTCAAAGATGGACCTCCTCGAGGAAAGGAGCCACCGGAGGAGACGGGGAGGCACATCGCCACGACCGCCGACCACGCCTCGGCCTCGTCCATGACCTCGTCCCTCCCTCTCCCCTCGTGGCGGCTCCGCCGCCACGGGTGCGGATAGGGAGAAGTACGCTGCTGGAGGCGACCCTCGCTGCCACCGCTGAAGAACTAGGATTTCTCCTTCCATGGCGTAAAGAAGAACGAAGTGAAGACGAAGGGAGAAGAGGAAGTGTGAGACCATTGTGCTCCCCTTCCGCCTTTTAAAGGGCGAGTGGGGACCCAACCGCCCTGCCCGCCAATCGGGAAGCGAGGAGGGCAGAGGAGCGGGCCGACTCGCCATCTCCGCCCGCGGACGGCTCGGTCTCCCACCTTCGCCGCCCACGACCCCATGCATGAGGGCAGCGTGGCGGCGGGCCGAGCGACGGTGAAGTGACTCGCCGCACCACGATCACGGGCGTGGATGCCCTAAAGATCGCACGCGCCGCCCGCCTCCCACTATGCCGCAATCGACGCGTGCGCGTTCACGGGGATGCGGCGATTCGAAGTGGATTCGGCGCGCCAGGGCGCGTGTGCCCGTGAATCGCTTTTGGGCCTGGCCCAACAGCGCCGGCACCGTGTATGGCCCAGTTCGGGCTCTGTCGGTGAGCTAAGGTAGGGGTACCTCAGTACCCCAACTTGTGCACGGGCGGTTGCAGCTTCCCGCGGCAGGGTTTACCACGTGCTTGCCGGAGACCTTCCTGCTCCATGTCAAACCATTCAAAGACGAAGTATACAAGACAGAAGATCGAGACCCCGGCAAGCGGAGTTTGCCGGGAAGGCCGTTCCAGGCTCAAGGTTACATCACTCACGCAAGGCCCTGGCAAGAAGAGCTTGCCAGGAAGACTAGGAGATTACATCATAGAAGACACGCCTCGGCGCTATATGCGTCCCGGCGAGGGCCCGGGGAGCGACAAGTTACAGAGCCCGGCAAGCTCCCGGTCCGCAGCAGTCAAGACCCGGCAAGGTGCTTGCCGGAGAGTTGCGCCAGTGTGCCGCGCCCAGCTCATCACCCCACGACGCCTGGGCCTTTCCAGGACGCGTGGCGGATGGTCAGTGCAGCCTGGGGACACGGAAGCACTCCACGGTGGTGGATCCATCGCCGTGGCGACGGAGACACAAGGGCGGAGCTTTTGGGGTCGACGGCGACGGGCATTAAATGCCCTTGTCCCCATCACAAAGTAGGTAGCAACCATCGCTCACGACCGTAGCTCCACTCGTTCCCAAGACTGCTCCAACTACCACCTCTTTTACATTTTTACCCCTTTCTCCTCGCTGACACTGCCGGTGACCCCTTGCACTATAAAAGGAGGCCCATGCACAACGTGGGGAGGTTCGTTCGTTCAAGGGAAACCTTTGCAACTCTAGCGCCGTGTAGCTGCTCAGAGATCTTCAAGCTCCCGAGCGCAATACAAACCAAGGCAGGAGTAGGGTTTTACGCGTCCATCGCGTCCGAACTCGGGTAAAACTGCCCGCGTGCTCGCCACGATCTGCTCTCAGTGCTCCCTCCGCCTCGCATCAAGATGCATAAGGGCCCGCCCCATAGGTGTTCGTGGCGGGCAGCCTCCCCCCGGCAATGGGTGCCGTCGTTGCTAAACGGCTAGCCCTGAATTGTACAAAAGGCCCCATATTTGGAGGTATCTATGCTGCACACCTTGCTGAACATTTTCAGATACCCATTAGGCACTATGAGGAGGAGACAAAATTACTTCCTCACATTTTAGATTACAAGAGCATGGTAGCACACAAGTTTATTGTTGACAACGAAGAGAAGATGCCCTTGTATAGACTTAGATTCAATAAGAAACACTTTGAGTTTATTATTTTGCCTGCACCTCTATTATTTGATTTGCTTGCAGAAAATCGCCTTGTCACGCTAGAAGCGGTGAACAACCATCTAGCCCAAGCTTTTACTCCAGAACCTGAACCTGACCCCAGTTTCACTTATGGATATTAGCCAGGCGGTCATTGGTATTAAACCAACTTAGGCCAAAAGCCTAATCTTGGGGGAGTACGTATTTCTCACCGACTTTACATTCATGTTCACACACTAGTCGTCGGTGCTCATACTCTTTCATTGTATTATCCATGCTAGTTTAAATTTCTTTTTCCAGTTTTCTTCTTGTGTGTTTGATAAACTTTAAGAAAAACAAAAAAAATAATTATTTTAATTTCCATTGCTTGTAGTAGAAATTAAAATTGAAAACCCGAAAAGATTTCTCATTCTTCTTTTACTTGTTGGGAGCTTTCCCGTGTAAATAGTTTTATTTTCTTTTCTTTCTTTTGGGGGTCGAGAAGACCATATTGAAAATGCTTAGTGGCTCTTATATGCATGATTGTTTATTTAATTTAGAGCCCATATTACTTGTCTTCTCTCTTGAGTTGAATGCTTGCAGATTCCAGCTTAGTCCAATGCACGTGCACTCTTATTATTATACACGTCGTTCGGTCGTGCAAGTGAAAGGCAATAATGATGATTTATGATGGACTTATTGGGATGAGAAGAGCTGGTACTAACTCGACCTCTCTTGTTATTGTAAATATGATGAGTTCATCGTTCCTGAGTCATCTATTATGAAGTAAACATATTTGCAATGACATTTAGAGATTATAGTTGCTTGTGCCATGCTTGATTAGCTATGAGTTATAATGGTTTACCTTGCGTGCCAACATGCTATTAGAATGATTATGATGTGGTATGATGGGATGGTATCCTCCTTTGAATGTATTAAGTGACTCGACTTAGCACATGTTCACGCATGTAGTTGAATCAAATCAACATAGCCTTCATGATATTTATGTTCATGGTAGATTATATCCTACTCATGCTTGTACTTGGTGTGAATTAATTTTAATGCATGTTTACGACTATGTCGCTCTCTCAGTCTTTTGCTAGCCTTCACCTGTAATAAGCGGGAATACTGCTTGTGCATCCAAACTCCTTAAACCCCAAAGTTGTTCCATATGAGTCCACTATACCTTCCTATATGCGGTATTGACCTGCCGTTCCAAGTAAATTTGTATGTGCCAAACTCCAAACCTTCAAATGAAATTCTGTTTTGTATGCTTGAGCAGCTCATGTTTCAACTAGGGCTGCCTATATCTTCCATGCTAGGTGAGTTATTCTCAAGAGGAGTGGACTCCGCTCCTCATTCACGAGAAAGGACCGGTAACCGGGATGCCCAGTCCCATGATCCAAAAAGATCAAAAAAAAACCAAAATAGTTAAACAAAACTCCCCCAGGGCTGTTGTTTGTTGGAGGCACTCGTTGTTTCGAGCAAGCCATGTATTGATGCTTGTTGGTGGTTGGGGGAGTATAAACCTGTACCATTCTGTTTGGGAGCTGCCTATAATGCATGTAGTATGGAAGATACAACCATCTCATAGTTGTTGTGCTGACAGCAAAAGTATGCCGCTCAAAATGTTATTCAATCTCTATTTTAAAATTGAGCTCTGCACCTCTACAAATCCCTACTTCCCTCTGTGAAGGGCCTACCTATTTACTTTTATGTTGAGTCATCACCCTTCTTATTGAAAAGCACCCGCTGGAGAGCACACTGTCATTTGCATTCATTATTATTGGTTTATATTGGGTATGACTTGACTGGATCTCTTTCACCATGAATTACAATATTTAGTCAGTCCTTGATCTCTAAAGGTGCTCTGCATTTATGTTTTGCGGTCTCAGAAAGGGCTAGCGAGATACCATTTTGTTATATCATGTTATGATTATTTTGAGAAAGTGTTGTCATCCGAGTTTTATTATTATGGCTCGCTAGCTGATTATGCTATTGATATGAGTAATTGTGTGACCTATGTGTTATTGTTAGTATGGTTAGTTCATAATATTTGCTGAAACTTGAATGATGGCTTTTCATGTTACAACAGCAAGAGCAAACAGAGTTTGTAAAAGTTTTTCTTTATCACTTTCAGTTTATCAACTGAATTGCTTGAGGACAAGCAAAGGTTTAAGCTTGGGGAGTTGATACGCTCTCAACGTATCTACTTTTCCAAACACTTTTGCCCTTGTTTTGGACTCTAACTTGCATGATTTGAATGAAACTAACCCGGACTGACGCTGTTTTCAGCAGAGCTGCCATGATGTTGTTTTATGTGTAGAAAAGAAAAGTTCTCGGAATGTCCTGGAAATCCACGGAGGCACTTTTTGGAATTAATAAGAATTTTCGGCGAAAGAATTAGTGCCAGGGGTCCCACGGCCTGTCCACGAGACAGGGAGGCGCCCCCCTAGGGCGCGGCCCCCTATCTCGTGGGCCCCCTGGACCTCCTCCGACCTCAACTCCAACTCCATATATTCCGTCTCGGGGAGAAAAAAAATCAGGGAGAAAGGTTCATCGCGTTTTACGACACGGAGGGCTGATCTGGAGTCTGTTCGGGGCTCCGGAGAGGGAGATTCGTCGCTGTCGTCATCATCAACCATCCTCCATCACCAATTTCATGATGCTCACCGCCGTGCGTGAGTAATTCCATCATAGGCTTGCTAGACGGTGATGGGTTGGATGAGATTTACCATGTAATCAAGTTAGTTTTGTTAGGGTTTGATCCTAGTATCCACTATGTTCTGAGATTGATGTTGCTATGACTTTGCTATGCTTAATGCTTGTCACTAGGGCCCGAGTGCCATGATTTCAGATCTGAACCTATTATGTTTTCATGAATATATGTGTGTTCTTGATCCTATCTTGCAAGTCTATAGTCACATATTATGTGTTATGATCCGACAACCCCGAAGTGACAATAATCGGGATACTTCTCGGTGATGACCGTAGTTTGAGGAGTTCATGTATTCACTATGTGTTAATGCTTTGGTCCGGTTCTCTATTAAAAGGAGGCCTTAATATCCCTTAGTTTCCGCTAGGATCCTGCTTCAACGGGAGGGTAGGACAAAAGACGTCATACAAGTTCTTTTCCATAAGCACGTATGACTATTTACAGAATACATGCCTACATTACATTGATGAACTGGAGCTAGCTCTGTGTCACCCTATGTTATAGCTATTACATGAGGAATCGCATCCGGCATAATTATCCATCACTGATCCATTGCCTACGAGTTTTTCATATATTGTTCTTCGCTTATTTACTTTTCCGTTGCTACAATTATAACTACTACAAAACCACAAAAAACATTTGTCTTTACTTTTGCTACCATTACCTTTAATATCATACCACTTTTGCTACTAAACACTTTGCTGCAGATACTAAGTTATCCAGGTGTGGTTGAATTGACAACTCAACTGCTAATACTCAAGAATATTCTTTGGCTCTCCTTGTGTCGAATCAATAAATTTGGGTTGAATACTCTACCCTCGAAAGCTGTTGCGATCCCCTATACTTGTGGGTTATAACCTCCCTCGTGATGTTGGATAGGTCTGAGGCCCTCCAGAAGAGAGTCCCCCGAGCCCAACCTGAGAGGGGCGCCGGGCGTGCCTTCCTATGCGATAGGTGAAGGTGCCCCATCTAGGGACGCGAGGCTCAGCGCCACACTATCAGATGACGCCTCCTCATGAGATTCCCGGTCCAACTACAGCTTCTTCGTCTTGGCGGCGACCTCAAGAGGAAGGACATCGCCCTCGTCTTCAGGCTTCTCAACTACTGCCACTTGGTAGGCACGCTCGAGAGAACACACCACGTACTTTTCCTCGCAGGCGACAGTGATGATGCCGCCGCTTTCTGGCATCTTGAGGACGTTGTATCCGTGGTGTGTTGCCCCATAAACTTGGCCAGTGCTGGGTACCTGAGGATGGTGTTGTACGGTAGGCGAATGTCGGCAATGTCGAAGTCGATGAGCTTGGTGTGGTAGTTGTCACACTTGCCGAAAGTGACAGGGAGGCGGACCTGCCCTATCGGATGCGTGGAGCCATCGGTCACTCCTGAGAAGGGCTTTGTAGGCTGAAGCTACTAGTATGGTACTTGGAGCCTGTTGAACATGTGAATAGATAGAACATTAAGCCCTGCTCCACCGTCGATAAGGGTCTTGTTGACGACCACGTTGCTGATGACGGGCGAGCAGGTATTTGGGAGTGCGCCGGTAGTGGCCGCGCACTTGAGCTGGTCGGCCTCGAGCCTGGGGAGCGCCGCGTTCAACTCGTGTGCGAACTGCTTGAAGACGCGGTGAGAGGCTAGGGCCTGGGAGCCGCCCAGGATGTAGGCGATGGCTCAGGGCTCCTGGAAGCCCCCAACCCCTCATCCTGGTGATGATCTTCATTCCTTCTTGGCAGTGGAGGCAGCAGAGGAAGACCAGCGTTGTCTTGAGGCCGATCCTCACGAGGCTGGTCCCTCTAGGCGTCCTCGCGAGGTTGATCCTACCAGCGGTCCTCCCGAGGCTGGTCACGCCACTCCTGGCGATGGTCCACCTCCACGACCATAGCCTCGATCGTTGCGCTCAGGGCATCGACCGAGGCGCCCGTTGCAGAGGGCTCTAAACTCCTGACAGTCGTTGGTGTGGCTGTATACGTTGTGGAAGACACAAAACAGTCGGCTACTCTTGGATGACTCAGGGTGATCACAGCCGCGCTTCATCTCTGGCTCGGCCGCAAGCACAACCGGCCCCTTGCGCTTCACATCCTTAACCTTAGCCTTCTTGTCTTCTGGGTTAGCATCGGGGAGCTCGAGGAGGGACAGGCGTACTTCCTCAGCCCTCGCGCACTTGTTCGCCATGTTGAACATCTCTAGGGCTGTGCAGAGGTCCTCATGTATGGTGAGCTCCTCCTTCATCTTGACGTCGCGGATGCCATCAGTGAATGCTGAGATGATGGCCTCGTCCGACACCTTGGAAATGTTGAGGCGGATGTTGTTGAAGCGCTGGATGTACTTCTGCAGGGTCTCTCCTGGATGCTGCTTGATGCGTCGCAGGTCACCCGCGGCCGGTGGGCGGTTGCGAGCGCCCTGGAAGTTGGCGATGAAGCGGTTGCGCATCTCATGCCAGGAGGAGACGGATCCCACCGGAAGATTCAGGAGCCAAGAGCGCGTGCCATCCTTGAGGGCCATGGGGAACCAGTTCGCCATGATCTTCTCGCCGCTGCTGGCTGACTCGATGCTCAGTTCCTAGAGCTGTAGGAACTCGGCATGGTCGGCGGTGCCGTCGTAGCGCGGAGGCAGGTCGGGCTTGAATTTGCTGGGCCAGATGACATTGCGCAGCTCCAGGGTGAACGCGCGGCATCATGCCGTGGTCACTGGAGCCCGTCGAGGAGGTGGAGCCTGGTCTTGGCGCTCGCACGCCACCACCATCACTGGCGGCGTACGGTCTTGACGTGGAGGTGCTGGAAGCGCACGTGCAACTTGTTGGGGCTATTGCACCACTTGGTAGCTCGCTTCCTCGCGCACAGGCACCTGGCGCGGTGGGTCGCACCGTGGTGCCACCCGCCTTGGTTCGACGATGGCGCCCTGGGCTTGAGGTGGTGGAGGCGCCCCGTGAGCCATGTCGCCCGCGGGGGTCGGTTGCTGAGGCAGTGAGCGGCCCGGCGTAGCGGAGTCTCCAGCGGCGCTGACGAGCTCGGCGATGAGCTCGAGCCACTCCTTGTAGAAGTCATCGACTGGGTGGTAGCGAAGGAGCTCCCGCTCCATGAGCAGAGCAGCTTGCACATTCGCTGGGCCGCGACACGCGTGGGAGGACAAAGCGGTCGGAGTCAACGATGAAGCTTGCTGCTCGTGGCCAGCAGGGCCCGTGGCGGCATTGGCTGCTAGTGACAGAGGACGACGAGGACATCCATCGCCTGCCGACACTGTCTGAGTGACGCAGGCAGCAACCGTGGCCCGATGCTCAGTGCCAGCCCAACGTGCGCCAGAGCAGTGGTGGATCAATCGAGGGAAGAGAAGATCCGACGCACCCCTACCTGGTGGGCCAAATGTTGGATTTCAGGTTCCGCAAACCCTTGATAGGTTCGAACTCTAGGGTGCGTGCTGAGATCTCAACCTACCCAGCCTGCCTACTCGCAATTCCTCAAAGCCTTGCGCGTCGAGCTCAAGGGGACAAAGACCCAACATTTTACCCTGGTTCGGTCCACCTTGCGGTGTAATACCCTACTCCAGCTTTTTGGTGGATTGCCTCGAGGGGCTGAGGATGAACTAGTACAATGGATGAACAAGCCTCAGGAGGTGAGGTGTTCTAGGGCTCAAGAGAGCTAGTGAGGTGGTCGGATGAGAATGGATCCAATCCCCCTCTATGGTGGTGGTTAATTCCTATTTATAGTGGCCTTGGTCCTCTTCCCAAATGTTAGCGGGAATGGATCCCACAACGGCCAGATTTGAAGGGGGACAAGAAGTACATCCTATCCCGACTAAAGTGGTCTTCGCCTGCAAAAGCCTCTGGTCATGACGCTGCGGTGGGCTCGGCGGTGACCTCCGTCCTGCCGTCCTGGCGGTCTTGGTCTCATTGCACTAGAATGTAACCTTTGGCTGGTTCCTTGGGACTCTGCGCCTACTGCTTGCCTCCTTTGCACCAAAGAGGAAACTGGTACTCTGCGCCCGCTGCCACCCTGGCCTTGGTCGTCATGGCTCAAGTCATCTGAGCCTCATGAGGTGCACCTCGCATAGAAGTCTCCACTCCTCGGGAGCCAGCTTGAGGAGGCCGATCCCCGTAGAGGTCTTGGCACCGCCCGCCTCGCGAGGCTTGGCCCCTAGCGAGGGTCTTGAGTTTGTTGATGCTGAAGCTGGGTCGCACCAGGCCGTCGATGGAGCCACGAAGTGGGCCACAGGTAGGCAAGTCTGGGCACCCCTGTATCCAGAATGCCGATAGCAGCGGAATAAAGTAAGAGAGGGTGAGGAATATGAAACCAGGTTGGTTGGGTGACGATAGTGAAATTTGGTAGACTAGTTCTAGTTGCAGCATCAACTGTATGTCTGGTGTAGGCAGCTGAGTCGCAACTCAGAGAACACACAGTCCTCACCGTATTCCTCTTGAGCTAAGGTCACTTAGTCCTCGCCCAAACACTCGTGGTAAGTTTGCAAGATAGGCTTCCAAAACCTTCACAGAATTGTTCACCGGCACACCACAATGACTCTTGGTGTATGATACATCTCCAACATATCTATAACTTTTTATGTTCCATGTTATTAAAGTATCATTCTTGGATGTTTTAATTTATACTCATTTACTAGCAACTTTATATCATTTTTTTGGACTAACCTATTGACATAGTGCCCAGTGCTAGTTGCTGTTTTTTGCTTGTTATTTTTACTTTGTAGAATATCATTATCAAATGGAGTCCAATTGCCCCGAAAATTTTTGGAGAATATTTTCTGCCCAGAACACACCCAGGAGGCCCAAGAAGTGCACTAGAGGGGGCCCGTGGGGCCCCCAGTAGGCACTAGGGCGCGCTAGGGCCCCCAGGCGCACCCTGGTGGGTAGTGGGCCCCATAGGCACCCCCTCCACTGACCTCTGGCTCTATAAATACTCTACAATCCCAACAACCCTAGGGGAGTCGATGAAACACAATTCCAGCTGCCATAATTCCAGAACCACGAGATCCAATCTAGAGGCCTTTTCCGGCACTCTACCAGAGGGGTCAACGATCACGGAGGGGTTCTTCATCATCACCCATGCCCCTTTGCTGATGTGTGAGTAGTTTACCTCAGACCTACGGGTCCGTAGGCAGTAGCTAGATGACTTGTTTTTTGATCTTCAATACAATGTCATCCTCGATTTTTTTGGAGATCTATTTGATGTAATGACTTTTTGCGATGTGTTTGTTGGGAATCGATGAATTGTGAATTTATGACCAGTTCTATCCATGAATATTCTTTGAGTGTTTGTTGAACTCTCTTATGCATGATTGTTATAGCCTCGTATTTCTTCTCCGAAACTTTGGTTTGGTTTGGCCAACTAGATTGATTTTTTCTTGCCATGGGAAGAGGTGCTTTGTGATGGGTTTGATCTCGCGGTTCTTAATCTCAGTGACAGAAGGAGACATGACACGCATGTATCGTTGCCATTAAGGATAAAAAGATGGGTTCTATTCCTGCATGAATAGATCTTGTCTACATCATGTCATCGTTCTTATTGCATTACTCCGTTTTTCCATGAACTTAATGCACTAGATGCATGCTAGATAGCGGTCGATGTGTGGAGTAATAGTAGTAGATGCAGGCAGGAGTCGGTCTACTAATCTTTGATGTGATGCCTATGTACATGATCATTGCCTTGGTCATCGTTTTAATATTTGCTCGTCTATCAGTGGCCCAACTGTAATTTGTTCACCCACCGTATGCTATTTTCTCGAGAGAAGCCTCTAGTGAAATCTACGCCCCCGATTCTATCTTCTGTCATATTACTTTAAGATCTATTAATCCAAAAATACCTTGCTGCACTTATATTTACTTATTTTATTTTGTGTTTTTGCTAGATCTATTTATCCAATCTCATACAATTTGATCTATCTCAATACCGAGGAGGGATTGCCAACCCCTCTTACGTGTTGGGTTGCAAGTTTTTGTTGTTGTGTGCAGGTGTTGTTCACATAGTGTTGCTTGGTTCTTCTACTGGATTGATAACCTTGGTTTCATAACTGAGAAAAATAATTACCATTGCTATGCTACATCATCCTCTCCTCTTCGAGGAATTACCAACGCAGATACAAGCAATCATGAAGAATTTCTGGCGTTGTTGTCGGGGAGACATCATCAACATCTATCAGGTTCCTACGCACAAACTCTCACCTCCTTCCAATTACTTTAGTTGCCATTTTCCTCTCCTTTTCATCTCTCCCACTTCTAAAAAGTTTTTCAAAAATACAAATTTTTTGTTTTCCTTTTCTTGTTTGCTTCTTTGCTTGCTTTAAACCCATCATCATGAGTGATTTTGGTATGGCAGAAACAGATGATGGCAGAACTCCTAAAATTGGACATTCTGTTAATATGAATGCTAAAGCTTTTGTTTTGGGACAAGGGGATGTTATAGGAAAGGGTGCCATTCAAGAATTCTTTAATTGTATTAGAACTTTGACTTGTGATGGTGCTCCTATACTTAAAAGAACTAAAACTTCTACAGAAGCTATTTTAGCACTAGTTCTGAAGCTTGAGAATAGATTTATTCGTACTCATCCTACCGTGCAAAGATTATTTTATGAGCTACCTATTATAAAAGATCCTAGAGCTAAAAAGATAGCCACCCTAGTCCTTATGAATGTATTTCATCATATAGTGTGGGAAGCTAGGGGGATCTTTGATTTTTTATGGTATGAACCATGAAAAACCGGTGATAGATGAGATTCTTTACAATAGTGATTATATTTTAAGATATTTTCATGGTAATGATTGCATCTTTGATGAGAACCTTAAAAAGGAAGTTCCCGTTCTCGATATGATCCAATAAATTTTCAATGATGTTAATCAATAATATTCTTGGATCGTAGCTGGAAATCAAAGGGGATTTGCAAATGGGCAACTTAATACTCCTAAAATTTCTATGAATAATGTGTTTCAAGTTATATTTGAAAAACCTTCTGACAAAAACACATCTATGAAAAATCAGAAGAAAGATGACAATACTTGAATCTATGCATTAAGCCTAGCTAGGGGCATAAAATGATAGCGGTTGTTGGGAGGCACACTACTAGGGAAAACCCTAGTAGTAGCATGGGTTTAATGCCCACTAGTAGCGCGGGCAGCCACACTACTAATAACGCGCTACAACTATTATTTAGCAGTAGCGCGTGCGACACACGCTACTGCTAAGACACATAGCGGCAGCGCTTGTTCTCTCCCGAGCTGCAGCTAATCTAGCTAGTAGCAGCGTCTTTACTATCCATTGCTACTAGTATTCTTTTTTTTATTTTTTTATTTTTAGTGTATTTATACACCATTATACAAATTTTGGTACAATACCAATTATGAGGTTTATATCATTATGTCCATAACAGTGTGTCAAATGAAGGTGGATTAGGTTCAAGTGGAGGCAATATGTGGTGCATGTCAAAAGTATACTACTAATCCAAATTTATCTAGTTTGGACTAGTAGTACTTTCGATGTGCACCACATGTTGCCTCCACTTGAATCTAATCCGCCAGCACAAGCTATTTAATCATCATCATAGTCATTAGCACCAACATTATTTATTTAATCACCACTAACACTAGCTCATAATAATCATCACAGTCATTACCACCAACACTAGATATTTAATCATCATAGTCATAGTGTAGCACATCATCATCTTTAAACTCATTTCTAGCTAGCTAATCACTCCTGCTGCTCTCTCTCAGGTAAAATAACATAAAACATGTGTAGCTCTCCTCCTTCATCAAGTTGGAGCATGCAGATGAACCTGTCTCTTAATCGTGGGTTGCGCTTCTGCTTGCTGCCCCCTAGTACTTGTCTGCGCTCCTCCATCACAGATTTGCTCCAGACTTTCACTATTAAGAATTCGTCGCTAATCCTGAATGCACTATAGTGATTTGTAGGATATCTTGGCCGTAAGCTAACAATACTCATGGTACCTTTAGTCTCGATCCCGTAAGGCACAACATTCATCGGGAGTCCCTGTTGAAGAACATCGTATGGTAACAAACTTAGCAATGAAGATTAGCTTAAAAAATAATGTATGGGAAAGATGCACTGAGGACAAATAGTAAAAATATTACATATTTCCTATATAGATGTGACCGTAGTTCATTACGAACACTATTGGTTGTATGTTTTCAGTACTAACATTTCTAAATCCAGGAAGAAAATTTGTCTTGAAAGTATCAAGATCTGCAAGCCATGAAACATAATGACTTAGCTCTTTCATAGTTTAGTTCAGCCCCGGACAAGAGTAGGTCCTGTCTACCAAGCTACCGGACATGTTTGCTTGAACGGAAATAAGTGACAATAGAAATTAGTTGTCAACTATTTTTGAATAAACAATATCAAAGACATAAATATGGTTGAGAAACTCACATAATGGTATAACTGGAGTCATCTGCACATCGACCCAGATGTCGGTATTGCCTTCAATATCTTCTTCCGGATGAATATCAAAGGTGATAACCATATCAGGCTCAAATGCATAAGACTTGCATAGTGCTCGCCATGTTTTGCATCCAAAATAGGTGTAGTCGTCTGAATTGTATAATTTTGCGTGGAAAATATAACCATGCTCGGTCTTCAAGTAAACTTTCTTTACCTCCATAGTACGACTGAAACCTATCTTATCCAATACAAAAACTCTTGCATGGCAATGGATACGCTAGTAGAATAGTAAAAAAATATAAGTTGAAGCAAATGAAGCAGATGTCATGCTTAATTACGAAAAAAGACTTGTCATTGTGACTTACTGTATCCACTTTGAAGTTCTCGTCCATCTTGATGCTGAAGAGCCTATCATCATGTAGGAAGATTATGTCGCACAGGTCGCGCTCATCTTCGCTCTATTTGCAAATTCCGAAATCCTTTTCGTCGTCAGACATTTCCTATGTTCATAGTTAAAACATTAATTGAAAATCGATCGAAGACAACTACCAGGATACTCAACACACAAATCCGGTGCACTCGATATTTCCTACATATTCTGGCACAAGTCATGCCAAAATTCACGAAAAAATCCGGCAAGACCTTTGCTAAAATAGGACATATCGAGCGCCTGAAATTTGCCGGAACAGAAATGAATCAACACTCCGGCAAAACATAGGTCACTCGGAGGTGTAACCTGCAAACATGACCGGTCACTTGGGCAAGCACACATCTTATTCGAGCAACACAAGATATACATTTCAAAATATCTTATAGGACTCATATTAGCATGGATTCAATAAGCAAAAGTAAATCATCTCATGCGTCCGTACATCGTCGAATATTATCACTAATACATCTCGAATAGTATCATACATATAACATCACTAATACAACTAAAACCCTAGCGCACGACGGGTATCGGCGCGGGCGGTGGACACCCACAGAGAAGTAACCATCACGGGGTCATAGCTCCAGTGAGATCCCTGGAGAACTTGCCAGGTATTGGAGAACATGTGCTCCAATGCAAACAAGTAGCGACGAACGTGCGTGTCCTCCTCACTGACACGGTGAAGCATCACCTTCGTGGGGTCCTCGAGCCTCTGGACCGTCACTGGCCCACGCGATCGCCACCAAAGAAGGTTCGGGTCAACGACAGGCTGGCTCCTCACGAACCTGCGCCCCTCGGTAGGTAGCGCCTCCCAGTACCACCCCGGCGGAGCCCAGTCCCGAACATGGCCCATCTGGTCAAGCAGGTGTCGTCCTCCGCTGACTCGACGATGACGATGCGGGATAGGAATCATCCACGTCGATGCGGGAAAACTTGCTTTAACTAAAAAAATAGCAACAAGTTCTTACTAACTAGTTATATTAATTTAACTAGTTCTTACTAAAAATAAACTTACTATAAATAAAAATAAACTAGTACCTAATTAGTACCTAGTTCTTACAAACTAGTTCTTACTAACTAAATAGAAGAAGGTCAAATTTTACTCATTTTATTATGCCTTACACTAGTGTTTATTCATCATCTAAGAAAACATCACCTAAGAAAAAATCCCAGCCGCATCTGTATCCAATTCCTTTCCACCCATAGATGAACCCTAACTAATTTGGTGCAACTAAAATTTGAAGAACCCTATCTAGGCAGAGGTAGGGGAGGGGGAGGAGCAGGCTTGCTCACCTCGGGTGCCTGCGGTGAAAGAGCGGCAGGCGACGTCGAGGTTGGGTTCGGGGCTTGGGCGCGTGGTGGAGGGCGGCGTCGAGGTCGGGGTCGGGGGCGGCGTTGAGGTCGGGGGTGGGGGCGGCGTTGAATCCGGGGTCGGGGGCAGCGTAGAGGGTGTGCGGAGAGCGCGCGGCGGCCAAGGGGCAACGGCGGCAGCGAGAGCAGAGGAGTTCGATTTGGGGGGAAGTGGCCTTGGGGAAGGACGAACGTGGTGGTTAAGTCAGAAGTAGCAGTAGCGCATTCCGAAAAGCGCGCTAGTGCTACGTTAGCTACAGCGCGTTCTGGTATACGCGCTACTGCCTTTCTCTTCTCCCCCCTTTTTAATTTATTTTTCTTCACATTTTATTTTTTCCCTTTCACCTTCTTCTATTTCTTTCCTTTTCAATTACCTTTCTATTTGCTTTTCATTTAATTTTATATCCTTTAGTAGTAGCGAGTTTAGAACAAAATGCGTTGCTACAAAGAAAGTAGAGGTAGCGCGGTTCTATATAGATTGCTACTACTATGTGTACCCTATCGGCTAAGCCGTGGGAATTCTAGTAGTAACGTGTATACAGCAAGACGCGCTACTGCTAGGAAGTTATCTGCAGCGTGGTTTGCACAGGCGCGCTGCTGCTACTTAGCACCAGCGTGCTTCTTTGACCCACGCTACTGTTAAAGTTCTGTGTATAAGGTTTTACCTAGTAGTGGCAACCCAACGAATAAAATATATTTTCTCTTTTTCTATCTGTTTTTGTGTGTTGACACAATTATGCTACTATTATGATTGTGTTTTTATGTTTAATTAGTGTTTGTGTCAAGTAAAGCCTTTAGGATCATGTTGGGTGATAGTTGATTCGATCTTGTTGGAAAACATAAACTTTTACGCCCAGTAGCAGAATTGTTAAAAATCATAGAAGCGTGATAAATTCTGAATGTTTTACACAAGAATTGATATACAAATTGTCTAAGTTTTCCTAATTTTTGGAATTTTTCGAGTTACAAAAGTATTTTTGATAGATTCTATTTTCGTTGCATTGTGTGCTTATTTTGATGAATCTATGGATTCTATCAGGGGGGGGGGGTATAAGCCATGGTAAAGTTAGAATATAGTAGGTATAATGTAATAATAAAATATGAACTGGTTTACAACAGTACTTAAAGTGGTGATTTGCTTTATTATACAAACGGATCTCACGAAAGTTTTTTGCTAAGTTTTGTGTGATTGAAGTTTTCAAGTTTTGGGTGATATCACGATGGATGAAGGAATAAGGAGTGAAAATAGCCTAATCTTGGGGATGCCCATGGCACCCCAAGGTAATATTCAAGGAGAATCAAGCAACTAAGCTTGTGGATGCCTCGGAAGGCATCCCACTTTCTTCTAATGACCATCGGTAACTTTACTTGGGGCTATATTTTTATTTGTCACATATCATGAGTTTTGCTTGGAGCGTCTTGCATTATGTGAGTCTTTGCTTGTTTTGCTTTTTACTTTGTCACAATCTTCCTTGCTGGGCACACCTATTTGAGAGAGCCATATTGTGCCATGATTTGTTAGAGTTGCTATTGCTCTTTGTGCTTCACTAAAAAATTTTGAGCTATGGAATTGCTCTAGTGCTTTACTTATATCTTTTTGACCACGATAGTTGTTTAACTTTTGAAGAAATGCTCTCATGCTTCACTTAGATTATTTTGAGAGTTAGTAGAATTTTGAAGAATTATGATCTCATGCTTCACTTATATTCTTTTGAGAGATGAAAATTTTAAAGAAATATTTATGCTTTTGTTCTTCACATAAATTTGTTTGAGAGCTTGTTATAAGCATGGTAATATATGAAACTTGACCCAAAGTGATAGATATTCAAGAGGAATAATAAAAACTATCACAAAGATCATTGGATATTATCTTGATTCCTTGCAATAGTTTTGCGATATGGAGATAGTAATATGTGAGTCATGTTGGTGAGTAATTATGATTTAGTAAGAATATTGGTGTTAAGGTTTGTGATTCCCAATGCAAGCACGAAAGTCAATAGTTATGCAATGAAGTTACATCCTACTTGTGGTGCATTATTCGGTGTTAGTTATGTTTAATGTTCATTTATGTCCATTTTTATTTCTTGGTTGGTTGGTTGCTTCTCAATCTATTTGCTAGCCTTCCCTTGTACTAATCAGGAATACTGCTTGTGCATCCAAACTCCTTAAACCAAGTTGTGTCAAATGAGCCCCCATACCTACCTATATGTGGTATTTTCGTGCCGTTCCAAGTAAATTTGTATGTGCCGTCTCTAATTTCAAAATGAATTTCCTTTTTGTGTGCCCATTCCGCTCATGAAGCCGCAGGGGATGGCCAATATTTTTCCATGGCAGATGCGTTATTCTCAAGATGAATGTTTATTCACATGTCATTGCATGAGAGTGTGGCCGGTAATAGGGATGCCCAATCCCAAATTGAAAACGAAATTTACTTTATGTTGTCAATAATAAATTCCTTGGAAAGTGTAGGTATGGAAGGCACCCGTGGATACGTCTAGCCATGGGTTGTGAAAGAATGGTGGGAAAAGGAATAAACTTTATTTTTATGTTTGGGAACCGTCTATGATGTATCTAGCATGGAAAGTTGTAGCGACCCGACCCGAAAATGATCAAGTCTCTATCTATCTGTACCATCCCAAGATCATGATGTCACATGAAGTACATTGATGAAAATTTCAACTTTCTATCGCACCTGATTTATTACACGATTCTCATATAGAGTCTTTATTACATCATAATAAATTTGACGAAAGGCCAACTCATGAGAAAAACTAAAGGCGGAAGTGTAGACGATAAGCAAGTCCATCCGACTACATAGGGCAATCACCGAGCATTGATCGTAGCCTCACTCCTAGTCAGAAAAATCCTCTGCAACATAAGACGTTGCAGCCGTGTAGGTCAGCATTTCGAATATGCCGACAAGTCATAGAGAGAGAACAATAATAAAATACTAACACTATATGCAATTTGGTTGTGGTGCTCTAGGTTTAAGTTTTTGCAAAAAGCAAAATTTTCCCTACAACAAAAAGGATTTGCTTGCAATTACTACCAAATATTTGTTGTTATTGAGATGGTTCCACCAACCAGTGTATCTTACCAAAAATCATTAATAACCCATCAATTTATTAAGTTTGGTGTTAAGAGTTCCGAAAAAGTCCAATTCCATAGGCTCAGATGTTCAAAACCGGGGACGCGGCTAATCGATTAGATTTCCACTCTGCAGAGTCTTGTGCACTATACCCGCATGAATTGTTCCCTCCTGTGGGTCTTTGCACTGCATGGTGTTTGAAGACGGGATGAACAAAATAGGGTCTTCCGTAGAGATCATCTGGGCCACTGCCTGTGCCCATCCATTTCCTACCGTCTTCTATATCTGTTGGCACCGTCCGTCCAGAGTCATGCCTAGGTTCGATGAAGCTAGAGCCCATAATGGCCTGCGGCTGCACAGGTAAGCTTCTGGTCAAGGTATGTCTATCTGTCTCTTCGTGGCTGGGTGAAGCTTTCCGCAAGATGTCATGGCGCTTCTCCAGGCATCCCTGGGTCAACCATTGGATGCTCCAGGGTGCCCGTCCATCCGTCCTCCACCCTAGGAGTGAATTTGAAGTCCATCTTGAGAATCTTAAAATATTGGGGTTGTCATTATATTGACTCTCACATCTCCCGTGTATAACACTCAACCAACCCCATCTACGAAGCATAGCGAAAATACTAAAACGTCCCAGACAATGGTAACATAGGGATTTGGGTCAACCTACCACATGATACTACTCAAGAACAAGATTTAAATTCCTACTTGCATGCATGGTGGGGAGGATATCAACTAATGCAATAAAACATAGGTAGTAAAATTCATGATCAACGACTTGCCATGCTGACGATCTTTGAACGCTAATGACTCGTAGTAACAAGCCTCACACTCCAGGTACTCTATCGAAACAAAGCATAATAAGCATACCATCATACAATATAATAACATAGCGGCAAGTAAACCTTAGTAATTAACAATCATTGTAACACACAATGAAAACTAAAAAAACAAAGAAAGTCATAAAAATCAAAGCAAGGTTTTTTTACTACAACTAAAACAAGCTATAAAATAGTTTTCTACTACTAAAAATTTCTTTAACATAACAAAACTAAGGTTTTTCCTAAATAATAGAATGGAAAACAAGAAATAAATTTTATGCAAAAAGAATAAAACCTTTTATGAAACTCTTAACGTTCTCAAAACACTTCTCCTAGCAAAAAAGAATAAACTACAAAAAATGTTTTTTACATCAAATAAATTTGAGCCTGTTAATCTACAAAACTTATATGAACACAAAAAAATAACAAAAGAAAAATAATTTAAAACAATTAAAGAATAGAATAAATAACACAAAAGGCAAAACATGCCAAAACAGTAATGTTTTTGTGATCAACTAATTTTAATTAATTCTAAAATTGACCAAACTAAACCTACTCATGGACAAAGTCAGAAGAAAACAACAGCAAAAGAATTACTAAAAAATATATTAATCCTAGCTCAAGATATTGCGAAAATAGTGATTTGAATAGAATTCGTGTAAATCAAAATTCAAATTTAAAACATGGTCAAATTTGATACCTACAGAAATTTCTCAAAACTTACAACCTGAATAAAAAAGAATCAACAAAAAACACTAAATAGTCTAGGAGATAAAGCAATTATAAAAACAGAAATATTCTGTAAAAAAACAGAAACTAAAAAGAAAAACTACCTGACAAGTTAACGGGCTACGTGCCAAAATGCTGCTGGGCTTGGAGGTGGGCGTTTAGTAGCAAAACAGCACCAGGTTGGAACATAAGAAAACCGCACGGCTAAAAACAAAATAAACCGATCGGCTAAACTGATCCGGACTAAACCGAAAAAATCATAAACTAAAACCGACTAAAATTAAAAAACCTAACGGTTACTAGATCTAATCCTAAGCGTGCATTCTCGATCAGACGGCGGAGAGTGAGATGGAGCTCACAACGGCGACGATGTGCGTCTCCGGCGAGGTAGGTGGTGGTGGTCGACAGGGTGGGTGCTCCGGTGCTCTCCGGTGGCGTTGGCTGGCTCCCGACGACACGAACAGCGACAACAAAGACGAAGGTGGTGACTGCGGTGGTCGGTAATGGACAACAGCGGCAGAGTGGGTAACGGCACGCGGTGGCAGAGCATGCGCCGGCGAGCAATTTGGGGCGCGGGGGTGGCCGACAGAAGGGGGAACAAGGGGGAACGGTTGTGGTAGGGGGCTTTGTAGAGGAGTAGGCTTGGGGTAGGGGCGAGCTACGGGCAGAAAAAATCAGGGC
This sequence comes from Aegilops speltoides, assembly GCA_021437245.1. Lineage (NCBI taxonomy): Eukaryota > Viridiplantae > Streptophyta > Magnoliopsida > Poales > Poaceae > Aegilops > Aegilops speltoides. Next base: position 257,804,115 of record CM038147.1, read on the forward strand.
AGTGGCAGATCTCCGACGTGGGGATGGAAAGGGGGCGTTGGGGGGAAAGGCGAGCATAGGGTGGGTGCAGGCGGACAACGGGTCCCATACGTTAGGGAGAGAGAGGGGATCGCAGCAAGATTGAGCAGCCGATTCGAACCGGATCTAGTGCGAGGAGGGGATCTGGGCCGGATCGCCGCGGTGGGCCGGTGCGATGGTTTTCCTTTTTGATTTTTTTCCTTTTTTTAAAACTGAAAGAGAAGAAAAAATAAATAGAGAAGAAGAAAATCATTATATAGACAATGTATATATCAAAAAGATTAGAAAAATAAACTCTAGAAGATGAACTATTTTTCAGAGGCAAAATAAAAACTTTATAAAAAACATTTTCTTGAAAATATCCTATAAAACCTAATTTGGATTTCATTTCTTTTGGCATTATTTTCTTCTGACATTTGGGGTGTCATATTACCTCATCTTATACTTGTTGACCAAGTATTTAGTTGGGAAATGTTGTATGAAAATTCCTCTTCCATTTTGAAATGAATTCGAATCCGAACCAAAAATATTCAAATGCATCCGCAATTTTTCAAACTCCACCACAAATAAACACAATGCAGTAGATGCTTAGCTATAATTGTAGAACATGCCAAACTGAAATTTTGGGATGTTACAATCCTACCCACCTTAAGATGAATCCCGCCCACGACATTCAGCTTGGCTAGCAAATAGGTGCCGATGGTCTCGACAAAGATCTTCTTCTCGCTCTCAGGTGGCTTCCTCCTTGCAATGGTGTCTCCACAGAACCTTGCAAAATTTTATGATCTTGCTGCGGGTAACTCTGTTTGCAGTCTCAAGAATCCTGACGGGCTTCTCCTCATAAGTTAGATAAGTGTCAAGATGTATGGCCTCTAGGGGACTGTGTTTCTCAAAGGAATATCGGCCATCTCAGCATGGCATTTCTTCAGCTGGGAAACGTGAAAGACATCGTGAACTGTTGACAATCCTTTCGGCAATTCCAGCTTCCATGCAACTTTCCTCTGCGTTCAAGAATTTTGTATTTGCCTATAAACATGGGTGCTAACTTTCCTTTCACGCCAGACCTGTTGATTCCTCTAAGTGAAGACACATAAAGATATGCTCGGTCTCCCACTTCATAAGTTATCTCCTTGCATTTACTATCGGCATAACTCTTCTATCTCGATTGAGCTATCTTGAGTCTATCACAAATCGACATGACCTTCTCTTCAGAGTCTCTGATAAGATTGGGACCAAAAAATACGGTCTCCAACACCATCCCACAACAATGGTCTTCAACATCTCGTTCCATATAGAGCCTCGAAAGGGGCCATCTTCAAACTTGTCTGATAGCTATTGTTGTATGAGAACTCTGCGTATGGCAAATTATCATCCCAGCTAGATCCATAGTCTAGCGCACAAGCTCTCAACATATCTTCCAAAATTTGATTGAGTCTCTCGGTCTTTCCATCTATTTGCGGATGAAAAGATGTACTAAACTCTAGCCTTGTACCCAAAATTTCATGTAGCTGATTATAAAACTTGGAAGTAAATTGCGTTCCTCTATCTAATACGATACTCCTCGGAACTCCATGCAGACATACGATCCTGGTCATGTATATCTTGGCTAACTTAGCCTGGTATATGTGGTCTTCATGGGAATGAAATGTGCTACCTTGGTCAAACGATCAACCACTACCCAGATGGAATCGTAACCTAAACGATTCCTGGGTAATCCTATGAAATCCATTCCAAGGTTTTCCCATTTCCACTCGGGCATCGGCAAAGGTTGGAGTAACCATGCTGGCTTCTGATGTTTTGCCTTTACTCACTAACAAACATCGCATACTGCTATGTACTCGGCAATATCCGTCTTCATACCTGTCCACCAGAAACTTTCCTTCAAGTCCAGATACATGTTGGTGTTTGATGCGGCTTGAACTACATCGGTATTTCCCCAAAGAGGAAGGGATGATGCAGCACAACTACGGTAGGTATTTCCCTCTTGGATGAGACCAAGGTTATCGAACCAGTAGGAGAACCACACAATACTATGTAAACGATACCTGCACACAAAGAACGAATACTTGGAACCCAACGTGAAAGAGGGGTTGTCAATCCCTCCCAGGTAAAAAGATATATAAAATTGTAGTTGATTGGATAAATAGATCTTGCAGAAATGCAAAATAAAATAAATAACAAAAAAGTGCAGCAATGTATTTTTGGGTTTTCAGATTAATAGATCTGAAAATAAAAGCGAATAACAACAGATCTCGAAGACAAATATGATCAAGAAGAGACCCGGGGGCTGTAGATTTCACTAGTCGCTTCTCTAAGAAAAATAGCTTATGGTGGGTAAACAAATTATTGTTGGGCAATTGATAGAACTTCAAATAATTATGATGATATCCAGGAAATGATCATTATATAGGCATCACGTCCAAGATTAGTAGACCGACTCCTACATGCATCTACTACTATTACTCCACACATCGACCGCTATCCAGCATCCATCTAGTGTATTGAGTTAACAGAGTAATGCAATAAGAACGATGACATGATGTTGACAAGATCTATTCATGTAGCAATAGACCCCATCTTGTTATTCTTAATAGCAACGATACATACGTGTCATTTGCCCTTCTGTCACTGGGATTGAGCACCGTAAGATCAAACCTATCACAAAGCACCTCTTGGCATGGCAAGAAAAAATTGATCTAATCGGCCTAACTAAACCAAAGATTCGAAGAAGAAATACGAGGCTATAAGTAATCATGCATATAAGGGACCAAAACTCAAATAACTTTCACGGATAAAATAGATCTGATCATAAATTCAAAGTTCATTGGATCCCAACAAACACACCACAAAAAGAGTTACATCCAGTAGATCTCCAAGAGACCATTGTATTGAGAATCAAAAGAAAGAGAGAAAGCCATCTAGCTACTAACTACGGACCTATAGGTCTGCAATGAACTACTCAAGCATCATCAGAGAGGGAACAATGAGGATGATGAACCCCTCCGTGATGGCGTTTAGATTGGATCTGTGGTTTCTGGACTTGCGGGACTCAATTGTGTTTCGTAGACTCCCTTAGGGTTTTTGGAGTATCATGGTATTTATAGAACAAAGAGGCGGTGCGGGAGGTGTAACATCCCAAATTTTCAATTTGGAATGTTATACAAATAGATCATTATTGCATATCATATTTAATTGTATTTTGGCTTGATCCTAAACTTCTATGAAACTCAAGGACCCACAGAGAGAGTTGGGGATTTCAATATTTTCATATTTGAGTTTTTTTTCAAATTTTGGAAATAGGATCATTTGATTTTATTTATTTTATCCTCAATTATTTCAATTATATATATACGAGAGAGGGAATAAAATGACTTTCCCAAAATAAAGAAATATTGGGGATTTAATAAAAAAATCAAATAAGATATTTATTTGGATTTTAATGCTATTTTATTTGAATTTAGGAAAAATGCGCGTTTTTCAAAATTTTATTTAGGCCCCAAATAAATGTTCGTCTAAACCGGCTTGATTTTAGAAGCCGGGGAAAATTTATTTCGGGATTTTTGCAGTCCGTTTAGTATTTCTTTCATTTGTTTTTCTGCGTGATTATTTTAAAAAATCGAACCGACTACGGTAATGAATCGCCAGACTCCGCGGCGGGTGTTTATAAGCCACCGCCGGCCGACCCGCCCAGCCCAATCCGCCGCCGCCAAACCCTAACCCTAACCCGCCGCCGCCAGCCATATTGCCGCCGCCGCCGCCGCTTCTTCGGCCGCCGCCGCCGCCGCCGCCACACTTGCCACTTGCCGCCGCCGCCGCCGCCGCCTCATTGTCGCCGACCGCCGCCGCCGCCGGTCCCACCGCCGCCGCCGACAACCGCCGTCCTCACCGGAGCCGCCGCCGCCGCCGACCCGCACCCCGAGGTTGACGTCGCCGTCGCCGGTTTTTCCTAGAAAACCGTTCGGTTTTTCACCGGTTTTCGTTTGTTTTTTTAGATTTGTTTTTCTTATTTTAGATTGGTTTTTTTCGGTTTAGGTTAATTAGCGAGCATTCACTCGTTCATTCGTTTTAACGAACGCATTCATCGTTTAGATCCGCATAACTAACGCTCGCTCGCTAACTGCTCGTCGTTTTCTTTTTCTCGGATTTATTCCGCGATTTTTCTGATCGCGATTTCTGATCCGATTTTCGTTTTAGTTTATCTTTTCGCTCGTTTATCAGAATCAGGCGATTCAAGTGCCCAGAGTTTCATCTTGAAACCCTCTTTCCGAATAATCTACTCAAACCAGTTTTTGCTTCTATAAAATTTGACTTAGGTCCGAAATAGTAATCGAAGCTTGTTTCTTTCGCCGTTTGAGTTTTGTTTCTTCGTTTGATTTGATTCTTTTTGCAAACCGGAGTTCTTAAGTTGAAATTTTTGGTTAGACCTCTTATTTGAGTTTCACCCGTGCATTAGATGAGTACTTATTGTATGTTTGTTTGTTTTTTGGTTGCGATAGAATACCCGGATTGCGCCGCTTGCTACTTCGAATCCCTAGGTTACGCGGATCATCAGCAAGGCAAGTAACACTTTGATCATACCTCCTTATTACCCAGTTTTATTGCATTAGTTCAATCCTTCAAACAATTGCATGATTAGGATCTGAATTAAATTGTGGGTTTTGGGAAGTAGATGAGGTAGTACCTATTACCTGTTTTATTATGAAACCCTTGGGAGTTACTTCTACGTTTGCTTATTATGCCATGCTATGCTCGTAGACGTGGATTGGGTTTGAGTGAATTTCCATGACAGATGTGAGATTGTTAATTAGTGGTTTATTTAAGGTGGCAACATTAATAGACATCTGGGTGGATTGAGGTACCTGGTTATTCCAGGATTGCCTGTCTAGGCACCTGGGTAGACCAGGATTGCCTATTTTCTTTTATGGACTGCCACCCAGGCTCAAAGGGATCATAAGATTACTCATGCTAGAAACTTCCGTGTGCAGCCACATGCTATTATGGGCTCTAGCATAGTTGATTAAGTCGTCCGAACTCTTACAGTGGTAGACTAGCACATGTAGGGGAAAGTAGGTGTACAGGTCTACCCATCGTAAGGTACTAGCGCTTCTGAAAGACTATGTCTCGGTCATCTGTTTCTCAAACATCATGTAGTGCGGGAAAAGCAACGGAGGAGATCGAGTCGTGTGGGGAAAAGTGCGCAAACCTCTGCAGAGTGTACAAACTAATCATGATTAGCCGTGTCCCCGGTTATGGACTTTTTGAGTATCTAGTACTTGGATTATCATGTGAATCTCATCATGTTACTTTAAATAATTTTGTTGGGTTAATGATGATGTTATTTAATTGGGATTGAGGATGCTGTCAACCATTCTCAATGTTTAACAACAACCATGATAGTTAAATAAATTTATTCCTTTGCAGTAGGGAAAAATTGGCTTTACGCAAAAACTGTAACCATAGAGCTTTTCCACCAGCCATATATGCATGTAGTATAGCTTTACTTTTCATTACTCTCTGTGTTATTTTGCCAGCATATTCCATGTGCTGACCCGTTTCCGGGCTGCAACGTTCATGTTGCGTACTTTTCGCATTTACAGTAAGATGCTTTAGGATCGTGGTTCTATACTCAGTGATGCCGTTGGAGTTGATGGACTCACTTATCTTCCAAGCCTTCCGCTGTTATCGTTATTAGATGGCCTTAAGCCATAATTATTGTAATAAGTTTTCTTTGGAGACATTCGATGTAATAAGTGTGTGATTGCTACTCTGTTATAAATCTTTCAAGTACTGTGTGTGTCAACATTATCGATCCAGGATGACACGATGCACGAGATCGACTGCTTGAGGTCCGGTCGCTACAAGATGGTATCAGAGCACATGCTGACTGTAGGACACGACCACTAAGCAAAAGCCATAAATCACTACTCTCTCTTCTCATTCTAACTCCTCATTTTTTCTATTCTTCTAGGATGGCGGATGCAAGGAACAACTTCATGCAACCGGATGAAGATACACCCTTTGGACGACATCTGAAGGAGGTTACCAAGTACCTGAAGATCGGAGTACCAAGCTTCACCGGGACCTACAACACCACTTTACCTGAAGAGGAGCGCTGGATGATTCAAGTTCAAGTTCCGTGAAGGACGCTCATGCTACCATCGAGCCCATAGAGTTTTCCTTTGATGCACCAACCTGGAGTTTAGGGAAGAGCATGGCAGCTCACATCACCATGGGGCGTATTGGAGAAGTTTATCACAAGGAGCTTAAGGATACTACCTACCAGATTTGTGGGCGCCGATATGAGCAATGGGAGACGATCAACACCAGGAAAGACAGATCAGTTGCAGCTTTCATCCAGGAGTTAAACCAGCACATTCAACGCTAGGAGAACTAGATGTGTGCAGGCATGATGGATCTGAAGAAAGCCATGACCAAGATCACGGAACTGGAGGAAGAACTCAAGTCTACACGCAATGGATATGTGGAGGAAATATCAACGCTAGTCGAGAAGAATGATGATCTAAAGAAGAAGCTAAGAGTGTTCATGGGATTTCCAGCAACTGGAGAAGACGAAGATTGCACTTGTCCCGAGAACTACATCATCATCGCGACACCGAGTCAGACCCAGATGATAGTGATGATGACTATGTTGATGAAGCTGGAGCAGATATCATGGAGTCTTCATCGGAGCAGTTTTTCTAGTAGACCACTATAAAGTAGTAGAATTTCCCTCCATGTATCTATTATAGTGTGAGCACTTTGTAACGATAGATAGACCGTTGTATGCCCTTGCTTGTTTGAATGAAGTGTTTTGATTGCTATTTTTCTCATGTGCATATGGGTAGTGTCTTCCCTCTAGACCTCATTCTGTTCTATATTCTCTTCTTTCTAAAACCAAGATGCCTCCGAGAAGTGATAACGGATTTGCTTTCCCACCGGAGCTCACTCAGTTGATCCAGCAGCAGAACGCATTGATGCAGATACTAGTCCAGAATCAGAATCAGGGGAACAACAACAACAACAATCCACCACCACCACCACCTGTTGATCACTTAGCCCGTTTTCTTAGGCTGAATCCGCCGGTGTTCTCCAGTAGCACCGAGCCGATTGTTGCAGATGATTGGCTTTGCAAGACAGCCAAGGAGTTGACCACTGCAGGATGCACAGATGCGGAGAATGTGCGGTTTGCCGCACATCAGCTTGAGGGACCCGCAGCATCATGGTGGGAGAATTTTACAGCCACTTATCCAGCAGACACTGTCACATGGGATCAGTTTCAGCAGGCCTTTCGTACTGCCCATGTTTCAGCAGGAGCTATGGCCATGAAGAAGCATGAGTTTCGCAACTTGCGCCAGGGAGGAAGAACAGTTGGCCAGTATGTGGATGGTTTCAGTAAGCTAGCATGTTATGCCACAGATGACGTCGCTACGGATGCAGCTAAGCAAGAGAAGTTTCTGGAAGGGCTGAATGATGAGCTGAGCATGTAGTTGATGGTAGCAAGTTTCAACAACTACCAGGAGTTGGTAGACCGTGCTCTCATGATTGAAGGGAAGCAGCAGCAGATTGAAAACCACAAGAGGAAGTATGGACAAGGGAAGTATAACTCGAGCTCAGAAGGCCTCGCTTTGTTCAAGTCGAGGACAGTTCCAAAGATACCCATGGAGGAGGTAGTTCGCACAATCACAATGGTCCCAAGAATGGTACCGGGAATGGAGCAAGTAGTAGCCAGAACTGTACCAACCCCTCAACACCAGCCAAGAGAGATCTGAGTCAAGTCACTTGTTTTAAGTGCCAGAAGACCGGACATTACGCCAATCAATGTCCTGAAGCCAGAATGGAAGTGGTAATGGAAGCTCTGGGATGAAGCCGAACCCTTTCAACAGAGGACAAGTGAACCACGTGAGCGTGGAGGAGGTTGAAGCTCAGCCAGATGCAGTAATAGGTAAGTTTTTGGTTAAGTCATTTACTGCACTCATTCTATTTGATACTGGTGCATTGCATTCATACATATCAAGGGGATTTGTGGATAAGTATAGACTGCCCACCAAGGTTCTAGGAACACCCATGTTAGTAACCTCACCAGGAGCAGAGTATATGGCCAGTCGAGGATGCTTTCAAGTTCCGTTGAGTATAGGCAAGCATGTTTTCCCCTCAGATTTAATCATTTTGGAATCTCAAGGTTTGGATGTGATTTTGGGTATGGATTGGCTATCAATGTATGGAGGAAACATTGATTGCGCCAGTAAGACAATTTTGCTTACAACACCAGAAGGGAAGAGGATCAAGTATGTTTCCAGGCATAAGCCAAAGGGGATGCACGTAAATTCCTTATCAGGAGTTGTGCAAGAGGAAGTACCGGTGGTAAAGGATTTTCCTGATGTATTTCCAGAAGAGTTGCCAGGCATGCCATCAGACAGAGACATTGAGTTTTTGATTGAGCTTTTGCCAGGCATAGGGCCAATATCCAAGAGACCATACAGGATGCCAGCAAAAGATTTGGAGGAGATTAAAAGTCAGATTAAGGAGTTACTGGATAAAGGTTACATTCTCCCAAGTTCTTCACCTTGGTGATCACCAGTACTTCTAGTGGAGAAGAAGGACGAATCATTAAGGATGGTTGTTGATTATCGAGGATTGAATGCAGTAACCATCAAGAACAAGTACCCACTGCCGATGATCAATGATCTGTTTGACCGGCTGCAAGGAGCAAAGGTATTTTCCAAGATCGATTTGTGATCAGGATACCATCAGCTGAAGATTCGAGAGCAGGATATACCCAAGACAGCTTTTACCACTAGGTATGGGCTGTACGAGTATACCGTTATGTCATTTGGTCTGACTAACGCACCTGCCTATTTCATGAACATGATGAACAAAGTATTTATGGAGTTTCTGAATAAGTTCATCATGGTGTTCATTGATGATATTTTGGTCTACTCGAAGAACAAAGAGGAGCATAAGGAGCATTTGCGTCTGGTATTGGAGAAGCTCAAAGAACACCAGTTATATGCCAAGTTTAGCAAATGTGAGTTTTATTTGAAGGAAGTTGGATTCCTCGGACATGTTATATCCGGAGAGGGTATAGCAGTAGACCCCACTAAGGTTGTCACCGTGACTAATTGGGAAGCACCAACGACAGTTGGAGAGATCAGAAGTTTTCTTGGACTGGCGGGATACTACCGGAGATTCATTGAGAATTTTTCAAGGATTGCAAAGCCCATGATGGGGTTGTTGAATAAGGATACCAAGTTCAATTGGACTGAGGAATGTGAGGCCAGTTTCCAGGAATTGAAGAAACGCTTAGTTACCTCACCAGTGTTGATTCTGCCAAATCAGACCAAGGATTATGAGGTGTATTGCGATGCTTCATGTCGAGGACTTGGAGCAGTGCTTATGCAGGAAGGAAGAGTTGTTTCGTATGCGTCACGACAGTTTAAACCTCATGAGTTGAATTATGCCACACATGATTTGGAGTTAGCAACCGTAGTGCATGCATTGAAGACATGGAGACATTTTCTTATCGGAAATCATTCTGAGGTGTACACGGATCACAAGAGTTTGAAGTACATTTTCACGCAAAAGGAGTTGAATCTCAGGCAAAGGAGATGGTTGGAACTCATCAAGGATTATGATATGAGATTGCAGTATCACCCCTGAAAAGCTAACGTAGTAGCCGACGCGTTGAGCCGTAAGAGCCATGTTAATACACTCATGACCGCAGGACTGCCAAAGGAGTTAGCCAAGGACTTTTGTGAACTATGTTTGGAGATAGTTCCGAGAGGCTATGTAGCAGCATTGAAAATTCAGTTGACTTTGATGGATAAGATCAGGGAAGCTTAGAAGACTGACAAGGAAATTGCCGAGATAAAGGAGAAACTGAACAAGGGAAAAGCCAAGGGATTTTGTGAGGATGAGCACGATACCTTATGGTTTGAAGACCGCGTTTATGTACCCAATGACCCTGAGATCAGGAAGTTGATTTTGCAAGAGGCCCATGATTCGCCGTCTTCAATTCACCCAGGAAATACCAAGATGTATTTGGATTGGAAGGAAACTTTCTGGTGGACCGGAATGAAGAAGGACATTGCCGAGTATGTAGCAGTTTGTGATGTATGTCAGAGAGTAAAAGCAGAGCATCAGAAACCAGCAGGGTTGTTGCAACCATTGTCGATACCCGAATGGAAGTGGGATAAGGTAGGCATGGATTTTATTACGGGACTGCCAGGACTCGTTCAGGCTATGACTCAATTTGGGTGGTAGTCGATCGCTTGACGAAGGTAGCTCATTTCATTCCAGTGAAGATTACTTACACAAGTGCCAAATTGGCCAAGATTTACATGACCAGGATCGAATGTCTGCATGGAGTTCCAAGGAGCATTGTATCAGATAGAGGAACCCAGTTCACCTCAAAGTTCTGGAATCAGTTGCACGAAACCTTGGGTACCAGGCTAGAGTTCAATACCGCTTTTCATCCGCAGACAGATAGACAGACCGAAAGAGTCAATCAGATTTTAGAGGACATGCTGAGAGCTTGTGTGCTAGATTATGGATCTAGTTGGGACGACAATTTGCCGTATGCAGAGTTCTCTTACAACAACAGTTATCAATCCAGTTTGAAGATGGCCCCTTTCGAAGCCTTATATTGAAGGAGGTGTAGAACCCCGTTGTCTTGGGACGAAGTTGGAGACCGCCAGTTGTTTGGACCGGATTTGATTAAGGAGTCTGAATGAAAAGTGAAGTTGATTCGCAACAGGCTCAAGGTAGCCCAGTCCAGGCAGAAAAGCTATGCTGACGCAAAACGCAAGGAGATAGTTTACGAAGTTGGGGATAGAGTTTATCTTCGGGTATCTCCACTTCGAGGAGTTAAGCGTTTTGGTGTTAAAGGAAAGTTAGCGCCACGTTTTTTGGGACCATACAAAGTTTTGAAGCGTATGGGAGAGGTTGCCTACAAGTTGGAATTGCCTGATGGATTGTCAAGAGTTCACGACGTGTTTCACGTTTCCCAGTTGAAGAAGTGCCACGCAGAGATGGCTGATGTACCACTAAGAGATACAGTGCCACTAGAGGCGATTCAGTTGGACAGTGATTTGACCTATGAGGAGAAACCAATTAAGATTCTTGAGTATGCCAGCCGAGTCACCTGCAGCAAGGTTATCAAGTTCTGTAAAGTTCAGTGGAGCCACCACACCGAGGATGAAGCCACCTGGGAGCGAGAGGAAGATTTGCTGAAGGACCACCCTCACCTATTTTCTAGCCAACCCGAATCTCGCGGGAGAGATTCATCTTAAGGGGGGTAGGTCTGTAACATCCCAAATTTTCAATTTGCAATGTTATACAAATAGATCATTATTGCATATCATATTTAATTGCATTTCGGCTTGATCCTAGAAATTCTACGCAACTCAAGGACCCACGGAGAGAGTTGGGGATTTCAATATTTTCATATTTGAGTTTTTCTTTCAAATTTTGGAAATAGGATCATTTTATTTTATTTATTTTATCCTCAATTATTTCAATTATATAAATATGAGAGAGGGAATAAAATAACTTTCCCAAAATAAAGAAATATTCAGGATTTAATAAAAAAATCAAATAAGATTTTATTTTGGATTTTATTGCTATTTTATTTGAATTTAGGAAAAATGCGCGTTTTTCAAAATTGCATTTAGGCCCCAAATAAAAGTTCATCTAAACCGCCTTGATTTTTTAAGCCGGGGAAAATTTATTTCGGGATTTTTGGAGTCCGTTTAGTATTTCTTTCATTTGTTTTTCTGCGCGATTGTTTAAAAAAACTGGAACCGACTACGGGCCTTAACCGGCCAGGACTCTGCCTGGCCAGGTCTTTATAAGCCGCCGCCCCGGGCCGACCCCGCCCCAGCCCACGCCGCCGCCGCCAAACCCTAACCCTAACCCGCCGCCGCCCATTGCCGTGCCGCGCCGCCGCCGCCATTAGTTTGCCACCGCCGCCGCCCGCCGTCATCACCGACCGCCGCCGCCTCGCGGACCCGCTGCCATCGCCGCCGACCACCGCCGCCGCTCGTCGGAGCCGCCACCGCTGCCGACCCGCACCCCGAGGTTGACCTCGGCGCCGCCGTTTTTTCCTAGAAAACCAATCGGTTTTTCGCCGGTTTTCGTTCGGTTTTTTAGATTCGTTTTCTTATTTTGGATCGGTTTTTTCGGTTTAGGTTAATTAGCAAGCGTTCGCTCGTTCATTCATTTTAACGAACGCGTTCATCGTTTAGATCCAGATAACGAACGTTCGTTCGTTAATCTGTTCGTCGTTTTTCTTTTTCTCGGATTTATTCCGCGATTATTCTAATCGTGATTTCTAATCCGATTTTCGTTTTAGTTTATCTTTTCGCTCGTTTATGGGAATCAGGCGCTTCAAGCGCCTAGAGTTTCGTCTCGAAACTCTCTTTCCGAATAATCTAATCAAACCAGTTTTTGCTTCTATAAAATTTGACTTAGGTCCAGAATAGTAATCGAAGCTTGTTTCTTTCGCCGTTTGAGTTTTGTTTCTTCGTTCGATTTGATTCTTTTTGCAAACTGGAGTTCTTAAGTTGAACTTTCTGGTTAGACCTCTTATTTTAGTTTTACCCGTGCATTAGATGAGTACTTATTGTATGTTTGTTTGTTTTTTTGCTTGCGATAGAATACCCGGATTGTGTCACTTGCTACTTCGAATCCCTAGGTTACGCGGATCATCAGCAAGGCAAGTAACACTTTGATCATACCTCCTTATTACCCAGTTTTATTGCATCAGTTCAGTCCTTCAAACAATTGCATGATTAGGATCTGAATTAAATTGTGGGTTTTGGGAAGTAGATGAGGTAGTACCTATTACCTGTTTTATTATGAAACCCTTGGGAGTTACTTCTACGTTTGCTTATTATGCCATGCTATGCTCGTAGACGTGGATTGCGTTTGAGTGAATTTCCATGATAGATGTGAGATTGTTAATTAATGGTTTATTTAAGGTGGCAACATTAATACACATCTCGGTGGATTGAGGTACCTGGTTATTCCATGATTGCCTATCTAGGCACCTGGGTAGACCAGGATTGCCTGTTTTCTTTTATGGACCGCCACCCAGGCTCAAAGGGATCATAAGATTATTCATTCTAGAAACTTCCGTGTGCAGCCACATGCTATTATGGGCTCTAGCATAGTTGATTAAGTCGTGCGAACTCTTAGAGTGGTAGACAAGCAGATGTAGGGGAAAGTAGGTGTACAAGTCTACCCATCGTAAGGTGCTAGCGCTTCTGAAAGACTATGTCTCGGTCATCCGTTTCTCAAACATCATGTAGTGCGGGAAAACCAACGGAGGAGATCGAGTCGTGTGGGGAAAAGTGCACAAACCTCTGCAGAGTGTACAAAATAATCATGATTAGCCGTGTCCTCGGTTATGGACGTTTTGAGTATCTAGTACTTGGATTATCATGTGAATCTCATCATGTTACTTTAAATAATTTTGTTGGGTTAATGATGATGTTATTTAATTGGGATTGAGGATGCTATCAACCATTCTCAATGTTTAACAACCACCATGATAGTTAAATAAAATTTATTCCTTTGCAGTAGGGAAAAATTGGCTTTACGCAAAAACTGTAACCATAGAGCTTTTCCACTAGCCATATATGCATGTAGTATAGCTTTACTTTTTCATTACTCTCTATGTGTTATTTTGCCAGCATATTACATGTGCTGACCCGTTTCCGGGCTGCGACGTTCATGTTGCAGACTTTTCAGTCGATGTAATAAGTGTGTGATTGCTACTCTGTTATAAATCCTTCAAGTACTGTGCGTGTCAACATAACTGATCCAGGGATGCCACTGATGCACAGAGATTAGACTGTTTGAGGTCTGGTCGCCACAGGAGGCCACTGATGTGGGTTGTGACCCTCTGGTACTTCTTTGGCCCATCTTGTATCTTCTGGTCCAGAAAAAATCTCCAAAAAGTTTCGCTGCGTTTGGACTCCGTTTGGTATTGATTTTCTGCGAAGTAAAAAACAAGCAAAAAACAGCAACTGTCACTGGGCACTATGTCAATAGGTTAGTCCCAAAAAATGATATAAAGTTGCTATAGAATGATTGTAAAACATCCAAGATTGATAATATAGCAGCACAGAACAATAAAAAATTGTAGATACGTTGGAGACGTATCAATGTTGCCTAGGTGTATCGAGTACGGTGAATCATGGGCCTCTTGCAGAATTAACTTCCTGATCTCTGGTTCACCGGGCACATAGATGCGATCCTCAAACCGTAAAGTTCCGTTCTCATCCTCACAAAAACCTTTAGCATTTCCATTACTCATCCTTTCCTTTATCTCTGCAATTTCCTTGTCTGTCTTCTTTGCTTCTCGGATTCTTTTGGTCAAAATGGAATGAATATCCAGGGTGGTAACAAATCCTCTTGGAACTATCTCCAATCGGAGATCTCTGAGATAATCGGCTAACTCCTGAGGTAATCCTCCATCTATGAGGGTGTTCACATAGCTATTACGACTCGAGGCATCTGCTACAACATTTGCCTCCCTTGGGTGATAATGCAATCTCATGTCATGGTCCTTGATCAACTCTAGCCATATCCTCTGTCTGAGGTTCAACTGCTTCTGCGTGAAAATGTACTTCAAGTTCTTAGGATCCGTGTAAACATCATAACTGTTTCTGACAAGGAAATGTCTCCAGGTCTTGAGGGTGTGCACTACGGCTGCTAACTCCAAATCATGTGTAGCATAATTCATCTCATGAGGCCATAGATGTCTGGAGGTATAAGCTACAACCTTTGCTTCCTGCATGAGTACTCCTCCGAGTCCTTGACGAGAAGCACCATAATACATCTGGTAATCCTTGTGTGCATCTGGCAGAATGAGTACCGGGGTTGTAACCAAATGTTTCTTCAACTCCTGAAAACTAGCCTCATAGTCGTTGGTCCAAATGTACTTAGTTTCTTTCTTCAACAGCTCTTTCATGGGCTTAGCAATCTTGGAGAAATTCCAATAAACCTTCGATAATATCCTGGGAGTCCAAGAAAACTATCGATCTGCTTGACAGATGTGGGAGTATTCTATTTGGTGACTGCTTCAACCTTTGCGGGGTCGACTACTATTCCTTCTCCTGAAATAACATGTCCAAGGAATCCGACTTCCTTCAACCAAATTTCACATTTGCAGAACTTGGCATATAGCTGATGTTCTCGAAGTTTCTCCAGAAATAGACGCAACTGCTTCTTGTGTTCTTGCTCGTTCTTGGAGAAAACCAATATGTCATCGATGAACACCACGACAAACTTGTCCAGGAATTCCATGAATACCTTGTTCATCATGCTCATAAAATACGCAGGGGCATTAGTCAATCCAAAGGACATGATGGTATACTCATAAAGACCATACCTTGTGCTGAAAGCTGTTTTGGGTATATCATGTTCACGAATCTTCAGCTGATGATAACCTGATCGAAGATCGATCTTGAAGAATACTTTGGCTCCATCTAGCTGATCAAATAAATTGTTAATCATCGGTAGAGGGTACTTGTTCTTGATTCTCACTTCATTCAAGGAACGATAATCAACAACCAGTCTCAGGGTTCCGTCCTTCTAATCTACCAAAAAACTAGGGGTCCCCAAGGTGACGAGCTCAGACGGATATATCCCTTCTCCAATAACTTGTTTATTTGCTTCTTGATTTCTTCCAGATTGTTAGGAGGCATCTGATAAGGTCTTTTGGATATTGGGGCTGTGTCGGACAATAACTCAATCAAAAATTCAATGTCTCTGTCTGGTGGCATTCCCGGCAATTCCTTCGGGAATACGTCGGTAAAATCTTGCACTACTGGCACTTCCTCCTGAACAACTCCCATGAGGGAATTCACCTGATTCTTCGATGGTGTGCGTTTGGATACATACTTGATCTTCTTCTACTCCGGGGTGGTAAGCAAAATCGTCTTGCAGGCACAGTCGATGTTTCCTTTAAACTTCATCAATCAGTCCATGCCTAGGATCACGTCTAGTCCCGGGGATTCCAATACTATGAGGTCTGCGAGAAACTCTTGATTTCTAATGCCTAGGCTCGAGTGACAAACTAAGCCTGACATCATCTCATTTCCCAGGGAACTAACCTGAAGAGGGCTTTTAAGGGTTTTAGTGGGCAACCCATACTTTTCCACAACTACACTTGATAGAAATGAATGCGTTGCACCAGAATTAAAGAGTACCAATACTGGACATGAATTTAATAAAAACTTACCAACCACAGTCTGTGGCTGATCATAGACGTCCACCCCATTGAGGTGGTCCACTTGGGCATGAGGGAAAGGATTGGGCTTCTTGGTTGCTGAGTTTCCATTGCCGTTTCCATTTCCCTGCTTGACCTCCGAGCAATCGGTGACATAGTGTCCTGTCTTCTTGCACTTGAAACAGGTGATATGACTAAGATCCTTCTATGCCGGAGTGGGACGATGCTGGTTGCCATTGCCTCCATTACCATAACTGAAGTTGTTGTTGTTCTGACGATTATTTACATTCCCTCCATGGTTACATCGTCCATGATTATGTCCTCCATGGTTCTGTCCTCCATGGTTATGATGAGTGTGTCCTACCAAGTATGGGGTGTAGCGGGGCTTGTGCTGAGCTTTGGAGTTGTACTACCCTTGGCCATACTTCCGCTTGCAACAATCAATCTGTTGCTGCTTTCCTTCAAGGATGATGGCCTTGTCTACAAACTCCTGGTAGTTGTCGAAGGTAGCCACCATCAGCTGCATTCCCAGCTCATCATTGAGTCTTTCGAGAAACTTCTCTTGCTTCGCGGCATCAGTCACCACATCATCTGGGCCATAGCGAGCTAACTGGCTAAACTCATCCATGTACTGCCCCCATAGTACGATTCCCCTGGCGTAAGTTGCGGAACTCACGCTTCTTCATACTCATGGCTCCAGCTAAGACATGAGCGGTGCAGAAGGCATGCTGAAACTGATATCATGTGATTGTGGTGATGGGATAGGTGTTGGTGTAGTTCTCCCACCAAGAGGCTGCGGGTCCATCAAGTTGATCTGCGCCAAAGCGCATCTTCTCTGCATCCATGCATCCCGCAGTTACTAGCTCCCTTCGGATCTTGTGGAGCTAATCATCAGCTACAATCGGCTCGGTGCTGCTAGAGAATACCGAATTCAGCCTTAGGAAATAGGTCAGGTTGTCAACAAGGGGTGGTAGCAGTAGATTGTTGTTGTTGTTGCCTTGGTTCTGGATGAGCATCTGCATCAAGGTATTCTGCTGTTGGATCAGCTGGGTGAGCTCCGGCAGGAAAGTAAATTCGGGGTCACGTCTCAGAGGCATATGATGTTTTGGAGTGGATGAGAAATTAGAATAGAACTAGGGTCTAAAGGGAAATAAACAATACCCAAATGCATGCAACCATCATTATCACACAAATAATTTATTCATTCAACTCAAACATAGTTCAAACTCGGATTACAAATCTCACAACTAATAGAAAATAAAGGCCTAATCAATCAACGATAAAATAAAGATAACATGGTGATCATGGTTAAATGTTCTCCTCAGATATCCCTACGTCAGCGGTGCATATTCCGATGCGGCGTCCTCCGGTTGTGCACCTCCTCTTGTTGCGTTCTTTAGTGGAGCTCTCCTCGTAATCCTTATCATTGCTCATAAGGGGTCCGTCGTCACCAATCGAAAAGAGATATTCTCCCACTTCCTTCTTCTCCTCCATTGCGGCCACATAAGTCTTCAGGTTCTCGATTCTCTCCAGGAAATCCTTGACTTCCTCTGTATGCTTGTTGAACTCATCACGGGCTTTACCCTCCAATTCCAGCTCGGGAAGATCAATCTCCTGAATACGTTCGAGTTTCTGCGCGTCTAAATCTCCAGATTCCTCACATGAGTCTCTAGGTCTTGGACATATGAGAGAATGGAGTCATCATCCACGGTGCGCATGATATCTCCATTTCTATCTCTGCGGGAAATAAGGGCGAGGTCTGATGCGTCAAGTTCGGCCCTGTCTACTCTTCTCGAAGATGTCTAAGTGCACGATGAGTAGGCATGTCTCTCCTGAGGATCCAAGTGGGAGCGGTAAACTCGACGTCAATGGGCTCTGAGGAGCTTTTGAATGTCCTCCCTAGAATGTGCACCACAATGCTATAGCGAGTGCCTGTCGAAAGTGCATTCATAGGCTTCTCAGTGATAGAGGCAGAGCAATCTTCAACTTCTTGATGATATGAACCTGCTTGTTGCCGAAAGGCATCACCTCGTCCAGCTGGCAAAACTCCGGCAATCGAACTAGGGTGTACTCAGCGGCCATCTAGAATGTTGAAAATCAAAGGGAAGTCAGAAAAGAAGAGGGGAGAATTATGGAAAAATAAAGACATAAAATAAAATAATTTCTTCCTATGGCTTTCCGATCCCAGGGGTTACGTCCTACGGTTAGCGTGTGCTCCGAATACCATCTCTATAGCGACCTTTCCTGAAAATGGTCAAGTCTCTGTGTATATGTACCATCCAAAGATCATGATAGCACACATAGTACATTGATGAAAATTTCAAAGTTCAATCACACCTGATTTATTACACGATTCTCATATAGAGTCTTCATTACATCATAATAAACTCGACCGAAAGCTAACTCATCAGGAAAACTAAATGCGGAAGCATAGACGATAAGCGAGTCCATCTGACTCCATAGGGCAATCACCGAGCATGGATTGTAGCCTCACTCCTGGTCAAAAAATCCTTTGCAACATAAGACGTTGCAGCCATGTAGGTCAGAATTTTGAATATGCCGGCAAGTCATAGAGACAGACCAATAATAAAATACTAACACTATGTGCAATTTGGCTGTGGGGCTCAACGTTTAAGTTTTTGTGAAAAGCAAATTTTTCCCTACAACAAAAGGACTTTCTTGGAATTACTACCAAATATTGGTTGTTATTGAGATGGTTCCGCCAACCTGTGTCTCATACTCGAAATCATTAATAACCCATCAATTTATTAAGTTTGGTGTGGACAGTTTCGAATAAGTCCAATTCCAGAGGCTCAGATGTCTGTAACCGGGGACACGGCTAATCAATTAGATTTCCACTCTGCAGAGTCTTGTGCACTTTACCCGCAAGAATAGTTCCCTCCTTTGAGTCTTCACATTGCATGGTGGTTGAAGATGGGATGAAGGAAATAGGGTCTTCCATAGAGATCCTCTGGGCCACTTTCGGTGCCCATCCATTTCCTACCGTTCTTCTACATTTGCTGGCACCGTCCGTCTAGATTCACGCCTAGAGTCAACCAAACCAGAGCCCATAATGGCTTACGGCTACACATGTATGCTTCTGGTCAAGGTATATCCATCCATCTCTTCTTGGCTGGGTGCAGCTTTTCGCAAGATGTCATGGCGCCTCTCCATGCATCCATGGGTCAACCACTGGGTGCTCCAAGGTGCCCGTCCATTCGTCCTCCACCTAGTAGTGAATTTGAAGTCCGTCTTGAGCATCTTGAAATCTTGGGGTTGCCATCATCTTGACTCTCAGATCTCCTATGTATAACACTCAACCAACTGCGTCTACGAAGCATAGCGTAAATACTACAACGTCCCAGGCAATGGTAACATAGGGATTTGGGTCAACCTACCACATGATACTACTCAAGAACAAGAATTAAATTCCTACTTGCATGCATGGTGGGGAGGATATCAACTAATGCAATAAAACATAGGTAGTAAAATTCATGATCAAATACTGGCCTTGCTGACGATCTTCAGACGCTAATGACTCGTACTAACAAGCCTCGCACACCGGGTACTCTATCGAAACAAACAAAGCATAATAATCATACCACCATACAATATAATAACATAACAACAAGTAAACTTAGTAATTAACAGTCATTATAACATAAATGAAAACTAAAACAAAACGAAAGAAAGTCATAAAAACCAATGCAAGGTTTTTTACTACAAGTAAAACAAGCTATAAAATAGTTTTCTACTACTAAAAAATTCTTTAACAGAACAAAACTAAGGTTTTTGCTAAATAACAGAAACAAAAACAAGAAATAAATTTTATGCAAAAATAATTGTTTTAAAACCTTTTATGAAACTCCTATTATGCTCAAAACACTCTCCCTAGCAAAAACAAAATAATAAACAACAAAAAATATTTTTTTGACATCAACTAAAATTGCTACTATTGATCTACAGAACTAATATGAACACAACAGAAACAACAAAAGAAAAATAATTTGAAAAAATTAAAGAATAAAAGAAATAACACAAAAGGCATAAAATGCCAAAATAGTACTATTTTCGTGATCAACTAATTTTGATTAATCCTAAAATTCACCAAAATAGACCTACCGATAGACAAAGTCATAAGAAAATAGCAGCAAAATGAATCACTAAAAACTATTAATCCTATCTCAAGATATTGCAAAAATAGTGATTTGAATATAATTCATGTAAATCAATATTCAAAAGTTCAAACATGGTCAAATTTGATACCTACACAAAGTTCATGAAATTTACAACCTAAGCAGAAATAATGAACTGAAAACACTAAATAGTCTAGGAGATAAAGCAAGTATAAAAACAGAACTATTCTCTAAAAAAACAGAAACTAAAAAAAACTACCTAACGGTTAGCGGGCTACGTGGCAAACTGCTATTGGGCTAGGAGGCGGGCATTCGGTAATTAAACAACGCCTGGGTAGAATTTAACAAAACCGCACGACTGAAAACAAAATAAACCAGTTGGCTAAACCAATCTGGACTAAACCAAAAAACCATAAACTAAAACCGACTGAAAAAAGAAAACCTAATGGTTACTAGATCTAATCCTAAGCGTGCGTTCTCGATCGGACGGCGAAGATTGAGATGGTGCTCACAGCAGCCGCGATGGGCGTCTCCGGCGAGGTAGGCAGTGGTGGTCCACGGGATGGGTGCTCTGGTGCTCTCCGGCGATGGTGGCTGGCTCTCGATGACGTAGACGATGACGGCGAACATGAAGGCAGTGATGGCGGCGGTCGGCAGTGGACAACGGCGGCATAGCGGGCGACGGCGTGCGGCAACAGAGTGTAGCGCCGGCGAGCAATTTGGGGCACGGGGGCGGCCGACGGAAGGGGGAACAAGGGGGAACGGGTGCGGTAGGTTGGCTTTATAGAGGAGTAGGCTTGGGGCAGGGGCGAGATTCGGGCGGAAAGAAATCAGGGTGGTGGTGGATCTCTGGCAATGGGATGGAAAGGGGCCATGGGGAGGAAGGCGGGCGTAGGGTGGGTGCGGGCGGACAGCGGGTCCCATGCGTCAGGAAGAGAGAGGGGCTCGGGGCGAGATCCAGCAGCCGATCCGAATAGGATCTAGTGCGGGGAGGGGATCTGGGCCGTATCGCCGCGGTGGGCTGGTGCGATGGTTTTCCTTTTCTTATGAACTTTTTTCCTTTTTTTAAAACTGACAGAGAAGGAAGAAGAAATACAGAAAAATAAAATTTTTTATATAGACAATATATATATCAAAAAGATCAGAAAAATAAACTCTAGAAGATGAACTATTTTTCAGAGGCAAAATAAAAACTTTATAAAAAACATTTTTTTGAAAATTTCCAATAAAACCAAATTTTGATTTCATTTCTTTTGGCATTATTTTCTTCTGACATTTGGGGTGTCATATTACCTCATCTCATACTTGTTGATCCAAGTAGTTAGTCAGGAAATGTTGTATGAAAATTCCTCTGCCATTTTGAAATGAATTCAAATTCCAACTGAAAATATTCAAATGCCTCAGCAATTTTTCAAACTCCACCACAATCAAACACAATGCAGTAGATGCTTAGCTATAATTGTAAAACATTCCGAATTGAAAAATTGGGTTGATACAAAAGTATTGGGAATTCTAGGCAGTTTTCGTTGACGGCAAAATCATGCCTCTCAAACCATTTTATCTCTCAATTGAAGCTCTGACCTCTGGCACCTCTACAAATCTCTGCTTCCCTCTACGAAGGGCCTATCTATTTACTTTTATGCATTTTCTATTTTTTGAGTCTCCGTCTTCTCTTACAAAATCACCAACTAGGAAGCACTATTATCATACTTGTCCATTGGATGTAGCTGATATTTGAGTGTGTTTCATGAATGGATCGATGATTGAGCATAATGGGCCAGGGATATCTTTCTTTAGTGTTGATATTTTGAAAGACATGGTTGCTTGTTGATATGCTTGAGTATTAAGGTCTTCATGTCAAATTATAGACTATTGCTTTGAATAATCGAAATTGCAAATGTCCATGCTACAAAAGAAAAGAATATGTGATAAATAAGATGGGTAGCATTCCACATCAAAAAGTTCTGTTTTTATCATTTACCTACTCGAGGACGAGCAAGAATTAAGCTTGAGGATGCTGATATGTCTCCAACGTATCTATAATTTTTTATTGTTCCGTGCTATTAAAGTATCATTCTAGGATGTTTATACTCATTTACTAACAACTTTATATCATTTTTTGGGACTAACCTGTTAACATAGTGCCCACTGCTAGTTGCTGTTTTTTGCTTGTTTTTTACTTTGCAGAATATCAATACCAAACGGAGGTCCATTGCCCCAAAACATTTTGGAGAATTTTTTCTGCCTAGAAGACACCTAGGAGGCCTAAGAAGTGAACCAGAGGGGGCTTGTGGAGCCCACTAGGCACCAGGGTGTGCTAGGGCCCCCAAGCGCGCCCTGGTGGGTAGTGGGGCCCACAAGCACCCCCTTCACTGACCTTTGGCTCTATAAATACTATAAAATCCAAAAAACACCTAGGGGAGTTGATGAAACACAATTCCAGCTACGCAAGTTCCAGAACCACGAGATCCAATCTAGAGGCCTTTTCCGGCACTCTGCCGGAGGTGTCAACGGTCACGGAGTAGTTCTTCATCATCACCCTTGCCCCTCCGATGATGCGTGGGTAGTTTACCTCAGACCTACGGGTTTGTAGGCACTAGCTATATGGCTTCTTCTCTCTTTTTGATCTTCAATACAATGTTCTCCTTGATGTTCTGGGAGATCTATTTGATGTAATGACTTTTTGCGATGTGTTTGTTGGGATCCAATGAATTGTGAGTTTATGATCAGTTCTATCCATGAATATTTCTTCTCTGAAACTTTGGTTTGGTTTGGCCAACTAGATTGATTTTTCTTGCCATGGGAAGAGGTGCTTTGTGATGGGTTCGATTTTGTGGTGATCAATCTCAGTGACAGAAGGAGACACAACATGCATGTATTATGGCCATTAAGGATAAAATGATGGGGTATATTCCTACATGAATAGATCTTGTCTACATCATGTCATCGTTCTTATTGCATTACTCCATTTTTCCATGAACTTAATACACTAGATGCATGTTGGATAGCGGTTGATGTGTGGAGTAATAGTAGTAGATGTAGGCAGGAGTCAGTCTACTAATCTTGGACGTGATTCCTATATACATGATCATTGCCTTGGATATCGTCGTAATTATTTGCTCTTATATCAATTGCCCTACAGTAATTTGTTCAACCACCGTATGTTATTTTCTTGAGAGAAGCCTCTAGTTATATCTACAGCCCCTGGGTCCATCTCCTATCATATTAATCCAATAATCCAAAAATACCTTGCTGCACTTTTTCTTTACATACCTTATTTTGTGTTTTTGCTAGATCTATTTATCCAATATCATACAATTTAATCTATCTCAATACCGAGGAGGGATTGACAAACCTCTCTTCGCGTTGGGTCGCAAGTTTTTGTTGTTTGTGTGTAGGTGTTGTTTACATAGTGTTGCTTGGTTCTCCTACTAGATTGATAACCTTGGTTTCATAACTGAGGGAAATACTTACCGTTGATGTGCTGCATCATCCTCTCCTCTTCAGGGAATTACCAAAGCAGATACAAGCAATCAGTGTGCTCAGAACTTGATGCCTAATAGCCTAGAATAATGACAGTCTTCAAAGGCAACAGGCATCAGATCACACAAATCAATCTCTTCCGTGATGCTCGATCACTTTAGCTCTGGGATTTTCCTCACTTAGGATTCTCCCAAAGTCATCGGAGGATGGGTTGCTCTGAAATAATAAGTGTCAAGTTCTCTCGGAGCAGTCAACCGACAACTAGTTGTAGGGGTGGCTATTTATAGCCAGGGGCAACCCAACATGAATTGTCATAAATGCCATTCTCCGTTTCAATCGTTGTTAGGATAAGGATCCACTTGACTGCTGGCCTGCGAAGCAGCAACAGTCGGAATTTGAACTCTCAAATTCCTCAGGGCACTCAATTTCCTCACTTTTAGGTAGATCACACTGGAGAACTGTTAACTCCTCTGTGTGACCAAATTTGTTAGTAACTAGATGAACTTCATCACTATCGCTAGCAATTGTGTTAGTTGTACTGGAGATTTCCAAAGGCTTCACTCGAAGCGGCTTTTGTGTATCATTTGAGTCAGTTTGAGCATCACTTTGGAAATGTGAAATATGTTTCACCTAGACCCCCTTTAACAGTACGGTTTTTCCTATAACTCTAATAAGAAGAACGGAAACTACAAAAATAGAAGTCTTCAAGCTTCAAAGTCTTCACAGCAATTCCTTCAAGGGCCGCACCAATTTCATCACCAAATTCTTCACTTGAAGTCCATTTTTTGGGGTCGTCTGCCATGCATTAAACCAAATTTTCAGGGACTCTATTTCCTGTGTATACTCAAAAACACATTAGTTCGTCAACCTATTTGTCTTCAATACCCCAAACCCACTAAGGGGGCCCTTGATGCACTTACAATCTTCCTGTTTTTGGTGATTGATGACTAATTGGTTAGGCTTTCAGCGGGAGTAATAATAATTGAAGTGCAAGTACAAAGTTTGAAGAAATTGCTTACAAGATATTGAGGAACCCCCTTGAAGATGTGTGTATTAGGAATTTTCTATGGATTGCAAATGCACATGGCAGGTTGAAATTGTGAAAATATCCCCCTGTATCTTGGAATCCAATCATGCTTGATCATAAGATATTTGAAGAATACGAATGCATGATGAAAATTGATGTCTGATGAAATTGTGCATGCATGAGCAGATATATTTAATATCAGAGCATGCGTATCAAGTGTAGCAAAAGAGTCGGACATCCAACAATTATTAAGTTACAACTCATCAAAGAGCAAAACCAATAAAGTTCAAGAGTTGGAACTTAAGCAAAAACAGCCCATATATCGACCCACTTGAAGACTAACTCGGACTTCTCCCGCTTTGTCATCAAATGACAAAAAGGTGAGGAATATGAGGACTAGCGCCCCTGAAGAAAAACATCATGGAGAGGTCGAGGGAGCACCAACATTTTTGGGGTCGCACAGTGTAGAAGGACTAGCAGCAGTGTCTTCAAAAACTTCATTTTCCTCAGTGGAGTTCGATGAAGTCTCTGAACTTGGCATTAGAGGAGGAACTTGGGTTTTCTTATACATCTTCCTCGGCAGTTCAACCCAGTCAAAGTTCATTTGGAATCCATGGAAAAAAGTTTTTCATCTGATTGGAAATGTGAGAGGATGGCCCAAGTGTGGTCAAACATCTCGTGGACATAGTATCTCTTCTTGCGGACAACGTTATGCGTCACTGTCATATTTGTTGCAAATTGAAGCATAACCCATCGGTGGTTCTTGTCCACTTTCTGATGAAGTCTTATGAGCAACTCATGGTCAGTCATGACACGTGGTGCTTTAGGTGAAGTGGATGGCCTTGAAGCTTTTGTTGCAGTATGCTCACTAGCAGATTCATCAGGATTGGAGCCGGAGATAGGCTGACTGATACGTCTCCAACGTATCTATAATTTTTGATTGTTCCATGCTATTATATTATCAATGTTGGATGTTTTATATGCATTAATATGCTATTTTATATTATTTTTTTGGACTAACCTACTAACCTAGAGCCAAGTGCCACTTTTTGTTTTTTCCTTGTTTTTGAGTTTTACAGAAAAGGAATATCAAACGGAGTCCTAATGGAATAAAACTTTCGAGATGATTTTTCTTGGACCAGAAGACATCTAGAGGACTAGGAGAGGGGGCCAGAAGGTTCCCAAGGAGGCCACAAGCCTGCTAGGTGCACCCCAGGGGTGCGTGCCCTAAGGGCTTGTGGGCCCTTCAGAGGTCTTCCAACCCTAATCTTTGCACTATAAATTCCCAAATATTCCCTAACCATCAGAGGCGTCGACCAAAATAATTTTCTGCCGCTGCAAGCCTCTGTTCCCGTGAGATCCCATCTTGGGGCCTCTTTCGACACCGTACCGGCGGGGGATTTGATCACGGAGGGCCACTACATCAACCTTGCCGCCCTCCTGGCACACATGCTGGGGCAAAATGAGCTCATGTGCAATCTGGAAGGGCATTGAAACCCAATTGTTTTCGTTCGTATGTACATCCCACACGGTAAATCCCAGAAATTCATTTCCGTTCGTATGTATATCACACACAGTTTTTTGTGTGGGAACGTTTGTGCAAGGTGGCCTAACGCAAACAGTTCTCTGCCGGAAGCCGTGTGTGATTGTTAGTTGATCGAACATGCCTACTTTCTAGAAATCGTGCAGGTTGTTTTAGTTCATCGCCCACGGTGCTGTTTGAGTAACCGTCTGCAATAGAAAACCCCAATAAGCAGGGTAATTAGTCTATTATTGATAATCCATGTACTAATCAAATTGATATTTCTTATAAAACACACCAGATATTTCATATCCGTATAACAGCAACCAGGATTTCATAATCCAATTACATCAGATAGCTTCGACATTCAGTTACGCCATCACACAACAGCACCAAGTTTCACATGCAACATCAAAAACCTTTGGAAATTAGCATCATACATGGTAAATAGAGAGATGAATCTCATCTGGGAAACTACAGAAGCGGAAGGCAAATATTGAGCCTTCAGTGATGTTGAATGTCCTTGCAACTTTAGGCCAGTGGCTATGGATAGCCCGCCCAACCTTCGTCCTCTTAGCAAGACTTCAACATTATACCATGGGTGTTGAATGAATAGCGTCTTTGCCTCTTGACCATGCAGGTGGTTTGAGAGGTAATCATCGGTGCACTGCTTAGAAAATTACCGAAAACAAAGATATGCATAAATCACTGCTATGAATTTTGAAATGGCGCAAGGGGTAAAAACAAGGTAAAAGAGTTAGTGCCATCCTATAGTTGGCTGATGTCTTCCTCATTGTGCAAACAAAGATCTTGTTGCTATTCGTCGCAAGTTTCTTCATCCTAACAATCTTTTGGAGTTTCTTGACTTGACAGATATTCATGGACATCTCATGTCCCCGTATGCAAAATGGGTCGAACAGTGGGTCTAAGCCTCTGACAGCAGGACCTACATGTGCAAGACCAAATTGTAAGAAACCTAAATATTAGAATGATTCCTGCAACTGCACAATAATGTGCCATTAGCCAAAGGACCATGCTTGCATAAACCTCGATGGTAAACCGCAGTGTCACCCATTGTTTGCCTGCAACACACATAAGGTAGATCTTGATCAGGTTAACTGAAAGTTGCCATACTATCAGTAGAATATGTATTGAGTATAGCCAAATTCAATTTATTTCACATGCATAACAATACAAAATTGTACCCACAGCAAATGAAAATCAAATTGCAGAACTGAACCAAACAGTTAAATGGACAGCAGACCAAATGAACCAAAATAGTTAACTAATCAGGACATTGCAGAATAGAGACATGT
Organism: Aegilops speltoides; assembly: GCA_021437245.1. NCBI lineage: Eukaryota > Viridiplantae > Streptophyta > Magnoliopsida > Poales > Poaceae > Aegilops > Aegilops speltoides. The sequence goes on from CM038147.1 coordinate 257,831,851, forward strand.
ACTAGAATATAAGACAGTTAACAAACCAAAGAATGCTTGAGAACAGTACTACGAAATGTAGCAATTGTTGGACCAAAGTGTTAACTGAACATTACATTTCAGAGGACCAAGCTGCTAACTGAACATCAGATTGCATATTAACATTACAGAGGACAGATCACTAGAAGGCACTGGCTGTGGCCTCGAGAAAACATCACGAACTGTATTTTAAAGTAGACAACCGTGTGGCGGTGTCGATGGTGGCCTCGAAGACGAGGTGCTCCTCCATGATCTGGCGGTCGGCACGCATGGCAGCCATAGCGACCTCGTGCGGGCATGCGGCCGCATGCTACTGAGCTCCAGGTTATACTGCGTGCAAAATGGTTGTGTGCGGCACTTAATTGGAGGAGGGGGACAGTGATTTCGGCGAAAGGTGCCGTGCCCTCGGTCGGGGCATGTGGGACGGGAAAGGAGGAGGATGGTGTGGTTGGGGTGTGGATTACTTGACCATATCGACGAGGCTGCGCAGCAAGAAGAAGGGCTGCCGGTGAGGAGGCCGCTCTACAAAAAGAAGGGTCGCCGGCAAGGAGGCGGCGCTGGAAGAAGAAGGGTAGCCGGCGAGAAGGCGGCGCTGCAAGAAGAAGGGTAGCCGGCGAGAAGGCTGAGCTGCCAGTAAGCAGCAGTGAAGGTTTGAACTTGGAAAGCAAGGAGGAACAGTGGAAATTTGGCATTTGGTGGGAGGGAGGGGGCGGGGAGATAGATATTTCCGGTGGGAGGGAGACAACGAAGCTTCCTGCGTAAGCCAAACAAGACAGTGCGCCAAGATATTTTATGTCGCATCCCACACGATTATTTCTAGTAAATTGTTAGTGGTATGGCTGATTTTTTCATTATGTTTTGAAAGACAAAATGGTGTTATGGAGGGAAAGGATGGTGTTTGAATTGCCATAATATTTATGTACAGTGAACATGCAACTACATGAGTGTTGTGTTTAAATTTGGAATTATTCCGGGTTCGTTTGGCATTTTTATGCATTAATTGAGTTTGTCGGCGTTTAATATGCATAATTCAAATTTGAACTACAAGCACATGCTCTCGTGCACCAAAGTTTGTTGAAAAATCACACATGTGTCTTTGGGTGAATTTAGGTCTCATGCAAGAAATGGGAATGAAATTCAAACATCTGGGCGTCGTGGCTCGGCCGGGAACATTGAGAAACTTGGTTTTTAAATTCCTAGAAATTCAAAACTCACCTGAAAATCATGAAACTTGGCATGGTGTCATTTCATGGCACCAACATGCTGTGGTGAAAATTGGCCGCATTTGGACAAGTTTTTGGTATAAGCTTCTTGTAGAGGCAACATAGAATTATATGAGTGCCGTGTTAAAATTTGGAATTATTCCGGGTTCGTTTGGATTTTCTTATACATTAATTGAATTTCTAGTCATTTAATGTGCATAATTCAAATTTGAACTACAAGCACATGCTCCAGTGCACCAAAGATGGTTGAAAAATCACATGCGTGTCCTTGGTGAATTTCTAGGTCCCACGCAAGAAATGGGAATGAAATTCAAACATCTAGGCGACGTGGCTTGGCCAGAAAGATTGAGAAACTTGGTTTTTTAATTCATGTAAATCCAAAACACGCCTGAAAATCATGAAACTTGGCATGGTGTCATGACATGGCACCAACATGCTGCGGTATTTTTTTGGCCAAATTGGGAAAGCTTTGGTATAAGCTTCTTGCAAACCGGAGCTTCTCTCAAGAAGGCTTGTGGTTCCGAGTGGGAACGTGTCACCTCCGTGTGCGAAACGACATACATACGCTGCCTTCTCTCGCCTAATTTTTTTTACACAAGCAGATTAGACCAACTAGAAGTATCGTGCTAAATTTTGGAATTATTCCGGGTTCGTTTGGCCTTTTTATACATTAATTGAATTTTTGGGCATTTAATGTGCATAATTTAAATTTGAACTACAAGCACATGTTCTAGTGCACCAAAGTTGGTTGAAAAAACACATGTGTGTCCTTGGGTGAATTTCTAGGTCACATCCAAGAAATGGTAATGAAATTCAAACATCTAGGAAAAGATTGAGAAACTTGGTTTTTTAATTCATGTAAATCCAAAACACGCCTGAAAATCATGAAACTTGGCACGGTGTCATGACATGGTACCAACATGCTGCGGTAATTTTTTTGGCCGAATTGGGACAAGCTTTGGTATAAGCTTCTTGCAGACCGAAGCTTCTCTGAAGAAGGCTCGTGGTTCCGAGAGGGAAGGTGTCACCTCCGTGTGCGAAACGACATACATACACTGCCTTCTCCCGCCTTAATTTTTTTACATAGGCAGATTAGACCAAATAGAGGTATCATGCTCAATGTTGGAATTATTCCGTGTTCGTTTGGCCTTTTTTATACATTTTTTGAATTTCCAGGCATTTAATGTGCATAATTTAAATTTGAACTACAACCACATGCTCTAGTGCACCAAAGCTGGTTGAAAAATCACATGTGTGTCCTTGGGTGAATTTCTAGGTCCCATGTAAGAAATGGGAATGAAATTCAAACATCTGGGCATCGTGGCTCGGCAGGAAAGATTGAGAAAATTGGTTTTTTAATTCATGTAAATCTAAAACATGCCTAAAAATCATGAAACTTGGCATGGTGTCATACATGGCACCAACATGCTGTGGTAATTTTTTTGGCCGAATTGGGACAAGCTTTGGTATAAGTTTCTTGCAAATCGGAGCTTCTCTCAAGAAGGCTCGTGGTTCTGAGAGGGAACGTGTCACCTCCGTGTGCAAAACGACATACGTCACTGCCTTCTCCCGCCTTAATTTTTAACAAAGGCATACTAGACCAAATAGAAGTATCGTGCTAAATTTTGGGATTATTCCGGGTTCGTTTGGCCTTTTTTATACATTAATTGAATTTGTGGGCATGTAATGTGCATAATTCAAATTGGAACTACAAGCACATGCTCCAGTACACCAAAGTTGGTTGAAAAATCACATGTGTGTCCTTAGCTGAATTTCTAGGTCCCATGCAAGAAATGGGAATGAAATTCAAACATCTCAGCGTCGTGGCTCGGCCAGAAAGATTGGGAAACTTGGTTTTTTAATTCATGCAAACCCAAAACACGCCTGAAAATCATGAAACTTGGTATGGTGTCATGACACCAAGATGCCAATGTAAATATTATGGCTGAATTGGAAAAGCTTTGGTATAAGCTTCTTGCAAAGCGGAGCTTCTCTCAAGAAGGCTCGTGGTTCTGAGAGGGAATGTGTCACCTCAGTGTCCGAAACGACATACGTACACAGCCTTCTCCCGCTTTAATTTTTTTAGATAGGCAGATTCGACCAAATAGAAGTATCGTGCTAAATTTAGAAATATTCCGTGTTTGTTTGGCCTTTTTTATACATTAATTGAATTTCTGGGCATTTAATGTGCATAATTCAAATTTGAACTGCAAGCACAAGCTCCAGTGCACCAAAGTTCGTTGAAAAATTACATGTGTGTCCTTGGGTGAATTTCTAGGTCCCATGCAAGAAATGGGAATGAAATTCAAACATCTGGGAGGGTGGCTCGACCAGAAAGACTGAGAAACTTTGTTTTTTAATTCCTATAAATCCAAAACATGCTTGAAAATCATGAAACTTGGCATGGTGTCATGACATGGCACCACATGTTGTGGTAATTTTTCTGTCCGATCTGTAAAGGCGCACACATTAACAATCAACAAAGTCATTTTGGAACAAGTGCAGTCATGTTACAAATCGGAAACACTACTATTACTGAAACCATGGGCGTTCTACTTACCAATTACTTGCTTCCACGCGTCCCCTTTTTTTATTGGCTAGGAGGTGTCGTGTGAGGTAGCTATTTGAGTACAGGAGGCGTGCAATCGGAGCACTGCGCGTGCTCATAGGGAGGAGAGCCCTTTGACCTCTATCCGCCGCGCACCTCCCTTCCAACGTCTCCATCAATGGCGCCCGAGCCCCTGTTTCACAACTTGGCTATGTCTCACTAGATTGAGATTTAAGAGAGAAAATGAAAATCTGAAAAGAAAGTTTTGCACGGATCTTGATGTAAGATCCGATGGACCTATATAGCATCGACTGCGTCTTATAGCAAGCATGATGAATATAAGGACGATGACAGTGGATATTAATAGTCTTACATACTTAGGAACATAATTAAAAAAGCCACATGCAGCAACGCCCGAAATACACAAGGGAAAAAGAAGAAGGAAGACAACGATCTAGCTCGCTGATCTCTACTTTCTTGATGCGTTGCTACAGGCCGCGGGAACTAGTCTCTGCAGCGAGAAGCGATGAGCTCTTTCCTGTCCTCAATATGCTGCTTGAGAGCATCCACATATTCCTCCACTAGTTTTTTGCGCTTCATGCGTAGCACGTCATTCTCGTCCATCAGTTTTTCGACAATGACGTTGGTCCTCTTCAACACGGCAGTGGTCTCCTCCTGTTGCTCTGCACTTCCGACAATCTTCGCCCTCAATAGGTCGCGCTCGGCCTGGAGCTTCGCATTGCTCTCAATTAGTTGCCGGATGACGCTTATAGCCTGTACAAACAAGGCTTTCATGTCGTCCTGCAAACCCCGCCCAGCCGGAGATCTGATCCATCTGGCTATAGACAATCGCATGCATGCACCTGTAACAGTCCTCGCCAGCCCGCGAAACATTTTCCCAGGCCGCCGCGACGAGGAAGGACATCTCTGCTGCTTCCGTGGTGCGGCCGGACACCTCTGCTACTTCCGTGGCACGACCGCACTTGTCTGCTGCATCGACGGCGCGACGGGACCTCCGTGCCGCTTCAGCGGTGCGGCGGGACCTCTGTGCTGCTACGACTGAGGGAGTCCTGGATTAAGGGGTCCTCGGACAGCCGAACTATATACTTTGGACGGACTGTTGGACTATGAAGATACAAGATAGAAGACTTCGTCCCGTGTTCGGGTGGGACTCTCCTTTGCATGGAAGGCACGCTTGGCAATTCGGATATGTAGATCTCCTTCTCTGTAGCCGACTCTGTGTAACCCTAGCCCCCTTCGGTGTCTATATAAACCGGAGGGTTTAGTCCGTAGAACAACCATCATAATCATAGGCTAGCTTATAGGGTTTGGCCTCTACGATCTCGTGGTAGATCAACTCTTGTAATACTCATATCATCAAGATCAATCAAGCAGGAAGTAGGGAATTACCTCCATCGAGAGGGCCCGAACCTGGGTAAAACATCATGTCCTCTGCCCCCTGTTACCATTAGCCTTAGACGCACAGTTCGGGACCCCCTACCCGAGATCCGCCGGTTTTGACACCGACATTGGTGCTTTAATTGAGAGTTCCACTGTGTCATCGCGGTAAGGCTTGATGGCTCCTTCAATCATCTTCAATGACGCGGTCCAGGGGGAGGTTTTCCTTCGCAGAAAAATCTTCTTGTTCGGCGGCTTCGTACTGCGGGCCAACTCGCTTGGCCACTTGGAGCAGATCGATAGCTATGCCCCTGACCATCAGGTCAGGTTTGGAAGCTTGAACTATACTGCCGACATCCACGGAGACTTGATCTTCGACGGATTCGAGCCCATGTCAGGTGCACCGAATAGTCATGACGAGCATGACTTTGATCTGCCATTGGACAGTGTTCGGGAGATCACGCCTGCAGCGGCACCGGGAATCAATCCAGAGCAGATCGTGCCTTCCGAGGATGGGTGGATGGACCCCACCATGGAGGCCGCACACTCATCGGCGTTGGATCCAAACACTGATCCCACCTCCTGTGAGGGTGGTGTCATCAGACCCTCGGACTATCGAATCCGTGCCTATCGCGTATGTCCGGTTACAGGATCCAAACCGCGTATGTCCGTGCCTATCGAATCTGATTGGGCACCTGTCATGGAGTTCACCGCCGTGGATATTTTTCAGCACTCACACTTGGGTGATGTGCTAAATTCATTAAGGTCTCTTTCCTTGTCGGGAGATCCTTGTCCGAACTATGTCCGGCTCGAGTGGGAAGCGGACGACGAATAACTTCGTTCCCCACCCACCACCCACATAATAGCCACTGTCGATGACCTAACCGACATGCTTGACTTCAACTCCGAAGACATCGATGGTATGGACGACGATGCAGGAGAAGAACAGGAACCACCGCCTATAGGGCGCTGGACATCCACCTCATCATATGATATATATATATATATATATATGGTGGACACCCCCAAAGAAATCAATGGCGATGAGGCAATGGAAGATAACCCCTTGGAGAAGCAATCCATGCACTGACGTCATAGGCGCCGCTCCAGGCCCCGCCATAGCAAAAATAGTGATACCGGCACAAATAACAATCCGGATGGTGCCCAAGACGAAAACAATCCTGCCCAGCCAGGCTTCGAGCAGGCCAAGCAAGAGGATGGGCAAGCTAGCCCTAAGTAAGAGGCAACAGATGGAGAATCAGAGGACGATAATTACATGCCTCTCTCCGAAGACGAAGTGAACCTTGGCGACGAAGAATTCATCGTGCCTGAGGATCCCATCGAGCAGGAGCGCTTCAAGCGCCGGCTTATAGCCACTACAAAAATCCTGAAGAAAAGCAGCAACATCTTCAAGTTGATCAAGATCTGCTAACTGATAGATGGACCGAGGTCCTGGCTGCTAAGGAATACGGACTCGAGCGCCCTAGCAAAAGTTACCCAAAGCGCAGGTTGCTACCTCAACTCGAGGAGGAGGCTTTAAAGCCCACGCTACCAGCGCATGATGCGGCTGACCGGCCACCCCGTGGCCGCGACAAAGCGGCGTGCCAGCCCGAAGTCCAGACCGCACCCCGTCGCCAATCAAACGATAATACTAAGGCCCGAGGCTACACAAAGGACCTACAAGATGTATTGGAAAACAAAGCAGGACAGTCAAGATCGATCTACGGATCACGGGGGCGCGCCACAAGACGTGACGATGACCGTCGTGCCGGATACAATAAGCCAAAGTCCGGCCGGGCCGAATATAACAGACCAGATTCATTTGAACTACGTCGGGATGTAGCCCGGCATAGAGGCACCACACACCCCCTATGCTTCACTTATGAAGTTATGGACATGAATTCCTAGAAGGGTTTAAACCCGTAAACATTGAATCATATGATGGCACAACAGACCCCGTGGTATGGATTGAAGATTTTCTCCTACACATTCACATGGCCCGCGGCGATGACTTACATGCCATAAAATACCTACCACTCAAGCTCAAAGGACCAGCTCGGCATTGGCTGAATAGCCTGCCTGCAAGCTCCATTGGTAGTTGGGAGGACCTGGAAGACGCATTCCTTGATAACTTCCAGGCACTTACGTGCGACCACTGGATGCTGATGACTTAAGTCACATAACCCAACAGCCCGGAGAGTCAGCCAGGAAATTCTAGACTCGGTTCCTAACTAATAAGAACCAAATTGTCGACTGTCCGGATGCCGAAGCCTTAGAAGCCTTCAAGCATAACATCCGCGACGAATGGCTTGCCCGACACCTCGGCCAAGATAAGCCAAAATCCATGGCAGCCCTCACGACAGCCATGACCCGCTTTTGCGCGGGCGAGGACAGCTGGCTGTCTCGTAGGAACATCACACCCAAAAACTCCGGCGATTCAGACGCCAGACCAAGCAACGGAAAGCCACGATGCAATAGACACAAGCGTCGCAATAATGGAGACAACGCCGAAGACACGGAAGTCAATGCCGGATTCAGAGGTTCTAAATTTGGACAGCGGAAAAAGCCATTCAAAAGAAATAATCTGGGCTGGTCCAATTTGGACCGCATACTTGATCGCTCATGTCAAATTCATGGCACCCCCGATAAACCAGCCAACCACACCAACAGAGAATGCTGGGTGTTTAAACATGCCAGCAAGTTGAATGCCGAAAAGAAGGAAAAGGGGCTGCATAGCGATGACGACGAGGAGCCCCGGCTGCCAAACTCAGGAGGATAGAAGAAATTCCCTCCCCAGGTGAAAGCGGTGAATATGATATACGCAACCCACATTCCCAGGCGGGAACGGAAGCGTGCACTAAGGGACGTCTATGCGATGGAGCCAGTCGCCCCAAAGTTCAACCCATGGTCCTCTTGTCCGATCACTTTCGATGGGTTCCACCTCACACGAGTCCTCACGGACGGTGGCAGCAGCCTGAACCTGCTGTATCATAATACAGTGCGCAAAATGGGCATCGACCCCTCAAGGATCAAGCCCACAAAAACCACCTTCAAGGGTGTCATACCCGGTGTGGAGGCCTATTGCACGGGCTCAAGCACACTAGAAGTGGTCTTCGGATCTCCGGACAATTAAGCGAGGAGTTAATCTTCGACATCGTCCCCTTCCGCAGTGGCTATCATGCACTACTCGGACGAACCGCATTTGCCAAATTCAATGCGGTACCGCATTATGCATACCTCAAGCTCAAAATGCCAGGACCTCGTGGGGTTATAACAACTAATGGAAACACAGAGCGCTCGCTTCGTACGGAGGAGCACACTGCGGCCCTCGTGGCGGAAGTACAAAACAGCCTTCTTAGGCAAACAGCCAATCCAAGAATAAATAAACCAGACACCGTTAAGTGAGTCCGGAGTACCCCGCAACAGGATCACCTAGCACGTCTAGAGCTCGAATAGCAAATCGGCCTCCGTCCTAGTCCCGGTCAAGCGGCAAAATTTGTGCTGTGCGTACACAATTACGCACTTAAAATACCATGGGCATAGGCGGAGGCATGGCTATGATACGGTCCACAATGTGGTTCGACCGCCACATGACCCACGCATCTTTGCACCCCTTTTTTCTTTTAGGTCCTGATCTTCAGGAGGCTCCTCCGATAGACAAACTATCGGACACAAAGTGGGACGGACACACCAAGAATACAAGAAGCTGGGGCGTCCAAGGGAATCCTCAGGTGGTCTCTGATAACAATCGCTATACCTTTTTTACATACCCGCATACAGCCCGCTCATGGTCAGGATGTGTGAAACAGTCCTATTTTGCTTATCGCACCACTTGTATATGTACGCTTTGACGTATCATTTGAATAACAAGGGAAAATAGTGTACAACGTCAGCTTACTATTACGTTTATTTACCCCTTTCCTTTACTGCTTATTTATTATACCCGTGCACTTTGGCACGACCAGTTTGCCAGGGGCTTCAGTGTACCCCATAACCTGGCAAGAAAAGTCCCAACACTTTTGACAGTGCGGCACCCCGAACTTATAGCACTATATGCATCAACTCCGAATCATGTCTTGGGTCAATAGTTGGGTTTGCCCGGCTCCTATGTTTTGGTACCTTACGTTCCGTTATATCGGCTAAGGTAGCGCAGGGAGAACTACTGCGATTGTGTCCCGGTTCTTCCGGACGAGCACCTCAGTAGAGAAAGCTGAAAACTGACTGTCACGATAAGGCGAGAGCTGGTCGCTGTTCGAGAGGTCTCAAATCCTCAAAGATTTTTTCGGCTTTAGGTGAGGAATTGGCCTCGTCCAATTTAGGCGTGTATAGCACACCGAGTCCGGCCTTTCGGATCCTAGGGGCTTTGCCAAAATTTAAAATTGTAGACTTCTATGGCTAAGTGAGAGTGATAAAGCTGTATAGTCCGATTGCCTCTTTCGCGGCGCTAAACACCTCCTTGAAAGGACCAAAAATTTGGATAAAGAGTGTTTATATTTATCCCGAACACCCCAGTACTAGTTACATGGGGGCAGAAGCCAACGACTGGCCAACTCTCAAGATTTTATAAACAGCCGCATAGAAGGTAATATTTTAAATTAACAAGCGCCATATAGCACACATGAACTGGTTTTCATATTACAGGATGACACGAGTACATTCATTCAAACATTACATCCTTAGTACATTCATCTGCCACAAGGCGGGCACCCTTAATGACATTGTGATAGTACTGTTCAGGGTGGTGATGCTCCTTGCCCTTCGGTGGCCCCTCTATCACCAGCTTCTCGGTGTCCATCTTCCCCCAGTGCACTTTCGCACGAGCCATGGCCCTGCGTGCACCCTCAATGCAGACGGACCGCTTAACGACTTCAAGCCGCGGACAGGCATTTACCATTCGCTTGACAAGGCCAAAGTAAGCTGCTGGGCAGGGGATCGGCAGGCAACAGCCAGACTATGAAGTCCTTCATGGCCAGTTCGGCCGCTTTGTGAAGTTCGACCAGTTGCTTCAGCTGGTCGCTCAAGGGCATCGGATGCTCGACCCCAATATACTGGGACCAAAACAACTTATCCGTCAAGCTCCCCTCCTTAGCCCGGTAGAACTCTGCGGCATCAGAGATGGTGCGGGGCAGATCTGCGGATGCTCCTGGAGAGCTCCGAATCCTGGTAAGTAAAAGGAAAGTCTCCTTCACATACTTGCTTTGCATAATGAAAGCCTTACCCGCAGTTATCTTCTTGGCCACCTCGATTTCCTAGAGGGCCTTCTGGGCTTCTACCTTGGCGTCTTGCGTGCTCTGACGGGCCTTCGCAAGCTCCGACTCTTGTGTCTTGGAGTCACGCTCCAAGGATTCGAATTTTTTGACGAAATCCTGGAGCTCTTGTTGGACCTCATCAACAAGAGCCTCTTGTTTTTCGCGCTCGGTGCGCTCCCTGGCCTCTTTGCCTTTTGCCTCGGATAGCGCCTTCTTAAGGGCCGCCACTTCGATCATGGCCCCTATTAAAATTCATCATGCTTCTATTAGCATCGACGATTTTTCTTTCCTTTATATAACATTCAGACGGGGTATCACTTACCTTTGTTCTCTTCGAGCTGCCTCTTCACGAGGCGAGCTCTTCTTAGGCCCGCCCCAGGTTCTGCCTCAGTCCAGAGACCTCCGCAGTGGCAGCAGCGGCGGCCAGCAGCGATGCCTGCTCATTCACATAGACATAATATGATTAGACTCCTGGAATAATATCTGATCCTCTGTTCGGCCTTTCTTTCCGAACACCAAACAGTGCATCAGGGGCTACTGTCTATACAGCGATACTTTCTCATAATTTGAATTACTTTCCTCAAAGCCTGTCAGGAGGCTGTCGCAGGCTTCGGTCAATCCGCTTTTGGTGGACAGAACCTTCGCAATCACCGTACTCATAAGAGTACGGTGTCCTTCATCAAGGGAAGCGCTCTGAAGCACTTCCAACAAGTTATCTGATGCCTCTGGATGGACAGAGGTCATCGGCACAGGTGGCTCGCCCCCCTTGACGAGGGGCTGCCTGCCTGAATCCGGAACCACTGGAGGTTCCGATGCAGTATCCGTCTGGGGGCCAAGCTTGCTGCGACCCCCCCTCATCAGAATCCATGGGGATCTTCCCCCCATGAGCCCGGCATCGGGGGTTCCGTCTTGAGGCACCTCGAGAACTATCTCTCCTTGGCCCGGTATCCTCTGAGATAACACCTCGGTGTCATCCGCGGGCCGGGGAGTGGAGGCCGTCGGGAGCGAATAGTTGTTCATCTCCGACGAGCTCAAGGACCCATCCGAAGAGGATAAGTCAATGTGGGCTTTGGACGGACTGCACAAATATATTTTGACATGATAAAGAAGTTGTAAAGCTAAACATGCTAGAAGTGTTATGGTATCCGGATACTTACGACTTCACCAGGGGCTTGTCCCTGGGTAGCCACTCCTCGTCGTTGTGGGCGGTTGTGGTGGAGTGGTCCGGAGGGAGGGCCCTTCCCTTCTTGGCCCTTCAACCTCCCCGGAAGGGGCGGCCTTCCTTTTCTTCTCCCCCTCGGTTTGCGGGAGAGGGTTTTCCTCTTTCTCCTTCTCGTTGTTGTTGGAGGAGTGCGCCTCGGTGTCTTTGGACGATGAATCCGACACCACCTTGCGCCGGAGACTTTTCCTGGTCCCCGTGGCCTTCTTTTTGGCCTTCTTCTCCGGTACCTCATAGGGCGCCGGAAACACCATATCCGTCAGGACATCGGTTGCTGGGCAGTCGATCCACTCCGCCGTCGCCACATAGTCCTGTTAAATCAGTACGATGGCTTAGGTTCCTCCCACGAATATACTGAGGAAAGGCACATCTTGCGAAATATAGAATTCTTACCGAATTGGCGTGGCGCTTGTCGGATTTCGGGTTCCGGCAGACCCTTGAGGTTCGAACACTGGGGCGCGCACGAAGATCTCTCCCCTACCACCTCACGTCTCGAAGTCTCGCAAAGATCTAAGCAAGAAAGATGATCACACAAGGGACACGTGATTTATACTGGTTCAGGCCACCATTGTGGTGTAATACCCTACTCCAGTGTGTGGTGTGGTGGATTGCCTCAGGGGCTGATGATGAATAGTACAAAGGGAGAACAGCCTCGCGAGGGGCTGTTCTTGAGCTGGTGCGATGAACTTCTTGGGTGAGTTCACTCGCTTCTCTCTCTCTCTCTCTCTCTGGTTGATCTCTAGATGATCTCTAGATGCCTCTACCCTGTGGGTGGCTAGTCCTATTTATAGGCGGAGGCCCTGGGCCTCTTCCCAAATAATGAGCAGGAAGGGCGCCAACAATTGGCCATTTTGAAGGGGAACATCTGGTACACTTATCCTGACTAAAGTTGGTCTTTGGCTGCCAAACGCCCTGACGGTGATGCCGCCCTCGGCTCCACGATGACCTCCATCCTGTCGTTCTGTTGGTCTTGGTCTTGTTGCACCAAAACGGTAACCTTTGCCTGATGCCTTGGCCTGTTCTTGCCCCCTTTGCACCGAAAGGGAAACAAGGACACTGCACAGGCCGGCGCCCGCCTGGCACCCGCCTGGCCTCCGATCGTCATGGCTTGCGTCACGGGCCCCTCGGGAGGTGTCCTGCCTTGATCTCTCCGCCTCCTCGCGAGCCTACCTGAGGAGGCTGCTCCTGAGGAAGCTCCCTGTCATCCGCCCCGCGAGGCTTGGCCCCTCGCGAGGGTCTTGAGCTTGAGCTGATGAACCTCGGCTGCATTGGCCCCCCACTTGAGCTACGTCGCAGGCCACAGGCAGGCAAGTCTGGGGACCCCCGTTCCCAGAACGCCGACAGTAGCCCCCGGGCCCAAGGTGCGCCCGGACTTGGCTTAGCAAAGAAGCAAAGGGGCAAGTGCGAAGCGCCGCGGGCCACCAACAGCCTGCAGCCTTGGGCGCCGTGTGGCGGTTGATTGGACGTGAGTGTCTCCACTCTCCCACGACACCTTGGCAACCGCACGACTTGACAAAAAGGGGTGCCCGGGCCAGACTAACCTGCTTTGTTCTCGCTTGCCTTGCTCCAGATCCCCTTTCTTGCCCTTCTCCTTCCTGCTTCCGAAATCCTCTAGATCTGCCTCAATCCTTCCCGTCCGGCGAGCTATGGCGCCCCGCAAGACTCCGACTGAGGCCTGGTACTCCCCAGCCCTGGATCGCCTCGAATGTGTCAGAGAGGAATCTCACCCTCCTGGACCTGAGGATGGTGGCGCAGGGCAACGCGGGAGCGACTATGTTCAAGGCTGGCTCCGGCTAGCCTAAAGGCAAGGGGAGCACCTTCTACCCGCTCTTCATGAGCGCCATCGTCGCTAGTCTGGTGCCTCCTTTTTCCGAGTTCTTCCTTGTTGTTCTTCGCCTGTACAACTTGCACGCTCTGCACCTCCACCCCAACTCTGTTCTTCTCCTGGCGATCTTCGCCTATTATTGCGAGGCTCATGTTGGGATAAAGCCCTCGGTGGCCTTGCTATGCCATTACTTTTATCTCCGGGTTTCTCGCGGCCCCATCTCCGCATGTGCAAGTTTTGTCGCATACTCTGGCTCCAATGCCATCTCGAAGCCCGGGAAGAGGATTGAAGGCTTCTGGAGCAGGTGGGTCATGGTGGACGCCGGGCGCATCCACCCCCGACTTGTGCTGCCCACGGGGCAGCCCAAGGCCGTTGATGTGTGGTCTCGTGCGGAGCTTGTCGACCCCCGCACGAGGGCGGTGCTGGAGAGGATGGACACGGACCTGAGGCTAGGAAACCTGGGGGCGGCGAAGCTGACTAGGGCCACACTCCTGAGGGAGTTTCTGGAGCACCGGGTGGCTCCACTCCGGGAGCACTCGCTCCCGTTGTGGAGGCTCGGGGAAGTAGATGTCGCCATTCGCTTGAGCTCCGCAGCCCTGGCCGAGGAAGATCTGGTCGCGGCCCTCCACTCCTTGGTCAGGGGAGACGTGGCGAGGCCGAACGGTGCTCCTGTCCCCCTGTTTCTTCATGATGACTGGGAGCAAGCGGTGGACGCCATGCCCACCTTCAACGGTGAGGGGCTAGTGCCTGCAGTGGCTCTTGGGGATCTGACGGCGTTGCCGACGGTGAATGTGTCCTCCAGCGACTCCATCGGGAGTGAGGAAGAAGAGGAGGAGGAGGAGGAAGAGGAGTTCGACTCCGAGGCAACTGGTGAGGAGTCGGAGGAGTCCTTCCCCCGGCGCAGGTCTTGCACCCTCCACTCCATGTCGGATGATGACGAGGCCAGCGCCGGGCGAGGAGGAGTGGATTCTCCCCCCGTCCCAAGGAAAGACAGGTCGAGGCTGGTGCCCCCAGGATCCGCTCTGGCTCCGCGGTGGTCTGAGGCCAGCTCTGGCCTTCCCGACGCGTCCTCTGCTTCCATGCCTCCCAAGGCTGACCCCAGCTACAGGCTCTCGGGCGTCAAATTTGGCCGGAGGCTGCTTGAACCCGCGAGCGATGACCTGTAAGTACTCGACCCGCGCTCTGCTTCGTTTTTGCCGCCGAGACTTGACGTTTGCACTTCTTGACTAGGCCGGCACCTGAGGCGAAGAGGTTGAGGCGGGCTTCTGCGGCCCTGCTTGAGGCGAGTTCGCCTGCTAAGGCAGTGCCTTCGTCTGCGGGGAAGGGAGGCATCGAGGCTCGCGCTTCCCCTGCCTGGTCGTCCTCGCGAGCCCAGCAGGGGCACTCTGGTGAGGAATCAGCCCCCATGGCCCCGCTGACCCTGGAGGGGCCTAGCCTTGGTGTTGCTGCTGAGATGCCCAAGGCCCGGGAGGCTCCTTCCTCCCAAGCCGTGATCACGCTACCGTCCTCTCCGCCTGCTCCACCAGCTCCCATCTCTTCTGATCCCTCCGCTATCTTGGACCAGGCCACCAATGAACTGAGCCGGCTTCAGGAGGATCTCCAGAGCGCGGACCCCCGCCTGGTGGTCGGGCGCCTGGAGTTAGCCTCCGGCTGGGCCCGCTTTGCTGCCTCTGTCCGAGCGACGCTGAGGCAGGCTGCGTCTGCCTCCGAAAAGGAGAAGCAAGCCGCCCGCCAGGCTAAGGCTGCTCGCGATGCTGCCCAAGGCGAAGCTACGGCTGCCCAGGGCCGCTGCAAGGCACTGGAGATCGAGCTGCAAGACCTGCGCGAGGAGCTCGCGAAGGAGATCTGCATCTGCCAGGAGAAGGAGGAGGGGATGAAGGCTTGGGAGGCTGCCTTCAAAGACCGGGATGCCGAGCTTGTTGACCATCGTGGCCGGTTGGAGACGCTAGAGCCGGCGCTGAAGGTGGAGAGGGTCGAGCTAGACCGCAAGGCGAAGGTCTTGGCCTAGGACCGGGTGGCCTTCGCCGAGCTGGAGGAGAAGGCTCGTGCCGCGCTGAAGACGCTCTATGAGAGCGGCTTAGAGGACCCGTTGGCTGGTGAAGAGGACGGCCCTACCGAGCTGCTTCCCTTCCTGGTTCGCGCGCTTGAGGATGCCGCGGACGGCCTTGGTACCACGTCCGAGGCCAGCCTTGTCGTCTGTCGTGCAGCTGTGACGCGCTCACTACCGCTACCCCAACGTCGACCTCGGCGGCTGATGGAACACAGTGGTGGTGACCTGGCATTCTTCTTCTTTGAGGTTGAAGGGCCAAGCCGAGGCTTGGCTAAGGAGGTTCCGCGCCTTCAGCACCCTGCCTAAGCGCGACGCCGCTGGCTCCACGGCTTCAGGAGGCAGGGCGCCCAGCACGACTCCACCGCAGGCGGCAGCGCCACTGGAAAGTGATCCCTTTCACATCCCTAGCTTCTGATATTGCACTAGGCTAGCTTCATGTGTGCATCATGTTTAACTTTTGAATTGAACTTGAAATGGGGATTGCCTAAACCCTAGCATCAAAGGAATTCACTAGGTTCAACTAAAATAGTTTTAGTGAACCCAAATGGCCTTCAAAAATGTTCATCATTTTTGGAAAATGCTGGAAACAGCAACCAGAGGTGATGCACATTTTTGCATGACATTTTGGATTGTTGAATTAACACATATTGTATTTTGGATTGGAGCAAATAAATACTACAAATACTTTATTGCTCCAATAATTCTCATTTTTGTTGAGGGGCTTTGGAATAATCCTTTTAGTCCCTACAAATTTGTCAGAAGCAACAAAATTAGTTTGGTTCAAAAACCAAATTAAAACAAATGTCAGAAATAGAAAACAAAAACAAAATAAAATAAAATAGAGAAACCAGAGAGAGAGAACTCACCTGGCCTTCCAGCCCACCTGGCTAGGCCCAGCACGGCCCGGCCCATCTGGCCGTGCCAGTCGTCACCTACCTCTGCCAGTAGGCAGAGGAGGGAGACAGCGCACGCGCGCAGCCGTGGCGACATGCCTCCTCCCTGCTCGCCTACCTCACCGGGCGCCTCGAAGCCCCTCCTCGGCGCCGCTCGGGACCCCCTGCACCCCTCTCCTCTCTCTCTGGACCCTTTCCCCTCCTCTGCTCTCTCTCTCTCGCGATCGACCACGAGCACCGAGAGCGCCGACGAGCACCACCAAGGCCACCGGCCACCCCACGCCTCACCGACGTGCTCAGAGGCTCCGCCACTTCGTCCTCTACCTCCTCGATGAGCCATGAGGCCCCGGACGTGCTGCAACACCGTCACCGCCGCCGCCCTCTACGTTCAGCCACCGAGATCGCCGGCGACCTCTCGTCACCACCAGCCCCTCCCCGAGGCCGCCGAGGCCACCTCTGAACTCGCGGTGAGCTCCTCTACCGATTCCCCCTACTCCCATGCCCACTAGCTAATCGTAGCACCCGTTCCCGTCGAGCCCGAGAGCTTGGCTCCGCCGGCCATGGCGCCCCCGCGGCCACAGCTCTTGTCGCCCGTATCGGAGCGCGTCAACGTGCTCAGGAGGCCCCAGGAGCCTAACCCACACACTCACTCGCCTTACCGTGCACCCTAGCACCAACCCCGCAGTCACCCGAACTCCGGCGCCGCCCCGAGCTCGTTTCCGGCGAGCTCCGGCCGTCCCCGCTGCCGCCGCATGCTGTGCTGGATGCGGGAGAGCTCCAGCTTTCCGTAGATGGCCTCGGCCGCTGTTTTGGTCCACGTAGCGCAAAACCCGCAGCCCTCCGCCGCGTCTGGTCTCGCCGGCGTCGAGCCGCCAGCGAGTTTGACCCCGCTGACCATTGACCTCGGGTGGACCCAGTTTGACCCCCTGGGTCACTGACGTGTGGGCCCCAGGCCACTAACGAACCAGGATTAGAATTAACTTAAATTAGTTAAACTAATGACCCTGACACGCGGGACCCACATGTTAGAGTTGACCTGTACCGTGCCTTTGACCCGATTACGTCATCCTGACATGATGCTGACGCAATAATCATTTACTGGAATTATTCTTATACAGGAAATTCCAGAAAATAGTCAAAACTTCTAAAATTCATAGTAATTCAACCATAGCTCCAAATCAAACAAATTATATATGAAAAATTATCAGAAAAATGCAATCTATCCATCTGTATCATTTTCATGCATGAAAAACTAAGTTATACCTGCTGTATAACTAAAAACATGTTAGTGGCATTTGAATAAACACATATGGAGTTTGGATTTGAACTTAGGGTTCAAACCAACTTATTTAACCTTGTTGCTAGTTGCATTAGCCCAAATCACATCATATTGCCATGTCACATTCATGCGTCATATTGTCGCATTGCATTGATTGTGTTCTTCCTTGTTTGCCGGTAATTGTCCCCTCTCGATAGGCATGTACCGGCGATGTGATCGATGACACCGATGAAGAACTATATTATCTTCAGAAGTGCCAGGCAAGCAAAACCCCCTTCTTCATTCCGATACAATCCCACTCTCTCGCTCCTGCTCTCTTTTACTGCATTAGGACAACAACCTTTCAACTGTTACATGCTGCGGTAGTTGAACCCCTTTATCCTCTGCATGACCTGTCATTCCACAGTAAATAGATGAAACCCACTAGTATGAGTAGGAGTTGTTTGAGCCCTGATGTGCCTACTCATTCATGCTTGTCTGTCATGCCTGCTATTGCTTAGAGTTGTGTCAGGTCTGATTCATCGGGAATGAATCGGAGGTGTGTGAACATGTCCTACTGTTGAGAGCTAAATGTGTGAACACGATTTGGTAAAGGTAGCGGTGAGAGGCCATGTAGGAGTACATGGTGGGTTGTCTCACTGCAGCCGTCCTCAGGAACTAAGTTCTGTGTTTGTGATCCATGACCAGTTACTACCACACATTGGGTTCCGGTAACTCGACCCCTCTCGACTTATTAATCAACATGATCTTTGTCCAGGAGTTGCAACTAGTTTCTGGTGTTTGTAGGTAGTGTTAGTAGTCTACCAAGTGGCACCCGGTACAGGTGGGCTTGGGATAGACTAGGCACCATGGCACGGTGTACCAAGCGTAGATCCACCCGTCGAGGTGGGCTTGGGAACCCTGCTCACATCGTTTGGGGCCGTGAGTGACACCCCGGCCGGATCTCCTTGTGGATGGAACCCGAATAGGCGATAAACCTGGACTAGAGACTTGTGTGGTTAGTCAGGTCGTGGCCGACTCCTCGCCAAAGCTTCGCTTGAAGGTTGCGAGATACATGACATGTACATGGCGGTAAGTGGCGAGAGCGTGTGTGAAGAAGTACACCCCTGCAGGGTTATCATTATCTATTCGAATAGCCGGATTCCTCGGATATGGAAACTTGGACCCCTTGCATAGTTCATAGACAATTGAAAGTGAATACTCTAAAATCGCAAGATAAGCGTGAGTGCTATGGATGGCGTTCTCGTGAGGGAGGCGGGGCGGATCCATAGTGGTGTATTGGTATGGTGAATATGTGGACTCGTGTGCGCCACCTCAAAGAGTTACTTGCGTTCGTAGTTCAAGGTAGCCACCGAGTCAAAGCTGGCTTCTGCGCTTAAACCCCACCATCCCTTTGTTGATAATGATGTATATGTAGTTAGTTCTGATGTAAGTCTTGCTGGGTACATTTGTACTCACGTTTGCCTATTTTATTTTTTTGCAGAGAGACTTCAGTCTCGCTAGTAGTTCCGCTTGGACTTCGACGTTTAGCTTGTTACCTCAACTACGATCTTGTGCTCTCGGCAGGATCTGGTAGTTAGTCAGGCTTCTCAGCCTTTTTCATTTGTAGATGTCTGTACTCAGACATGTTAAGCTTCCGCATGTGCTTTGACTTGTATGCTCTGAATTTTGGGTCGTGAGACCCTTGTTTGTAATATCTCGCTCCTCGGAGCCTATTGAATAAATACTTGAGTTGTAGAGTCATGTTGTGATGCCTTGTTGTATTTGCACATATCGAGCATATTGTGTGTTTGTTATTGAAATGCTTGGTATGTGTGGGATCTGACTATCTAGTTGTTTATCCTTAGTAGCCTCTCTTACCGGGAAATGTCTCCTAGTGCTTCCACTGAGCCATGGTAGCTTGCTCTTGCTCCGGAACACTTAGGCTGGCCGGCATGTGTCCTTCTTCGTTCTGTATACATCCCTTCGGGAAATGTCACGCGAGGAATACCGAGTCTGTTAGCCCACTACAGCCCGGTTCACGAGTCCTGCTAGCCCAGTGCTACAGCCTGGATTCACTCGCTAATGACCGACACGTTCGATCTTTGGGTCATGGATGCTGTCCTGTAAGTTTGTGCCACTCTGGGTTTACGACTAGCCATGTCAGCCCGGGCTCCTTATCATATGGATGCTAGCGACACTATCATATACGTGTGACAAAAGGCGCAAACGGTCCCGGGCAAAGGTAAGGCGACACCCGTGGGGATACCGTGCGTGAGGCCGCAAAGTGATATGAGGAGTTACATGCTAGATCGATGTGGCATTGAGTCGGGGTCCTGACAATCCCCTTGCGTCTTTTGTCTTGTTTTAATTCCTGCAACATGCACCATGCCTCGTGGAGGCGTTTAAACTTGTGTTTGGTGTTGTGAAAACACTCTATGGCTTGTAATATTTGCTTTTGAATTCCCTAGAATTTGCATCTTTCCCTCCTACTTGCTTGTGTTCTACGTCGGCAGGGCCCGACCCCGCGCATACCTCAGCCGCCATTAGCCCCGACCGGAAACCAGGACGGGACCAAGGGGTGAGGGGCTACGTGGCAAGTTAGGCTCCTGAGTAGCGATGCTCAGGAGTCCCCCTTGACGCGCAAACAACAAGTACGGAAGGGAGGGGGCATAGGAGTGGATTTGTCGTTCTACGTCGCAGGGCCTGGCCTCGCGCATACTTCAGCCGCTGTTAACCCCGACCGGAAACCAGGACGGGACTAAGGAGTGAGGGGCTACGTGAGCAGTTAGGCTCCTGAGTCGCGATGCTCAGGAGTCCCCCTTGACGCACAAACGAGTCTTCGTACCTTGGCTCCGCTCGGGGGGAGGCGCGCGATGACCAGGTCCGAGGGACCTGGCTGGGTGGCGTGCGTTTGGGCATAGCCCGGGCGCAGCCCTCATGTCTATCCCCCTCACGCGGCACTCCCGAGGGGAGGCATTGCGATGGTACCAGACACTGAGCTCTGGGCTCCCTAAGGTTGATATGGCCGTGGGCCACCCTCAGTTGTTTATCACCAGCGCGGAGCATAGCGCTTCGGTATGTGTACGGGCATAGCCGCTCCTCGGCAGTGTCGTCAGCCAGCGCGGAGCATGGTGCTTCCAATGGTACATGGGAGAGGGCTCCCCTCCGAGAGGAGCCCCGGGGGCGTGTACAGCCCCGCCCTGACACATGGCCGGCATGGTAGGGCTAGGAGAGGTGTATCTGGGCACCCGTGAGCTAGCGTGGGACTCACGAGGCCCTACCTCGAGGCGGGTTGCGCCTGGCTCTGGGCCTTTATCAATGGTGTGTTCCTGCAGGGTGGTTAGAATGCAAATGCTCTATGTCCTCAGGTCCCGGCCCTCGAGCAAGCTCAGCCGCCACTGGTATGACAGGTCGCGATGCCGGGGGTCAAGGCCAGGGGGTGAGGGCTGGAGAGCCAGTAAGATCCCGTGAGTCCCGATGCTTAGGTGCCCCCTTTTAACGCGCAAGTGCTTTGCATGCGAGCGGAGAGGTCCGCGATATGCAGCAGATGATAATCATGAGGACCAGGTTAGGCTCGGAGGAGCAAATTCATATAGGTAGATGCGGAGAGGCAAACACCACTTGGTCTGGCTTGAGCAGCCTGGGGATAATGCAGCCCGAGGGGCGCCCCCAACAAAGCAGATGAAAAACATAAGCAAAACGGATACATGCCGCAGGGACGGGCCCACGCGACCTGGGAATGATGCGGCCCTACGGGCGCTCCCAGCTGAAGATAAAACTTGAAAAGATGTCACCTGATACCATTGCAGAGCGGGTGTCGTAGTAGCTGTCGACGCGCGGTGAAGCAGCCAACGCTCACGAGCCCTCGGGGCCCTGAGCCTCGGGAGGCTCTGAGGGTCCGGGCGGCTCCTCAAGGCCCGTCTCCATCTCCTCCAGGAACGCGTGGTGCCTGGCCACCTGAGCTTCCAGGATGCTCCTCATCAGACGGTGGTGGGCAGTAGCTGCGTTCGGCAGGCCGAAGGGCATGCGAACGTAGCTGTAAGGTGGACCCTCATAGCGCCCCACACGTGAAGGCCGGAGGCACTCCCGAGACGCGGCTCGGTTGAGCCCCGGTATGTTGATGCAGACACGCAGCCCATCATCCTCGCCGGGATGTGGGGCTACAGCGGGTAGGCGGCGACTGCCACACATGACTCTTGAATCCTGTAGCTCCTGAATGTTCCTCGCAATGAACTCCTGGGGGTTTTGCCTTCCTTGCCTTATACCTTCCTGAGGGAAACGTGCCTTGAAGCACGCCTCCAAGTTGTGCCCGAGCGCCTCCCTCGTGACCTTGGAGAGGTCGGTGGCCCTCCAGGAGAGAGACCTCGAGCGTGCCTTCCTATGCGACAGAGGGTGGCGCCCCTTGGACGGGCGCGTATCCTGACGCAATGCCTCCGGAGGGGCCTGCCTCGCGAGCGCTTGGGCCAGGTGAAGCCTTCTTCTTCTTAGGGACCGCCTCGGGGAGCCTCCCGCTCCTGTGATCTGTGTCTGCAATTGCCGCGGCCTGGAAGGCACGCTCAAGAGAACACACTGCATCCCTTTCCTCGCAAGGCACTATGATGATTCCACCGCTTCCTAGCGTCTTGAGGACATTGTAGCCATGGTGAGTCACTGCCATGAACTTGGCTAGAGCTGGGTACCCGAGGATGGCATTGTATGGCAGGCGGATGTGAGCGACGTCGAAGTCAATGAGTTCAGCGCGGTAATTTTTGTGCTGCCCAAAGGTGGCGGGAAGACGAACTTGCCCTATCGGAACAGTTGAACCATCACTGACTCCTGAGAAAGGCTTGGTTGGCTGAAGCTGATCGTATGGCACTTGGAGATTGTTGAACATCTCGATGGACAGGACGTTGAGCCCAGCTCCGCCGTCGATGATGGTCCTGGTGACTTGCACATTGCTAATTACTGGGGAACAAAGCAATCGGGAGGACCCCGGCCGTTGCCGCACACTTGAGCTAATCCGCTGAGCTTAACATGATAGCGCACGCAGACCACCTGAGAGGGTGCGTGGCCTCAAGCTGGGGGAGGACTGCTTTCACCTCGCGAGCAAACTTCTTGAAGATGCGCTGAGAGGCTGGGGCCTGAGGGCCGCCCAGGATGCCAGCGATTGCGCGCGGCTCCTGGAAGCCCCCAGCCCCGTCGTCCTGGTGATGGTCTTCATTCCTCCTTGGCGGCGGTGGCAGAGGAGGGAGGCCTGCGTTACCTTGAGGGCGGTCCTCGCGAGGCTGATCCCTCCAACCTCCCTCGCGAGGCTGGTCCTGCCAACGGTCCTTGCGAGGCCGGTCACGCCACCCTTGGCGAGGGCCACGGTCTTCCCATCATCCTCCACCTCTTCCTCCACCTCGGCCATTGCCCAGTCGTTGCGGTCGGGGCGCCGGCCGATACGTCCATCTTGCACAGCTCTGAGCTCTTGGCATTCATTGGTGTTGTGGGTGTGGAGGTCGTGGTACACGCAGTATCGACTGCCCTTAGATGACTCAGGCTGATCCCTACCTCGCTTGGTGTCTGGCTCTGCTGCGAGCACAGCAGCCCCCTTAAGCTTCACGATCTTGACCTTGGGCTTCTTCTCTTCTAGGTCGGCAGCTGGGAGCTTGAGGAGGGAGAGGCGCCCTTCCTCAGCCCTGGTGCACTTGGTCGCCAAGTTGAACAGCTCCAGCAATGTGCACATGTCTTCATGGATCGCTAGCTCCTCTTTCATCTTGATGTCGCGCACGCCATCGGAGAAGGCTGAAATGATGGCCTCCTCAGTCACCTTGGGAATCTTTAGGCGGGCGTTGTTGAGCGCTGGATGTACTTCTATAGGGTCTCTCCCAGCTGTTGCTTGATGCGGCGCAGGTCACTCATGGCGGGGCCGGTCGCGAGTACCTCGGAAGTTGGCGATGCAGCGGGTGCACATCTCGTCCCAGGAGGAGATCGTGCCTGGGGCTAGGTTCAGGAGCTAGGTGCAGGCACCGTCCTTGAGCGCCATGGGAAACCAATTCGCCATGACCTTCTCGTCCCCGTTGGCGGCCTCGATGCCCAGCTCATAGAGCTGGAGGAACTCTGCGGGGTCCGCAGTGCCGTCGTAGCACGGAGGCAGGTCTGGCTTGAACTTATCAGGCCACGCGACGCTACGCAGCTCGGAGGTGAAAGCGCAGCAGCCCGCAGTGGCCACCGGAGCTCTCTGCTGAGGTGGGGCTTGCTCCTGGGGATTCCCGCGCGCCGCTGCCTCGAGCAACGCTGGGTCTTGAGGTGGCGGTGCAGGGATGCGGTCATGGTGCACCGGTGCTGGGAGCACGCGAGCACCTTCTTGGGGGCGAGGGATCTCTTGGCAGCTCCTTTCTTATCGCGCAGGCGCCGGACGCGGCGAGTCTCGACCTGGGGCCGCACGCCTTGGAGGCAGGGTGCCTTCTTGGGGAGGAGGTGGTGGAGGCAGCTCCTGCTCCTCGCCTCCTGCGTAGGATGGAGGGCGAGGCAGCGAGAGGGACGGCATGGGAGAGCCCCCTGCTGCGCTGACGAGCTCGGTGATGCGGGCGAGCCAGTCCTCGTAGAGGTCATCGACGGGGAGGTATTGCAGTAGCTCACGCGCCAGGAGCAGCGCGACATGCGCGTCCGTGGGGGCGCGACGGGCGTGGGACGACGAACCGGCTGGAGTCAGCAACGGGGTGGTGGTGCGGCCATCGCGCCGCACCGAAGGATGCAGGGATGAGGCCTGCTGCTTGTTCCCCGCTGGGCCGGTGGCGGCGTTGGCAGCAGGCGATGAGGAACGACGGGGGCGTCCGCCGATGGGCGCCGTCTGGGCGACGCAGGTGGCGAGAGCAGCCCGACGCTCGGCGCGGGCTCGGCGAGCATCAGCCATGGTCACGGCGGAAGATCAGACACGACCAGCGAAAGATTCCGGCGCACCCCTACCTGGCGCGCCAAATGTTGGATTTCGGGTTCCGACAGACCCTTGATGTTCGAACACTGGGGTGCGCATGAAGATCTCTCCCCTACCAGATCACGTCTCGAAGTCTCGCAAAGATCTAAGCAAGAAATATGATCACACAAGGGACAGGAGATTTATACTGGTTCATGCCACCATTGTGGTGTAATACCCTAGTGCAGTGTGTGGTGTGGTGGATTGCCTCAGGGGATGATGATGAATAGTACAAAGGGAGAACAGCCTCGCGAGGGGCTGTTCTTGAGCTGGTGCGATGAACTGCTTGGGTGAGTAAACTCGCTTCTTTCTCTCTCTCTCTGGTTAATCTCTAGATGATCTCCAGATGCCTCTACCCTGTGGGTGGCTAGTCCTATTTATAGGCGGAGGCCCTAGGCCTCTTTCCAAATAATGGGCGGGAAGGGCGCCAACAATTGGCCATTTTGAAGGGGAACATCTGGTACACTTATCATGACTAAAGTTGGTCTTCGGCTGCCAAAGGCCCTGATGGTGACGCCGCCCTAGGCTCCATGATGACCTCCATCCTGCCGTTCTGTTGGTTTTGGTCTTGTTGCACTGAAACGGTAACCTTTGCCTGATGCCTTAGCCTGTGCTTGCCCCCTTTGCACCGAAAGGGAAACAAGGACACTGCGCAGGTCGGCGCCCGCCTGGCACCCGCCTGGCCTCCGATCGTCATGGCTTGCGTCACAGGCCCCTCGGGAGGTTCCCTGCCTTGATCTCTCCGCCTCCTCGCGAACCTGCCTGTGGAGGCTGCTCCTTAGGAAGCTCCCTGTCGTCCGCCCCACGAGGCTTGGCCCCGCGCGAGGCTCTTGAGCTTGAGCTGATGAAGCTGGGTTGCATTGGGCCCCCACTTGAGCCATGCCGCAGGCTGCAGGGAGGCAAGTCTCGGAACCCCCATTCCCAGAATGCCGACGGCGCTCGACGCTGAGTCTGCGGTCCCCGATGGTGGGAGGAGGAACTTCACTGGCCTTGAACAACAACTTCCAGACGTCTTTGTGCGTCGTGTCGAAGAGCTCTAGCAGCGTCGGGTGTTGGGCCGCATCGAACTCCCATAGGTTGAATGCCCGTCTTTGATACGGGAGAATCCGGCAAAAGAGCATGTCCTGGACCACGTTGACAAGCTTGATCTTCTTGCTTATCATATTTTTGACGCAGTTCTGGAGTCTAGTCAGCTCCGCGGGCACGCCCCAGGCTAAGCCCTTCTTCTTCCAAGAGGTGAGCCGCATGAGGATGCCGGATCGGAATTCGGGTGCCGCCACCAAGTTGGCATCGCGCGGCTTGGTGATGTAGAACCACCCCGATTGCCACCCCTTCACGGTCTCCACATAGGAGCCTTCGAGCCTGGTGACACTGGGCATCTTTCCAACCATGGCGCCTCCACACTCCACCTGCTGGCTGACCACTATCTTCGGCTTCACGTTGAAGATCTTCAGCCACAGGCCGAAGTGGGGCCTGATGCGGAGAAAAGCCTCGCACATGACGATAAACGCCGAGATGTTGAGGATGAAATTACGGGCCAGATCATGGAAATCCAGCCCGTAATAAAACACGAGCCCGCGGACAAATGCGTGGAGGGGGAATCCCAGTCCGCAGACGAAGTGGGCGAGGAACACAACCCTCTCATGGGGTCCCGGAGTCGGAATGTTCTGCCCCGCGTCCAGGAGCCGGTGCGCGATGTCTGCGGCCAAGTATTCGGCCCCCCAGAGCTTCGTAATGTCCTCCTCCGTGACGGAGGAGGCCATCCACTTGCCTCCCGCTCTGGACATGTTTGGCTGTACGGAGAAGGTTAGAACTGGGGCACTAGAGCTCGAGCATGCGAGAATGGATGAGCGAAAAAGAAGAGGGCATGGGTGAAAGAGTAGAATCACTGTCTCTTTATAAAGGTGGTAGAAACTGTGCGCCTCCCCACTTGCCCGTTAAAATTGCTTATTCCCCAAGCGCCACGATTGATGGCGTGGTTGGGTTACCCATACCCGTATTGATGAGAATCCCGTGATAAGGGGACACGATCTCTGCTTCGACAAGACGTGTCAAGGAAACCACCTCGCATTACGTGCGGTAGATGGTTGTGAAAAACGGTTCGAATAATGACCGGACCATTGCATGATGCCATGCTATAAAAAGTTGTCAGCAGATTAGATTTGTGGAATATTGTTCTCTGTATGGTGGTATGTGGAATTTGTTTTTGTAGAGCCAGACACGGTTCTTGTGTTCAAAATCTTCTATGAAGTATTTGGAGAAGGAACCCGCCTTGCAATGCCAAAGACAATCTGCACGCCGGACTCATCGTCATTGAAGCCTGGTTCAGGGGCTACTGAGGGAGTCCTGGATTATGGGGTCTCGGACAGCCGGACTATATACTTTGGCCGGTCGGTTGGACTATGAAGATACAAGATAGAAGACTTCGTCCCGTGTCCGGGTGGGTCTCTCCTTTGCGTGGAAGGCAAGCTTGGCAATTCGGATATGTAGATCTCCTTCTTTGTAACCGACTCTGTGTAACCCTAGCCCCCTCCAGTGTCTATATAAACCAGAGGGTTTAGTCTGTAGAAAAACAATCATAATCATAGGATAGCTTCTAGGGTTTAGCCTCTACGATCTCGTGGTAGATCAACTCTTGTAATACTCATATCATCAAGATCAATCAAGTAGGAAGTAGGGTATTACCTCCATCGAGAGGGCCCGAACCTGAGTAAAACATCGTGTCCCCTGCCTCCTATTACCATTAACCTTAGACGCACAGTTCGGGACCCCCTACCCGAGATCCGCCGGTTTTGACACCAACAACAGCCGCGTGGCGAGACATGTCGGCTGCTTTCTCGGCGAGGTGTGACATCTCTCGTGCCTCAGCTTCCATGCTCGCCTCTCCCTGGTGGCAATCTCTCGACCCAGAAATCACGCTGGCCATTGAAGACGCAAGGGAACGATGATGAATGACTTGTTTGTTTTTGTGGGCGAGGAGTTGAGGAGGAATGTGCAGTCATCTTGGAGTAGTAGTATTTATAACGGAGTACTAATACACTCCTAAGTGGGAAACCGTTTAGGTTTTGATCGGTGTGAACAGGTTTGCAATTTGGAATGTGACGGGACGCATGCTCAAAATTTATTGACGGTTCTATAATTTCTAAGTGCGGAACTATTCCCGGACGGCGTAACGTGGGCAAGCTTTCTCGGCTGCGTATGTGGTGTTAGCACCATAGGGTGCACTGTAATAGGCAATGTCAGCACATGTCTTATTCCAAGAACCGTGCACGCTCGTTATTACCATCACGCATGCTTCTTTTAATTAGAATGCGTGCCCATCTAGCGCACACAGGTTGATCTGTCTAACTGTCTGTTTGTTGTGGCTAATCGCAAATAGTTCATCCATGTGAAGTGTATGCGAGCAATCGCAGACACTTTGATCTGGCTGACTGTTTCTGTTTTGTTGCCTAATTGCAAACAGTTAATCGTTCCAAAGCGTATGCCCTCAATCGCACGCACCTTTATGTAGCTGCCCATTTCTGTTGTTCCACCTCATCACAAATAGTTAATCCGAGTGAACTGTATGCCGTATATCGCACACGCCTTCATCTGGCTGCCCGTTTCCGTTCTTCTTCCTCATCGCAAACATTTCATTGAACTGAACTATATGCCCTGCATCGCACACGCAACCAAAGTCTAAACCATGTTTGATGCATCCGTCGTCGCAAATGTTTTGCACCTTTTTTGATAGTTTTTTTACACCACCGTTTGCGATTATTGCATCACACACAGTTTCGTTGAAGGGTCTCTGATGGTAGTGTCGCGTTAGCAGCATCCTGCAGTAGTGGCATATAGAGGTAATTTCAACCCTAGGCCGTTTCCTAGTAATTCCTCTGATAATGATGGTAATTCCTACAACAATTCTTACGGAAATTATAATAAAACACCTAATGATCTTAAGAACAATATTAAAGAATTCATTAAGTCTCAAAAGAATTTCAATGCTATGGTAGAATAAAAATTGCTTAAGATCGATGATCTGGCTAGGAACATTGATAGAATTTCTCTTGAGATTGATTCTTTAATGATTATATCTATGGCACACAAGATTGACTTTAATGAGTCTGTAAAAGCTATTAGAATTTCTATGGATGAATGTAAAGAAAGAACCGCTAGGATGCGTGCTAAGCAAGAGTGATTTATAAAAGTCAGTTCTTCTATTTCTTGTGAAAATAATGACGAAGATCTTAAAGTGATTGGTGTGACTCCTATTGAATCTTTATTTTCTAAAATGAATCATGATAAAGATGGGACTAGAGATGAGTCAACTTTAGCTATAAGGTGTCCCAATAATTTGGAGTTTAAAGATCTTAATGAAAAAATTGATAAAAGTGGGATTTAAAGATCTTAATGAACAATGCTACGGTAGCAATGAAATCACTCTTTCGGATTTGAAGGACTTTAATTATGATAATAGTTCTTTGATAGATTGTATTTCCTTGTTGCAGTCCATGTTAAATTCACCTCATTCTTATAATCAAAACAAAGCTTTTACTAAACATATGGCTGATGCTATGATGAAATATTTTGAAGAAAAACTTGAGTTGGAAGTTTCTATCCCTAGAAATCTTAAAGATGAGTGGGAACCGACTATTAAGATTAAAATTAAATATTATGAGTGCAATGCTTTGTGTGATTTGGGTGCTAGTGTTTCCACAATTCCAAAAACTTTAAGTGATGTGCTAGGTTTCCGTGAATTTGACGATTGTTCTTTGAATTTGCATCTAGCGGATTCCACTATCAAGAAACCTATGGGAAGGATTAATGATGTTCTTATTGTTGCAAATAGGAATTATGTGCACGTAGATTTTGTTGTGCATGATATAGATTGCAATCCTACATGTCCGATTATTCTTGGTAGACCTTTCCTTAGAGCGATTGGTGCAATTATTGATATGAAAGAAGGAAACATTAGATTTCAATTTCCATTAAGGAAGAGCATGGAACACTTCCCAAGAAACAAAATTAAGTTTCCATAAGAATATATTATGAGGGCTACTTATGGATTGCATACCAAAGATGACAATACCTAGATCTATGTTTATACCTAGCTAGGGGCGTTAAACAATAGTGCTTGTCGGGAGGCAACCCAATTTTATATTTATGTTTTTTGTTCTTTCTTGTGTTCTTGAATAAATACACATCATTAGTTTTGTAGTAATTGTGTTTTAATTAGTGTTTGAGCCAAGCGAGACCTTTGGGATGGTCTACGATGATAGTTGATTTGATCTTGCTGAAAAACAGAAACGTTTGCGTCCAGTAGAAGAATTGTTTAAAATCATAGAAGTGTGATAAAGTTCTGAATTTTTTAAGAAAGATTGATATAAAATTTTTCCAAGTTTTCCTAATTTTTCAGAATTTTTGCAGTTATATAAGTATACAAAATTTCCAGATTACTACAAACTATTCTATCTTTGACAGATTCTGTTATCTATGTGTTGTTTGCTTATTTTGATGAATCTATGGGTAGCATCGGGGGGGTATGAACCCTGGAGAATTTGGAATATAGTATATATTACACAAATATAAATTAAGAATGAGTTCACAACAGTACCTAAAGTGGTGATTTATTTTATTATACTAATGGAGCTTACGAGTTCTGTTGAGTTTTGTGTTGTGAAACTTTCATGTTTTGGGTAAAGTTTTGATGGACAATGGAATAAGGTGTGGCAAGAGCCTAAGCTTGGGGATGCCCAAGGCAGCCCAAGGTAATATTCAAGGCAACCAAGCATCTAAGGTTGGTGATGCCATGTATGGCATCCCCTCTTTTCTCTTCAATCCATCGGAAAATTTACTTGAGGCTATATTTTTATTCACCACATGATATGTGTTTTGCTTGGAACGTCTTGTATGATATGAGTCTTTGATTTTTAGTTTGCCACAATCATCCTTGTTGTATAAACCTTTTTAGTGGGACACACATTAATCGTGAATTTATTAGAATACCCTATGTGCTTCACTTATATCTTTGGAGCTAGGCAGTTAGTTCTAGTGATTCACTTATATCTTTTTAGAGCACGACAGTGGCTTTATTTTATAGAAATTGTTGAACTCTCATGCTTCACTTATATTATTTTGAGAGTATTAAACTTCATAGCAATTTTCTTAGGTTATGAATTTAGTCCTAATATGATGGGCATCCAAAAGAGATATAATAAAAACTTTCATATAAAGAGCATTGAATAGATGAGAAGTTTGATTCCTTGCAATTGTTTTGAGATATAAAGATGGTGATATTAGAGTCATGCTAGTGAGAAATTGTGGATTGGTAGAAATACTTGTGTTAAAGTTTGTGATTCACGTAGCATGCATGTATGGTGAACCATTATGTGATTAAGTGGGAGCATGATTTATTTTTGGATTGTCTTCCTTATGAGTGGATGTCGGGGGCGAGTGATGGTCTTTTCCTACCAATCTATCCCCCTAGGAGCATGCGTGTAGTACTTTGTTTCGATGGCTAATGTTGAGTTCTTTATGACTAATGTTGAGTCCATGGATTATACGCACTCTCATCCTTCCACCATTGCTAGCCTCTCTAGTACTGCACAACTTTCGCCGGAACATTAAACCCACCAAATACCTTCCTCAAAACAGCCACCATACCTACCCATTATGACATCTCCATAGCCATTCCGAGATATATTGCCATGCAACTTCCACCGTTCCGTTTTATTATGACATGCACCATCATTGTCATATTGCTTTGAATGATCGTAAAATAGCTAGCATGATGTTTTTATGGCTTGCCCGTTTTTTATGTCATTGATACGCTAGATCATTGCACATCCTAGTACACCACAAGAGGCATTCACATACAGCCATATCTTGTTCTAGTATCGAGTTGTAATTCTTCAGTTGTAAGTAAATAAAAGTGTGATGATCATAGAGCATTGTCCCATGTGAGGAAAGGATGATGGAAGCTATGATTCCCTCACAAATTGGGATGAGTCTCCGAACTTTATAAAAAATAAAAGACGCCAAAGAAGCCCAAATAAAAAACTTAAAATAGGCCAAAGAAGCCCAAACAAAAAATGAGAGAAAAGAGAGAAGGGACAATGTTCCTATCCTTTTTCCACACTTGTGCTTCAAAGTAGCACCATGATCTTCATGATAGAGAGTCTCTATTTTGTCACTTTCATATACTAGTGGGAATTTTTCATTATAGAACTTGGCTTGTATATTCCAATGATGGGCTTCCTCAAATTGCCCTAAGTCTTCGTGAACAAGCAAGTTGGATGCACACCCACTTCGTTTCTTTTTGAGCTTTCATACACTTATAGCTCTAGCGCATCCGTTGCATGGCAATCCCTACTCACTTGTATCGATATCAATTGGTGGGCATCTCCATAGCCCATTAATTGGCTAGTTGATGTGAGATTTTCTCCTTCTTTTTGTCTTCTCCACAACCACCATAGTCTGTTGCACCCATAGTGCTATATCAATGGCTCACGCTCATGTATTGCGTGAAAGTTGAAAAAGTTTGAGAACACCGAAAATATGGAACAATTGATTGGCTTGTCATCGGGGTTGTGCATGATGAAATACTTTGTGTGATGAAGATGGAGCATAGCTAGACTCGAGGATAATTTTCTTTGGCCATGTTATTTTGAGAAGACATGATTGCTTTATTAGTATGCTTGAAGTATTATTTTTTTATGTCAATATTTAAATTTTGTTTTGAATCTTATGGATCTGAACATTCATGCCAGAATAAAGAAGATTAAATTGATAAATATGTTAGGTAGCATTCCACATCAAAATTTTTGTTTTTATCATTTACCTACTCGAGGGCGAGCAGGAATTAAGCTTGGGGATGCTTGATACGCCTTCAAAGTATCTATAATTTTTTATTGTTCCATGCTATTATATTACCTATTTTGGATGTTTTATATGCATTAATATGCTATTTTATATTTTTTGGGACTAACTTATTAACCTAGAGCCCGGTGCCAGTCTTTGTTTTTTTCCTTGTTTTTGAGTTCTACAGAAAAGGAATATCAAACGGAGACCAAATGGAATAAAACTTTAGTGATGACTTTCTTGGACTAGAAGACA
The DNA here is from genome assembly GCA_021437245.1 of Aegilops speltoides. NCBI lineage: Eukaryota > Viridiplantae > Streptophyta > Magnoliopsida > Poales > Poaceae > Aegilops > Aegilops speltoides. The sequence goes on from CM038147.1 coordinate 257,864,569, forward strand.
TCTAGAGGACTTGGAGAGGGGGCAGAAGGTTCCCAAGGAGGCCACAAGCCTGCCCTGAGGGTTTGTGGGCCCCTCGGAGGGCCTCCAACCATAATCTTTGCACTATAGATTCCCAAATATTCCCAGACCATCAGAGGCATCCACCAAAATACTTTTCCGCCTCCGCAAGCCTCTATTCCCGTGAGATCCCATCTTGGGGCCTTTTCCGGCACCCTGTCGGAGAGGGATTCGATCACCGAGGGCCTCTACATCAGCCTTGATGCCCTTCCGATGAAGCGTGAGTAGTTTACCACAGACCTACGGGTCCATAGCTAGTAGCTAGATGGCTTCTTATCTCTCTTTGATCGTCAATACAATGTTCTCCTCGATGTTCTTGGAGATCTATCCGATGGAATATTCTTTTGCGGTGTGTTTGTCGAGATCCGATTAATTGTGGATTTATGATCAGATTATCTATGAATATTATTGAGTCTTCCCTGAACTCTTTTATGCATGATTAAGATATCTTTGAATTTCTCTTTGAACTATCGGTTTGGGTTGGCCAACTAGATTGCTTTTTCTTGCAATGGGAGAGGTGCTTAGTTTTGCTTCAATCTTGTGGTGTCCTCACCCAGTGGCAGAAGGGGTAGCGAGGCATGTATTGTATTGTTGCCATCAAGGATAAAAGGATGGGGTTTATATCATATTGCAGAAGGGGTTGCATAATAGTAGTAGATGGACGCAAGAGTCGGTCTACTCGACACGGACATGATGCCTATATTCATGATCATTACCTTAGATATCGTCATAAGTATGCACTTTTCTTTCAATTGCTCGACAGTAATTTGTTTACCCACCGTGTGTTTTCTTTCAAGTGAGAAGCCTCTAGTGAAACATATGGACCACGGGTCTATTTTCCATCATAAATTTTCAGATCTATAAACTACCCAAAAATACCTTGATGCACTACATGAATCACCTGATTTGTCGTCTGCCATGGAAGACGACAAAGGACCAGAAAGCAGATGGCAAAGGGCTTTGCCGTCAGGCACCAACGACAAACACGCCCGGCAAAGTAAGCTACGGTAAACAACTTCTTTGTCGTCTGCTTTCAAACAGCGGGCGGCAAAGACCCTTTGCCATCGGTGGTAGATGGCAAAGAACGTTGATGGCAAAGAATAGATGTTAGCCACGTTAGTGGGAGGCTTTGTCGTCTGCCAGCTGACGGCAAACATGCCCTCCCCTTTGTCGTCTGCCTTATGATGTCTGCAGTGTCATGCCCTACTGCTCTTTGCCGCCTGCCATGGACGGCAAACTGCCCAAGCCTTTGCCGTCTGCCACAGATGACAGAGTGACCAAATGGGTCAGCTCCCAGGTTGCACAGGTTGCTGCCACATGGCCACTTTGCCATCTCTGGATGACGTCAAAGGCCCCTTTGCCGTCGGTGGCCGACAACAAAGAGGCTGCATTGCCTATTTTTGTTCTATTTTTTCCTATATCCTACATTTTTTAAGCAAATATATGATATTTCACAGCAAACATATATATATACATATATATATATATATATATATATATAGGTTGGAAAAAGCGGTAGGCGTAAGCGAGGCAGTTGGCCTTCGCCTAGTGCCTAGGCGGTGCCTAAGCGCCCTAGGCGCGGCCTAGGCGGTAATATAGTTTTTAGTCGTAGTGTATTTTTGATTATTATATGGGTGTTGATATTAGTTTATGGCATATAAATAAGTTAATTGCCGTCTACTTTCATTGGAATATAACCAGTTTGGCATATTAGTGCAGTATGTGGCATGATTTCTTGCTTGCGTAGGCAATTCCTTACTTGCCCTGCCTAGACCTCCATTTATGACCTAGGCGAGGCGTTTGGCCATTGCCTAGCGCCTAAGCGTGCCTAAGCGCCTCCTAGGCACTGCCTTTTCCAACAGATATATATATATATATATATATATATATATATATATATATATATTTTTCAGCAAACATATGAGATATCGAACACATAGATAGCAAGTTCCACATACATATGAGATATCCAATAAATAGCAAGTTTAACATACATAGTTCATCCATAAATATTACAAGTTCCACATAGCAAGTTCCACATTGTTCCAAAATGAATACAAAAAGGGAAAACAAGCCCTCCATCAATGAAAGCATCCGTGAAGTGAATGAAATCTGCAAAATGGGCAACAAGAAAGTTAGAAGAAGAAGAAGAAGAAGAAGAAGAAGAAGAAGAAGAAGAAGTATATGACATTTAGGAGCTAACTTTGGTAACCTAGGTAAAATGACATTTATGAGCTAACATAGGGAAAATGGATCATTTGGGAGCTAACTTTGCTAAAATGGGTCATTTTGGAGATAACCTAGGTAAAATGACATTATTAGCTAACCTAGGTAAAATGGATCATTTATGAGCTAACTTAGCTAAAATGGATCATTTTGGAGCTAAATTAGCTACATTGGATGATTTGAGCTAACCAAGCTAAAATGGATAATTCTGGAGCTAACTTAGCTAAAATGGATCATTTTGGAACTAACCTAGCTAAAATATATCATTTTGGAGCTAACCTAGGTAAAATGGATCATTTTGGATCTACCCTAGGTAAAATGGATCATTATGAGCTAACAAAGCTGAAATGGATCATTTTGGAGCTAACCTAGGTAATATGGATCATTTTGGAGCTAACCTAAGTAAAATGGATCATTTTGGAACTAACCTAGCTAAAATATATCATTTCGGAGCTAACCTAGGTAAAATGGATCATTTTAGATCTACCCTAGGTAAAATGGATCATTATGAGCTAACTTAGCTAAAATGGATCATTTTGGAGCTAACCTAGGTAATATGGATCATTTTGGAGCTAACCTAAGTAAAATGGATCATTTATGAGCTAACTTAGGTAAAATGGATCATTTTGGAGCTAACCTAGGTAAAATGGATCATTTTGGAGCTAACTTAGGTGAAATGGATCATTATTGAGCTAACCTAGGTAATTATGCCATTTTTAGTTAACTAAGCGTATTATGCCATTTTTGACATAAGTAAGCTAAGAATAGGTATTTATTGAGCTAACCTAGGTAACTATGCAGATTAGAGCTAACTTAGCATAGTAGAGCTAACTTAGGTCATTTTGGAACTAACTTAGGTAAAATTGATCATTTTGGAGCTAATTAAGCTTATTATGTCATTTTCGAGGAAAATAATCTAAGTATATGACATATATGAGCTTACCAAAGTTGTTATGCCATTTCAAACCTAAGTAATAATTATGCCAATTTTGACCTAAGTAAGCTAAGTGTATGTCATTATTGAGCAAACCTAGGTAACTAAGCATATTAGAGCTAAATTAGCATATTAGAGCTAACTTAGGTCATTTTGGAGGAAACAAACATAAGTGTAGATCATTTTAGAGCTAACTTAGGTAAGATGGATCATTTTGAATCTAAGTAAGCTAAGTCCAGGTCATTATGGTAAGAATATTGGAGAAAATAAAGCTAACACTACAAAAAAAGACACATCCGTGACATTTTGGGCCGAACGAAATTTTTTTCTGTCATACTTATGACACTTCTATGACGATAGTTGTGACAAAACCCGCTATCATCATAGATGTGGTGGGATCCTACTTCTATGACAAAAAATCATGACATAAAATGGGCTTTCTGTCCTGGGCGGGCCGGAGACGCAACTGCATGACATTGTTTGGGCCGTCCATGACGGAAAAAACTGTGGTAGAAGTGAGGGTGAGGAAAATTTTGGGGAGTTCCCGGTTACGGTGGGTGGTCGGGGGCCGAGCGATGCGCGTTTCTCTTGTACACGTACGCGTGTGTGTGCGAGGCGTTGGCTCTAACTGAAACCGAGCAAGGCGTTGGGCTCTAACTGAACCCGAGTGAATGCACTGCACACTATGCGTTACTGAACCCGAGCGATTGCACTGCACGCTACACATTACTGAACCCGAGCGATCGATCAACGGCTGTTAACTCAACCCGATCGAGCGATTCCTTCGCTACTGCTGCTAACTGAAGCCGATCGATTGGATGAACAGTGAGCATTGCGCGGGGGGGGGGGGTGGATGAAAAGTGAGCGGTGGGGATGCATGCAGGACCCCGTGGCGTTGCCTCTGGATGAACAGGACGACCCCGTGGAGGGCTGGATGAACAGTAGACGATGAAAGGGTGCCCGTGGAGGGGTGGTTGAACAGTAGCTAGTGGAGTAGCGCGCGGTGGAGGCTGGATGAACAGGAGCCCGTGGAGGCTAGAGGAGGTGGACGGTAGCCCGTGGAGGCTTGAGGAGGTCGACGGTGGAGATGAACAGTATCCGGTGGAGTCTCGTTTTGCGGTATGCCACACCCCTCCCAATCAACAGGACCCTAGATTCGAACGTGGCCGGTAGGAGGTTCATTTCCTCCGTTTTGCGGTATGCCAGACCCCTCCCGATAAATAGGATCCCGTTTCGAATGTGGCCGGTCAAACACAAGGCCATTTCCTTCGTTCTGTGGTACGCTAGGCCTCATTTCCATCGCCTGTTCCATCCAAGTCGGGTTGCTCCCACGTATCCCGTTGCCTCCCCATTTCGTTGCCTCCCCATGACCACGACACATTCCGTTGCCTCCCCATGAACACGACGACGAGGCAGTTTCTCCGTTCCGACCTAGCCATGTACACGAGCCCTGGCCGTACGTATGCGCGAGTAGGTGTTCCAGACCCCGCCCGTATGTACGTATGTGGCCGTATTTTCTTTCTTGCACCCTGGCCGTTGTACTTGTACATGCTACATGCGCGCCTCTACTAAGACACGTGCGCGCCTCTACTACGACACGTGCGCGCCTCTACATCCACCAGTATGTACGTACACATTCGCGACCAGAATGACAACGCTGCGTATGCTTCGACCAGGTGGGTCCCGACTGTCAGGCACTTCCTTGCGTCCACAAATGTATCTGGTGGGTCCCAGCAGTCAGGGGGCGAATCGTATTTTTTGCCCGAATGTACTTCCTTGCGTCCGAAGATGTAGCTTGTGGGTGCCAGCAGTCAGGGGGGCAAATCGTTTTTTTTTTTGCCCGAACGCACTTCCTTGCATGCGAAGATGTAGTTGGTGGGTCCCAGCAGTCAGGCGGGCGAATCATTTTTTGCCCGAATGCACTTCCTTGCATGCAAAGATGTAGCTGGTGGGTCCCAGTAGTCAGGGGGAAACGTTTTTTTCGCAAAATACGGCGGCCTGTCCTATGGGTCCCCGCTGTCAGGTGGAGGAATAATTATTTTGCACATAATAAGAAGGCACTTCCTTGCTGCGGCCGTGGGCCCAGCTGTCAGCCTCTCCACGTACAGTCCATGTCCGATGGAAGCCATTCCTTAACCACGTTGACCATGCCGCGCCGAGAGCACCAGGGCGGTGGATGATAGCGAGGACTAGGAAGGGGACGACATGGAGCCGGGGAAGACGTGGCAGTGGATGCCCACGCGTAGTGGAGTAAGAGGGTTCACTGGTTCGCTGCGGTGTGAGGCTGCCGTTGCCGTAGAATAACAGGGGGTGTGGGTGAGTAGAGTGATGTCCTGGCCAGCAGTGGGAGTAGTAGGGGGCGGTGAGGCCAATGCCGCATCGCAGCCGGCCACGGGAGGCAGGAGAACGAGGCACAACCGGTGCTGGTTTGGGCGGCTGGAGCAAGAAGACCAGAGGTTGAAGAAGCACTACGGCCATTGGATGGATATCGTACGGTCACTGGAGCTAGAATCGTGCATATTGACTAAGTTGACAAAGCCCTCCGTCCCCGTCAACTTAGTAGGCCCACAAGTCAGCCTGCCACTATACTGGGTCCCAACTAACAGGGGGAGTATTCATTTTTTGTGCATAATAAGGAGGCACTTCCTTGCGTGCGAAGATATAGGTGGTGGGTCCAAGCTGTCAACGGCGGTAACGTTTTTTCCACAAAATACAGAGGCCCTTTTGGTGGGTCCCTGATGTCAGGTGGAGGAATCAATATTTTGCACGTAATAAGGAGGCATTTCCTTGCGCGCTGCCGTGGACCCAGCTGTCGGCCTCTCCACGTAGAGTCCACTTCAGATGCATGTCGATCGTTGACCACGATGACCAGTCCGCGCCGAGAGCACCAGGGCGGTGGACGACGGCGAGGCCTAGGAAGGGAACGACACGGAGGTAGCGAAGACTCTGCAGTTGTTTCCCACGCGGAGGGGAGTATGACTGTATGAGGGTTTACTGGTTCATCTGCCGTCATTGGAGAATGACAGCAGGTGTGGGTGAGTAGAGGGATGGCTAGGCCAGCAGAGGGAGTACGGTGGGGCCGTGAGGCTCTTGGCAAAGACACCACCCTTGGGAGGAGGGAGAGCTGTACCGCCAGGCGCTTGTTTGAGCGGCCGAGCAGAAGAGCAGAGATTGAAGAAGCACGACGGCCGTTGGATGGACATCCAACAGTCACTGCTTTTGCGTCAACCTTTTTTTAGGAAAGCCTCAAATCTGTGGAAAACAACATACAACCCATTTGGCATTATTTCCAATAATTCACAGCCCATTTGCTAATTCTTAAGGGTTTTTTTGGGAGCCCATATTCTATTTGTTAGCATTACAGCCCATATTGTGGCCACGGTTAAAAAATTATACGAAATTTTGCATATTTTGGTGCGGTCCGAACTGTTTTTAATCGCAAAATTTCGACTCACATTCAAACTGATTTCAAAAATAAATGTATATCAGTATAAAATCCAACAAATTCTCCATGCATAAAAATTAATGTAATTTAAAATCTCAAAATAAAAAAAAGATATTTGAAACTAATTGTCGGTTTGATGTGTTTTAAAAATGTACAGCCCATTTCTCATTACTGATGGGCCATTTTCTCGGCCAACCGAATGAAAGCTCTCCTCGTCTTGAAAGATTTGCAGCCCAACAGGCCTGACAAAGCGACTTACTTCGCAAATCAAAAAAAACTGGGTTGTGGCCGTGGACCCAGCTGTCAGCCTCTCCACGTACAATACTCTTCCGATGGAATGTCGTTGACCACATTGACCAAGCCGCGCCGAGAGCACCAAGGCAGTGGACGACAGCGAGGCCTAGGAAGGGGAAGATGCGGAGCCGGGGAAGACATGGCAGTGGATGCCCACGCGGAGAGGAGTACGAGGGTTCACTGGTTCGGCTGCGGTGGGAGGCTGACGTCGCCGCAGGGCCTGGCTAGCGGTGGGAGTAGTAGGGGGCGATGAGGCATCAACGGCAGCATAGCCGGCCACTGGAGGCAGGAGCAGGCGGTCTCGCCGGTGCTGGTTTGTGCGGCTGGTGCAAGAAGAGCAACGATTGAAGAAGCAGCAAGACCGTTCGATTCAAATCCAACGATTACTGCTGCTAGAATCGTTTGCTGACTAAGTTGACAAGCCCTGCGTACGCGTCAACTTAGTAGGCCCACAGGTCAGCCTCCTAGCCGGTGCGCCCCAGATGTTAGCGGGAGGAATCATTTTTTTCGCGTAATAAGGAGGCAGTTGATTGCATGCGGCCAGGCCAGCGGAGGGAGTAGGGTGGGCCGGGGAAGCCTGCGCGGCATCACAGCGGGCCACAAGAGAAGGGAGCAGGCAGTCCCGCCGGCGCTAGTTTAGGCGGCTGGAGCAGGAAGATCAGAGATTGAAGAAGCACGTCAGTCGTTGGATGGACATCCAATAGTCACTGCTGCTAGAATCATGTGTTCACTGACAAAGCCTTGCGTAAACAAGTCAGCCTCGAAATCTGTGGCGTGTACAGCCCATTTCCTATTATTTTTATAATTTTTACTCATTTTCTAATTCATATGGAAGTTATTGCAGCCTGTTTTCCAATTTTAGAATTGCTGGCCATTTTCTGGTCAGTACCAGGGTCAAAACATTAACTAAATATGTGGGAAATTTTGAAAATTCGCAAATTTTTGCTGGGGAACGAAATTAGTACTATGTCCTGTTAAATCCAATGAAATACGTATAAGATATCAGTGAAGAACAAAAACAAAAAATAAACTAATATCCCATTTGCTATAATTTTTTGGAATTTTCAACCCCTTTTGATATTATTTTTAACAGACACTGACCATACTCTTTGGCCAGGCCGGAATGCATCCCTCCTCATCTTGAAAGATTTGCAACCCAGTAATTCGGAGAAAACAAATAGGAATAGCTTGGGTGTTCTTCAAAAAGAAATACTGGGCTACCTATTTTCCCAAAGAACTGGTGCATGAGCATTTAGCTTTATTTATTTATTTACTTATTTATGTTTAGGGGATGAAAGTGCAACTAATCCCCGGGTGGTTTTGGTAATTAATAACAACATATATATCATTGAACTAATAGTTACTTGAGAATCATTTCAGAGAGTTCAAGGATATGGGTATGGCAAGGACTCAAGAAGTGGACCCCCAAAATGCTAAGGCAAGCATTGGCAAAAGCTCAAGACTCCATTTTTGGTTTAGTGATCCAAGATCACATTGAGTCCATAGGAAAAGCCAATACTATTAAAAGGGATGAGGTTATGATGATGATCCGTTGCTCAAGTGCTTAGTGATACATCTCCTAAACTATCGTGAACTTTCACCGCCATAGACACTCATAAGTAGTCTCGGTCTCACCGATATTCCAAACTCACCACACCGAGATGAACCACCTCACCATAAGCCAAACCCTAGTAAACTCGGATTTTCCGATTCTCAACTCGGTCTCACCAAACATGAGTTGCCAAGGTTACAGAACCTTCATCATCAAATCGGTGTCACCGAGATGATGAAGTCGGTCCCACCGACCGGCATGCTCATGTCATTGCACGAATCGGACTAACCGAGATTGTATATTCGGTCCCACGAAAATCCCAACGTTCACATTATTTGAACTATCGGTCTCACCGAAGTTGTCCACTTCGGTCCCACCGAGATTGCTCAAATGTGTGTAGCGGTTGGATTTTGTGTGGAGGCTATTTATACCCCTCCACCCCTCTTCATTCGTGGAGAGAGCCATCGAAAGAACTACCACTCCTACCTTACATTTCGAGAAGAGAACTACCTACCCTTGTGTTGAGATCAAGTTGCTCCACTCCCACCATATGAAGCTTGATCTCTAGCCTTCCCAAGTTGCTTTCCACTCAATCCTTTCTTCCACCACAGCCAAATCAGTGAGGAGAGTTGAGTGTTGGGGAGATTATCATTTGAATCACAAGAGCAAGGAGTTCATCATCATCTACAACATCTATTACCTTTTGGAGGGTGGTGCCTCCTAGATTGGTTAGGTGTCGCTTGGGAGCCTCCGTCGTCGAGATGTGGAGTTGAACCAAGAAGTTTGTAAGGGCAAGGAGATCGCCTACTTCGTGAAGATCTACCCGAGTAAGGCTAGCCCTCCGTGGGCGTGAGGCCATGATGGAATAGACAAGGTTGCTTCTTCGTGGACCCTTCGTGGGTGGAGCCATCCGTGGACTCATGGCCGCTTACCCTCCGTGGGTTGAAGTCTCCATCAACGTGGATGTACGATAGCGCCACCTATCGGAACCACAAGAAAAATCACCGCGTCTCCAAAATTGCGTTTGCTCTTCTCCACCTCTCTTTACTACATGTGCAATTTACTTTCCGCTGCCTATACTCTAGAACTGCATGTCTAGGGTGATGCTTGACTTGATCATAATTGTGAATCTGCCAAAAACTGTTTATTGTCAAAAGGCAGAATTTTTATATTGACAAGTAGTCTAATCACCCCCCCTCTAGACATATTTTCGATCCTACAAGTGGTATCAGAGCTTTGGTCTCCATTGTATTGGTTTCCATTGCATTGGACTCCATAAGCTTGGTTTCACAACCTAGGAGAGTATGGCGTCTGGTGAGGGTAATTTTCGTAGAGGTCCTTACTTTGATGGTACAAATTTTGCTAGTTGGAAGCATAAAATGAAAATGCATATTCTTGGTCATAACCCAGCCGCATGGGGCATTATTTGTATTGGTATGCAAGGTGAATTCTTGAGGAAGGAAAAGTTCGGATCGCGGCTACACCGAAGAATTGCGGATGTTGCAAAACAATGCTCAAGCTTGTGACATTCTCTTCAATGCCTTGTGTCCCGAGGAGTTCAACAAAATCAGCCGTCTTGAGAATGCAAAAGAGATTTGGGATACTTTGGTTGAAATGCACGAAGGTACCGAGTCCGTGAAGGAATCAAAGCTAGATATTCTTCAAGGTCAACTTGACAAGTTCAAGATGAAGGATGGTGAAGGAGTTGCTGAAATGTACTCTAGGCTTGCTCTCATCACAAATGAGATTGCCGGCTTAGGAAGCGAAGAAATGACCGACCGATTCATCATCAAGAAGATTCTCAGAGCTTTGGATGGAAAGTATGACACCGTGTGCACTTTGATCCAAATGATGCCAAACTACAAGACTCTCAAGCCAACCAAGTCATTGGAAGAATTGTTGCTCATGAGATGACACTTAAGGATAAGGAAGAGCTTCACAACAAGTCAAGTGGTGCTTACAAAGCTACAAGTGATGCTCCCACAACCTCAAGTGGCAAGTTAGTTTCCAATGAAGAGATAAGCCTAATGGTCAAGAACTTCAACAAATTCTACAAGAATAGAGGCAAAGAGAGAAGCTCAAAGTCTAGATCATATGATGAAAAGAGGTCTTCTAGTCATGATCGAAACTGCTACAATTGTGGAAGACCCGGACACTACTCAAATGAGTGTACGGCTCCCCACAAGAGAAGAGAAGAATTTCCAAGAAGAAGAAGCTCAAGAGATAAGTCACCTCGGAAAGAAAGAAGGAGCAGAGATGATCGTTATGAACGAAGACCCTCTCGGAGAAGCAAGGATTCGTAGAGGAAAGACAAGTCATCAAGGAGCTACACAAGAAGAAAACATCAAGCTCATGTAGGTGAATGGGTCTCGGCTCCGACTCGGACAATCAATCCAAGGAAGCTATCACTCCGACTCCGCTCTGATCAAGATGAAGGGTTGCGGTCTTGCTCTCGATCCTCCAACTCCAACTCCTACGACTTATTTGATTCACCAAATGAGGGAATTGGAAGATGCTTCATGGCTAAAGGCCCCAAGGTATCACACCCTGAATTCATTGACTTCGATAGTGATGAGGATGACTTGCTTGGTGAAGATGAGCTCTTGCATGATAAATCCAAAGGAGCCTAGTAACGATGAACATGCTAGTAGTCTTTATAGTCGAGAAGAGTCGAATGACAATGCTATGAAGGAGATTGAGCGTCTAACTAAAGAACTAAACACTCTTAAGTTAGCTCATGAAACAACTCAAGAAGATCATAGAGAGCTCCTAAGATCTCATGAGAAGCTACACTTCGAGAAGCTCACTCTAGAGCAAGAACATGAGTTTCTAAAAGCAATCAATGACGATCTTCAAAAGAAGAGTTCTTCATATCTTGCCAAACGACTTATCTTGTCTAATTTCTTGCCACCCATTAAGACTAAGCATGACAAGCATAAGAAAAATTCTTCCTCTAGTAGTAACAATAACCATGCTAAATCCAATGTTGTTGCTTCTAGTAGTTCTCTTGATTCCACTAACAATGTTTCAAGCCAAGTTACACTTGAGCAAGAGAATAGTTTATTGAAAGGGATCATAGAGAAAGGTGTCTACAAGAGCCTTGCCGGAAGCAAGAACTTTGAGGAAATTGTTCGCAAGCAAGGAAGGCACCGGAAGAATCAAGGAATTGGTTTTGAGCGATAGTTCAACGCCGAAGGCGTTGAGTGGGAAGAAGGTCAATATCCTACTCCACAGTTTGTTCCTCAAAAGGAGAAGTATGATCCTACTTCTTCCAATGTGGAACAAGCTCAAGATGACCTTCCACCACAAGACCACAAGCTAAAAGGCAAGGACAAGCTTCAAGAGGAGATTGATGCATTTGTTGAAGCACCTCAAGCCATGGTCAAGTGGGTTCCCAAGGGAACGTCAAGTTCTACTTCGTCAAGCTCAACTACAACTGCAAGGATTCCCATCAAGATGATGTGGATCCCAAGAAGAAGAACTAGAAAGTTCTTGAGGGTGACTCCGCCAACATACTTCACTCACATTCATTTTGGCAAAAACTTGTGCAATCAACTTCCACATCGTGCACTAGTTCATGGAGTCACAAACCCTCTTGTTGGTAAGTCAAGGGACAAGGTAATCATTGCTTTCATGGACATCATCTATTGTGAACTTCAATCTATGTCCATGGATATCCTTGTTTGTTCCTTGTGGGACTAACCCATGTAGGTATTGAAAGTGCCCGAATCCAAAGGATAGCTCCCAACTCTTGATGATCTCCATCAACATTGAGCATCCACATCTTTAGCATCTACATGAAGTCTTCTACGACAACCCAAGGTTAGTTTGACCCTTTAAAAGGGGTTCTCACATCTAGGGGGAGCTTTGCTCTAAAAAATTGAGCTAAAGCATCTTCAAATGATGTGAACACATCAATGCTTTATGTAAAAGTGGTAACCCCACTTGTGCTTAAACGATGAGTATGACCTATGATCAAATGTTCTCATTTGGCTCCTAAGTCAATATACTCATATAAAGATGACCTAGTCATCGACAAATTGTGTGTTAGTTGCTAGAGTTTTGGTTGTGCATGTTTGACACATATTTCATTTGCTATCTTATTGTGTGAGCATGTTGGATGCATGATTTTATCCATTCAAGGACATCCATTTGTTGTTTTGGTCGTTTTGATTTTTCTGACCAAATGGATGGACAAGAATGCCTAAGTACCTCCCCTAGCTATCTATGCTTTCTTGTCTCAAATTCTATTCATGCTTACATCACAAATTTTGAACAAATCATTTTCGGACCCTCCGGTGAGGAGCACTCGAGCCACCGATCCGTCAAGGGCTAATTTCCAAAACCTTCTAATTAATTTCGGTCGGACCAACTCACTCAAACTCGGTCGAACCGAAAGCATTTAGACTGATCTAGGTTTTCATCTCGGTGAAACCGAGTTGTGATTTTCGGCGTGATCAAGTGCATAATCGCCTAGCAGTTATCCATCTCGGTGCCACCGAAGTTTTACAACTCGGTCCCACCGACAATGAAGGGGTATATATTCCGAGGGCGCTGCTGATTCCTCCTTCAAACGTTTCTCCCCACACCCTTGCTGCCGTCGCCTTGGTTTCCGGATCGTCGCCGTAAATGCTTTGTCGCCCTCGCCAGCAGTCTCCGTCGCCGTCAACGGCCATCTCCTCCGAGCCGTTGCCGCCGAGAAAAACTCCACCAAGTTAGGGTGAGTTTTGATCCCACTCGTGCTCCCATCTCCGATTCAATGCACGCTTGGATTGCCTAGTATCTTGCCACGATTGAAATCCTCCTGTACACCAGATTGGTTCGTTTGAACTAGATTCGAGTAAAAGTTTTAGGTTAGGTTTCATGAACACATCTCGGTGAGACCGATTTTATATTTTCAGTATGACCGATTTGGCCTATGGCCATTGCACTGCATCCTTCGGTCCAACCGAGTTGTGCAAAATCGGTGTGACCGAAATGAAGATTCTGTGAAACCCTAGTGTTTTCGGCAGGACCGAAACCCACCTCGGTCAAACCGAAAGTGGTGTGCCAAGCTCCTGTTTAACACTTCGGATTCACCGAACCTTAAACTCGGTCTGACCGAAATGTCTTCTGTGAAAACTTAATACTAGAATTTGAACTCATTTTTTTTTGCAAAAACTTCTGCAATTTGTGATGACTCTTCTTCTCTGCCTACACCTTATCTATTCACAGGTTGTCAGCCATGTCAGATGCCATTGACAGCGAAGAGCACAGAGATTTCTTTCCACATGTGCATGAAAGTTTCACTGCATGTGGAGTTGCAGATTTTGTAGGTCAGAAATTGACCAGTTGGAACGATGAGATGATAATGCAATTTTATGCCACAGCTCACTTCTACCCTGATGGAAAGATTATGTGGATGACCAAGGTCAAAGGTTTTCTTCTTCGTTGAAGAATGGACAGAAATTCTGAATGCTCCAAAGGCAACGAGAAGATGATATTGATGTATATGGGATTCCAAAGAAGAATCATGAATCCATGAAAACATGTACAAAGAGGTTCCAACAGAGGATTTGGGAATCGGAAGCTCGGCTCGATCTACCATCTCCGTGCAGGCTTACCTACCACTAATACCATTTTCCGCATACCTTGATGCCCAAATCTGAGATGATCGCATGACGGAGGATACTCTATCAACATGCTGCACATACTTGATGAGAGAGCACCTTTCAAGGTGATGGACTTGATGGTAGAGACCATTAAGAGGACTGCAATGACCACAAAAGGTCGTGTGGATTTGCCCATGATTCAGATGCTTATCATTGCCAAGTTTGGCACGGGCACATTATTGCTGGATAGAGAACATTTACCGTTGCAGCCAGAGCATGAAGACAATGTTGTTGTGATGGATGAGGAGGATCCGACATCTGTTGAAGGTCAAGCCAAGATCGTAGCTGCTAAGAAAGCCAAAGCTGACAAGGAAGCAGCAGCAGCAGCAGCTAAACCAAAGAGTTTCGGGGAGCAAATTCTTGAAGCTACTCAAAGGATTGAACAACGCCTGGCCAGCATTGAACAGTCTTAGGAGAGCTTAGAGAGGATTGTTGACGAGAAGATCCACGCTCTGGACGTGAAGTCGATCAAGTACAAGTGACCGCCAACAAGCTCGAGGCGACATTGAGGAAGCAAAGCAGACAAGGCGAGCTTATGCGTGAGTTGCAGGATGACTTAGTCCAGATTCTCATCGACAGATCGCTCCGGTTCCCAAAGGATCCCGATCACTTGCTATTCCAAAGGATCGACACCAGACTACAGCTTCAAAGACCTCCCACAGTTCAGCGATTGCTCCTACTCCAACTCCAGCTCCAAGTCCACTCCTCCAAAGACAGACATCACCAAGTCTTCGCCGATCTTTGTCATATCCACTCCGACATCAACCTGCACGGAGCCGCCAAAGAGTCCACAAGTGACGCTTAGCTCTATGCTTTTTCGAACTTTTTGGTAACTTGTTGCCAAAGGGGGAGAAATTGTATAGATCATAGGGCTTCGAGAGAGAGAGTGTTGTTGTCTTTGCGCTTTTGCTCTTTCGTTCTTTTGCGGTTTCTTTGAGATACTTTTGGTTTTCGAGACATTCAAGTGTTTGATACTCCGCTTGATTCTACCTTAATGAGTGCTTGGTCGCACTATGCTTTAATGTGTGCTTAATGCTTATCATATGCCATTGCTATCTCGTATGACCATTTACTCATGTCTTGGTGATTGGGTGCATGCTGTTCATTCTTATCATTTTGTGCGCTCCACCAAGATGTATGTGACATGGAAGAGTGACCCATGATCCTAATCGATTGTGCATTTGCATTCAAACGCAAATCTTAAATAATGCACAAATTTAGGGGGAGCTCTTGCTTATCACATACTTCTCAAAGCGACGATATTATTCATTGATTATATCCTTTGTCGAAGCTTTGATCTATATGTTGTCATCAATTACCAAAAGGGGAGATTGAAAGTGCAACTAATCCCGGGTGGTTTTGGTAATTAATAACAACATATATATCATTGAACTAATAGTTACTTGAGAATCATTTCAGAGAGTTCATGATATGGGTATGGCAAGGACTCAAGAAGTGGACCCCCAAAATGCTAAGGCAAGCATTGGCAAAAGCTCAAGACTCCATCTTTGGTTTAGTGATCCAAGATCACATTGAGTCCATAGGAAAAGCCAATACTATTAAAAGGGATGAGGTTATGATGATGATCTGTTGCTCAAGTGCTTAGTGATACATCTCGTAAACTATCGCAACTTTCACCGCCATAGACACACATAAGTAGTCTCGGTCTCACCGATATTCCAAACTCAGTCACACCGAGATGAACCACCTCACCATAAGCCAAACCCTAGTAAACTCGGATTTTCCGATTCAACTCGGTCTCACCGAAACATGAGTTGCCAAGGTTCTCAGAACCTTCATCATCAAATCGGTGTCACCGAGATGATGAAGTCGGTCCCACCGAAATCGGCATGCTCGTGTCATTGCACGAATTGGACTAACCGAGATTGTATATTCGGTCCCACTGAAGATCCCAACGCTCACATTATTTGAACTATCGGTCTCACCGAGTTGTCCACTTCGGTCCCACCGAGATTGCTCAAATGTGTGTAACGGTTGGATTTTGTGTGGAGGCTATTTATACCCCTCCACCCCTCTTCATTCGTGGAGAGAGCCATCGAAAGAACTACCACTCCTACCTTACATTTCGAGAAGAGAACTACCTACCCTTGTGTTGAGATCAAGTTGCTCCACTCCCACCATATGAAGCTTGATCTCTAGCCTTCCCAAGTTGCTTTCCACTCAATCCTTTCTTCCACCACAGCCAAATCAGGTGAGGAGAGTTGAGTGTTGGGGAGATTATCATTTGAAGCACAAGAGCAAGGAGTTCATCATCATCTACAACATCTATTACCTTTTGGAGGGTGGTGCCTCCTATATTGGTTAGGTGTCGCTTGGGAGCCTCCGTCGTCGAGATGTGGAGTTGAACCAAGAAGTTTGTAAGGGCAAGGAGATCGCCTACTTCGTGAAGATCTACCCCAGTAAGGCTAGCCCTCCATGGGCGTGGCCATGATGGAATAGACAAGGTTGCTTCTTCGTGGACCCTTCGTGGGTGGAGCCCTCCATGGACTCATGCAGCCGTTACCCTCCGTGGGTTGAAGTCTCCATCAACGTGGATGTACGATAGCGCCACCTATCGGAACCACGGGAAAAATCACCGCGTCTCCAAAATTGCGTTTGCTCTTCTCCACCTCTCTTTACTACATGTGCAATTTACTTTCCGCTGCCTATACTCTAGAATTGCATGTGTAGGGTGATGCTTGACTTGATCATAATTGTGAATCTGCCAAAAACTATTCTTTGTCAAAAGGCAGAATTTTTATATTGACAAGTAGTCTAATCACCCCCCTCTAGACATATTTTCGATCCTACAGGGGACCATGAGCATGTACGTGGGGCGTATTCATGTGAGAGCCTCCCTTCCAGTTAATTATGGGCTTCTCTATTGGGCCTTCATCAGTGGGCTGCATGTTTTCCACAAGTGGAAAATGTGTTCCATATGAAAAATAGTATGCGCTACATACGGTACGGGGCACTAAAGGATTGAACCGTGCAATGACTTCCAAAACATTGTGTTTGTCGTTCTAACAACACATTTATTCAACCAACAAACGAAATATACTACTAGTTGTACATTGAAAATAGCAGCAGTAGCAACCAGGGCTGGGGATGCAACAGAAGCAGTAAGCAGGCCAGAAGAGTGAAGACGCAGCTCCCTCTTCGAAACCAAACTTCAGTCGTCATTACAAAAGGGCTACCAAAAAAGAACAAGGGTATGCATCAAAATAAATAAAGATCCTACTACACCAAGTGTACGCATCTAACTAACTGGCTCAGTTAGATGTTACTATTTATTAAGCTGTGGAGATTGGCTGACGGCTTGAACCAGATGGGTGCCTGACAGGGGAAACTCCAGCCAGCAGGTCAAAGTCTGATACTTGTGACCCTCTCTCCTACTTTGGGCTGCAGAGCATGGCGGCACATATCAGGGTATGGTGCATGCAGAGACGCATGGTACGCTGTGTACACACAATTTTTCCTGATGAACGAAACCATGCTTCCATCATGATCCTTGCCATTGGTTATCTCCTGGTTAATCGGATAATTCAGTCCGACAAACAGAGAGCGTGTACTAAGGCTACTTACCAGCCTCCAGTCAAAAATTCCTGAAGGCCCAGAGAAGCTGGGATCCTGCTCAAAGACCTTGAAGTGATTGTGATTGTATTCCGCGAAACAACATGTCTGGTATGTGCGAAGGATCATCAATCATTTGCCGTCGTCTGATCGAGCCAGGAACCACCTGCAACTGCCATGCCGCTTTTCTTTGAAAGGTTCTGGGATTAGGAAGGGTAGGGACACTAGGCGGCCTACAACATCATATCAAGTTGGAGTCAAATAAAATAGGGCTCTTGATTTAGTCAATCTTAAGAACAACATGTTATGAGCATGAATATTTTTTCAGTAAATGTTGACAATAATATAAGCAAGCCATCATGATATCATAGGAAAGTAACATATTGCTGTAATAGCCGATTGTAGCGATGACTAGAGTAGTCCAGCAATACGTCCAACCATAGAAGGAGTCGACAGCGTAAATGATGCCCTTGTGTTCAATGGCATCAGAGAACCATGGAGGATGTATGATCCTGCGATGGACGTGTAGATTTATCCACTTACCGCAGTGACCTGTTAGATACGCGAGACCGCGGTTGAAGAACGCAATTAGCCTGAAGTCTTTATAATTCGCAGATCTTGTGGCACTTGGCAGATTACAACCTTGAGCAAACCAAACTTGGTATCATGTTGGCTACTGTAAGATTCCGAGTATTCTGGGTCGCGGTGCCAAAGTAGTGTAGTGTTAATCGAAGGAAGGGGGATCAATCACCGGGTGTAGACCTGCACCAGCATCTAGCTGCCGCGACCGTCGACGAGCACCATCCAAGACGTGTTCATGCCGGCCCAGTACATACCGTTAAAGTAGTTGAGGGTGACGGGGATCAGATCGCAGTCAAGGGGGTTGATGCTCGCCACCCTACGATCATTATGCAGCGTGACACACCATTTTTGAAGATCATGCGGCATCAGCAAGCAAGGAGCTGGCTTAAAAAGCTCCGGCCTGAGGGCTTTGAGTAAACGGTACGGCCCCGACAAGCACGCGGCGTACGGCATGGTACTTAGATTGTCCACACGTGAAACAATGAGCTTGATTACCTCTATGGGAAGCGAATTCCAGCCACTCTTTTTGCAGACGCTGCTCGGTTCTGCCATTGTTAGTGCTTGGGTTTCGGATGAGGGGGGGAGGTGCCTTAGCGGGGATGGAAGATTGGATCAGATTATGTGCGGACAAAGATGGAGAAGCAAATATGTGCTGCGGGAAGTGGACATGTGATGATGACTACAACACGCCGCTTGACTTACGAGACACATACCAGCAGCGTAGGTTCATATCGAAGTTAGACAACTTGCTTGAGTGATCACAGTACTGGTACTCCCTACAGTACCTGCTACTATGCCCTAACTTGCTTGAGTAGAGTAGTATAGTGGAGTAGGACTCTGCTCTACTACTAGCACTGGAGGAGTAGTATGTTCTAATCTAAAATAGTTACAAACTTCAATGCCCGAGCGTGGAACGACTACGAACCGCCATCGGTGCTAACTCCAATCCTGCAAGTCATGGATTTGTTTCCTTTTAACGTTCTGTACGAATCTGTAGCCAGCCTGCAAGTCATGTACACTGTACTAACTGTGGAACCCACAGAGTACTTACAATACAAGATTACGGATGCAATTAACTTTTTATAGAGGGAGAATCATACACGCAATTAAATCAAATGGATTCGACGTGACTCTATTATTCTCCAACGGCAACCGGCAAATTTCCTCCCGTGGGCCGGAGTAGGTTTCAAGGCTTGCATGTGGGTTTAACAGAGGGGTTTGATGGAGGCAAGGAGGCGTGTTCAGTCGGGCATGCAGTGGACGGCGCAGTACTATTCGATTTGACAACTACAACTAGTATATTATAAAAAACAAAGAAGAGTAGTAGAGATAGAGATAAGAATAGAGACTAGGAGGAGCACCATCTCTCGCTTCATGGGCTATACTGGCTCCATTCGGCGGCTGCAACGCCCCTACAGCCACTCCCTCATGCGCCCATTCGGGGGCGCCAATGCCATTTGGGGAGCGACTCGCGATCGCTAGCAGCAACGACTTCACCGACGACGACTTCTTCCCCGACCTCGGCAACCTCTTCCTCAACGACATGGGCGACAACCTCAATGCCAATGGTGCTGCTCCCGTTGCACCGTATGTGTTTCTGTCCTTCCTGTTCGAAATCATGGTAGAATTCATGTTTCTAGTCTGTGTCTTAGACTCGATCTGTTCATCTACTATGCTAGTCCGCATGATTAGTTTAATCTCTGTTATAGCCGTCATGATTTATTTTGTAGTAAATCTCGTAGTAACTTGCTCTTATATTCAACTGGCGGAACGCCCCCTACAGCAGCTCCCGTTTCATGGACGGCCTGGTCGATGCCTCCAACGAGCCCTTCGTCTACGGCTATGAGTGCCCGGTGCCAATTTGGGGCTCGCCGGCGGACATCGTGCATCACCTGACACTGGCGTGCGGCGATCACTACTAGCCCTTGGCGAATAACATCAAGTATGAGACGTGCTACCCGTTCACCATGCCGGAGTCGCTGAAGGATCAGCGCCGCCTGCTAGTCTCAAAGGAGGACGGCAGCGTCTTCCTCCTGATCGTGGCCACCGGCGAGGCCCGCACAGGCCGCCGCCACATCTCCGTAGTGTGCGTCAGGGGCGACGCCGGTGACGGTGACACTGACACGAGGCTGATGTATGAACGCGTGCTCACTATTACTCTACCCCTCAGAGGTACGTGGGCGGCGACATTGGCTAGGTCAAGCTGACTTGGACTCTGTCGAGCTGGGACCTTCCTGCCGATGTGGACATGGAAGACACATGGTATTATTTTACCCCAACAATGTGCATGGGGACTCCAATGCTGTTGTCGGTGTCAAAACCGGTGGATCTCGGGTAGGGGGTCCCGGACTGTGCATCTAGGCGGATGGTAACAGGAGACAAGGGACACGATGTTTTTACCCAGGTTCGGGCCCTCTCGATGGAGGTAAAACCCTACTCCTGCTTGATTGATATTGATGATATGGGTAGTACAAGAGTGGATCTACCACGAGATCAAGGAGGCTAAACCCTAGAAGCTAGCCTATGGTATGATTGTTGTAGTGGTTGTTTGTCCTACGGACTAAAACCCTCCAGTTTATATAGACAGCGGGGAGGGCTAGGGTTACACAGAGTCGGTTACAATGGTAGGATATCTCCATATCCGTATTGCCAAGCTTGCCTTCCACGCCAAGGAAAGTCCCATCCGGACACGGGACGAAGTCTTCAATCTTGTATCTTCATAGTCTTGCAGTCTGGCTGACGATGATAGTCCGGCTGTCCGGACACCCCCTAGTCCAGGACTCCCTCAGCTTTTCACCTGGACATCTGCATTACTAAGTTAAATGTTGATCATTAGTCTTCGCTCAATGTAATCCGATGTCTAAGCATGTGGAGACTTCCATGCATAATCTTGCTCTATTGGAGTATCGTGCATGAATAAAAGTGTATCCATTAATTGTTTAGTCTAGAATCTTCCATGTATGAATTTTTACTACAGTACTGGTGAAAGACTTATGATGAACCATTTCCTGCAAAGCACAACAAGAGTTATTTCTTCACAAGTTTTGGATGTAGGTTGAACAGTTGAACGCTTTTGTTTGCAAAAGATACTTTTTTATCTATTTCACCCCGATGTTTCTGAGCTCTAGAGATGAAATAATATCCGAAGAAACCTATCGATACCTATTACACATGAGATTACCCCCACATCCTTTGTCAAAATAAACAACTCCCCGATCAATGCATTTCACTCTTCCGTGCAACGCACGGGCACCTTACTACTATAGATTAGTACGACCAAAATTGAACTAACATTATATATAGTACGATAAATGATGATGCATGTCACCTAAAATTATATCATTAAAAACTATGCTCAAATACGATATTGTTTTTGTTGACATGCACTAACATTTTGTCAGTTAAATCTTCAGTCAAATTCAATGGGGGATAAACCACGACCGATGTAGTAGTACTAGTGTAGAGGGCGGCGCTGCACAGGAGTCTCACCTCTCACCCCGCTCGTGGCACGGCAGTAAAGCCGTCATATCACAAAACTCAACCACTCCCAGTAATAAGTGGCCTGGTAAAATAAACAAACAAGCAACCATTACATCCCTCCGTCTTTTTTGCATTTCATCTCTCTGCATTTACTTTCTCCGGTTCATCTCGCACACCCGATCCCTAGGTACTACTCCTAGGGGCAGTTCTTTTGGCGGCTTCCCTAGCTCTTCCCATAAGACTAGTTACAATGGAGAGTAAGGCTATTTCCAATGCATTGGTGCTTACATGAGGTGCTAAGCGCATTTAAAACCTTAGCAACTAGTCTCCCCAGTGCATTAGTGCTTAGCTTTTGTAGCTAAGCCTCCCTCATTGAATTGATTAACAATTAAACTCCATCATTCATTGGTTGATAGTCATTTTGCATAGATTCACGCGCTTAGCACCGTTTCCTCCTAGGGTCACCCTAATGCTCTCTCTCTTCTTTAATTGCTTTGGCACATCATTTTCTTGCCTATGTGGCACCCTTAGCACCTGTACACCATGGAGCAACAATATGGCGCCTCACTCATTTATTTGGGCTTCTAAACTAGTACTAGTAGTACAGTACCTCTGTCCTGGTTTATTCCTCACCATTGTAATTTGTGCTAAATTTTGACCAAAGATTTAACTGATAAAATGTTAGTGCATGTGACATGCACTAACATTTCATTAGTTAAATTTATGATCAAAATTTGACACAGATTACAATGGGGACCAATAAACCAGGACGGAGGTAGTAGTTATGGGATTACTAATATAGAAGCCTAAAAGAACTGGCCTCGGGTACTCCTACTAGTAGTAGTACTCAAGTTGGAATTCCAATTGCACGGCACAACTTGTTAGAAAAAAAAACCGATTCAGGGTGTAGGAAGCGGTTTGGGAATTTGCATGCCTTTCCAACCAGTGAGATACTCCGTACAAAGAGATAGTGAGAAGTAAAAAAATAAACTTATAGTTAACCTTATAGCCAACGTTGTTGTAGTATGAGTGACTAAGTGATGACTATGTATGACATGCCAACATCAGATAGCCTAACGCACCGTGTTAAATCTCTAAGGGCGCGACTGCACGAGCGACGCGATGGTCGTGGTAGGCGCGACAATGATATGGGCAGCTGGTAGCCCTTGGATCTGAGATCAAATGGTCGCATGCTAAGTTGCTGAAAATTTGCAGAATAACCCTCCAGGATAGGATATTAACCCATAGGTCTAGAATCACGCCATGCAACCGTTCGATCTCAGAATCAACGGCTCTCGGAAGCCCGTATCATGGGAGAATGGAAAGCCACTACCCTGCCGTTCACACGCTGGCAGTTCGCTCGTACTCGTCCCCGCACGTCCTTCAGTACTACGGCGGTTCGCTCCTAGTCGTCCCATCCTTTCACATTACGACAATTCCACTAATCCTAACCCTCCTCCCAAATCCATGGCGTCCCAAATCTCCATGATCGGCTGTGAGTACAAGGTTAGAACCATCACCGGCGATGAGTTCGACGTCATCTACACCTGTTCTTCCGCGATGGTGAAAGGATGCCATTCTCGCTTCAGTCGCATGTTCGAAAACTCAAATGATGAGTGGGTCACTGGGCTAGATGTTGAGAACACCACAGTCCTGGGATGAGAGAAGGATCTAAAGGACGAAGAGAGGAAGAAGCCCGCCATGATCCAGGTTTGCGTGCATGACTTATGCTTGGTCTACCACATATGCCATGCCGATGTTGAATGCCTGGATTTTAAGAACTTCCTCAAGAGCAACCTAGTCAAATTCGTCACTGTAGACTTTACGAACAACAAAGAAGTCCTGGGTCAGGTAGGCCTCGTTGTAGGCTACCCCTTCGACTTCCAGAAGAATCGGCTGCTGCCCTCACGTCAACCTTCAATGCTGACCCTGGTAGGAGCCATGGTTCATCCTTCGTACCGTAAACTGGAGAAACCTCCATACACGTTTCATTGTTATGCATGGCAGCGGAATGTACTAGATATAGACCATATTCACTACGCTGCAATGGATGGCTACCTTAGTTTCAATATCTACAAGGGCTGGATGAAGAGCCAGAGCCAAGTGTGCGGTTCAAGCAAAGAAGTATCGGCCAAAAGGAAGAGGGACAAGGACGAAGTCGAGGACGTGGACGAGGACTCCGAGTAAGGTGGCAGTGTTGCTGCTCATGGTGGTTCTAATGTAGTGTCTACCGAAATAGTTGCAAAAGTTTAATTTCAGGTGTGCTTAATTTAATTTGAGGTGTGTGTTGTGCTGAGCCACCAGCAGAACTATGTGATGTTTCTTCTCGTTACATTAACTCTTCAGTACGTACATACTAATATTTCTTACATTTCATCTTTTAGTTGGTATAGTACTACCACTCGTTTCTTCACATTATATACGTACAATATATATGGCCAACATCATATAGCCAGCACTTTAGTTGTCAAAGAATTTCAGGGTGCTTAGTTTTGTCAAAGAATTCCAGGATGCTTAGTTTTATTTGAGGGGTGGGTTGTGCTGGACACCATTATTGTGACTAGACTTTTTAATAGTACTATATGCATAATTTGGGAACGAGCGCTCTCTATATGTACCACCTTTTTTTTAATTTCAAGTTTTGCTCCATGGCGCAATCCATCGATACTACTACTGTACAAAAGTATACATTTTTTAAAAGGCTAGAGGGCGGGGCAGTCTAGCTTGGTCGGTTTCACGAGAGGCGAGGGCCTTTGTGATTTGACAGCTCATTACTGCTGAAAGGCGGGGCCTTGTGATTTGACTGCTCGTATAAATGCGCCGACGACTTGAGGAGGAGCAAAGAACCATGCTGTATACTCAAGTTTTTCACTGCTGTAGTACTACGACGGAGGAGCACGAAACATGGCAGCCCAGTGCCATATGGCGATAAAAAATGATCTAATTTGCTAGTCATCACATTGTTAGCATTGGTCTATTCATTCCCTCAAAAAAAGCATTGTTCTATTCATGCCTCGCAGAGAACGTGACACGTGCGGCAAAACACCCGAAGCAAAAGATGAAACACATGAGCAAAAGAAGAAGGAAGATTATCACCCCAAATGATCTAAGTCGCCGCGGAGTCGTAACTACTTCTTCATCGCCTCCATGACCTCCATCTCCTTGCGCGTCTCCTCCGCCATCTTCTTCATTCTGTCCATGACGCGGGATTTCTCAACGCGAGCCTTCATCATCTATTCCACGGCCGCATTACGTACCTTGACAGCAGCCGGGTGCTCGATGCGGAGCTTCGCCAACTCCTCCTTCTGTTCCATGACGAGGGCCTGCAACATCTTCATCAAGGAACTACTATTCTCATGCAGCTTCTTCCAGCAGGCGTTCTTCTCCTTCAACAGGTCGATCTCAAGGCAGAGCTTCGCCTTGTCCTCCTGAAGTCGCAGGATCTCGCCGGTCGCCTTCTTCTCTGAGGCAATGCTCTTCTTCAGCAGCATCACAAGCTGGCGGTCAACTCCCCCTGTTTACTGAGCTCAGCGGGCATGTCGTCGAGGCTCTCCTTCAGCAGCTCCACCAAGCCTTGGATGAACTCCTTCTGCTCATTGAGGTGCTTATTGAGCTGATCGGACATGTCGTCGAGGGATAACGACTCTAGCGCCACCGGTTCGGCATGTTCGCCTCCGCGGCTAGGGCGCTCCTGGGAGCCATCGCCTGCCCGTGAGAGATCTTTCAAGGTCTCTGCGTGGCGGTGATCCCTCTCTCTTTTTTCCGCAGCCTTGGTTGTCGCTCCCTTGTTACAAGTAGTTCTCGACCTAGAGCTCTGCTCACCGGCCATGGCAAGGACGGACGAAGAAAAAGCACTTATGAGGAGGAAAGGTAGAGTAATTTTCGGTTAGGTAGTTCCCTTTTTTATAACCTAAGTACTAGCACTAGTACTAATACCTGCGTAGTGGGAACACGTTCAGGTTTTGTACGTACTAGTAGGTGTGAACAGGCTTTCGAATGTGATGGGAACAAGGTAAAGATTAATTGATGGTTTTGGTTTCGAGGCCTGAAAAGGCTTCCGATGAGTTTACCGGAACATAAATTTCAAGTAGACTACACTGCTCAAATGCGTAAATATTACTATGTTACTGTCAAAAATTGGCACAAAATACGAAGGAGACCAATGGAAGTACTATTAGCAACCCATGATTTAACTACTCGCATGCGCGCAGTGGAGTAATAATGTCTTTCTTCCGCCCTCACGTCCACTCAATTTGCATATGCTGTATTAGTTGACCATCAATGAAGTGAACGACTTTACACGCGTCAAATTATCACATGGGGTGGATCTTGGTACAAAATTGCGTCCGCCCATGTACCCGCGTGTGCGTGCGAGGGAATGGCGTGCGTGCACATCTTCGCTTCGTGCATGTGAAGGAAATATGCCCTAGAGACAATAATAAATTTATTATTTATTTCCTTATATCATGATAAATGTTTATTATTCATGCTAGAATTGTACTAAATGGAAACATGATACATGTGTGAATACATAGACAAACATAATGTCACTAGTATGTGTCTACTTGACTAGCTCATTAATCAAAGATGGTTACGTTTTAGTATGTTGCTATTGCTTTCTTCTTAACTTATACATGTTCCTACAACTATGAGATTATGCAACTCCCATTTACCGGAGGAACACTTTGTGTGCTACCAAACGTCACAACGTAACTAGGTGATTATAAAGGAGCTCTACAGGTGTCTCCAAAGGTACATGTTGAGTTGGCGTATTTTGAGATTAGGTTTTGTCACTCTGATTGTCGGAGAGGTATCTCTGGGCCCTCTCGGTAATGCAAATCACTATAAGCCTTGCAAGCAATGTAGCTAATGAGTTAGTTACGGAATGATGCATTACATAACGAGTAAAGAGACTTGCCGGTAACGGGATTGAACTAGGTATTGAGATACCGACGATCGAATCTCGGGCAAGTAACATACCGATGACAAAGGGAACAACGTATGCTGTTATGCGGTTTGACCGATAAAGATCTTCGTAGAATATGTAGGAGCCAATATGAGCATCCAGGTTCCGCTATTGGTTATTGACCGGACACGTGTCTCGGTCATGTCTACATAGTTCTCAAACCCGTAGGGTCCGCATGCTTAAAGTTTCAACGACGGTTATATTATGTTTTTATGATTTTTGATGTACCGAAGGTTGTTCGGATTCCCGGATGTGATCACGGACATGACGAGGTGTCTCGAAATGGTCGAGACATGAAGATTGATATATTGGAAGCCTATATTTGGATATTGGAAGTGTTCCGGGTGAAATCGGGATTTTACCGGAGTACCGAGGGGTTACCTGTAACGCCCCGGATTCGATGAACCAGGTGTCTGCCAGTTCTTCGCCGTCATTGCCATGTCATTTTCTTGCGTGTTGCATATTGCCATGTCATCATGTGCATTTCATTTTGCATACGTGTTCATCTCATGCATCCGAGCATTTTCCCCATTGTCCGTTTTGCAATTGGACACTCCTATGTCCCCCGGCGCCCCCTTTTGCCTCTTTTCGTGTGCGGGCATTAAACATTCTCGGAATGGACCGTGATTTGCCAAGCGGCCTTGGTATACCACCGGTAGACCGCCTGTCAAGTTTCGTTCCATTTGGAGGTTGAAAGTGCGTTATATCGACTAGAGGGGGGGTGAATAGGCAATTTTTATGAAATTCTTCACTGAGGAATTTGCCGGTGAGGAAATTCCTTAGCGAAGAACTATTTGCAGCGGAATAAGTACTCAGAGGTAAACATAACAGATTACACACATAGTCAAGATGATGAAATGAAGACTAGAACAGAGTACGAAGCGTAAACACAGGATAACAAGATGAAGACAAACAGATCAAGAAATTGAACCGAGGAATTTGTGAAAGTCTTCATCAAAGTCTTCGAAACACGATATGAACAACATGCAACATGTAATGAGGAAATGAATGAGTTGAGGAAATAGAACCACCGGTTGGTGAAGACAATGATTTGGTAGACCAGTTCCAACTGCTGTCTCGGTTATACGTCTGTTGGAGCGGCCGAGTATTTAAACTCGAGGACACACATCCGGACACCTAGTCTCGAGCCGCAACTCAGACACCCAGTCCTCACCGTATTCTCCTTGAACTAAGACCACGCAGCCTCGTCCAATCACTCGTGGTAAGTCTTCGTGTGACTTCCAAACCTTCACAGACTTGGTCACTCGGCGATCCACAATTCCTCTTGATGTTCTAGACCTTGACGCCTAACCATCCGGAAGAAGCACGCCTTCAAAGGTAACAAGCGTCGGATCCACGCAGGATCAATTTCTTCATGATGCTCAATCACTTGGGGTTTTTGTGGGGTTTGGTTTTGGATCTTCCTCACTTGATGATTTTCGCCAAAGTCCTCGGAGGATGGGTTGCTCTCAAATGACAAGTGTCAAGTTCTCTCGAGCAGCCAACCAGCTAGTGGTTGTAGGGGCGGCTATTTATAGCCTAGGGAGCAGCCCGACATGATAAGACATGAATGCCCTTCAATGATATGACCGTTAGGTGGATAAGATATTTTGGTCTCACGCCAGCAGACAAAGAACGGTCGGAAATTTGAATTTCAAAGTCCTCGGGGCTATCATGTTCCTCACTGTAGGTAATTCACATCTGGCGAATTCCTAACTCCTCGGTCGAAGAAGTCATCAATGACTGTAAGAACTGCGTCTCACATCAAGAATTTGATCGAATCGTATGAGATTTCCAATGGCTTCACTCAAGGGATTGGTAGGTGTAGGATTTTGAGTTGAGCATCACATGGAAATTTTTCCTTAGTATTTCCTCGACCCCTTTAACAAAGACGGTGTTTCCTATGACTCAAGAAAGAGAAAAAGAAACTACGAAAACAAAAGTCTTCACGCTTCATATTCCTCGAATGACTATCAAGTCTTCATGGTCACACCAATTTCTTCACTTTCAAAGTCTTCAGAAAGTCTTCAGAAAGTCTTCAGAATATCAAAGTCTTCAGTCGAAGAACTTCATTTTTAGGGGTTGAAAGTGCAACTAATCCCCGGGTGGTTTTGGTAATTAATAACAACATATATATCATTGAACTAATCATTTCTTGAGAATATTTCAGAAAGTTCAATTGATATGGGTATGGCAATGACCGATGATGTGGACCCCTCAAAATGCTAAGGAAAACATTGGCAAAAGCTCAAGACTCCATTTTTGGTTTAGTGATCCAAGATCACATTGAGTCCATAGGAAAGCCAATACTATTAAAAGGGGGTGAGGTTATGATGATGATCTGGTTGCTCTAAGTGCTTAGTGATTTATCTCTCAAACTATCAGCAATCTTTCATTCCAACATAAACTCATAAGTAATCTCGGTCCCACCGATTCTAAACTCACCACACCGAGATGAACCACCTCACCATATACCCAAACCCTAAGAATCTCGGATTTTCCGATTCCAAACTCGGTCATACCGAATTGGTGTTGCCAAGCTTCAGAACCTTCAGACTCAAATCGGTGTCACCGAGATGAGAAAGTCGGTCCCACCGAAATTGGCAAAACCTAGACTTTGGAAGAATCGGACTAACCGAGATTGTATTTTCGGTCCCACGAAAATCCCAACGCTCACAAAATTTGAACTTTCGGTCTCACCGAGTTGTCAACTTCGGTCCGACCGAGATTGGTCAAATGTGTAACGGTTGGATTTTGTGTGGAGGCTATAAATACCCTCCACCTCCTCTTCATTCGTGGAGAGAGCCATCGAAAGAACTACCACTCCTACCTTACATTTCGAGAAGAAAACTACCTACCCTTGTGTTGAGATCAAGTTGCTCCACTCCCACCATATGAAACTTGATTTCTAGCCTTCCCAAGTTGCTTTCCACTCAATCCTTTCTTCCACCACAGCCAAATCAGTGAGGAGAGTTGAGTGTTGGGGAGATTATCATTTGAAGCACAAGAGCAAGGAGTTCATCATCACCAACCCCATCTATTACCTTTTGGAGGGTGGTGCCTCCTAGATTGGTTAGGTGTCGCTTGGGAGCCTCCGTCATAATGTGGAGTTGAACCAAGGAGTTTGTAAGGGCAAGGAGATCGCCTACTTCGTGAAGATCTACCCCGAGTAAGGCTAGTCCTCCGTGGACGTAGGCCATGATGGCATAGACAAGGTTGCTTCTTCGTGGACCCTTCGTGGGTGGAGCCCTCCGTGGACTCAAGCAGCCGCTACCCTCCGTGGGTTGAAGTCTCCATCAACGTGGATTGACGATAGCACCACCTATCGGAACCACGAGAAAAATCTCCGTGTCTCCAACTTGCGTTTGCTCTTCTCCACCTCTCATTTACTATACGTGCAATTTACTTTCCGCTGCCACAACTCTAGAATTGCATGTGTAGGGTGATACTTGACTTGGTTATCATTGTGAACTTGCTAAGAATCCACTCCAATCAAAAGGCAAAATTTTTAAGTTGTCAAGTAGTCTAATCACCCCCCCTCTAGACATACTTCCGATCC
This sequence comes from Aegilops speltoides, assembly GCA_021437245.1. NCBI lineage: Eukaryota > Viridiplantae > Streptophyta > Magnoliopsida > Poales > Poaceae > Aegilops > Aegilops speltoides. Next base: position 257,894,888 of record CM038147.1, read on the forward strand.
TACAAGTGGTATCAGAGCCTTGGTCTCCATTGGATTGGTTTCCATTGCATTGACTCCATAAGCTTGGTTTCACAACCTAGGAGAGTATGGCGTCTAGTGAGGGTAATTTCAGAGAGGTCCTTACTTTGATGGTTCAAACTTTGCTAGTTGGAAGCATAAAATGAAAATGCATATTCTTGGACATAACCCTGCCGCATGGGGCATTATTTGTGTTGGCTTGCAAGGTGAGTTCTTCGAGGAAGGAAAAGTTCCAGATCGCGAAGCTACTGCGGATGAGTTGCGGATGTTACAGAACAATGCTCAAGCTTGTGACATTCTCTTCAATGCTTTGTGTCCCGAGGAGTTCAACAAGATCAGCCGTCTTGAGAATGCAAAAGAGATTTGGGATACTTTGGTCGAAATGCACGAAGGTACCGAGTCCGTGAAGGAATCAAAGCTAGATGTTCTTCAAGGTCAGCTTGACAAGTTCAAGATGAAGGAAGGTGAAGGAGTCGCTGAAATGTATTCTAGGCTTGCTCTCATCACCAATGAGATGGCAGGCTTAGGAAGCGAAGAAATGACCGACCGATTCATCATCAAGAAGATTCTCAGAGCTTTGGATGGAAAGTATGACACCGTGTGCACTTTGATCCAAATGATGCCAAACTACAAAGATCTCAAGCCTACCGAAGTCATTGGAAGGATTGTTGCTCATGAGATGACACTTAAAGATAAGGAAGAGCTTCACAACAAGTCAAGTGGTGCTTACAAAGCTGCAGTTGAAGCTCCCACATCCTCAAGTGACAAGCTAATTTCCAATGAAGAGATAAGCCTAATGGTGAAGAACTTCAACAAATTCTACAAGAGTAGAAGCAAGGAAAGAAGCTCAAAGTCTAGATCATATGATGAAAAGAGATCTTCTAGTCGTGATCGAAACTGCTACAATTGTGGAAGACCCGACACTACTCAAATGAGTGTTCGACTCCCACAAGAGAAGAGAAGAATCTCCAAGAAGAAGAAGCTCAAGAGAAGAGTCGCCTCGAAAGAGAGAAGGAGTAGAGATGATCGTTATGAACGAAGATCCTCTCGGAGAAGCAAGGATTCGGAAAGGAAAGACAAGTCATCAAGGAGCTATACAAGAAGAAAACATCAAGCTCATGTTGGTGAATGGGTTTCCGGCCCGACTCGACAATCACTCCGAAAGAAGCTATCACTCCAACTCCGAATCTGACCAAGATGAAGGTGTTGCGGTCTTGCTCTCGTGTCCTCCAACTCCAACTCCTATGACATATTTGATTCACCAAATGAGGGAATTGGAAGATGCTTCATGGCAAAAGGCCCCAAGGTATCACATCCTGAGTTTATTGACTTTGATAGTGATGAGGATGACTTGCTTGGTGAAGATGAGCTTTTACATGATAAATCTAGTGAGCTTAGTAATGATGAACATGCTAGTAGTCTTTATAGTCGAGAAGAGTCGAATGACAATGCTATGAAGGAGATTGAGCGCCTAACTAAAGAACTAAACACTCTTAAGTTAGCTCATGAAACAACTCAAGAAGATCATAGAGAGCTCCTAAGATCTCATGAGAAGCTACGCTCGAGAAGCTCAATCTAGAGCAAGAACATGAGTTTCTAAAAGCTATCAATGACGATCTTCAAAGAAGAGTTCTTCATATCTTGCCAAACGACTTCTCTTGTCTAATTTCTTGCCACCTATCAAAACTAAGCATGACAAGCATAAGAAAATTCTTCATCTAGTAGTAACAATAATCATGCTAAATCAAATGTTGTTACTTCTAGTAATTCTCTTGATTCCACTAACAATGTTTCAAGCCAAGTTTCACTTGAGCAAGAAAATAGTCTATTGAAAGGGATTATAGAGAAAGGTGTCTACAAGAGTCTTGCCGGAAGCAAAAGCTTTGAGGAAATTGTTCGCAAACAAGGAAGACACCGGAAGAATCAAGGAATTGGTTTTGAGCGAAAGTTCAACGCCGAAGGTGTTGAATGGGAAGAAGGTCAATATCCCACTCCAAAGTTTATTTCTCAAAAGGAGAAGTATTATCCTACTTCTTCCAATGAGGACGAAGCTCAAGATGACCTTCCACCACAAGACCACAAGCTAAAAGGCAAGGACAAGCTTCAAGAGGAGATTGATGCATTCATTGAAGCACCCAAGGCCATGGTCAAGTGGGTTCCCAAGGCAACTTCAAGTTCTACTTCGACAAGCTCAACTACTACCCCAAGGATTCCCATCAAGATGATGTGGATCCCGAAGAAGAAGAACTAGAGAGTTCTTGAGGGTGACTCCGCCAATATACTTCACTCACATTCATTTATGGCAAGGACTTGTGCAATCAACTTCCACATCTTGCACTAGTTCATGGAGTCACAAACCCTCATGTTGGTAAGTCAAGGGACAAGGTAATCATTGCTTTCATGGACATCATCTATTGTGTACTTCAATCTATGTCCATGGATATTCTTGTTTGTTCCTTGTGGGACTAACCCATGTAGGTATTAAAAGTGCCCGAATCCTAAGGATTGCTCCCAACTCTTGATGATCTTCATCAACATTGAGCATCCACATCTTCAACATCTACATGAAGTCTTCAACGACAACCCAAGGTTAGTTTGACCCTTTAAAAGGGTTCTCACATCAAGGGGAGCTTTGCTCTAAAGAAATGAGCTAAAGCATCTTCTAATGATGTGAACACATCAATGCTTTATGGAAAAGTGGTAACCCCACTTGTGCTTAAACGATGAGTATGACCTATGATCAAATGTTCTCATTTGACTCCTAAGTCAATATACTCATATATAGATGACCTAGTCATCGCCAAATTGTGTGCTAGCTGTTAGTGTTTTGTTTGTGCATGTTTGACACATATTTCATTTGCTATCTTATTGTGTGAGCATGTTGGATGCATGAGTTTAATCCATTCGAGGACATCCATTTGTTGCTTTGGTCTTTTGGCTTTTTTCTTTTTGACCAAATGGATGGACAAGAATGCCTAAGTTCCTCCCCTAGCTATCTATACTTTCTTGTCTCAAACTCTATTCATGCTAATATCACAAACTTTGAACAAGACTTTTTGGACAGACCGAGTGAGGAGCACTCGAGCCACCGATCCGTCAAAAGCCTAACTTCCAAAACCTTCTAAGTACTTTCGGTCAAACCGATATACTCAAATCGGACGGACCAAATCGCTTGATTGATCTAGGTTTTCACCTCGGTGAAACCGAAGTTTCAAATATCGGCGTGACGAAGTGTAATCGCACGCAGCTAACCATCTCGGTCCCACCGAAGTTTTCAACTCGGTCCCACCGACAACCGAAGGGTATATATACCGAGGACGAGCGTTGATTACTTCTTCAAACGCTTCGCCCTCAAACCCTTCGCTGCCGTCGCCTTGGTCTCCGGATCGTCTCCGCCATCGCCTGTGCGCCCTCGCCGCGGGTCTCCATCGCCGTCAACGGTCCTTCTCATCGCGCTGTTGCCGCCGTAGTGAAGCTCCACTGCATTGGGTGAGTTTCATCCCTCTCATGCTCCAACCGCTGATTCAATGCACAATAGGTGTTGTCATGTTTCTTGCCAAGATTGAGATCTCCCTATCCAGCCGTTTAGATCATAGAACAAAATTCGAGTGAAAATTTTAGGGTTAGGTTTCCGCCGAACACATCTCGGTGTGACCGATTCGACATTTTCGGATCGACCGATTTGGCCTCTGGTCATTGCCTTTGCACTTTTCGGTTAAACCGAAGTTGTGCAAATCGGTAAGACCGAAGTGAGGATTTAGTGAAACCCTAGTATTCTCGGCTAGACTCAAACCCATTTCGTCCAACCGAAAGTGGTGTATGTGGTCTGTTTAGACACTTCGGTTTCACGAATTTATAGACTCGGTCGACCGACATGTATTCTGTGAAAACCTAAAACTAAAGTTTGAACTCATTCTTTTTGCAAAATCCTCTGCAGTTTGTGATAACTCTTCTATTCTGCCAATACCTATTCTATTCACAGGTTGTCGGTCATGTCTGATGGAAGTGACAATGTAACAGGTCGAGTTGCGCTTGAGATTCCCGAGGCAAAGACAAGTCCGAAGAAAGCAGTTTTTCAGATGATGGAGAGAGAAGCACTCCAAGTGGATCGCCTGCACTGCTACTGGGCGTGGAAGAAGAGGAATTCGATGAGGAGGATTCAGACTTTGTTGCGAGATGAGGAGATAACTTCTAAGCCAAAAGGCAAGTGGTTGCCAAGAGCTATCAAGGGCAACAACAAAGAAAGGCACAAGCAAGGTGAAGAAATCCATCTGCAAAGAAGCTCAGATGGAAGTAGAAACCTCCAAAGAAGATCAAGAAAACTTCCAAGAGAAGAGGAAAGTTCATGAAGAAGTCGATGATGATGATTCGATGAGGAAGCACCTCAGCCTCCTCGAAGCGAAGTTGATGGGAGATGCCATCGAGGCAGGAGCACCCACAAAAGCTAAGCAATCAGCTCCAGCAAAAGGCAGCCCAAGCCAAACCTGCTGCCAAGCCAAAGAAGACTATGAGGAACATACCGCTTCAGAGAAGAAGAAGGACAATGTGCCACCCGCAGAATCGATGATGAGGCACATGTTTTGCTCAAGCTCGCATGAAACCGCCACTCATAATGAAGCTCATCCTCGAGCTGAAAATATGAAAGATAGGAAGGATAAAGGTCTCGTGGCTATGGAGGCAAGTTGATCCATATGCCACCAGGAGAAGAACAGCAGTTGACTCAAGATTCCACACAAGAGAGCAACAAGACTTTTATGAGACAGTGCTCATGGATAAGAAGCCAATTGTTGCTGACACCGGATATGTAGACTGGGATTACATTGACAGTGAAGAGCACAGAGACTACTTCCCACATGTGCATGAAAGCTTCACCGCTTGTGGGATTGCAGAGTTTGTTGGTCGGTCGATCGCTTGGAATGACGAGATGATCATGCGTTCTATGCCACCGCACACTTCTATCCGGATGGCGAATTGTATGGATGATGTAAGGCGTAGATTCCATTCAACTGTTGAAGAATGGAGAGCATTGCTGAATGCACCAGATCAAGGGATGATGATGTTGATGTGTATGGCATTCCAAGAAAAATCACGAGTCAATGAAGAACATGTACAATGAGGTAAAAGAGAAGGATGTTGAGATATGGAAGCTTGGTTCATCTATTATCTTCAGCAGGTCTCCCAACCACCAACACCATTCTCGAGGCATACTTTGATGCCTAAGTCGAGACCACCGCATGATAAGAGGGTATTCTATCAACATGCTGCACATTCTAGATCGAAGACACCTTTTAAGGTGATGGACACGATAGTTGAGACTATCAAGAGGACAGCGGTGACCGTAAGAGGTCGTGTGGGTTTGCTCCGCATATTCAGATGCTCATTAATGCCAAGTTTGGCACGGACACCTACCGTTGGATAGACCCCACTTGCCACCGCAGCCTAAACATGAGGATAACGAGGTTGTGATGACCGAGGATGCTCCCACATCCGTAGAAGGACATGCTAAGTCCGAAGCTGCCAAACAAGCTAAAGCTGAGAAGGAAGCAAGAAGAAGCCCAAGAGCGTTGCAGAACAACTTCTTGAAGCCACTCGGAGAATTGAGCTACGCCTGCCAGCATAGTGCGCCTCGGAGAGCCTTGAGAGGATAGTTGAAGATAAGTTCCATGCTCGACGCAAGTCGATCAAGTGCAGTCACCGTCAACAAGCTTGAGGCGGACATCGAGGAAGCTAAGAGGAAAAGGCAGAGCTCATGAGAGAGATGGAAGGTGATATGGTCCAGATGACTATGAGCAGCCTGCCCAAAGGCCCACAAAGCCCAGATCAGCTGCTATTCCAAAGGTCGCACCCTGTGGCTACTACATCAAGACCTCCTACAGCTCCATCGGCCCAAAGACCAGCTCCAGATCCACTCCTCCAGCTCCACAGACTTCAGCTTTGCGGATGCAGCTATCTCCACTCCATCGACGCAGATGAGCCGCCAGCAGAGTCCCGAGTGACGATTAGCTCTATACCTTTCGAACTTTTTGGTAACTTGTTGCCAAAGGGGGAGAAATTGTATAGATCATAGGGCTTCGAGAGAGAGTGCTCGTTTTTGCTCTTTCGTTTGCGGTTTTCCTTGAGATACTTTTGAGTTCGTTGAGATACTTCGTGTGTTTGATACTACGTTTGTTCTATCTTGATGAGTGCTTGATCATACTGTGCTTAATGTGTGCTTGATGCTTATCATATTTCATCCATATCTTGTATGATCATTTACTCATGTCTTGGTGATTGGGTGCATGTTATTCATTCTTATCATTTTGTGCGCTCCACCAAGATGTATGTGACATGGAAGAGTGACCCATGATCCTAATCGATTGTGCATTTGCATTCAAACGCAAATCTTAAATAATGCACAAATTTAGGGGGAGCTCTTGCTTATCACATACTTCTCAAAGCGACGATGTTATTCATTGATTATATCATTTGTCGAAGTTTGATCTATATGTTGTCATCAATTACCAAAAGGGGAGATTGAAAGTGCAACTAATCCCGGGTGGTTTTGGTAATTAATAACAACATATATATCATTGAACTAATCATTTCTTGAGAATATTTCGAAAGTTCATGATATGGGTATGGCAATGACCGATGATGTGGACCCTCAAAATGCTAAGGAAAACATTGGCAAAAGCTCAAGACTCCATTTTTGGTTTAGTGATCCAAGATCACATTGAGTCCATAGGAAAGCCAATACTATTAAAAGGGGTGAGGTTATGATGATGATCTGTTGCTCTAAGTGCTTAGTGATTTATCTCTCAAACTATCAGCAATCTTTCATTCCAACATAAACTCATAAGTAATCTCGGTCCCACCGATTCTAAACTCACCACACCGAGATGAACCACCTCACCATATACCCAAACCCTAAGAATCTCGGATTTTCCGATTCCAAACTCGGTCATACGAAATTGGTGTTGCCAAGCTTCAGAATCCTTCAGACTCAAATCGGTGTCACCGAGATGAGAAAGTCGGTCCCACCGAAATTGGCAAAACCTAGACTTTGGAAGAATCGGACTAACCGAGATTGTATTTTCGTCCCACTGAAAATCCCAACGCTCACAAATTTGAACTTTCGGTCTCACCGAGTTGTCAACTTCGGTCCGACCGAGATTGGTCAAATGTGTGTAACGGTTGGATTTTGTGTGGAGGCTATAAATACCCTCCACCTCCTCTTCATTCGTGGAGAGAGCCATCGAAAGAACTACCACTCCTACCTTACATTTCGAGAAGAAAACTACCTACCCTTGTGTTGAGATCAAGTTGCTCCACTCCCACCATATGAAACTTGATTTCTAGCCTTCCCAAGTTGCTTTCCACTCAATCCTTTCTTCCACCACAGCCAAATCAGTGAGGAGAGTTGAGTGTTGGGGAGATTATCATTTGAAGCACAAGAGCAAGGAGTTCATCATCACCAACCCCATCTATTACCTTTTGGAGGGTGGTGCCTCCTAGATTGGTTAGGTGTGCGCTTGGGAGCCTCCGTCATAATGTGGAGTTGAACCAAGGAGTTTGTAAGGGCAAGGAGATCGCCTACTTCGTGAAGATCTACCCGAGTAAGGCTAGTCCTCCGTGGACGAGGCCATGATGGCATAGACAAGGTTGCTTCTTCGTGGACCCTTCGTGGGTGGAGCCTCCGTGGACTCAAGCAGGCCGTTACCCTCCGTGGGTTGAAGTCTCCATCAACGTGGATTGACGATAGCACCACCTATCGGAACCACGAGAAAAATCTCCGTGTCTCCAACTTGCGTTTGCTCTTCTCCACCTCTCATTTACTATACGTGCAATTTACTTTCCGCTGCCACAACTCTAGAATTGCATGTGTAGGGTGATACTTGACTTGGTTATCATTGTGAACTTGCTAAGAATCCACTCCAATCAAAAGGCAAAATTTTTAAGTTGTCAAGTAGTCTAATCACCCCCCCTCTAGACATACTTCCGATCCTACAGGGGTCGACTTTCTCTGTAAATATCAAACTCCTCATAGACATATAGACCTATGTACACTCACAAACGCATCAGTTACTTAACCTATAAATCTTCAATACACCAAAATCACTAAGGGGCACTAGATGCACTTACAATCTCCCCCTTTTTGGTGATTAATGACAACATAGGTTAAGTTTTCAACGGGGATAAACATATGAAGTGTAAATACTGATATTGAGGAATTTGATTGCAAGATATAGAAGAACTCCCCCTGAATATGTGCATAATGTGGAATTTGCTTTTGAGGCAATGCACATTTGAAGATTTGAATCATGGAGATCTCCCCCTATATCTTGTAATTCATACACACATTTGATAAATATACTATGAAGAATTTGAAATGCATGATGAAATATGGTGCCTGATGAGATTCAGCATGCATGCAATAGTATTAGCTAGGAATGAGCATGCGGAATATCACATTCAGAGCTTAGTGCTTCAAAAGCATCAGAGCATAACACGTATCAAAATCAGAGCATCAGAAGCACGATCAAAAGTATTAGAGCACAAAGCAAAAGTCAAGACAATGCACGATCAAAAGTGTCGAGGCACCATCGATTTAAGATTACAACTCGATCCAATAAAAGTTTCGAAGAACGAGAGTTGTAACTTAATAAAACGCCTATAGTATAAACCCGCTTGAAGACTAACTCAGATTTCTCCCCTTTGTCATCAAATGACCAAAAGGATCGGCCGAGGACTAACGCCTCAAGATATTCAAGTTGATGGAGGAGCGCCAAGATTGTCGAGGTTGGTTGTTGAAGTAGGGCCTGCCAAGTGTCGCCCAAATCTTCAAATTCATCGGTTTGCGATGAAGAATAAGAGCTAGCCACCAAATCTGAACTTTGACTCTCTTGAATTTCTTCGAGGTGGTGCGCACCACCATAAGCTTCCCGAAGACCCATAGTCTTCAATTCTTCCGCTGAGTAGACATGATTGAAACAGCCCAAAGCGGTTGAGGGTTTCATGAAGGTAGTACTGGTTTTTCTTCACAAATTATGCGTTGAGGTCATATTATGAAGAATTGCAGCAAATTGGCGCTGACCCATTTCGATTGCGATCAACCTTCCGATGAAGACCGAGGAGTAAATCACGATCACCATCACCCCGGTGCCGTGGGCTTGAGGCTGTTTCTTGGTTGAGGTATTTATGCGCTTTCATGCGTGTAGCGTAGTCGTCATTGGTGGAATAAGATGCAGCTTTGCGAAACTGACCATCCAATGCACGAGTGCCTTCATCAATTACAGCTGCTGCCTTGCCCTTGTCATCAGATGATGAAATTGGTCGCTTGAGGACTTCAATGGGCGGTAGGAAGCTGCCATGATTCAGAGTGTCAGCCTTGTAGTTCAGTGAAGATCTTGCCCTTATGAATCTCATGATCCAAGGCGCATATGGCTTCAGCTCAAAAGGTGACATTGCAATATTGGCCAGAGTCCTCATGAAGAAGTCATGGAAGTTGATTGGAACGCCATGAATGATATTGAAAAGCATGTTCTTCATGATGCCAACGACATCTTCATCCTTTGAGTCGTGGCCTTTGATTGGACTCATAGTCTTCGTCAAGATTCTGTACACAGTCCGAGGCACATATAGCAAATCCTTGACGAGCAATTTGGTTCGAGGGGCTTGGCCTGGCTTCAGTGGCTTCATTAGTACTTGCATGAAGTGATCAGACAGTTCACGTTCATTGTAGAGGCAACGAGCGATTCATGGGGAGGATCAAGAGGAAGGACACGAAGCAATTCAGTTCTTTGGTGCCTTGTAGTGAGTATTTTCACCATCCAATCGAGAACCCATGAGTTGATGTCTTCAAAGATCGCCGGTGATGTGCAGGTGGCATAGAACTCAAGAATGAGTTCTTCATTCCACCACATATATCGGTGCAGAAATTCAGCAGCCCTCGCATCGTGAAGAACACGAGTATCGCTCAAGCACGGCAGTGATTCCATATCCACATGAGGAATATGCTCTGGTCAAGATCTTGTCCTTGTCGAATAGCACCGAGGAATAGAAGTTTGCTTGTGTTGGAGTCCTCGAACGTCTTTTCCTCATTCGAAAGCAGAGTCATACGGATTGTAGGCGATGAAGAACACATGCTCGTAAAAGAAATCTTCATCCTTGAACCTTTGCTTGCTCGAAACGGATTCTTTGGCTTGGGCAGAGGAATATCTGTTATTTGAAGCACAACCTCGTGAATCGCGATTTCGTGTTCTTCAGTGAGGAATTTCTCGCCCTCTCTTTGTGCAGTTTGAGGATCAAGAGTTGGTTCTTCAAATAGCTAGTGGCTGGAATCTCTTCGTTGACGATGATGATGTGGGATGAGTTTCTTCAGAGCCCATTTGAACAGTAGTAGTCGGTGACTGAGGAACTTGTTGAAGCGGAGTGAAGAGGGGAGTATTGGGGTGCTGACTTTCCCAAAAGTCATCGTTCATTACAGGTGTAGTGCACCCAATATCCATATCTTCATCTTCTTTTTCACTTTCCTCAGCGCCCGCCTCTTCAGCTGTGAACTGAGGCACGGGTGAGGAAGCAACAGGAGTTGAAGGGAAAGCTTCCACTTCAATTTCTTCATCAAGCTGTTCTGAGGTAGCAACAGATTGATTTTCTTCATCTGATCTGCTTGGGATCGTGTATTCTTCTCCAAAAGGAACAATTTCCTTAGATGACATGGAGGAAATGGGAATGGCATCAATAGGATTTTCAATAGAGCTGGTCATTAGCTTCAATTTCTTCGCAGTCAAGAATTTGACGCAATGATGCCTTCCTTTTCTTCACTCGCAGCTCGCTCTGCAGCCTTTGTCTTCTTCACTTCATAGGCGTATGGAAGAATTGGAGTTGGTGTTGGTGCATGAGGAGCTGAGGATTGTTGTACAGTTTCTTGAGCACAACCGGTGCAGCTTGCCTGCTTCCTTCAGATTCTTCAGCGCACCACTAGTGGATGCCCAGGAATTTCTTCAAGAAATGGAATGGAGTCATCAGCCACGAACTTGTGTTCTCATCAAGACGCTGAAAGTCATCAGCAGATCTTGGCATGTTCTTCAACAGCTGAGCAGATTCTTCACTGAGGATTTTCTTGTTGCGATTTAAGCTGCAATAGCTTGACATTCTATTCGCCGAGTGACGAATCTCACCTTGGCTCCTTGCCAACAAGATTGTAAGCATCAAAATCCTTGCCGAGTGCTTGATTTCGATTGAGCTTTAAGAAGTTCTTCAGAGACAAGTTGATGATGTTTTTCTTCAGAAGCTTCTCTTTTCTCGCTTTTGCTCTCTTCAATTCACGAGCCTTTTCAAATTTCCATTTTTCTTCAGAGATGAAATGGTTCAGCATGTGACTTTGACCAGAGTCGATGGCGATCCGGAAAAGGAGTGTGGATCCCGATGCCACAGGTCAATGAAGTCTAGGATCTTCTTCGGATCCAAAGCAGAGGTACACTTGTTCCTTTGGCTCTAGCGGCCTTGGTCAGTCTGTCTCTGATGATTTCTTCAAGTTCTTCATCAGAGGCTTCATCATCAGAGGGAACGTTGAATGCAACTCGTTTCTTCTTCGGACTTGGCCGAGGACCGCGCCCAGCAGCTTGCTTTTGTCTTCAGCAGAGTGGGACTGTTGAGGACATTGGTGCACCGAGGAACTTGTCAAACACCGTATAATAGAGAATCCTTGAGTCCTTTGACAAGTGGCAATATGCACAGTGTTGAGGACTTGGAGGAGCTGCCGAGGATTTTGAATGAGCAGCAGCAGCCGAGGAATTTGCCGTGAGGGCGCGGCCGAGGAACTGGGCCGTGAGGGCGCCGACAAAGGAAGCACTTGGCTTATGTGCAGTGCTTCTTTGGCATTGATTTCCTCGGTTTGACCAAGGGCTCAACAAAGCAGCAAGATCAAGATCCTCATTGAATTTCCTCACCGCCTCCTTGGCCTGTCTTGCCAATTTGGCTTGGCGCTGGACCATTCTTCAGAAAATCTTCACCACGCTTGACGCTGGTGGGATCAACAACTTGGCCAAAAGCGGAGGAGCTCTTGGGCATGGAGGATTCAGAGCGAATTTCCTCATGTACTTAGGAGTGACATAGCGGTATTCTCGCCATTCTCGTGCCCATCTCCTTTCTATTCTCTCAGATCGCACTTTGTGCTGGTTCTTAGTCTCCTTGCCAAATTTGGATTCATCAAAAAGAGTCTTTGTATATTTCCTCAGAATTTCAAAAGCAGTCATGACTTCCTGTTTCTTTCCTCCCTTCATGGGTCTCTTGCCTTCGCCATTTTCTTCAGTGAGGAATTTGAACAATAGAGCACTCAAGAAGTATGCAGTTTTTCTTCGAGGAATGCTGCAAATGAGTTAAGTTGATGAGAACCTAGTGATTCAAGAGCGGACATGAGTACCGTGAACAGAGTGTAGGTGCGAGGAATTTGGAGAGGTCATATCGCTCTCGTAAGATTTTTCAAAAGAAGCAAGTTTTGAGGAATTTGACCAGTTTGAGCCTTGAGGAATTTCACTAAGCGTTTCGTCTTAGGTTCCAGAGTTGTACAGATCGAAAATCCGCACAATTGAGGAATCTTGAAGAAATGAATGCTTAGGGAGATAAGTCAAGAACATATAGTGTGTGAGGTGTTCATATGTGAAGATTTTGAAGAGTAAAAACACCTTTGAAGATTTTCAGAAAGATTTGAGAATCAACGCGAGTAATAAAAGTGACTTTTAATTACCCGAACTGAAGAACACGACGAACAGAGATGAACTGTAGAGAAGTTCGTCACGTTAGATCTTCCACGCCCTAACTTGGCGGAGGAAGACGACTACGGCGGCGGCGGAGTGAAGATTTCCGCGACCGGCGCGAGTACGACGGTGATGAGGTCAAGGCAGTGAAGCTTTTCCTCACCGGCGGCGATGGAGTAGCGGTGGCGCTAGGGTTTGAGGAGAGCTCGAGTGAGAGACAGCGATCGAGCGGAGTAAATGAAGTGAGGAGGGTAAAGGGTATTTATAGCCACGGTGAAAAACTGTTCGCCAAGATTTTGGACTAACATGCCCTCGCCTTTCTCCTTCACGCGACGTGTGTCACCCACGTACTGTGCAGATAAGATTGTGTAAGATCGTGGGTGATTAAACTAATACATCGTGGGATGCGGAACGGTTTGAGCGGTAAAACCGAAAATTTTGGATAGGATTTGTTTAAAAGTGTCGTTCGCAATTTCTTCAGCTGTCAAGGACTAGTGAAGACTTTGAACGAGTTTCAATCAGAACGCACATGAAGAATTTGTGAATAGATTGGATTGAGTATAGCATAGAGGGGAAGGGTCCGATCACATTCACTTAGCAGAAATCGCAACTTGAAGAATTAGCAATAAGTGAATGCTGTAGAGGACATAAACTTATATATATATATAGCCAATGAAGAAAGACGACGGAAATGCTGAAGATTTTGCAAAGTTGAAGAATTTGAAAAACTGAGGAATTTCAAAAATGAGGAAAAACTCAAATTGAAGATTTTCAACTTTTGTGGTGGCGTAGCTCATCAGATAAGAATGATGATTTCGGACACAGCGCACAATTGTCGAGGGTTACGAGAATCAAATTCTTCATTGATTTCTTCACACTTAGAGTGTTATTCTTCATTGATTGAGGAACAACGCTTTCTTCATGTGTTGCACATATAAGTCATCAATTATGCATAAGGGTTAGGATGTGTGTCCTTTTCAAAGAACATTCAAGATTCTAAGATATTTAGCTCACACCGCAACTTGCTAAATCTCTTCTCATCCAAGGGCTTGGTGAAGATATCAGCCACCTGTTCTTCGCCTTCACATGCTCGATGGAGATATCGCCCTTCAACACATGATCACGAAGAAAATGATGACGAAACTGGATGTGCTTAGTCTTTGAGTGCTGAACAGGGTTGTGTGCAATCTTGATAGCACTCTCGTTGTCGCAGAGGAGAGGCACATTCTTCACGTTGACGCCATAGTCCTTGAGGGTTTGCTTCATCCAAAGCAGCTTGAGCACAAAGATGAGCCAAAGAGCAATGTATTCAGCTTCAGCGAGAGCGGTGATATGCGCCTCTGTTTCTTCGAGGACCAACGCACCAAAGATCGTCCGAGGAAATGACAAGTGCCTCGATGTTGACTTGCGATCCACACGATCACCAAATAGTCGAGTCGAATATCCAATGAGATCAAAAGCAGAGCCCTTGGGGTACCATAATCCTAGTGTTGGTGTGTGAGCTAGATATCAAGAATATGCTTCACAGCCTTATGGTGTGATTCCTTCTGCAGCTTGAAATCGGGCACACATGCAAACACTAAGCATTATATCTGCCTAGATGCACATAGGTACAATAAAGAACCAATCATGGAGCGGTATACCTTGTGATCAAGTCGATACCATTTTCATCGTGCATAGATGACCATTTGTGGGCATAGGAATTTTGACGCCTTTGCAATCTTGCATGCCGAATTTCCTCAAGACATCTTTGAGGTATTTCTCCGAGATATGAATATGCCATTGCTTGCTTGATTTAATTTGAAGACCTAAGAAGAATTTCAACTCTCCCATCATAGACATTTGATATTCTTCACTCATCATATAGGCAAATTCATCACTATATCGTTGGTTAGTACAGCCAAAGATAATATCATCAACATATATTTGGCACACAAACAGTTCACCATCATATGATTTAGTAAATAGAGTGGGATCGAGTGAACGGGTGTGAAGCCATTCTTCACGAAGAATTCCTTCATGTATCATACCACGCCGAGGGGCTTGCTTGAGGCCATAGAGAGCCTTATTTAGTCTCAAGACTTTGTCGATTCTTGGGATCTTCAAAACACGGGGTTGAGCAACGATACTTCTTCCTCAAGCTTACCATTGAGGAATGCACTTTTCACATCCATTTGATATAAGATGATATCATGATGGTTAGCATAGGCAAGTAAATGCGAATAGCTTCAAGTCTAGCAACAGTGCAAAAGTTTCATCGAAATCAATTCCTTCAACCTGTGTGTAGCCTTGAGCTACTAGTCGTGCCTTATTGCTCACAACAAGGCCATTTTCATCTTGCTTGTTGCGGTAGATCCACTTTGTGCCGATGATATTATGCTTGCGAGGATCTGGGCGATTGACCAATTCCTAGACATTGTTCAGCTCGAACTGATGTAATTCTTCTTGCATAGCCCTGAATCCACTCCGCCTCGAAATGCTTCATCTACCTTAGTGGGCTCGAGATAGAGACAAAAGCATAGTGCCCACAAAAGTTAGATAAGTGTGAGGCTTTTGAGCGGTGAGAGGACTGGTCTTGCCGATGTCATCGATGATCTTCTCCACTTGCACTTCTTTTGCAACGCGTGGATAAGTTGGTTGTCGCCGAGGATTTTGATCAGCATTTTCTTCAAACCAATTTCCTCATCATGTTCTTCGTGCATCACTCGACGTTCTTCACGATCGGAATGAATTCTTCACCGATTCTTAAGTAGGAATGACATCCTCGGTTGCCTTGTGCTTGATAGCATCCTCGGTGCCGGTTCATCTAGCACGAAGGTAGGTGCTCTCTTTGCAGCCATTAGTTTCATCGAACCGCACATCAACAAAGGTCAACAATCTTGTGAAGACCAATGTTGAAGACTCAGAGGTGTGCGAGTCCTTTCCGAACCAAGCATAAAACCTTCATGTGCTTTCGGTGCAAATTTAGAGTTGTGGTGAGGATCTCTAATCCAACATTTAGCAATCAAGACTTTGAAATAACTCACATTGGGTTTCTTGTCGTTGAGAAGTTCATATGCAATCTTCTTGAAGAATTTGTGAAGATATACTCTGCTGATGATGTGGCGAGCAAGATCAATTATGTCAATCAAAAAACGCCGAGGCGTTTTGTATTCATCAAGCATAGTGCGAGCCATCTCAACAAGAGTTCTGTTCTTGCGCCCACGACGCCATTTTGCCGAGGAGTATAAGGAGCAGATAATTCATGAGTAATACCAAGTTCATCAAGATAGGCATCAAGACCAGAATTCTTGAACTCGGCCCATTGTCACTTCGATATGCTTGATCTTCACACCAAAGTTGGTTGAAGCCCTCGAGGAAAATTGTTTGAAGACTTCCTGCACTTCATGTTTGTAAGTAACAATGTGTACCCATGTATATCGAGAATAATCATCAACAATGACAAAACCATATAGAGATGCATCATTAGTGACTGCTGAATAATGATTAGGTCCGAAGAGGTCCGTGTGCAGCAATTCGAATGGACGAGTAGTGGTCATGATGGTCTTCGCTGGATGCTTGGCCTTGGTCATTTTTCCGGCTTCACATGCTCCGCATAAGTGATCCTTGAGGAATTTGACATTCTCAATGCTAATGACATGCTTCTTCTTTGCAAGCGTGTTCAAATTCCTCATGCCTGCATGACCAAGTCGTCGATGCCATAGCCAGCCTTTTGAGGCTTTTGCAAGTAGACACATGGCTGGTTGTGGTCCTGTAGAGAAATCAACAATATACAGATCTCCTCTCCTAAAGCCTTCAAGACTTTGGAATTGTCACCCATAATCACAACACAGCGATATTTGCCAAAGACAACAACCATATCAAGATCACACAGATTGAGATCGACATGAGATTGTATCCTAAGGATTCAACAAGCATGACTTTGTCCATGTGCTTATCCTTAGAAATAGCAACCTTACCAAGACCCAATACCTGACTTCTGCCTTTGTCAGCAAATATGATATGCTTCAGAGGTGACGGTGATAAAGGAGCATCCATCAATAGATTCTTGTCACCAGTCATGTGATTTGTACATCCACTATCGAGGACCCATTCAGTGGTTTTGGGTTGATCATCCTGCAGATGAATTAGTGTAACTTCCAATCTCATATGCTTCATCGCTGAAGAATATGATATTAAGTTCATCGATGAATTTCATCAAGCAATAAATGATAGAGCAAGATGAGGACGTGTGAAATGAAGGTTCATTTCATCATGATTCGCTGGTCCCTTTCGAGCATTTTTGTCGTGTCCTCAAGAAATTCTTCAGACGCTCGAGCACGCCCGGAGACCTGACCTCGCAGAAGAGATTAGTTCTTTTTCTTCACTACCCACATCTGGAGGGGTGCAAAGAGTTCATCATCCTGCGAGCACCATGTGAGAAAGGTGGCAAAGATGCCAAACCATTTCGCTTAGCATTGGAGGGGTTAGGGTAAGCATACGAATAAGCAGAGTAATTCTTCGAGGACTTATGAACATAATGGTTTGAAGAATAATGCACATATTCATAGCCCTTAGCTTTACCCTACGAGACAGATTTGTTAGCATGATAATAATCATATGAGGATTTTGATCCAGTTGAGGAATTTGATCCTCGTGAAGAATTTGGTCCGTATGAGGATTTGGATCCATATGAAGAGTTTGGTCCATATGAAGAATTCGATCTGGGGTTCCTGTTCTTCACAGGTGGTGTCATGAGGACATTCACCTGAAGACTTTCAACACAGCTTTTGGGAACCCAGATTTTCTTCATAGGGGAACCGTTCCTGCAGTTAGTGCCAACATATCTAGCAAATACTTCACCATTCTAATTTTTGAACAGTTTATAGTTAGAGTCAAATGACTCATTAGAAGAATGAGGGGATTCACATGTAAAGCCAGATAAGTTAGATGGATCAACTGGAGGTCCCTTTGCAGCAACCCATGAGGTTTTGGGATACTGCTCAGGTTTCCAATATGTTCCATCGGCATTCAGTTTCCTTTCAAAGGCAATACCCTCTTTCCTAGGGTTTCTGTTGAGGATCTGCTTTTTGAGCACATCAAAAAGTGTCTGATGCCCTTTGAGGCTTTTGTACATGCTCATCATGTACAATTCCTTCAACCCTGCATTGTCGAGGATACTAGCAAAGTCCTCAGATGAGGAATTAGTGATAGCAGAGGCAGATGAAGAATTTGTAACATATGAAGCATTTGAACATTCAGGTGAAGAATTAGCAGATTCACGTTCAATGCACTTTAAGCATGGAGGAACAAATTCTTCCTGAGAAGCACTGATTTGATGAGCTAGTAATGAATCACGCTCCTTCTGAAGATCTTCATAACATACTCTTAGCTTTTCAAGATCTGCCTTTCTTTGAATAGCTTCAAGAAAAAGCTTCTCATTCTCTTGCTTTTCTTGAAGAAATTCATAAGAAAGTTTATCATGATCAGACAAGAGAGAGTTATGATGACCTTGAAGATTATCATACTTAGAATGAAGTCTCTGAAGATTTTCAGTCAGGGCTTTAGTGCGATCCATTTCTTCACCCAACATATCATCACTTTTATCTAGCATGTTTTGAACCTTTTCAAGAGCCCGTTGTTGTTTCACAGCAATTTTAGCAAGTTTAGAGTAGCTAGGCTTAAGATCCTCATCAGATTCATTTTCACTAGAATCAGAGGAGTTATATTTGAGTACCTTAGCTGCTTTTGCCATGAAGCAATAGGTGGGAGCGTAGCCATCATTATCTTCATCGGGCTGGTTGGTAGAGTCGGTTTCTTGATGTTGAAGATGGACTTGCTCGACAAAAGCAAGAGTAACGGCCGACTCGCCACACTGCACTCAGATTCTTCTGACTCCTCCTCTTCATCATTTTCCTCGATTCAGCTTCAGAGTCCATTTCCTTGCCAATGAATGCCCGAGCTTTCTTGGAGCTGCCCTTCTTGTGAGATGAAGACTTTGATGGTTTTGAAGACGAAGATTTTGATGATTTCTTCTTCTTCTTCATTTCATCGTAATCTGTAGTCCTTGTATTTCTTTTTCTTCATTTCCTTTTCCCATTGAGGACAATCTTGAATATAGTGACCAGGCTTCTTGCATTTGTTGCAAAGTCTTCTCTTGTAGTCACTGGATGAAGAATCACTTCCCCTTGAGGGTTTTCCAAAGCGACCACGTCTTGTGAATTTCTGGAATTTCTTCACCAGAGAGCTAGATCCTGGCTCGATTCTTCAGATCACCAAGGCTACTACCGTAATCCTCACATTCGAGTCGACACAACCTTAGCCTTCGAGGCACGTGGTTTGCCATAGTTTGAGCCATAGAGATCTCTCTTCAGAAGTCGGAACTCATGAGTGTTAAGCCTTTCGAGGATATCAGCAGGATCAAGTGACTTGTAGTCAAGACGCTCTTGTATCATCGGTCCCAGAGTATCAAATGAGGAATCAAGCGATCTTAGCGGTTTCTTCACCACTTCATGATCGATGATGTCGATGGCACCGAGGGCTTGAAGCTCATTTGAGATATCGATGAGGCGATCAAGGTTTGTTGAACATTTTCGTTGTCGAGTCTTTTGAAGCGGTTGAAGAGATTCCGAAGAACATCAACTCGAGAATCACGCTGAGTTGAGACTCCTTCAATTACTTTGGACAGCCTATCCCAGATAAGCTTGGCAGTTTCCAAAGCACTCACTCTTCCATACTGTCCTTTGCTCAGATGGCCACAGATGATATTCTTCGCCGAGAGTCGAGTTGTTTGAATCTCTTCACGCCAAGAGCGGTCGGTGTTTGATGGATGGGGACACCATTTTCCACAACATACCGTAGATCATTATCAATTGCCTCAAGATGCATCCGCATCTTGTTCTTCCAAAGGGGATAGTCCGCTCCATCAAAGGTAGGACACCCAGCGAGACCTTGATCATACCTGCGGTCGACATAACTAGAACTCCGGTGGTTAAACTAAAATCACACGTAACAAGGGAGTACCTTGCTCGATACCAATTGAAAGTCGTTATATCGACTAGAGGGGGGTGAATAGGAGATTTTATGAAATTCTTCACCGAGGAATTTGCGGTGAGGAAATTCCTTAGCGAAGAACTATTTGCAGCGGAATAAATACTCGAGGTAAACATAACAGATTACACACATAGTCAAGATGATGAAATGAAGACTAGAACAGAGTACAGAAGCGTAAACACGGGATAACAAGATGAAGACAAAGCGATCAAGAAATTGAACTGAGGAATTTGTGAAAGTCTTCACCAAAGTCTTCGAGCACGAGATATGAACAACATGCAACATGTAATGAGGAAATGAATGAGTTGAGGAAATAGAACCAGTCGGTTGGTGAAGACAATGATTTGGTAGACCAGTTCCAACTGTTGTCTCGGTTATACGTCTGGTTGGAGCGGCCGAGTATTTAAACTCGAGGACACACATCCCCGACACCCGATCTCGAGCCGCAACTCAGACACCCAGTCCTCACCGTATTCTCCTTGAACTAAGACCACGTAGGCCTCGTCCCAATCACTCGTGGTAAGTCTTCAGTGACTTCCAAACCTTCACAGACTTGGTCACTCGGCGATCCACAATTCCTCTTGATGCTCTAGACCTTGACGCCTAACCGTCTGAAGAAGCATAGTCTTCAAAGGTAACAAGCGTCGGATCCACACAGATCAATTTCTTCATGATGCTCAATCACTTGGGGTTTTTGTGGGGTTTGGTTTTGGATCTTCCTCACTTGATGATTTTCGCCAAAGTCCTCGGAGGATGGGTTGCTCTCAAATGACAAGTGTCAAGTTCTCTCGAGCAGCCAACCAGCTAGTGGTTGTAGGGGCGGCTATTTATAGCCTAGGGAGCAGCCCGACATGATAAGACATAAATGCCCTTCAATGATATGACCGTTAGGTGGATAAGATATTTTGGTCCGCCAAGACAAAGACAAAGAACGGTCGGAAATTTGACTTTCAAAGTCCTCGGGGCTATCATGTTCCTCATCGTAGGTAATTCGCACTAGCGAATTCCTAACTCCTCGATCGAGAAAGTCATCGATGACTGAAGAACTGCATCTCATCCTTCAAGAATTTGATCGAATCTGTATGAGATTTCCAATGGCTTCACTCGAAGGGATTGGTAGGTGTAGGATTTTGAGTTGAGCATCACATGGAAATTTTTCCTTAGTATTTCCTCGACCCCCTTTAACAGTACGGTGTTTCCTATAACTCAAGAAAGAGAAAAAGAAACTACGAAAACAAAAGTCTTCACGCTTCATATTCCTTGAATGACTATCAAGTCTTCATGGTCACACCAATTTCTTCACTTTCAAAGTCTTCAGAAAGTCTTCAGAATATCAAAGTCTTCAGTCGAAGAACTTCATTTTTAGGGGTCGACTTTCTCTGTAAATATCAAACTCCTCATAGACATATAGACCTGTGTACACTCACAAACGCATCAGTTACTTAACCTATAAGTCTTCAATACACCAAAATCACTAAGGGGCACTAGATGCACTTACAGAGGTCGTTTGATACTTCAACGGTTAACCGGGGAACCGTAAAGGCCTCTTTTGTGTGCAGCCCAACACCCCTTCAAAGTGGCCCAATAACCCAACCAAACCACCTCCATGCTCTCGGTCGTTCGATCACGATCGTGTGGGCGAAAACCGCACCTCATTTCGTGTCTCCTAGCTCTCTCTACCTATAAATATGTGCCCCTCCCCGAATTTTCACGCAGTCCAACCCTAGCCCTCTCCCTCCTCGCGCCGCCGGACATGTCGGCCCGGCAGCCGGACAGTTCCACCGCCAGCCTCCACGTCATCCCGGCCAATCCGGTGCTGCCACGTCACCCGCGCCGCCGCCCCAGCATCTCAGCGCCTGCCACCTCACCCGATGGCTCCCTCCACCACAGAGCCAGCCCGGGCCGGATCGAACCCGCGAGCCCATCCGGCGCCGCCGCCGCCCATAGCGCTGCCTGCGCTGCCACGCGCCGCCTGCCTGCCCTCTCGCCGCCCGTCCCTCACCGGCGTGCACCGCCCGCCCCGCCCGCGCGCCTTCGCCGCTAGCACCCGCGCCGCCCGCCGCCGCCATCTCCGTCATCCCGCGCCGAGCCCGTGCCTGCGCGGAGAGCTCTCGGCGACCCGACCATGCGCCTAGCTTAGCCAGCACCTCGCCGGCCGCGAGCTCCGGCGAGCTCGCCTCCATGCCCCCGCGCTCTCCCTCGCCTGGATCCGGCCGGATCAGGCCAGATCCAGCCCGGATCCGTGTGCCGCCGCCCGTCCTCACGCTTCCCCGAGCTCCGGCCGCCGTCTCCCTCCTCTCTGGCCACATCTCCGGCAAACTCCGGCCCTGCATCGATTTCCGTGCAAACCCGAGGTTGACCTCAAAAATTTCCCTAAGTCCCAAAATATTTGCATTTTCATGCCCTGTTCAACACATCATAACTCCATGCGTACTGCTCCGTTTTGTGCGTGTAATATATCAAATTGTTCATTAACTGCCGTCTGTTAACAGAACTTGGTGAACTGTCATTTTTGTTGCATTTGATGTGTACATCCTATGAGCATGAGCTCTACAGGTGTTTTGTACGTCATCATGTCATCTTTGTTGTGGTGCAATCCATGTATTTTTGTGAGTCCTGTACTGAGTGCATCGGGCTCGTGAATTAGGGTACTTGCTGTTACTGTGTCGTGGGGTTTTGCGGGAGCACGAGCACCTATGGGGTAGGAGGCCCCTTCTGGTCCGGCAAGGGAGCGGAGGGCGCACAAAGAGCAGATCGAGGTCGAGCGCGTGGGGGATTTTACCCAGCTTCGGAGCTCTCCGGAGAGATAAAACTCCTACTGCTGCTTTGTGTTTGTATTTGTTCCTGCTTTGAGGTCGTGGGTATGCTGTGGTGCTGGGTGAGTCGAATGAACCCAACCGCAGAACCAAAAATCCGAACCCCTTCTACGTGCGCATGGGCCTCCTTTTTATAGTCTAAAGGGGTCACCGACAGGTGGCAGCATAGAAAGAGGGGTAAAAAGGTAAAAACGCGGGTTGGTACAACTGCTACCAACAGTGTCGCCTACCTAATTCTGACGGCGGGGACAAGGGCATTTAATGCCCGTCCCGGTCGCCTAACAAAGGCAAGGAAGCGACCGTTAGGGGCGCCACCGATCGCCACGATGGCCTCCTTGTCAGCTCCGCTCGCCACCTCGCACCGCATGGCTGCACAAATACCGCCACGTGCTTCGGATAGTCCCGGGTGACACGTCGTTGGATGCGCCGGAGCTTGGGTGCGAGTGGCAGCCTTGCCGCTGCAAGCGCCTTGCCGCGTCGTTGTCTTATCGCACCAGCGAGCTTGCCGCCGCCGCCTTGCCGGACGCCTTGGCGTCGCGGCAAGTTTCTAGAAGTGCCTTGTTGGCCTTCCCGCCAAGCTCCTCTTGCCGGGTCTTTGTCCTTCCCGCAAGCTCCTCTTCCGGGTCTTGCCCTTCCGTGCAAGCTCCTCTTGCCGGCCTTGTCTTCTCGCTTAGTACTTTGTTCTTGAATGGCAGTAATATGAATGATGGAGGGTCTTGGCGGACGCCAAGAAAGCCTTGCAATGGGCTATGATCGCCGTGCAGACAAGTTCGGGGTACTAAGGTACCCTACTTTAGTACACCGACAGAGCCCCCTGCCTAGGCCATACACGGTGCCGAAGCGCCAACGAGCCCAAAAGCGATTACATCGGCACGCGCGGCACAGGTCCAAACCGAATCCACTCCGTATCCGCCGCGTCCCCTCGTAATGGCACGCGTCGATTGCGGCGCCGTGGGAGAGATCGTGGGCTATATTTTAATCCAGGAAAGGCGGAACGTTCACCTCCCCTGTTTATAAGAAGAGGAAACGGAACTGTTCCCCCACCTTCGCCACTTGCAGTTCCTTCCTCCGAAAGCTCCGCCGCTCCCCTCCGCTTCCCAAGTCGAAAGAGAGCAGCGCTCCGCCGCCCATCGCCGCCGTCGCCGCCGCAGCCCTCGGCTTCCCCCACCGCTTCCGCCATGGCTCCGAAGACCGGGAAGGCTGCGAAGGCTGCGAAGTCGGCCGAGGCGCTGCAGCTTGAGGCGCTGTGCAAGAAGCGAGCGCTTTTCTCCCCCGAGCTTACCCCGAAGGCGCTGCGGGAGGAGTTCTACCTCTTCTGGTCGACGGAGACGTGGGCGCATCCGCGCACGCCGGTGCTTTCCGCTGCGGCCTCCAAATCGAAAAAGTGCCCCAGAGGTTACTACTTCTTTCCTGTGTTCTTCTATTGCAGGTGTAGGATCGGAAGTATGTCTAGAGGTGGGGTGATTAGACTACTTGACAACTTAAAAATTTATCCTTTTGATTAGGGCAAGTTTTTAGCAAGTTCACAATGATAACCAAGTCAAGTATCACCCTACACATGCAATTCTAGAGTTGTGGCAGCGGAAAGTAAATTGCACGTATAGTAAATGAGAGGTGGAGAAGAGCAAACGCAATATGGAGACACGGAGATTTTTTCTCGTGGTTCCGATAGGTGGTGCTATCGTCAATCCACGTTGATGGAGACTTCAACCCACGGAGGGTAACGGCTGCGAGAGTCCACGGAGGGCTCCACCCACGAAGGGTCCACGAAGAAGCAACCTTGTCTATGCCATCATGGCTTACGCCCACGGAGGACTAGCCTTACTCGGGGTAGATCTTCACGAAGTAGGCGATCTCCTTGCCCTTACAAACTCCTTGGTTCAACTCCACATCATGACGGAGGCTCCCAAGCGACACCTAACCAATCTAGGAGGCACCACCTCCAAAAGGTAATAGATGGGGTTGGTGATGATGAACTCCTTGCTCTTGTGCTTCAAATGATAATCTCCCCAACACTCAACTCTCCTCACTGATTTTGCTGTGGTGGAAGAAAGGATTGAGTGGAAAGCAACTTGGGAAGGCTAGAAATCAAGTTTCATATGGTGGGAGTGGAGCAACTTGATCTCAACACAAGGGTAGGTAGTTTTCTTCTCAGAAATGTAAGGTAGGAGTGGTAGTTCTTTCTGATGGCTCTCTCCACGAATGAAGAGGAGGTGGAGGGGTATTTATAGCCTCCACACAAAATCCAACCGTTACACACATTTGACCAATCTCGGTCAGACCGAAGTTGACAACTCGGTGGGACCGAAAGTTCAAATCTTGTGAACGTTGGGATTTTCGGTGGGACCGAAAATACAATCTCGGTTAGTCCGATTCTTCCAAAGTCTAGGGTTTGCCAATCTCGGTGGGACCGACTTTCTCATCTCGGTGACACCGATTTGAGTACAGAAGGTTACAGAAGCTTGGCAACACCAATTTCGGTATGACCGAGTTTGGAATCGGAAAATCCGAAATTCTTAGGGTTTGGCTATATGGCTGAGGTGGTTCATCTCGGTGTGACTGGGTTTGGAATCGGTGGGACCGAGATTACTTATGAGTTTATGTTGGAATGAAAGATTGCTGATAGTTTGAGAGATAAATCACTAAGCACTTTAGAGCAACCAGATCATCATCATAACCTCATCCCTTTTAATAGTATTGGCTTTCCTATGGACTCAATGTGATCTTGGATCACTAAACCAAAATGGAGTCTTGAGCTTTTGCCAATGTTTTCCTTAGCATTTTGAGGGGTCCACATCATCAGTCATTGCCATACCCATATCAATTGAACTTTCTGAAATATTCTTAAGAAATGATTAGTTCAATGATATATATGTTGTTATTAATTACCAAAACCACCCGGGGATTAGTTGCACTTTCAATCTCCCCCTTTTTGGTAATTGATGACAACATATAGATCAAAGCTTCGACAAATGATATAATCAATGAATAACATCGTCGCTTTGAGAAGTATGTGATAAGCAAGAGCTCCCCCTAAATTTGTGCATTATTTAAGATTTGCGTTTGAATGCAAATGCACAATCGATTAGGATCATGGGTCACTCTTCCATGTCACATACATCTTGGTGGAGCGCACACAAAGATAAGAATGAATAACATGCACCCAATCACCAAGACATGAGTAAGTGATCATACAAGATATGAATGGAATATGATAAGCAATAAGCACACATTAAGCACAGTATGATCAAGCACTCATCAAGATAGAGCAAACGTAGTATCAAACACACGAAATGTCTCAAAGAACTCAAAAGTATCTCAAGGAAAACCGCAAACGAAAGAGCAAAAACGAGCACTCTCTCTCGAAGCCCTATGATCTATACAATTTCTCCCCCTTTGGCAACAAGTTACCAAAAAGTTCGAAAGGTATAGAGCTAATCGTCACTCGGGACTCTGTGGGCGGCTCTGTCTGCGTCGATGGAGTGGAGATAGCTGCATCTGCAAAAGCTTCGCTGAAGTCTGTGGAGCTGGAGGAGTGGATACTTGGAGCTGGTCTTTGGGACGGAGCTGTAGGAGGTCTTGATGTAGTAGCCTGGGTCTGCATCCTTTGAATAGCAGCTGATCTGGGCTTTGTGGGCACTGCAGCAGGCTGCTCATAGTCATCCTGGACTAGATCATCTTCCATCTCCCTCATGAGTTCTGCCTTCTCCTTCTTAGCTTCCTCAATGTCTGCCTCAAGCTTGTTGACGGTGACCTGCACTTCATCGACTTTAACATCCAGAGCATGGAACTTGTCTTCAACTATCCTCTCAAGGCTCTCCGAGATCGCACTATGCTGGCCAGGCGTAGCTCAATTCTCTGAGTGGCTTCAAGAAGTTGTTCTCCAACGCTCTTGGGCTTTGCTGCTGCTTCCTTCTCAGCTTTAGCTTGTTTGGCAGCTTCAGACTTAGCATGTCCTTCGACAGATGTGGGAGCATCCTCACTCATCACAACTTCATTATCTTCATGTTCAGGCTGCGGTGGCAAGTGGGGTCTATCCAACGGTAGGTGTCCGTGCCAAACTTGGCATTAATGAGCATCTGAATATGCGGAGCAAACCCACACGACCTCTTACAGTCTGCTGCTTTGTCCTCTTGATAGTCTCTACTATCGTGTCCATCACCTTAAAAGGTGTCTTCGATCTAGAATGTGCAGCATGTTGATAGAATACCCTCTTATCATGCGGTGGTCTCGACTTGGGCATCAAAGTGTGCCTCGTAATGGTGTTGGTGGTTGGGAGACCCACTCAAGATAATAAACTGATCCAAGCTTCCATATCTCAACATCCTTCTCAGGTACCTCATTGTACATGTTCTTCATAGACTCGTGATTCTTCTTTGGAATGCCATAGACATCAACATCATCATCCTTTGATACTGGTGCATTCAGCAACGCTCTCCATTCTTCAACAGTTGAATGGAATCTCTGTCCTTCTGTCATCCATACAATTCTGCCATCTGGATAGAAGTGTGCGGTGGCATAGAACTGCATGATCATCTCATCATTCCAAGCAGTCAGTTTCTGACCAACAAACTCTGCAATCCCACAAGCAGTGAAGCTCTCATGCACATGTGGGAAATAGTCTCTGTGCTCTTCACTGTCGATGTAATCCCAGTCTACATATCTGGTGTCAGCAACAATTGGCTTCTTGTCCATGAGCACTGTCTCATAGAAATCTTGTTGCTCTCTGGTGTGGAACCTTGGGTCAACAGCTGTCCTTCTCCTGGTGGCATATGGATCAACTTGCCTCCATAGCCTGAGTCCTTTATCCTTCCTTTCCTTCATATTTTCAGCTCGAGGATGAGCATCATTATGAACTGGCAATTTCTGTCTGAGCTTTAGCAAAACATGAGCCTCATCATCTGAACAACTGCTTGCTTCAGGACTTGTCACTGCCTCAGGAATCTCAACTGGTAATTCAGACCTATTCTGGCTGTCACTTGCATCAGACATGACTGACAACCTGTGAATAGAGTAGGTATAGGCAGAATAGAAGAGTTATCACAAACTGCAGAGGATTTTGCAAAAAGAATGAGTTCAAACTTTAGTCTTAGGTTTTCACAGAATACATTTCGGTCTGACCGAGTCTAAAAATTCGGTGAATCCGAAGTGTCTAAACCTAACCGTACACTCCACTTTCGGTTGGACCGAAATGGGTTTCGGTCTAGCCGAGAGCACTAGGGTTTCACTAAATCCTCACTTCGGTCTTACCGATTTGCACAACTCGGTTTAACCGAAAAGTGCAGTGCAATGGCCAGAGGCCAAATCGGTCAGTCCGAGAATGTAGAATCGGTCACACCGAGATGTGTTCGGCGGAAACCTAACCCTAAAATTTTCACTCGAATTTTGTTCTATGATCTAATCTGCTGGATAGGAAGATTTCAATCTTGGCAAGAAACTAGGCAAAACCTATCGTGCATAGAATCAGCGGTTGGAGCACGAGAGGGATGAAACTCACCCAATCTGGTGGAGCTTCACAATGGCGGCAACGGCGCGATGAGATTGTCCGTTGACGGCGATGGAGACCCGCGGCGAGGGCGCACAGGTGATGGCGGAGACGATCCGGAGACCACGGCGACGGCAGCGAAGGGTTTGAGGGCGGAGCGTTTTGAAGAAGTAATCAACGCGCGCTGTCCTCGGGTATATATACCCTTCGGCTGTCGGTGGGACCGAGTTTGAAAACTCGGTGGGACCGAGATGGTTAACTGCGTGCAGTTACTCACTTCGGTCACGCCGAAATTTGCAACTCGGTTTCACCGAGGTGAAAACCTAGATCAATCCAAGTGATTTCGGTCTGTCCGATTTGAGTATATCGGTTTGACCGAAAGTACTTAGAAGGTTTTGGAAGTTAGGCTTTTGACGGATCGGTGGCTCGAGTGCTCCTCACTCGGTCTGTCCAAAAAGTCTTGTTCAAAGTTTGTGATATAAGCATGAATAGAGTTTGAGACAAGAAAGCATAGATAGCTAGGGGAGGAACTTAGGCATTCTTGTCCATCCATTTGGTCAAAAAGAAAAATCCAAAAGACCAAAGCAACAAATGGATGTCCTCGAATGGATAAAATCATGCATCCAACATGCTCACACAATAAGATAGCAAATGAAATATGTGTCAAACATGCACAAACAAAACACTAACAGCTAGCACACAATTTGGCGATGACTAGGTCATCTATATATGAGTATATTGACTTAGGAGTCAAATGAGAACATTTGATCATAGGTCATACTCATCGTTTAAGCACAAGTGGGGTTACCACTTTTCCATAAAGCATTAATGTGTTCACATCATTAGAAGATGCTTTAGCTCAATTCTTTAGAGCAAAGCTCCCCCTTGATGTGAGAACCCCTTTTAAAGGGTCAAACTAACCTTGGGTTGTCGTTGAAGACTTCATGTAGATGTTGAAGATGTGGATGCTCAATGTTGATGAAGATCATCAAGAGTTGGGAGCAATCCTTTGGATTCGGGCACTTTCAATACCTACATGGGTTAGTCCCACAAGGAACAAACAAAAATATCCATGGACATAGATTGAAGTACACAATAGATGATGTCCATGAAAGCAATGATTACCTTGTCCCTTGACTTACCAACATGAGGGTTTGTGACTCCATGAACTAGTGCAAGATGTGGAAGTTGATTGCACAAGTCCTTGCCAAAATGAATGTGAGTGAAGTATATTGGCGGAGTCACCCTCAAGAACTCTCTAGTTCTTCTTCTTCGGGATCCACATCATCTTGATGGGAATCCTTGGTGTAGTAGTTGAGCTTGTCGAAGTAGAACTTGAAGTTGCCTTGGGAACCCACTTGACCATGGCCTTGGGTGCTTCAATAAATGCATCAATCTCCTCTTGAAGCTTGTCCTTGCCTTTTAGCTTGTGGTCTTGTGGTGGAAGGTCATCTTGAGTTTGTTCCACATTGGAAGAAGTAGGATCATACTTCTCCTCTTGAGAAACAAACTTTGGAGTGGGATATTGACCTTCTTCCCATTCAACACCCTCGGCGTTGAACTTTCGCTCAAAACCAATTCCTTGATTCTTCCGGTGTCTTCCTTGCAAGGCTCTTGTAGACACCTTTCTCTATAATCCCTTTCAATAGACTATTTTCTTGCTCAAGTGAAACTTGGCTTGAAACATTGTTAGTGGAATCAAGAGAATTACTAGAAGTAACAACATTTGATTTAGCATGATTATTGTTACTACTAGATGAAGAATTTTTCTTATGCTTGTCATGCTTAGTTTTGATAGGTGGCAAGAAATTAGACAAGAGAAGTCGTTTGGCAAGATATGAAGAACTCTTCTTTGAAGATCGTCATTGATAGCTTTTAGAAACTCATGTTCTTGCTCTAGATTGAGCTTCTCGAGCGTAGCTTCTCATGAGATCTTAGGAGCTCTCTATGATCTTCTTGAGTTGTTTCATGAGCTAACTTAAGAGTGTTTAGTTCTTTAGTTAGACGCTCAATCTCCTTCATAGCATTGTCATTCGACTCTTCTCGACTATAAAGACTACTAGCATGTTCATCATTACTAAGCTCACTAGATTTATCATGTAAAAGCTCATCTTCACCAAGCAAGTCATCCTCATCACTATCAAAGTCAATAAACTCAGGGTGTGATACCTTGGGGCCTTTTGCCATGAAGCATCTTCCAATTCCCTCATTTGGTGAATCAAATATGTCATAGGAGTTGGAGTTGGAGGACACGAGAGCAAGACCGGCAACACCTTCATCTTGACTGTATTCGGAGTTGGAGTGATAGCTTCTTTCGGAGTGATTGTCGGAGTCGGAGCCGGAAACCCATTCACCAACATGAGCTTGATGTTTTCTTCTTGTGTAGCTCCTTGATGACTTGTCTTTCCTTTCCGAATCCTTGCTTCTCCGAGAGGATCTTCGTTCATAACGATCATCTCTACTCCTTCTCTCTTTTCGAGGCGACTCTTCTCTTGAGCTTCTTCTTCTTGGAGATTCTTCTCTTCTCTTGTGGGAGTCGAACACTCATTTGAGTAGTGTCCAGGTCTTCCACAATTGTAGCAGTTTCGATCACGACTAGAAGATCTCTTTTCATCATATGATCTAGACTTTGAGCTTCTTTCCTTGCTTC
This sequence comes from Aegilops speltoides, assembly GCA_021437245.1. Lineage (NCBI taxonomy): Eukaryota > Viridiplantae > Streptophyta > Magnoliopsida > Poales > Poaceae > Aegilops > Aegilops speltoides. The sequence continues at coordinate 257,925,626 of CM038147.1, forward strand.
TACTCTTGTAGAATTTGTTGAAGTTCTTCACCATTAGGCTTATCTCTTCATTGGAAACTAGCTTGTCACTTGAGGTTGTGGGAGCTTCAACTGCAGCTTTGTAAGCACCACTTGACTTGTTGTGAAGCTCTTCCTTATCTTTAAGTGTCATCTCATGAGCAACAATCCTTCCAATGACTTCGGTAGGCTTGAGATCTTTGTAGTTTGGCATCATTTGGATCAAAGTGCACACGGTGTCATACTTTCCATCCAAAGCTCGAGAATCTTCTTGATGATGAATCGGTCGGTCATTTCTTCACTTCCTAAGCCTGCCATCTCATTGGTGATGAGAGCAAGCCTAGAGTACATTTCAGCGACTCCTTCACCTTCCTTCATCTTGAACTTGTCAAGTGACCTTGAAGAACATCTAGCTTTGATTCCTTCACGGACTCGGTACCTTCGTGCATTTCGACCAAAGTATCCCAAATCTCTTTTGCATTCTCAAGGCGGCTGATCTTGTTGAACTCCTCGGGACACAAAGCATTGAAGAGAATGTCACAAGCTTGAGCATTGTTACGTAACATCCGCAACTCATCCGCAGAGTAGCTTCGCGATCCGGAACTTTTCCTTCCTCGAAGAACTCACCTTGCAAGCCAACACAAATAATGCCCCATCGCGGGTTATGTCCAAGAATATGCATTTTCATTTTATGCTTCCAACTAGCAAAGTTTGAACCATCAAAGTAAGGACCTCTCTGAAATTACCCTCACTAGGCGCCATACTCTCCTAGGTTGTGAAACCAAGCTTATGGAGTCAATGCAATGAAACCAATCCAATGGAGACCAAAGCTCGATACCACTTGTAGGATCGGAAGTATGTCTAGAGGGGGTGATTAGACTACTTGACAACTTAAAATTTATCCTTTTGATTAGGGCAAGTTTTTAGCAAGTTCACAATGATAACCAAGTCAAGTATCACCCTACACATGCAATTCTAGAGTTGTGGCAGCGGAAAGTAAATTGCACGATAGTAAATGAGAGGTGGAGAAGAGCAAACGCAATATGGAGACACGGAGATTTTTCTCTTGGTTCCGATAGGTGGTGCTATCGTCAATCCACGTTGATGGAGACTTCAACCCACGGAGGATAACGGCTGCGAGAGTCCACGGAGGCTCCACCCACGAAGGGTCCACGAAGAAGCAACCTTGTCTATGCCATCATGGCTTACGCCCACGGAGGACTAGCCTTACTCGGGGTAGATCTTCACAGTAGGCGATCTCCTTGCCCTTACAAACTCCTTGGTTCAACTCCACATCATGACGGAGGCTCCCAAGCGACACCTAACCAATCTAGGAGGCACCACCCTCCAAAAGGTAATAGATGGGGTTGGTGATGATGAACTCCTTGCTCTTGTGCTTCAAATGATAATCTCCCCAACACTCAACTCTCCTCACTGATTTTGGCTGTGGTGGAAGAAGGGATTGAGTGGAAAGCAACTTGGGAAGACTAGAAATCAAGTTTCATATGGTGGGAGTGGAGCAACTTGATCTCAACACAAGGGTAGGTAGTTTTCTTCTCGAAAATGTAAGGTAGGAGTGGTAGTTCTTTCGATGGCTCTCTCCACGAATGAAGAGGAGGTGGAGGGTATTTATAGCCTCCACACAAAATCCAACTGTTACACACATTTGACCAATCTCGGTCGGACCGAAGTTGACAACTCGGTGGGACCGAAAGTTCAAATCTTGTGAGCGTTGGGATTTTCAGTGGGACGAAAATACAATCTCGGTTAGTCCGATTCTTCCAAAGTCTAGGGTTTGCCAATCTCGGTGGGACCGACTTTCTCATCTCGGTGACACCGATTTGAGTCTGAAGGTTCTGAAGCTTGGCAACACCAATTTCGTATGACCGAGTTTGGAATCGGAAAATCCGAAATTCTTAGGGTTTGGCTATATGGTGAGGTGGTTCATCTCGGTGTGGTGGGTTTGGAATCGGTGGGACCGAGATTACTTATGAGTTTATGTTGGAATGAAAGATTGCTGATAGTTTGAGAGATAAATCACTAAGCACTTTAGAGCAACCAGATCATCATCATAACCTCATCCCTTTTAATAGTATTGGCTTTCCTATGGACTCAATGTGATCTTGGATCACTAAACCAAAAATGGAGTCTTGAGCTTTTGCCAATGTTTTCCTTAGCATTTTGAGGGTCCACATCATCAGTCATTGCCATACCCATATCACTGAACTTTCTGAAATATTCTCAAGAAATGATTAGTTCAATGATATATATGTTGTTATTAATTACCAAAACCACCCGGGATTAGTTGCACTTTCAAAGAGAGCTCTGCCCACCTTTTTCCGATTTTCTCTGCGACATCATGAACACCTCACGGGTTTCATCTTCTTGATTTCACCCCCAACGCCGTTCTGACAATGGCGGTTTTCGCACACCTCTGCGAGAACTTTGTTGGCATCCTCCCCAATGTCGCTCTTTTTCGTCATTATTTCTCCCCCGAGGCCGAGAAAGGGGAGCCACTGGCTGGCGGAATCGCCTGGACCTCCCGGATGGGCATGAAGGAGGTGTACTTGACGGGCGAGCTCCGCAGCAAGTGGGACGAGTGGAGGGCGGAGTGGTGTTGGATCTGTGATGCCAACCCGCAGCCATTCACCAAGCTGCGCCAGACCCGGGTGGTGCGTGGCAGCGACTAGAGCGCTTTGTCGCCGGACAACGCCAAGCTGAGGATTGCCACCACCCGAATCCTCTGGCTCCGGCATGCCGGGCTCACAGCAGGGGCGGTCGGCGCGGATTTCCTTCGCCATCGCATCGCCCCTCTGCATAAGAGGGGGAGGCCCACCTGGCTGTTTGGCGGCCCGGCGGATATCATGAGGCTGCGTCCAGGCCTCAACTTCAACTTCACCGTTCTGGAGCTTGACGGGATGCTGAGGGAGCTGTTCAAGCACGACACCAATCACCCAGAGTGGTTCAGGTTGCCGCAGGGTGTCGTCCCCTTGTGCAACAACTCCCAGCGCGATCGCATCTGCGTAATGATGCCAAAGTGCGACTCGCACGGGATAAGTGCAACTTGGATAGAGCCCGCCGCCGATGTCGTGCAGCAATTCTTCGATAACTTGACGGAGGTAGCAGTCAACTCCGACTAGCAGAAGCTCCTCACCCGCGCCACTACCGACAACGAGATGATGTACATCGCCAGCAGGGCCGAAGAGGCGGCGGCAGCAGCCGCCGCGGGCGAGTTTGGCTTCACGCTGGCAGAGGCGGATGCAGCTGAGGCAGCAAGTCTTGCCGACCGGGAAGATCTTGCCAGAGAAGTCGATGGCGAAGGGGAGCCCGAGGTCGAAGCAGGTGAGCCCGCCGAGGGTGCGAGCGGCCAGCCGTCTTCGAGCAGCTTGCCGCAGGCGGAGCCCCCAGCGCAGCCCCAATTCCAACCAAGAAGGCGCCTCCGTCAAGTTGGAGATATGGCAGAGGGGCAGGCCGACCAGCAGCCGCGGCGCCATGGGACACGCTCCACCGCGGCAAGTACCGTTGCCGCGGGAGGGTCCTGTGCAGCCGTCAACCGAGGCGAGGTCTTCCCGGCCGCCACGCTGATCTGCCGCAGCCCGACAAGCGCCGAAGGAGCCTACTCCTCCGCCACACCACGCTGAGAGGGTACCAGAGTTCGACCTCTCCGTGCTGAGCTCCGATGACGATGAAGAGGAGGAGGAGGAGGAGTAAGGCTTTCTTTTTACTGTACTTGTCTTTCTTTGATCTTTGTTGTTGCTTGTCTTGTATCTAATTCGCTTCTCTCTGAATTCCTGTTCTTTTTCAGGACCTTGGCGGAGAGAGCGGCGAAGAGGGCCAAGGTCCCTCGGGTTGATATCGAGGACGATCCTGCTGTGACAGCAGAAGATACGTCCGAGACCACCTTGACGGACCCGGTTCCTTCTCCTCGCAGCAGCCCCCAGCACAGCCCCCAGCGTAAGTGTTTTGTTCACTTCCTGTTATGGGGCGCGCATGGGTGCTTCTTCTTTTGCTGACATCTTGATTGCTAATCCATTTGTGTAGGAGCAGAGTAGGCCCATCAGGGGCAATCAGAAACCGCCCTGGAGGTGCTGTCTGCTTCGACTACGCCGCCAAGGGGCGACTCCCCGACAAGGGAGCGCTCCCCGGCAAGGGAGAGGTCCCCGGCAAGGGACGAAACCGGTGAGCCCTTGGTGGAGGAGCCCATGGTTCTTGAGCCCAAAGACAGTAACCTTCCTTGTCGAAATCTTCCCTTGGGTTCTTCTTCTGATTTTCTTTTTGGATATTTACTTGACTTTTCCTCCTCTTCCTATCCTCAAATCCCCTCTCGCGAGACCCGATGGATACCGAGGCCACCGGCGAGGAAGGCGCCGTGGCAACATCAAGATGCCACTTGTTGGCGAGGAAGAGGCCGGGCGATGAGCCTGCCGACGAGGAGACCGCCAAGGCTCTTTGGCGCAGAGCCGGTGAGGGGTCCGCGATCATCTTGGCGACCGGAGGGCACAGGAGGCCCAGGGCGCTGCACCGTCCACCGACCCTCCGCCCGCTGATGCAAATGCCCGAGACTCTGACGAGCCCCAGCCAAAGCGCAGCGTGCTTGAAGGCCGGCAAGGGCGTGTACATCAAGCTTCCCTGGGCGTCGAGCTCTAGGGCACCGGTTGAAGGAGAGGAGTTTGACGGGGAAGTGCTCGCCTCTGCTGGGCTGGCAGTGGTCGATGCGCTGAAAGTGCAACTAATCCCCGGGTGGTTTTGGTAATTAATAACAACATATATATCATTGAACTAATAGTTACTTGAGAATCATTTGAGAAAGTTCGATGATATGGGTATGGCAAGGATCAAGAAGTGGACCCCTCAAAATGCTAAGGCAAGCATTGGCAAAAGCTCAAGACTCCATTTTTGGTTTAGTGATCCAAGATCACATTGAGTCCATAGGAAAGCCAATACTATTAAAAGGGATGAGGTTATGATGATGATCTGGTTGCTCAAAGTGCTTAGTGATACATCTCCTAAACTATCGGCAACTCTCACCGCCATATACACTCATAAGTAATCTCGGTCCCACCGATATTCCAAACTCAGTCACACCGAGATGAACCACCTCAGCCATAAAGCCAAACCCTAGAAAACTCGGATTTTCCGATTACGAACTCGGTCTCACGAAACTTGAGTTGCCAAGCTTCAGAACCTTCATCATCAAATCGGTGTCACCGAGATGATGAAGTCGGTCCCACCGAGATTGGCAAGCTCCTGTCTTTGCACGAATCGGACAAACCGACATTGTATTTTCGATCCAACCGAAAATCCCAACGTTCACATTATTTGAACTTTCGGTCTCACTGAGTTGTCAACTTCGGTCCCACCGAGATTGGTCAAATGTGTGTAATGGTTGGATTTTGTGTGGAGGCTATAAATACCCCTCCACCCCCTCTTCATTCATGGAGAGAGCCATCAGAAAGAACTATCACTCCTACCTTACATTTCTGAGAAGAGAACTACCTACCCTTGTGTTGAGATCAAGTTGCTCCACTCCCACCAAATGAAGCTTGATCTCTAGCCTTCCCAAGTTGCTTTCCACTCAATCCTTTCTTCCACCACAGCCAAATCAGTGAGGAGAGTTGAGTGTTGGGGAGATTATCATTTGAAGCACAAGAGCAAGGAGTTCATCATCATCAACACCATCTATTACCTTTTGGAGGTGGTGCCTCCTAGATTGGTTAGGTGTCGCTTGGGAGCCTCCGTCGAGATGTGGAGTTGAACCAAGAAGTTTGTAAGGGCAAGGAGATCGCCTACTTGGGAAGATCTACCCGAGTAAGGCTAGCCCTCCGTGGGCGTGAGGCCATGATGGCATAGACAAGGTTGCTTCTTCATGGACCCTTCGTGGGTGGAGCCCTCCGTGGACTCTCGCAGCCGTTACCCTCAGTGGGTTGAAGTCTCCATCAGCGTGGAATGCGATAGCACCACCTATCGGAACCACGAGAAAAATCACCACGTCTCCAAAATTGCGTTTGCTCTTCTCCACCTCTCTTTACTACATGTGCCATTTACTTTCCGCTGCCTATACTCTAGAATTGCATGTGTAGGGTGATGCTTGACTTGATCATAATTGTGAATCTGCCAAAAACTGGTCTTTGTCAAAAGGCATAATTTTCATATTGTAAAGTAGTCTAATCACCCCCCCTCTAGACATACTTTCGATCCTACAAGTGGTATCAGAGCTTTGGTCTCCATTGTATTGGTTTCCATTGCATTGGACTCCATAAGCTTGGTTTCACAACCTAGGAGAGTATGGCGCTAGTGAGGGTAATTTTCGTAGAGGTCCTTACTTTGATGGTACAAATTTTGCTAGTTGGAAGCATAAAATGGAAATGCATATTCTTGGCCATAACCTAGCCGCATGGGGCATTATTTGTGTTGGTATGCAAGGTGAATTCTTGAGGAAGGAAAAGTTCGGATCATGGCTTACAACGGAAGAATTGCGGATGTTGCAAAACAATGCTCAAGCTTGTGACATTCTCTTCAATGCTTTGTGTCCCGAGGAGTTCAACAAAATCAGCCGTCTTGAGAATGCAAAAGAGATTTGGGATACTTTGGTTGAAATGCACGAAGGTACCGAGTCCGTGAAGGAATCAAAGCTAGATGTTCTTCAAGGTCGACTTGACAAGTTCAAGATGAAGGAAGGTGAAGGAGTCGCTGAAATGTACTCTAGGCTTGCTCTCATCACCAATGAGATTGCCGGCTTAGGAAGCGAAGAAATGACCGATCGATTCATCATCAAGAAGATTCTCGAGCTTTGGATGGAAAGTATGACACCGTGTGCACTTTGATCCAAATGATGCCAAACTACAAGAATCTCAAGCCAACCAAGTCATTGGAAGAATTGTTGCTCATGAGATGACACTTAAGGATAAGGAAGAGCTTCACAACAAGTCAAGTGGTGCTTACAAAGCTACAAGTGATGCTCCCACAACCTCAAGTGACAAGTTAGTTTCCAATGAAGAGATAAGCCTAATGGTGAAGAACTTCAACAAATTCTACAAGAGTAGAAGCAAAGAGAGAAGCTCAAAGTCTAGATCATATGATGAAAAGAGATCTTCTAGTCGTGATCGAATCTGCTACAATTGTGGAAGACCGGACACTACTCAAATGAGTGTCTGGCTCCCCACAAGAGAAGAGAAGAATCTCCAAGAAGAAGAAGCTCAAGAGATGAGTCACCTCGAAAAGAGAGAAGGAGTAGAGATGATCGTTATGAGCGAAGACCCTCTCGGAGAAGCAAGGATTCGGAGAGGAAAGACAAGTCATCAAGGAGCTACACAAGAAGAAAACATCAAGCTCATGTAGGTGAATGGGTCTCGGCACCGACTCAGACAATCAATCCGAAGAAGCTATCACTCCAACTCCGACTACAGATCAAGATGAAGGTGTTGCGGTCTTGCTCTCGTATCCTCTAACTCCAACTCCTATGACTTATTTGATTCACCAAATGAGGGAATTGGAAGATGCTTCATGGCTAAAGGCCCCAAGGTATCACACCCTGAATTCATTGACTTTGATAGTGATGAGGATGACTTGCTTGGTGAAGATGAGCTCTTACATGATAAATCTAGTGAGCCTAGTAATGATGAACATGCTAGTAGTCCTTATAGTCGAGAAGAGTCGAATGACAATGCTATGAAGGAGATTGAGCGTCTAACTAAAGAACTAAACACTCTTAAGTTAGCTCATGAAACAACTCAAGAAGATCATAGAGAGCTTCTAAGATCACATGAGAAGCTACGCTTCGAGAAGCTCACTCTAGAGCAAGAACATGAGTTTCTAAAAGCAATCAATGACGATCTTCGAAAGAAGAGTTCTTCATATCTTGCCAAATGACTTCTCTTGTCTAATTTCTTGCCACCCATTAAGACTAAGCATGACAAGCATAAGAAAAATTCTTCATCTAGTAGTAACAATAACCATGCTAAATCCAATATTGTTGCTTCTAGTAGTTCTCTTGATTCCACTAACAATGTTTCAAGCCAAGTTACACTTGAGCAAGAAAATAGTTTATTGAAAGGGATTATAGAAAAGGTGTCTACAAGAGCCTTGCGGAAGCAAGAACTTTGAGGAAATTGTTACTTAAGCAAGGAAGGCACCGGAAGAATCAAGGAATTGGTTTTGAGCGAAAGTTCAACGCCAAGGTGTTGAATGGGAAGAAGGTCAATATCCTACTCCACAGTTTGTTCTTCAAAAGGAGAAGTATGATCCTACTTCTTCCAATGTGGAACAAGCTCAAGATGACCTTCCACCACAAGACCACAAGCTAAAAGGCAAGGACAAGCTTCAAGAGGAGATTGATGCATTTGTTGAAGCACCTCAAGCCATGGTCAAGTGGGTTCCCAAGGAAGCGTCAAGTTCTACTTCGTCAAGCTCAACTACAACCCCAAGGATTCCCATCTAGATGATGTGGATCCCAAGAAGAAGAACTAGAGAGTTCTTGAGGGTGACTCCGCCAACATACTTCACTCACATTCATTTTGGCAAAAACTTGTGCAATCAACTTCCACATCGTGCACTAGTTCATGGAGTCACAAACCCTCTTGTTGGTAAGTCAAGGGACAAGGTAATCATTGCTTTCATGGACATCATCTATTGTGAACTTCAATCTATGTCCATGGATATCCTTGTTTGTTCCTTGTGGGACTAACCCATGTAGGTATTGAAAGTGCCCAATCCAAAGGATTGCTCCCAACTCTTGATGGTCTTCATCAACATTGAGCATCCACATCTTCAACATCTACATGAAGTCTTCTCGACAACCCAAGGTTAGTTTGACCCTTTAAAAGGGTTCTCACATCAAGGGGAGCTTTGCTCTAAAAATTGAGCTAAAGCATCTTCAAATGATGTGAACACATCAATGCTTTATGTAAAAGTGGTAACCCCACTTGTGCTTAAGCGATGAGTATGACCTATGATCAAATGTTCTCATTTGGCTCCTAAGTCAATATACTCATATAAAGATGACCTAGTCATCGACAAATTGTGTGATAGTAGCTAGAGTTTTGATTGTGCATGTTTGACACATATTTCATTTGCTATCTTATTGTGTGAGCATGTTGGATGCATGATTTTATCCATTCAAGGACATCCATTTGTTGTTTTGGTCGTTTTGATTTTTCTGACCAAATGGATGGACAAGAATGCCTAAGTACCTCCCCTAGCTATCTATGCTTTCTTGTCTCAAAATTCTATTCATGCTTACATCACAAATTTTGAACAAGTCATTTTTGGACCCTCCGAGTGAGGAGCACTCGGAGCCACCGATCCGTCAAGGGCTAACTTCCAAAACCTTCTATTTGATTTCGGTCAGACCAACTCACTCAAACTCGGTCGAACCGAAAGCATTTAGACTGATCTAGGTTTTCACCTCGGTGAAACCGAGTTGTGATTTTCGGCGTGACCGAAGTGCATAACTGCCCAGCAGTTATCCATCTCGGTGCCACCGAGTTTTACAACTCGGTCCCACCGACAGCAAAGGGGTATATATACTCCGAGGGCCGCGCGCGTTGATTTCTCCTTCAAACGCTTCGCCCCACCCCTTCTTTGCCGTCGCCTGGTCTCCGGATCGTCGCCGTAAATCGCTTTGCGCCCTCGCCTCAGTCTCCATCGCCGTCAGCGGACATCTTCTCCGGCGCCGTTGCCAGTAGAAAACTCCACCAAGTTAGGGTGAGTTTTGATCCCACTCGTGCTCCCATCTCCGATTTAATGCACGTTTGGTTTGCCTAGAATCTTGCCATGATTGAAATCTTCACAGACACCAGATTAGTTCGTTTGAACTAGATTCGAGTAAAAGTTTTAGGGTTAGGTTTCCGCGAACACATCTCGGTGAGACCGATTTTACATTTTCGGTATGAGCGATTTGGCCTATGGCCATTGCATCGCACCCTTCGGTCCAACCGAGTTGTGCAAATCGGTGTGACGAAATGAGGTTCTGTGAAACCCTAGTGTTTTCGGCAGGACGAAACCCACTTCGTCCAACCGAAAGTGGTGTGAAAGCTTCTGTTTGAACACTTGGATTCACCGAATTTTAAACTCGGTCGACCGAAATGTCTTCTGTGAAAACCTAATACTAAAATTTGAACTCATTTTTTGCAAAATCTTCGCAGTTTGTGATGACTCTTCTACTCTGCCTACACCTTATCTATTCACGGGTTGTCACCATGTCGATGCCAAAGGATGCAGTCAAAACAGTCGAGACACCCATTGCAGATATTCCAGAGGCGGGCTCTAGTCCCGATCCTAGCAGCTCATCGATGATGGTGAGAGAAGTACACCAAGTGGTTTGCCTCCTGCAGCCACGGGGCTAGAAAGAAGAGGAACTCAGATGATGAAGACTCAGATTTTGTCGTTGAGGAAGAGGTCACCTCAAAGCCCAAGAGGAAAGTTGTTGCCAAAGAGCCACAAGGTCAGCAAACTAAGAAGGGCATCAGCAAAGTAAAGCAATCAACTGTTGCTAAGGAGCTAAATTTGGGAGAATAAGCTGCAAGCAAAGTGAAGAAAACTTCCAAGAGAAAGAGATTAGTGCATGATGATGCAGCAGCAGAAGATGAGGATGAGGAAGCACCCCAGCCTCCTCAGAAGCCTAAGCTCATGGGTGATGCCATCAAGGCTGGAGCCACTTCAAAGCCCAAGCAATCTGCTCCAGCTAAGGCAGCTCCAAGAAAGCTTCTTTGCCAAGCCCAAGAAGACAACAGAACATTCCAAAGATCTGAAAAGAACAAAGATGATGTGCCACCAAATGAGTCGATGGTGAAGGACCAGTTTCTTTGAAACTTCGTCGAAACTGCCACTACATAATGATGCTCATCCTCAAGCCGAGGATATGGAGGCAAGGAAAGATAGAGGTCTCGGGCTATGGAGACAATCGACCCATATTCCGTGAGGAGAAGAACTGTTGTAGATCCCAGATTTCACACGAGAGAGCAGCAGGACTTCTATGAGACCGTCTTGATGGACAAGAAGCCCATAATCGCGAGACACGATATCGTTGAATGGAAGTACATTGACAGCGAAGAGCACAGAGATTTCTTTCCACATGTGCATGAAAGTGTCACTGCATGTGGTGTTGCAGACTTTGTAGGTCAGAAATTGACCAATTGGAACGATGAAATGATTATGCAATTCTATGCCACAGCTCACTTCTACCTAGATGGAAGGATTGTATGGATGACTGAAGGCCAAAGATTTTCTTCATCTGTTGAAGAATGGGCAGAACTTCTGAATGCTCCAGTACAACGAGAAGATGATATTGATGTATATGGTATTCCAAAGAAGAATCATGAATCCATGAAGAACATGTACAAAGAGGTTCCAGCTAAGGATTTGGGAATCTGGAAGCTCGGCTCAGTTTACTATCTCCAGGCAGGTCTACCTACCACTAATACTATTACGAGGCACACCTTGATGCCCAAGTCCGAGATCATTGCATGATCGAGAGGATACTCTATCAACATGCTGCACATACTTGATGAGAAAGCACCTTTCAAGGTGATGGACTTGATGGTAGAAACCATTAAGAGGAATTGCGGTGACGAGAAAAGGTCGTGTGGATTTGCCCATGATTCAGATGCTTATCAATGCCAAGTTTGGCACGGGCACATTCTTGTTGGATAGAGAACACTTACCACTGCAGCGAGCATGAGGATAATGTTGTTGTGATGGATGAGGAGGATCCAACATCGCTTGAAGGTCAAGCCAAGATCGAAGCTGCCAAGAAAGCCAAAGTCGACAAGGAAGCAAAGAGCGGCAGCAGCTAAACCAAAGAGTGTCGGAGAGCAGCTTCTTGAAGCTACCCAAAGGATTTAACAACGCTGGCCAGCATTATACAGTCTCGGAGAGCCTAGAGAGGATTGTTGAAGACAAGATCCACGCTCTGGATGTGAAGTCGATCAAGTGCAAGTGATCACAACAAGCTTGAGGCGGATATTGAGGAAGCAAAGAGGAGAAGGAAGAGCTTATCGTGAGATGCAGGATGACTTAGTCCAGATGCTTATCAACAGATCGCTCCGGTTCCCACAGACCCGATCACTGCTATTCGATGGATGACACCGGGACTACAGCTTCCGCACCTCCCACAGTTCCATCGGTTACTCAGCTCCAGCTCGATGACCACTCCTCCGGCACATACATCACCAAGTCTTCGCCGATCTTGTCATATCCACTCCGACATCAACCCAGACGGGAGCCGCCAAGAGAGTCCCCAAAGGCGCTTAGCTCTATGCTGTTTGAACTTTTGGTAACTTGTTGCCAAAGGGAGAAATTGTATAGATCATAGGACTTCGAGAGAGAGTCTTTGTTGTCTTTGCGCTTTTGCTCTTTCGTTCATTTGCGGTTTCTTTGAGATACTTTTGGTTTTCGAGACATTCAGTGTGTTTGATACTACGTTTCATTTTACCTTAATGAGTGCTTGGTCGTACTATGCTTTAATGTGTGCTTAATGCTTATCATATGCTATTCCTATCTTGTATGACCATTTACTCATGGATACCAAAATTGTATAGATCATAGGACTTCGAGAGAGAGAGTGTTGTTGTCTTTGCGCTTTTGCTCTTTCGTTCATTTGCGGTTTCTTTGAGATACTTTTGGTTTTCGAGACATTCAGTGTGTTTGATACTACGTTTCATTTTACCTTAATGAGTGCTTGGTCGTACTATGCTTTAATGTGTGCTTAATGCTTATCATATGCTATTCCTATCTTGTATGACCATTTACTCATGTCTTGGTGATTGGGTGCATGCTATTCATTCTTATCATTTTGTGCACTCCACCAAGATGTATGTGACATGGAAGAGTGACCCATGATCCTAATCGATTGTGCATTTGCATTCAAACGCAAATCTTAAATAATGCACAAATTTAGGGGAGCTCTTGCTTATCACATACTTCTCAAAGCGACGATATTATTCATTGATTATATCCTTTGTCGAAGCTTTGATCTATATGTTGTCATCAATTACCAAAAGGGGACATTGAAAGTGCAACTAATCCCGGGTGGTTTTGGTAATTAATAACAACATATATATCATTGAACTAATAGTTACTTGAGAATCATTTGAAAAGTTCATTGATATGGGTATGGCAAGGACTGAAGAAGTGGACCCCTCAAAATGCTAAGGCAAGCATTGGCAAGAGCTCAAGACTCCATTTTGGTTTAGTGATCCAAGATCACATTGAGTCCATAGGAAAGCCAATATTATTAAAGGGGATGAGGTTATGATGATGATCTGGTTGCTCAAAGTGCTTAGTGATACATCTCCTAAACTATCGGCAACTCTCAACGCCATATACACTCATAAGTAATCTCGGTCCCACCGATATTCCAAACTCAGTCACACCGAGATGAACCACCTCAGCCATAAAGCCAAACCCTAGAAAACTCGGATTTTCCGATTCGAACTCGGTCTCACGAAACTTGAGTTGCCAAGCTTCAGAACATACGTCATCAAATCGGTGTCACCGAGATGATGAAGTCGGTCCCACCGAGATTGGCAAGCTCTGTCTTTACACGAATCGGACAAACCGAGATTGTATTTTCGGTCCCACGAAAATCCCAACGTTCACATTATTTGAACTTTCGGTCTCACCGAGTTGTCAACTTCGGTCCCACCGAGATTGGTCAAATGTGTGTAGCGGTTGGATTTTGTGTGGAGGCTATAAATACCCTCCACCCCTCTTCATTAGTGGAGAGAGCCATCGAAAGAACTATCACTCCTACCTTACATTTACGAGAAGAGAACTACCTACCCTTGTGTTGAGATCAAGTTGCTCCACTCCCACCATATGAAGCTTGATCTCTAGCCTTCCCAAGTTGCTTTCCACTCAATCCTTTCTTCCACCACAGCCAAATCGGTGAGGAGAGTTGAGTGTTGGGGAGATTATCATTTGAAGCACAAGAGCAAGGAGTTCATCATCATCAACACCATCTATTACCTTTTGGAGGTGGTGCCTCCTAGATTGGTTAGGTGTCGCTTGGGAGCCTCCGTCGAGATGTGGAGTTGAACCAAGAAGTTTGTAAGGGCAAGGAGATCGCCTACTTAGTGAAGATCTACCCCGAGTAAGGCTAGCCCTCCGTGCGCGTGAGGCCATGATGGCATAGACAAGGTTGCTTCTTCGTGGACCCTTCGTGGGTGGAGCCCTCCGTGGACTCTCGCAGCCGTTACCCTCCGTGGGTTGAAGTCTCCATCAACGTGGAAGTACGATAGCACCACCTATCGGAACCACGAGAAAAATCACCGCATCTCCAAAATTGCGTTTGCTCTTCTCCACCTCTCTTTACTACATGTGCAATTTACTTTCCGCTGCCTATACTCTAGAATTGCATGTGTAGGGTGATGCTTGACTTGATCATAATTGTGAATCTGCCAAAAACTGGTCTTTGTCAAAAGACATAATTTTTATATTGTAAAGTAGTCTAATCACCCCCCCTCTAGACATACTTTCGATCCTACATGCGCCCAGCAGCAGCAGTGGCGATTCCGAGGAGGAGCGGCTGCTCCGGAAGCTGGTGTCACTCTACCGCGCCCGGCAAGCGAAGCTTGAGTCCCGGGAAGCGCTTATCGCGCAGGCGGGAGTAGACATAGAGAAGCATGCGGAGGAGCTCAAGAGCCGCAACCAGGAGGCCCTCCGATCCATTGCTGAGGAGAGGGCGCAGCTCGACGAGGCGAAGAAGGCGTTCATCCTGGAAAAGGCTGAAGCCGAAGAGCAGCAAAGGCTAGTCGCCGAGGAGCTGTCCAAGCGGGACGGTGAGCTGATACAGAAGAAGGTGAACTTGGACAGTCACGAAGAAGAGCTCGCCGTCTGGGAGCAATCACTTGGCGGGGCACTCAAGGAGGCAAAGGATGCCGCCGCGGCTGCCGAGGCCGCCAAGAAGGAATTAGAGGTGAAGGTGACGCAGCTGGAGGCGGATATGAAAAGGAAGGACGAAGAGCTTGCCGCACTCCAGTATGACGCGAGAAGGATGCAGCGCCCATGGCGATCTGCAAGTTCAGCTTGCCGAGAAGATCAAGGAGCTGAATGCCGCCAAGGACTCGAGTCTTGATCTGAGTGAAGCTGGCCACCTTAAGCGGGATCTTTGGATGCCACCAAGAAGCGAGAAGATGACTTGAGGAAGGAGCTCAAAGGCAACGAGGAGCTGCTAACGAGGGCCGCCGAGACCCAGAACACCTTCAAGACCACGGTGGAGCTCTGGACGGAGAGCCTCGTCAACATCGCCGCATCCATCGACGAGGAGCTGGTGGAGCTGGACTTGGCGGGCTTCGGGTACTCCACTGAGGAAAATCTCCAGCCCAGCGCCAAGCTCACGCTTTTCTTCAAGGGTGTGGTGACGGCTCTCCAGCAGCTCCAGGAAAGAATCCCGAAGAAGCTGGCCGACGAGTCGCGCGCGATCTGTGCAGGGTCTTGGAGAAGGTGTTGGTGAAGATACTCTTTCGCAACCCGAGCATCGACCTCACCCGTGTCACCAAGAAGCTGCCGGCGGGTGCTGCTCTTGAAGAACTCAAGGCCATTGTCGCACCCATTGTGGACAAGGTGAATGAGGTCAGGAGGGTCGACGGCGAGCGCGTGGATTAGGCCACCCTTCTTCTCCCTTTTTCTTGCCGCCGCTGTTTCAGTTATGAGAACAATCTAGTCAATGCCACAATAAGTTATTCTTGTAATATAACTTTATTCTGGGCAACGCTCGCTATGTTATATCCTTTACTCCGTTACATCCCTTGTATGTTTTTACCCTACGCTTTGAGGGACTTGTCGGCAAAAACACACTTGCTGAGTCTGCGAACATCAAGAGCCCATCGGCGGTGTTGCCTCCGGCAAGAAACCTTGTCGGGGCTAGTTGCAGCGCTCTTGTATTGTTGAGCGGACTCGAAACAAATCAAGGGCGCAACTTAGCCGCGAGTCGATTCCTCCGCGCACAGGTTTTCCATACAAGGCACGGACGTTCAAGGAATTTAACTTGAAAATTTAAAATTGACTATGCTCAAACTTTGGCGACTTAGCTTTTCCGTCGTCTACGTCCCGGTAAGGCTAGATTCCTTTGAACGACGCCTGGTCCACACCTTTATCTTCTCCTCCCCCCCGGTGAACTTGTGGGTGGAGGAATCTTCTTTTTGAGAAGAAAGAAGCGAAAATAATGATAGGGAACCTTAAGGTTCATTATTGCTTACCGGGGGTAAGTGCTGCACAAAGTGTCAGATATATATGCAAAAAAAAGAAAGATGCATTAAATTTGACAAGATGTGCGAGGCACATAAACTTTATTTACAAACGGGAGCTGCGCCCGGCTTTGTACAAAGGGTTACATGCAACAGCGGCAAGGCTTGTACAAAAGGTGGTTGCCGGAACGGGGCCCGGCAACCGCGCCTTATGGGTAAAACTTGCGAAGATGTTCTATGTTCTAGGAGTTGCTCACCGGAATGCCATCTTTGGTCTCAAGGCGGACAGCGCCGGGCCTAGTGACTCGTTTCACCTGATAAGGGCCTTCCCACTTCGGCGTCAACTTGCTGGAATTCTTGGCGGATTGAACACGCCGAAGAACAAGGTCGCCTTCCTCGAAGCTTCTGGCATTAACTTTGCGGCTATGGTAGCGGCGCAAAGCTTGCTGGTAGCGAGCAGCTCGCCTGACAAAGAGTTCTGAAGGCGATCCTCCTCGAGGAGCAGCGCGTCATCTTGTCGCAGCTGCTCTTGCTCAAGCTCATCATAGCGAGCACTCGAGGCGATCCGTATCTGAGTTCCGTGGGGAGAAGCGCCTCTGCTCCGTGACAAGAGCAAAGGGTGCTGGCGATGGCTCGATTTGGCGTTGTTACGATCGACCAAAGAACCACCGGCAGCTGCTCAATCAATTTCTTACGCACTTGTGCAGCCTGTCGAAATTTCGGTCTTGAGTCGCGTAGCACTTCAGCATTGCCCTCTCGCGCTTGACCGTTCCTTCTCGGGTGAGCAACGAAGCGGCAGATCTTGGTGCCAAGATCTTGGGCGTCTTGCATGAAGGTGCGGCTCGTGAATTGTGTGCCATTGTCGGTGATGATCCTGTTAGGGATTCGAAGCGGCAAACAATTAACTGAAGAACTTGATGCTTGATGTCTTGTCACCTTCCTCACTGGTTCCACTTCGGCCACTTTGTGAACTTGTCGATTACAGCGCACAAGTACTTAAAGCCCCGACAGCTCGGGGAAAGGGGCCGAGGATGTCGAGCCCCGGACGAAAATGGCGGGATAAGGGATTGTTTGGAGAGCTTGAGCAGGTTGATGAATCTGTTTGGAGTGGGCCTGCACGCTTCACACTTGGTTACTTGTGCGATTGCATCCGGAGGGCTGTCGGCGGAAGAAACCTTGCCGGAAAGCTTTGCGGCAAGCGCTCTTCTTGCCAATGTGGTGACCACATATGCCTCCATGTATCTCCGCCAACAGCTCTTGTCCTTCTTCCCGGAAATGCACTTCAATTTCACTCGGTTGAATCTTCTTACATGCGATGTCATCGACAAAACTGGTACATACTTGATTCTTTGGGCTACTTTCTCCGCTGCTTCTTGTTCCTCGGGAAGTTCTCTGTTTGCGAAATGGACGATCTCTTGTGCCCATGCCGGAGCTTGTGGCTCAACGACAAGGACTAAAGGCACGAATGCTGCTGCAGGAACATCCGCTTCTACGGCAAGGATCTGGGATCCTGCCGGAGTGTGATGCTCCCCGGCAAGCGTGTCGGGACACAGCTTGTCGGGAGCGTCTGGTTCAACGAAACAAACCCAGGGGCTTGTCGGAGCAGACTGCTCCTCAGCACTTTCTGTGTTGACCCTGGGGACCTTTTTGGCGGCGGCTCCAGGGAGCTCTGCCGGAAAGTAGTCGCCAGTGACCAACTTTCTCTTCTTGCTCATCCGGTGGATGGTGTTACGAGATGGTTGAGTCAGCTTGAGCACAAAGATTCCTGGTTCCACAGGTAACTTGAGTGCAGCACACTTTGACAGGCCACCTGCAATGTCATTCTGAGCTCTTGGAACATGTTCCATCTGCAGGCCGTCAAAATGTTCTTCCAGCTTCCTCACTTCATCGATGTAGGCTTCCATCAACGGACTCTGGTAATCTTTGTTAACTTGGCGGACGACAAGCTGCGAGTCACCCCTGACAATAAGCTTCTTGATCCCAAGTTCTACCGCGATCCTAAGTCCGGCAAGCAAGCCTTCATACTCTGCAGTATTGTTTGTTGCTTGCTCCTTGGGAAAGTGCATTTGGATCACGTACTTGAGGTGCTCTCCGGTGGGTGCGACAAGTAAATACGCCCAAGACCGGCGCCTTGCAGCGAAGGCACCGTCAAAGTACACGATCCATTCCTTGCTCGCTTCCTTGACGGGATGCTCCTCTCGGAGTTTCTTCATCGGCGTTGGCGTCCATTCGCTATGAATTCGCCAATGCTCGGCTCAATAGTTGAAGTGCTTTCAAACTTGAGGCCAAAGCTTGACAATTCCGGTGCCCACTCGACAATCCTGCTGTTGCTTCGGATTACGCAATATCCTCTTCAACGGAAAGCGGTGACAACTATGATCTCATGTGCTTGAAAGTAATGGCGCAGCTTCCTCGAGGCCGTGAGAAAGCGAAAAGCAACTTCGCGACGCTAGAGTACCTTGATCTAGCCCCTGCGGAGGGAGTCGACAAAATAAACTGGGCGCTGCACCATCTTCTTCGCTTTCTCTTAAACAATCAGATAGATCCATCCTTGCCGGAGCCAGAACTTGTCGGGGAAGCCCCCTGTTTGTCGCCGGGCTCGCTTGCCGCGGTTGCTGGCTCGTCATCCACCTCCCTCTCTGCGACTAACGCAGCACTAACCACTTGATTGGTTGCCGCCAGATATAGCAGCAACTTCTCTTGTGGCTTAGGTGCGACAAGTGTTGGAGTGGAGGATAGGTATTTCTTCAGGTCCTGCAGCGCAGCCTCCGCTTCCGGAGTCCATTTCACGGACCTGCATTTTCAAAATTTTGAAAACGGCGGCGCTCAGCAGCGACTTAGAGATGAACCTACTGAGAGCAGCAACACAGCCGGCAAGTCTTCGCACATCCTTGACGTGCTTCGGTGCTTAGATCTGTTCAATGGCTTTGATCTTGTCGGGATTGGCCTCGATCCCCCGCTGGGACACAAAGATCCCGAGAAGCTTGCCGGAAGGAACTCCAAACACGCACTTCTCGGGGTTCAACTTGAGATTGACCTTGCGCAGATTTGCAAAAGTCTCATCCAAATCTTGGATCAAAGTCTCTTTGTCCTTGCTCTTGACCACTATGTCATCCATGTAAGCTTCTACATTTCTGTGCAGCTGTGGCTCAAAATCATGACTGACTACTCTTGCAAATGTTGAACCAGCGTTCTTTAGTCCGAAAGGCATCCGTACAAAGCAGTACGTGCCACATGGAGTAATGAATGCGGTTTTCTCTTCATCTTCTTCTGCCATGAAGATCTGATGATATCCTGAGTATGCATCAAGGAATGAAAGCAGATCACACCTGCCGTGGAGTCGACAATCTGGTCAATGCGCGGCAAGGAAATGGATCCTGGGACAGGCTTTATTAACATCGGTGAAGTCAATACAAAGCCTCCACTTCCCGTTTGCTTTGCGCACGACTCTGGATTGGCTAACCATGTTGGATGGAGTACTCCTCGGACCAAGCCTGCTGCTTCCAATTTCTTGATCTCTTGACAATGAACTGTTGGCGCTCTCTCGCTTGCTTCGACTCTCGCTTGACGGGCGCGTGAGGCGAGACGGCAAGGTGGTGCTCAATTACTTTCACAGGAACACCGGGATGTCGGATGGTTGCTATGCAAACACATCGACATTCGCCGTGTAGGAAAGCAACGAGCGCTTTCCTATTTAGGATCAAGCATGGCACCGATGGTGAAGGTACCACCGCTCCGCCCTCCTTGGCGGCCACTTTCTTGGTCTCCGGTGAAGCTGTCTTTGCCTTCTTGCACTTGCCGGTGGAGCTCGATGGCGCGTCCTCGACGGTAGCGCAGCACTCCGAAGAGGTGCGCTTGCCGGAGTGAGCATCAGAGCTACGCTTGCCGGACTTGGTCCTCTTCTTCCCCCCGGGAGCTTCAGCGGCAAGTGGTTTGCGTTCTGCTGCGGCTGCTGCTTCCCGGTAGATCTTGTCGGTACAGATAAGTGCATCTTTCTTGTCGCCATGGACAGAAATAACACTTATCGGACCGGGCATCTTGAGCACATTGTAGGCGTAGTGAGAGGCTGCCATGAACTTGGCGAGCGCTGACGGCCAAGTATCCCATTGTAAGGCAATGGGAAATCAGCAACATCAAACGTGACTCTCTCTGTTCTGAAATTCAGCTCGCTGCCAAAAGTCACTGGCAGTGTGATCTTCCCCTTCGGCTTGCTCCTTCCCGGGTTGATTCCTTGAAATGTACCAGTTTCTTCGAGCTCGCTGTCGGGGATCTGGAGCTTCTTGAGCACTGCGGAGGAGATCAGATTTAGGCCGGCGCCGCCATCAACCAACATCTTTGTAACCTTGAGGTTGCGGATGCTTGGCGAAACCAACATCGGCAAGCACCCGACCATAGTGACGCGATCAGGGTGATCCTCAACATCAAAGATGATGGGCGTGCTGGACCACTTCAAGGGCTTGCGCGATTCAATGAACGGTTCTGCTGCGCTCACTTCTCGCACCCATTGTTTGAGTTGGCGGTGCGAGGTGTGCAGAGAAGCACCGCCGTCGACGCACAACACCTCTGTTGCCTTCTGGAACTCCTTCTCGTCAGTCTCATCTTCCTCCATCTCATCATCTTCATCTTCGTCTTCGTCCTTGTCGCGGCCACGGGGAGGTCTGTCTCCTTGCCGCAGCTTGGCCTTGCCGCGCCGCCCTCCCCGGGCGGGAAGCTTCTTGCCGGAACCTCCGCCACCTTCCCGGGCCTTCTCCTTGTCGCGACGCTCATATTCAGCTTTCTGTAGCTCCGCCATCTGCTCAACTTGCTTGCAGGTTTGGAGGTCATGGCCCTTGGTGTGGTGGATCTTGCAATATTGCTTGCCAGAGCCATCCTGCTTGTCGGCGGCCACCACAGCCTCGCCGGAGTCACCAGCTTTGGCCTTGTCGGAGCCGCCTCCGTTTCTGGAATGCTCGACGACTAGCACATCCTTAGCCTTTCTCTCTCTGTTATTCCGCCTCCGGTTCTTCCTTGCCGGATGGGCATCCTCACTGTCAGATCCTTCTGCTCCTGCATTCTCTCCGGGGATTCTCCTCCCCTCCTCAGCCCGTGCACACTTGTCGGCCAGAGCGTATAGCTCGCTGACATCTCTGATCTTGCACATCGCCATCTCCTCCCTCATCTCGCCGTTACGTGCGTTACGATGGAACGACCGATAACCGCGGCAGGGTGGACGTCTGGGATGTTGCGCTGCACCTGGCTGAATCTCTGTATGTACTTGCGCAGTGGTTCTCCTTCTTTCTGGGCTAGCAGATGAAGGTCGCTCTCCTGACCATGGGGCTTGTGGCGCTGTGTGAAGGCGCCGACAAACCGATGGCACAGTCCGCCCATGAAGAGATGGAGTTGTCCGGCAAATGCATGAACCAAGATCTGACGTTGGGCTTGAGCTCCAGCGGGAAGTAGTTGGCGAGGATCTTCTCGTCGCGCCCCCCGGCAGCCTGCACCGTGATGGTGTAGACGCCGAGAACTCCGACGGATGTATCCTGCCATCGTACTTCTCGAACGCGTCGGCTTGAAGTTCTTGGTCTTGGGCCACTTTGGACTTGCCGTAGCTCACGGGTGAGCGCAGGGCAACCTGCCGCATACGGCAAGTCGCCTGGTTCCCCTGGCGCATGCATATCGACAGTGGGCCCAGCGCGCTGGTCAGATTGACGCCGCGCTTCTCTTCGACGCTCGATGCGGGTGCGAGCATCTTCGTGTCGTCGTTCCTGGAGAACGTGGCGTTGATCGCGGCGAGCTGGTGGGTCCGACGACGTGGTGGAGTCAGCGTCGAGGTTGGCCCGGCGAGTCGGCGATGTTGGCCTTCGGGGCGGGGAGTGCACGGTGGTGGCACCCCCAGCGGTCTTGTCGCCACCGGCTTCCGCCTGAGCGTCTTGCCGCGGCTTCGACGTGCTCGTTTGCCGGGGCTTGTCGGCGTTGGCGAAGCCAATGAGGCTATAAATGGCGGCCCTCCAGTCGTCGATCTTGTCCGGTGCTGGAGGGTAATCTAGGAGTAGTTGGGCTCGGGCCAGCGCTTCCTCTGGAGTCTTGGGTGGCAGTGGTGAGCGGCGCGAGGTGCGGGACATGCTCAAACTCCTAACAGTGTTAGAAGGAGCAACGTCTCGCCCAGGCGACCGCACCGCGCTCGTGCCAACGTGCTAGCGTGCGTGCTGGCCTTGAACGTCCCGCGACCCACCAGCCAGGCCTTGCTCCAATGCGAGCACGGCGCCAGGAGCACCGTGGCGTTGTCGATCTTGCACCTCCTGGGAGGGGCGTGGTGGATGTCCAGACGCTGAAGCTTGCGGGACCTTGTCCTTGGACCTGGTGACGACGTGAGTTCCACCGTCAGCGCCCGCCCCTCCGCCGGCGTCCACTCCACCGCCCGTTTGTTCCGGCGGCGGTAGGACAGTCGCAGACGGAGCGGCCACCTCCGAAGTCTTCTTCTTCGGTGGCATGTCGATGAAGATGTTGATGTAGCGCGCGTAGAGACCGGATCAGGTTCGCACAACCTCGACGCCCCCTACCTGGCGCGCCAAAGATGTTGTGGGGTTTTGCGGGAGCACGAGCACCTATGGGGTAGGAGGCCCCTTCTGGTCCGGCAAGGGAGTGGAGGGCGCACAAAGAGCAGATCGAGGTCGAGCGCGCGGGGGATTTTACCCAGCTTCGGAGCTCTCCGGAGAGATAAAACTCCTACTGCTGCTTTGTGTTTGTATTTGTTCCTGCTTTGAGGTCGTGGGTATGCTGTGGTGCTGGGTGAGTCGAATGAACCCAACCGCAGAACCAAAATTCCGAACCCCTTCTACGTGCGCATGGGCCTCCTTTTTATAGTCCAAAGGGGTCACCGACAGGTGGCAGCGTAGAAAGAGGGGTAAAAAGGTAAAACGCGGGTTGGTACAATCACTGTGAGTGTCCCTACCTAATTCGACGGCGGGGGACAAGGGCATTTAATGCCCGTTCGGTGCCCTAACAAAGGCAAGGAAGCGACCGTTAGGGGCGCCACCGATCGCCACGATGGCCTCCTTGTCAGCTCCGCTCGCCACCTCGCACCGCATGGCTGCACAGCGCCTCGCCACGTGCTTCTGGGATAGTCCTGGGGTGACACGTCATTGGATGCGCTGGAGCTTGGGTGCAGAGTGGCAGCCTTGCCGCGGCAAGCGTCTTGCCGCGACCGTTGTCTTATCGCACCAGCGAGCTTGCCGCCCGCCGGGCCTTGCCGGGACGCGCGGGGCGTCGCGGCAAGTTTCTAGAAGTGCCTTGGTTGGCCTTCCCGGCAAGCTCCTCTTGCCGGGGTCTTTGTCCTTCCCGGCAAGCTCCTCTTGCCGGGGTCTTGTCCTTCCCGGCAAGCTCCTCTTGCAGGCCTTGTCTTCTCGCTTAGTACTTTGTTCTTGAATGGCGTAATATGAATGACGGAGGGTCTTGGCGGACGCCTTGCAAGCCTTGCCATGGGCGTCATGATTTGCCTGCAGTGCAAGTTTGGGGTACTAAGGTACCCCTACTTTAGTACACCGACATACTGTTTTGCTAGTCTGAATCTGTATATCATGTTGCTATGTAAACCTGCTGCTACAAGTCATTCTCTGGATAGTCTGGAGATATTCACCAAGGATGATTTGTTATACATGTCATGCTATATCCATCGATGCGCCTGGTTGCATTTATAGCCTGATGTAGCTTGTTGTTATCTTGCCCTCAAAACTGCTAAATAATGTTGCTGTCAGCCTGTTAACATTAAGTTCAGTTTTGCCATGAGCTTTGCTAGTGATCCATGCACCCTATGAACTTGCTCTTGCCATGTTTGGCTTCAAAAATATGTCTTATTACTGTTGGTTGCCTTGCCATGCCATGTATTGCTCTGTGGTGAGTGGTTCAAGCTCACCAACATGCCTACTTATCGTTGTTCCTGCCATGTCTGAATCTGTCATATCATTCGCCATGTTTACATGGGTGCCATCATATTTTCTGTGCCCTTTTGGCTCATGGTCAGAAAGGGACTTTTGTTATATGAGATTAGTAGATTAGTGACATCCTTTGTTTGCCATGTTAAGTTCCTGTAACATGTTGTTTGATAGCTCTAAACATTGCAACCTGATGTTATTTCTGCCAAGTCTGTAAACTGTTATTATTTGCAATCTTGCCATGTCCTTTTGAGCATGTCCTATTGATTTCTGGAGATAGCTCAGTGTTAATATTTTGTCATGCATTACCTGTATATAATGTCCATGCCTTTTGTTTTCATATTGTGGTACAGTAGCATGTTGTTTTGATGCTTGCGAGATGCCTAGTTACTGTTTTGGACAGCTTGTCCTTTAAACTTGTATAGTGTATGTGTTGAACCGTTGCTCCGTTTTGAGTGTGCTCTATATGAAACTTGCTTAGAATTGCATGTAGTTTCATATTATCATGTTGCATCCTTGTTTTGAGGTGTTTGCTTGATGTTTGAGTGCCTTTTGCATCAATGCCATGTTTAACTTGTTTTGCTCATATCTTCTAGGCCGTAGCTCCGAATTCAATGAACTTTATATGTAACTTGACTAGAATCTCGTGTAGATCATCTTGGTGCATCTTAACTTGCTGTTTAACAACTTGAACCTAAGGTTTATTCAGATCTGGACCAATTTCGGAACTTGCATAGGAGGACTTACCGGAATTGTTATACGTTGTTTCCGGCCTCATTTAAACTTGCGTTGATGTGTTGCTCTTGTTTGCATCATCTCTTGCCATGAGTAGCTCCATGTAGATTTTTCATGCATCATGCTTGTTGTGCATCATGTCTTGTCTATGCATGGTGTGTTTACCACGTTGTGTGCCTCTTCTCGATAGTTCCCGTTTCATTGCGATCGTGAGGATTCGTTCGTCTACGCTTGGTTCGTCTTCATCCGTTCGTCTTCTTCATGGACTCGTTCTTCTTCCTAGCGGGATTTCAGGCAAGATGACCGTCACCCTGGATCTCATTACTATCATTGCTATGCTAGTTGCTTCGTTCTATCGCTATGCTGCGCTACCTATCTTTGGCTCTTCAAGCCTCCCAATTTGCCATGTCAGCCTCTAACCTTTTTCACCGTTCCCAGCGAACCGTTGCTTGGTTATGTTACCGCCTTGCTCATCCCCTCTTGTAGCGTTGTTACTTGCAGGTGAAGTTGAAGATTGCTCCATGGTGGACAGGATTATGTTGGGATATCACAATATCTCTTATTTAATTAATGCATCTATATACTTAGTAAAGGGTGGAAGACTTGGCCTTATGCCTGGTGTTTTGTTCCACTCTTGCCGCCCTAGTTTCCGTCATACCGGTGTTATGTTCCCGGATTTTGTGTTCCTTATGCGGTTGGGTGATTTATGGGACCCCCTTGATAGTTCGCTTTGAATAAAACTCCTCCAGCAAGGCCCAACCTTGGTTTTACTATTTTCCTCACCTAGCCCTTTTTCCCTTGGGTTTCCGGAGCCCGAGGGTCATCTTTATTACCCCCGGGCGGTGCTCCTTCGAGTGTTGGTCCAACTCGAAGCGATGTCCGGCGCCCCCTGGGCAACCAGGGTCTATGCCAACCCGACGTCTTGCTCATCTGGTGTGCCCTGAGAACGAGATATGTGCAGCTCCTATCGGGATTTGTCGGCACATCGGGCGGCTTTGCTCGTCTTGTTTTACCATTTGTCGAAATGTCTTGTAAACCGGGATTCTGAGACTGATCGGGTCTTCCTGGGAGAAGGTATATCCTTCGTTGATCGTGAGAGCTTATCATGGGCGAAGTTGGGACACCCCTGCAGGGTATAAACTTTCGAAAGCCGTGCCCGCGGTTATGGGCAGATGGGAATTTGTTAATGTCCGGTTGTAGATAACTTGACACCAGATCCGAATTAAGGCGCATCAACCGCGTGTGTAGCCATGATGGTCTCTTTTCGGGGGAGTCCGGGAAGTGAACACGGCTTTGGGTTATGTTTGACGTAAGTAGGAGTTCAGGATCACCTCTTGATCATTGCTAGCTTCACGACCATTCCATTTGCTCTCTTCTCGCTCTTCTCTGCGCACCTTAGCCACCATATATGCTTAGTCGCTGCTGCAACCTCACCACTTTACCCCTTCCTTTCCCATTAAGCTTTTCTAGTCTTGATACCCATGGTAATGGGATTGCTGAGTCCTCGTGGCTCACAGATTACTACAACAACAGTTGCAGGTACAGGTTATGCGATGGTCATGACGCGAGAGCGATGTTTGCTTGTTTTGGAGTTCTCCTTTTGCTTCTTCTTCAATCAGGGGATAGGTTCCAGGTCGGCATCCTGGGCTAGCAGGGTGGATGTCATTTGAGTTTCTGTTTGTGTTTTTTCATCCGTAGTCGGATGATGCTCTTATGTAAGATGATGTGTATTCGTGTGTCATTCTATGCCTCTTGTATGTATCCCCATCTATTATGTAACGTTGATGTAATGATAGCTACCTTGCAAAAGCGTATCAATATGCGGTTCTATCCTTGGTGGGACCTTCGAGTCTCTTTAGGATAGTATCGCATATTGGGCGTGACATTACCGGAACCCCCCGGGGGCTTAATGGGCCATAGTGGGCCTTAGTGGAGAAGAGGAGAGGAGGCCAAGGCAGGGCCGCGCGCCCCTCCCCCCTAATCCGAATAGGACAAGGAGAGGGGGGCAGCGCCCCTCCCCCCCTTTCCTTCCTCTATCTCCCTCCTCTTTCCCCCCTTCTCCTAGTCCAACAAGGAAGGGAGGGAGTCCTACTCCCCGTGGGAGTAGGACTCCTCCTAGCACGCCTCCTCCTGACCGGCCGCTGATACGTCTCTGTCGTATCTATAATTTTTTATTGTTCCATGCCAATATTCTTCAACTTTCATATACTTTTGGCAACTTTTTATACTATTTTTGGTACTAACATATTGATCTAGTGCCCAGTGCCAGTTCCTGTTTGTTGCATGTTTTATGTGTCGCAGAAACCCAATATCAAACGGAATCCAAACGGGATAAAAATGGACGGAGAATTATTTTGGAATATTTGGGATTTTCCGGAGGAAGAATCAACGTGAAACAGTGTCTGGGGTGGCCACGAGACAGCGGGCGCCCCCCTGGGCGTGCCCTGGACTCTCGTGGGCCACCCGTAAGGCGGTTTATGCTCTTCTTCTACAGCAAGAAAACTAATTTTACGAGAAAAATCTGGGCGAAAGATTCACCCCAATCGGAGTTACGGATCTCCAGATATAAAAGAAACGGTGAAGGGGTAGAATCTGAGAACGCAGAAACAGAGAGATAGATCCAATCTCGGAGGGGCTCTCGCCCCTCCCACGCCATGGGAGCCAAGGACCAGAGGGGAAACCCTTCTCCCATCTAGTATGGAGGTCAAGGAAGAAGATGAAGAAGAAGGGGGGCTCTCTCCCCCTTGCTTCCGATGGCGCCGAAGCTCTGCCCGGGGCCATCATCATCACCGCAACCTTCACCAACACTGCCGTCATCTTCACCAACATCTCCATCACCTTCCCCCCATCTATATCCAGCGGTCCACTCTCCCGCAACCCGCTGTACCCTCTACTTGAACATGGTGCTTTATGCTTCATATTATTTTCCAATGATGTGTTGCCATCCTATGATGTCTGAGTAGATTTTCGTTGTCGTATCGGTGATTGATGAATTGGTATCGTTGGTTTGAGTTGCATGTTTTATTATTGGTGCTGTCCTATTGTGCCCTCCATGTCGCGCAAGCGTGAGGGATTCCCGCTGTAGGGTTTGCAATATGTTTATGATTCGCTTATAGTGGGTTGCGTGAGTGACTGAAACACAAACCCGACTAAGGGGATTGTTGCGCATGGGATAAAGGGGACTTGATACTTTAAGGCTACGGTTGTGTTTTACCTTAATGAATCTTTAGTATTTGCGAATGCTTGCTAGAGTTCCAATCATAAGTGCATATGATCCATGTAGAGAAAGTATGTTAGCTTATGCCTCTCCCTCAAATAGAATTGCAATAGTGATTACCGGTCTAGTAACGTAGTCAATTGCTTAGGGACAATTTCACAACTCCTACCACCACTTTTCCACACTTGCTATATTTACTTTATTGCATCTTTATCTAAACAGCCCCTAGTTTATATTTGCATGCTCTTTATTATCTTGCAAACCTATCCAACAACACCTACAAAGTACTTCTAGTTTCATACTTGTTCTAGGTAAAGCGAACGGCAAGCGTGCGTAGAGTCGTATCAGTGACCGATAGGACTTGAGAGAGTATTTGTTCTACCTTTAGCTCCTCGTTGGGTTCGACACTCTTACTTATCGAAAGAGGCTACAACTATCCCATATACTTGCGGGTTATCAAGACCTTTTTCTGGCGCCGTTGCTGGGGAGTCATAGCATGGGGTGAATATTCTCGTGTGTGCTTGTTTGCTTTATCACTAAGTAATTTTTATTTGCTGTTCTTAGTTGTTCTCTATCTTTAGTTATGGATATGGAACACAAAATACCAAAAAAATTAGGTGTACTTGCTACTCATGGAGATGGGGTAACTCCTAAAACCCTTGATTCTCATTATGTGAGAGATATTAAGTACTACTTTGATAATCCTGAGAAAACCCCATTCAACTTTATAATGGGAGACACGTTGGATCAACATGAATACTTTAGGGATTATCGCTTGACACAAAAAGGGAAACTATTATGGGATCAAATTATTATGTTGAAGTGGTATGCCCGGGATCTATGCTTGAGATATGATATTATTTGTTGCTCTAGGATGAAGGCTCCACACCTTCCCTTTTCATGCAAATTTAATTATAATGAAACCTTAGCATCTTATTCTAATGGTATATATTATTACTATGATGTTGAACAAATAGAAGAATTTGTTGCTTTTAAGGCTGCTTATGAAATTGAATCTTTGTTTGAAAACTATGAAGCTTTTGATGATGATGGTGTTTATAGGCCTGAAAATCTTGCTATACTTAGATATTGCTATGAAAATTATGAATACAATTACAATATTAATGCATTTATTGATAAAGTCTCTATTGTCCAAGAAGAGACTAACATTTTGCAGGAAGCTATGGAAGAAGAAATTGATGAAACTGTGAGCTCATTGGATGAAAAAGATGATGATGAGAGGGAAGAACAAAAGGAGGAAGAGCGGATTGATCACCCGTGCCCACCTTCTAATGAGAGTAACTCTTCAACTCATACATTGTTTAATTCCCCTTCGTGCTTACCGAAGGATGATCGCTATGATGATTTCTATGATCCGTTGATTCTCTTGAAATATCCCTTTTGATGATGCTTGCTATGCTTGTGGCTAAGAAGACAATATGAATTATGCTTATGGAGATGAACTTGCTATAGTTCCTTATGTTAAACGTGAAATTGTTGCTATTGCACCCACGCATGATAGTCCTATTATCTTTTGAATTCTCCGACTACACTATAGCGGAGAAGTTTGCGCTTAGTAAGGATTATATTGATGGGTTGCCTTTTACCATTGCATATGATGATTTTGATGAATGTAATATGCATGTGCTTGCTGCTCCTACTTTCAATTATTATGAGAGAGGAACTATATCTCCACCTCTCTATGTTTCCAATATGATAGAATTGCAAGAATCTGCTTATACTATGCATTGGCCTTTACTAGGTGTGCATGAATTGTTCTTTTATGACATGCCGATGCATAGGAAGAAAGTTAGACTTCGTTGTTGCATGATATATGTTACTTTGTGCTCACTACTAAGTTACAAATCATTGTTAATTAAAATTGGCTTTGATATACCTTGGGATCCGGGTGGATCCATTACTTGAGCACTAAATGCCTAGCTTAATGGCTCTAAAGAAAGCGATGCCAGGGAGACAACCCGGAAGTTTTAGAGAGTCATTTATTTCTGATGAGTGCATTAATATAGTTTAAAAACACAAAAATAAAGAGGGGAACCTAAAAACTTTTCAAAAAGGAAAGTGAAAGTGAGAAAGACAAGCATTGTTGAAGTGGGAGCTAGCCTTGAACTTTGTTCATGCTCACGGAAACTTTGTGAATCTTGATTATAGAAACTTTTCAACAAAAATAAATATCCCCTTGTACAATTCCATTGTATTATAAAAAAAATGTGCTAAGGTTTGCCTTTAGAATGTTTACAATGCTTGTTGGTTTGTACGGTGCAGGATAGAAACTTTGGCTATAGTGCAGGATTTTACATTTTTAACTGGAACATAAATTGGTTCTGATTCCTTTTGCAATGTCTTTATATACAACTTTTCTATTTTTCATATTTTTGGTAGAATTTTTGGGGTACCAGAATTATGGTGGATGTTCAGATTTCTACAGACCGTTCTGTTTTTGACAGATTCTGTTTTTGATGCATAGTTTGCTTGTTTTGATGAATCTATCAATTTATATCAGTGGATTAAGCCATGAAAAAGTTATATTACAGTATACACAATGCAAAAACAAAATATGAATTGGCTTGCAACAGTACTTAGAGTAGTGATTTGCTTTATTATACTAACGGAGCTTACCGAGTTTTCTGTTGAAGTTTTGTGTGGATGAGTGTCTAAACGAGGAGGTCTTGGTATGAGAAAAAGGAACAGAGGCAAGAGATCAAGCTTGGGGATGCCTGAGGCACCCCAAGTAAATATTCAAGGAGACTCAAGCGTCTAAGCTTGGGGATGCCCTGGAAGGCATCCCCTCTTTCTTCAACAAGTATCGGTATGTTTTCGTATTCGTTTCGTTTATGCATTATGTGCAAGTCTTGGAGCGTCTTTTGCATTTAGTTTTTACTTTTCTTTTATGCACCAGCTGGTATGAGATAGTCCTTGGTTGATTTATAGAATGCTCATTGCACTTCACTTAAATCTTTTGAGTGTGGCTTTACAGAATGCTTCATGTGCTTCACTTATATCATTTGAAGTTGGATTGCCTGTTTCTCTTTACATAGAAAACTGCCATTTGTAGAATGCTCTTTTGCTTCACTTATATTTGTTAGAGCATGGGCATATCTTTTGTAGAAAGATTTAAACTCTCTTGCTTCACTTCTATCTTTCTAGAGAGATGACAGGAATTGGTCATTCACATGGTTAGTCATAAAATCCCACATAAACTTGTAGATCGCTGAATATGCTATGTTTGATTCCTTGCAATAGTTTTGCGATACAAAGTTGGTGATATTAGAGTCATGCTAGTGGGTGGTTGTGGATTGTAGAGACACTTCTGTTGAGGTTTGCAAGTCCCATAGCATGCACGTATGGTAACCGTTGTGTGACTAATTTGAAGCATGGGGTGTTTCCTTGATTGTCTTCCTTATGAGTGGCGGTCGGGGACGAGCGATGGTCTTTTCCTACCAATCTATCCCCCTAGGGGCATGCGTAGTAGTACTTTGCTTCGATGGATAATGAACTTTTGCAATAAGTATATGAGTTCTTTATGAGTAATGTGAGTCCATGGATTATACGCACTTTTACCTTTCCATC
This sequence comes from Aegilops speltoides, assembly GCA_021437245.1. Classification (NCBI taxonomy): domain Eukaryota; kingdom Viridiplantae; phylum Streptophyta; class Magnoliopsida; order Poales; family Poaceae; genus Aegilops; species Aegilops speltoides. The sequence continues at coordinate 257,957,257 of CM038147.1, forward strand.
ATTGCTAGCCTCTTCGGTACCGTGCATTGCCCTTTCTCACCTCGAGAGTTGGTGCAAACTTTGCCGGTGCATCCAAACCCCGTGATACCATACGCTCTATCACACATAAGCCTCCTTATATCTTCCTCAAAACAGCCACCATACCAACCTAGCATGGCATTTCCATAGCCATTTCGAGATATATTGCCATGCAACTTCCATCATAATCATATACATGACTTGAGCATTCATTGTCCTATTGTCTTGCATGATCGTAAGATAGCTAGCATGATGTTTTCATGGCTTGTACGTTTTTTGATGTCATTGCTAGGCTAGATCATTGCACATCCCGGTACACCGCCGGAGGCATTCATATAGAGTCATATCATTGTTCTAGTATCGAGTTGTCATATTGAGTTGTAAGTAAATAAAAGTGTGATTATCATCATTATAGAACATTACCCCATAAAAAAAGAAAAAAAGGAAAAAAAGGAAAGGCCAAAGAAGCCTAAAAAAAGGGGCCAAAGAAGCCCACCCAAAAAGAAAAAAAAAGAAAAAAGAAAAAGAAAAGGGGAAATGTTACTATCCTTTTTCCACACTTGTGCTTCAGAGTAGCACCATGTTCTTCATATAGAGAGTCTCCTATGTTGTCACTTTCATATACTAGTGGGAATTTTTCATTATAGAACTTGGCTTGTATATTCCAACGATGGGCTTCCTCAAATGCCCGAGGTCTTCATGAGCAAGCAAGTTGGATGCACACCCACTTAGTTTTCAGTTTGAGATTGCATACACTTATAGCTCTTAGTGCATCCGTTGCATGGCAATTCCTTGTCCTCGCATTGACATCAATTGATGGGCATCTCCATAGCGCCTTGATTAGCCGCGTCGATGTGAGACTTTCTCCTTTTTTGCCTTCTCCACATAACCTCCATCATTATATTCTATTCCACCTATAGTGCTATATCCATGGATTGCACTCACGTATCGCGTGAGGGTTGAAAAAGCTGAAGCGCGTTAAAAAGTATGAACCAATTGCTCGGCTTGTCATCGGGGTTGTGCATGATGGGGGCATTTTGTGTGACGAAAATGAAGCATGGCCAAACTATATGATTTTGTAGGGATAAACTTGCTTTGTCCATATTGTTTCGAAAAGACATGATTGCTTTACTGGTACGCTCGAAGTATTATTGTTTTTATGTCAACTGATAGACTATTGCTTTGAATCACTCGTGTCTTAATATTCATGCCATGATTAGACATATGATCAAGATTATGCTAGGTAGCATTCCACATCAAAAATTATCTTTTTTATCATTTACCTACTCGAGGACGAGTTGGAATTAAGCTTGGGGATGCTGATACGTCTCCGTCGTATCTATAATTTTTGATTGTTCCATGCTAATATTCTTCAACTTTCATATACTTTTGGCAACTTTTTATACTATTTTTGGGACTAACATATTGATCCAGTGCCAGTTCCTGTTTGTTGCATGTTTTATGTTTCACAGAAACACAATATCAAACAGAATCCAAACGGGATAAAAATGGACAGAGAATTATTTTGGAAGATTTGGGATTTTCCGGAGGAAGAATCAACACGAAACGGTGTCCGGGGTGGCCACGAGACAGGGGGGCGTGCCCCCCTTGGGCGCACCCTGGAATCTCATGGGCCACCCGTAAGGTGGTTGACGCTCTTCTTTTGCCGCAATAAAGCTAATTTTACGAGAAAAATCTGGGCAAAAGATTCACCCCAATCGGAGTTACGGATCTCCAGATATAAAAGAAACGGTGAAGGGGTAGAATCTGAGAACGCAGAAACAGAGAGATAGAACCAATCTCGGAGGGGCTCTTGCCCCTCCCATGCCACGGGAACCAAGGACCATAGGGGAAACCCTTCTCCCATCTAGGGACGAGATCAAGGAAGAAGATGAAGAAGGGGGGCTCTCTCCCCCTTGCTTCCGGTGGCGCCGGAGCGCTGCCAGGGGCCATCATCATCACCACGATCTTCACCAACACCGCCATCATCTTCACCAATATCTCCATCACCTTCCCCCATCTATATCCAGCGGTCCACTCTCTCGCAACCCGCTGTACCCTCTACTTGAACATGGTGCTTTATGCTTCATATTATTTTCCAATGATGTGTTGCCATCCTATGATGTCTGAGTAGATTTTCGTTGTCGTATCGGTGATTGATGAATTGGTATCGTTGGTTTGAGTTGCATGTTTTATTATTGGTGCTGTCCTATTGTGCCTTCCGTGTCGCGCAAGCGTGAGGGATTCCCGCTGTAGGGTTTGCAATATGTTTATGATTCACTTATTGTGGGTTGCGTGAGTGACTGAAACACAAACCCGACTAAGGGGATTGTTGCGCATGGGATAAAGGGGACTTGATACTTTAAGGCTATGGTTGGGTTTTACCTTAATGAATCTTTAGTATTTGCGAATGCTTGCCAGAGTTCCAATCATAAGTGCATATGATCCAAGTAGAGAAAGTATGTTAGCTTATGCCTCTCCCTCAAATAGAATTGCAATAGTGATTACCGGTCTAGTAACGTAGTCAATTGCTTAGGGACAATTTCACAACTCCTACCACCACTTTTCCACACTCGCTATATTTACTTTATTGCATCTTTATCTAAACAGCCCCTATTTTATATTTGCGTGCTCTTTATTATCTTGCAAACCTATCCAACTACACCTACAAAGTACTTCTAGTTTCATACTTGTTCTAGGTAAAGCGAACGACAAGCATGCGTAGAGTCGTATCAGTGACCGATAGGACTTGAGAGAGTATTTGTTCTACCTTTAGCTCCTCTTTGGGTTCGACACTCTTACTTATCGAAAGAGGCTACAACTATCCCATATACTTGCGGGTTATCAAGACCTTTTTCTGGCGCCGTTGCCGGGGAGTCATAGCATGGGGTGAATATTCTCGTGTGTGCTTGTTTGCTTTATCACTAAGTAATTTTTATTTGCTGTTCTTAGTTGTTCTCTATCTTTAGTTATGGATATGGAACACAAAATACCAAAAAAATTAGGTGTACTTGCTACTCATGGAGATGGGGTAACTCCTAAAACCCTTGATTCTCATTATGTGAGAGATATTAAGTACTACTTTGATAATCCTGAGAAAACCCCATTCAACTTTATAATGGGAGACACATTGGATCAACATGAATACTTTAGGGATTATCGCTTGACATAAAAAGGGAAACTATTATGGGATCAAATTATTATGTTGAAGTGGTATGCCCGGGATCTATGCTTGAGATATGATATTATTTGTTGCTCTAGGATGAAGGCTCCACACCTTCCCTTTTCATGCAAATTTAATTATAATGAAACCTTAGCATCTTATTCTAATGGTATATATTATTACTATGATGTTGAACAAATAGAAGAATTTGTTGCTTTTAAGGCTGCTTATGAAATTGAATCTTTGTTTGAAAACTATGAAGCTTTTGATGATGATGGTGTTTATAGGCCTGAAAATCTTGCTATACTTAGATATTGCTATGAAAATTATGAATACAATTACAATATTAATGCATTTATTGATAAAGTCTCTATTGTCCAAGAAGAGACTAACATTTTGCAGGAAGCTATGGAAGAAGAAATTGATGAAACTGTGAGCTCATTGGATGAAAAAGATGATGATGAGAGGGAAGAACAAAAGGAGGAAGAGCGGATTGATCACCCGTGCCCACCTTCTAATGAGAGTAACTCTTCAACTCATACATTGTTTAATTCCCCTTCGTGCTTACCGAAGGATGATCGCTATGATGATTTCTATGATCCCGTTGATTCTCTTGAAATATCCCTTTTTGATGATGCTTGCTATGCTTGTGGCTAAGAAGACAATATGAATTATGCTTATGGAGATGAACTTGCTATAGTTCCTTATGTTAAACGTGAAATTGTTGCTATTGCACCCACGCATGATAGTCCTATTATCTTTTTGAATTCTCCCGACTACACTATAGCGGAGAAGTTTGCGCTTAGTAAGGATTATATTGATGGGTTGCCTTTTACCATTGCATATGATGATTTTGATGAATGTAATATGCATGTGCTTGCTGCTCCTACTTTCAATTATTATGAGAGAGGAACTATATCTCCACCTCTCTATGTTTCCAATATGATAGAATTGCAAGAATCTGCTTATACTATGCATTGGCCTTTACTAGGTGTGCATGAATTGTTCTTTTATGACATGCCGATGCATAGGAAGAAAGTTAGACTTCGTTGTTGCATGATATATGTTACTTTGTGCTCACTACTAAGTTACAAATCATTGTTAATTAAAATTGGCTTTGATATACCTTGGGATCCGGGTGGATCCATTACTTGAGCACTAAATGCCTAGCTTAATGGCTCTAAAGAAAGCGATGCCAGGGAGACAACCGGAAGTTTTAGAGAGTCATTTATTTCGATGAGTGCATTAATATAGTTTAAAAACACAAAAATAAAGAGGGGAACCTAAAAACCTTTCAAAAAGGAAAGTGAAAGTGAGAAAGACAAGCATTGTTGAAGTGGGAGCTAGCCTTGAACTTTGTTCATGCTCACGGAAACTTTGTGAATCTTGATTATAGAAACTTTTCAACAAAAATAATTATCCCCTTGTACAATTCCATTGTATTATAAAAAAAATGTGGTAAGGTTTGCCTTTAGAATGTTTACAATGCTTGTTGGTTTGTACGGTGCAGGATAGAAACTTTGGCTATAGTGCAGGATTTTACATTTTTAACTGGAACATAAATTGGTTCTGATTCCTTTTGCTATCGAATGAATGGATACTCTGAGATAGAACGAGAAAAAGCAAATTTGATTAATGCTACTTCTATTAGTTTGGAACAATTGGAAAAGTCTAAAAACGAAACCCTTTATTTTGAAAAACAAAGGGCAATGAATCAGGTCCGACAGCGGGTTTTCCAACAGGCCGTACAAGGAGCTCTAGGAACTCTGAATGTCTTTATATACAACTTTTCTATTTTTCATATTTTTGGTAGAATTTTTGGTGTACCAGAATTATGGTGGATGTTCAGATTTCTACAGACCGTTCTGTTTTTGACAGATTCTGTTTTTGATGCATAGTTTGCTTGTTTTGATGAATCTATCAATTTATATCAGTGGATTAAGCCATGAAAAAGTTATATACAGTATACAAAATGCAAAAACAAAATATGAATTGGCTTGCAACAGTACTTAGAGTAGTGATTTGATTTATTATACTAACGGATCTTACCGAGTTTTCTGTTGAAGTTTTGTGTGGATGAGTGTCTAAACGAGGAGGTCTTGATATGAGAAAAAGGAACAGAGGCAAGAGATCAAGCTTGGGGATGCCTGAGGCACCCCAAGTAAATATTCAAGGAGACTCAAGCGTCTAAGCTTGGGGATGCCCCGGAAGGCATCCCCTCTTTCTTCAACAAGTATCGGTATGTTTTCGTATTCGTTTCGTTTATGCATTATGTGCAAGTCTTGGAGCGTCTTTTGCATTTAGTTTTTACTTTTTCTTTTATGCACCAGCTGGTTTGAGATAGTCCTTGGTTGATTTATAGAATGCTCATTGCACTTCACTTAAATCTTTTGAGTGTGGCTTTACAGAATGCTTCATGTGCTTCACTTATATCATTTGAAGTTGGATTGCCTGTTTATCTTTACATAGAAAACTGCCATTTGTAGAATGCTCTTTTGCTTCACTTATATTTGTTAGAGCATGGGCATATCTTTTGTAGAAAGATTTAAACTCTCTTGCTTCACTTATATCTTTCTAGAGAGATGACAGGAATTGGTCATTCACATGGTTAGTCATAAAATCCCACATAAACTTGTAGATCGCCGAATATGATATGTTTGATTCCTTGCAATAGTTTTGCGATACAAAGGTGGTGATATTAGAGTCATGCTAGTGGGTGGTTGTGGATTGTAGAGACACTTGTGTTGAGGTTTGCAAGTCCCGTAGCATGCACGTATGGTAACCGTTGTGTGACTAATTTGAAGCATGGGGTGTTTCTTTGATTGTCTTCCTTATGAGTGGCGATCGGGGACGAGCGATGGTCTTTTCCTACCAATCTATCCCCCTAGGGGCATGCGTAGTAGTACTTTGCTTCGAAGGATAATGAACTTTTGCAACAAGTATATGAGTTCTTTATGAGTAATGTGAGTCCATGGATTATACGCACTTTTACCTTTCCATCATTGCTAGCCTCTTCGGTACCGTGCATTTCCCTTTCTCACCTCGAGAGTTGGTGCAAACTTTGCCGGTGCATCCAAACCCCGTGATACCATACGCTCTATCACACATAAGCCTCCTTATATCTTCCTCAAAACAGCCACCATACCAACCTAGCATGGCATTTCCATAGCCATTTCGAGATATATTGCCATGCAACTTCCATCATCATCAGATACATGACTTGAGCATTCATTGTCCTATTGTCTTGCATGATCGTAAGATATCTAGCATGATCTTTTCATGGCTTGTCTGTTTTTTGATGTCATTGCTACGGTAGATCATTGCACATCCCGGTACACCGCCTGAGGCATTCATATAGAGTCATATCTTTGTTCTAATATCGAGTTGTCATATTGAGTTGTAAGTAAATAAAAGTGTGATGATCATCATTATAGAACATTACCCCATAAAAAAAAGAAAAAAAGGAAAAAAAGGAAAGGCCAAAGAAGCCTAAAAAAAGGGGGCCAAAGAAGCCCACACAAAAAGAAAAAAAAGAAAAAAAGAAAAAGAAAAGGGGAAATGTTACTATCCTTTTTCCACACTTGTGCTTCAGAGTAGCACCATGTTCTTCATTTAGAGAGTCTCCTATGTTGTCACTTTCATATACTAGTGGGAATTTTTCATTATAGAACTTGGCTTGTATATTCCAACGATGGGCTTCCTCAAATGCCCTAGGTCTTCATGAGCAAGCAAGTTGGATGCGCACCCACTTAGTTTTCAGTTTGAGATTTCATACACTTATAGCTCTTAGTGCATCCGTTGCATGGCAATCCCTAGTCCTCGCATTGACATCAATTGATGGGCATCTCCATAGCGCCTTGATTAGCCGCGTCGATGTGAGACTTTCTCCTTTTTTGCCTTCTCCACATAACCTCCATCATTATATTCTATTCCACCTATAGTGCTATATCCATGGATTGCGCTCACGTATTGCGTGAGGGTTGAAAAAGCTGAAGCGCGTTAAAAAGTATGAACCAATTGCTCGGCTTGTCATCGGGGTTGTGCATGATGGGGGCATTTTGTGTGACGAAAATGAAGCATGGCCAAACTATATGATTTTGTTGGGATAAACTTGCTTTGTCCATATTGTTTTGAAAAGACATGATTGCTTCACTGGTACGCTCGAAGTATTATTGTTTTTATGTCAACTGATAGACTATTGCTTTGAATCACTTGTGTCTTAATATTCATGCCATGATTAGACATGTGATCAAGATTATGCTAGGTAGCATTCCACATCAAAAATTATCTTTTTTATCATTTACCTACTCGAGGACGAGCAGGAATTAAGCTTGGGGATGCTGATACGTCTCCGTCGTATCTATAATTTTTGATTGTTCCATGCTAATATTCTTCAACTTTCATATACTTTTGGCAACTTTTTATACTATTTTTGGGACTAACATATTGATCCAGTGCCAATTCCTGTTTGTTGCATGTTTTATGTTTCACAGAAACACAATATCAAACGGAATCCAAACGGGATAAAAACGGACATAGAATTATTTTGGAAGATTTGGGATTTTCCGGAGGAAGAATCAACGCGAAGCGAAACGGTGTCTGGGGTGGCCACAAGATAGGGGGGCGTGCCCCCCTTGGGCGCGCCCTGGACTCTTGTGGGCCACCCGTAAGGTGGTTGACGCTCTTCTTTTGCCGCAATAAAGCTAATTTTACGAGAAAAATCTGGGCAAAAGATTCACCCCAATCGGAGTTACGGATCTCCAGATATAAAAGAAACGGTGAAGGGGTAGAATCTGAGAACGCAGAAACAGAGAGATAGAACCAATCTCGGAGGGGCTCTCGCCCCTCCCATGCCACGGGAGCCAAGGACCATAGGGGAAACCCTTCTCCCATCTAGGGAGGAGGTCAAGGAAGAAGATGAAGAAGGGGGGCTCTCTCCCCCTTGCTTCCGGTGGCGCTGGAGCGCTGCCGGGGGCCATCGTCATCACCACGATCTTCACCAACACCGCCATCATCTTCACCAATATCTCCATCACCTTCCCCCATCTATATCCAGCGGTCCACTCTCCCGCAACCTGCTGTACCCTCTACTTGAACATGGTGCTTTATGCTTCATATTATTTTCCAATGATGTGTTGCCATCCTATGTTGTCTGAGTAGATTTTCGTTGTCCTATCGGTGATTGATGAATTGCTATGATTGGTTTCAGTTGCATGCTTTATTATTGGTGCTGTCCTATTGTGCCCTCCGTGTCACGCAAGCGTGAGAGATTCCCGCTGTAGGGTTTGCAATAGGTTTATGATTCGCTTATAGTGGGTTGCGTGAGTGACTGAAACACAAACCCGAGTAAGGGGATTGTTGCGTATGGGATAAAGGGGACTTGATACTTTAATGCTATGGTTGGGTTTTACCTTAATGAAACTTTAGTATTTGCGGATGGTTGCTAGAGTTCCAATAATAAGTGCATATGATCCAAGTAGAGAAAGTATGTTAGCTTATGCCTCTCCCTCAAATAGAATTGCAATAGTGATTACCGGTCTAGTAACGTAGTCAATTGCTTAGGGACAATTTCACAACTCCTACCACCACTTTTCCACACTCGCTATATTTACTTTATTGCATCTTTATCTAAACAGCCCCTAGTTTATATTTACGTGCTCTTTATTATCTTGCAAACCTATCCTACAACACCTACAAAGTACTTCTAGTTTCATACTTGTTCTAGGTAAAGCGAACGTCAAGCGTGCGTAGAGTCGTATCAATGGCTGTTAGGACTTGAGAGAGTATTTGTTCTACCTTTAGCTCCTCATTGGGTTCGACACACTTACTTATCGAAAGAGGCTACAACTATTCCATATACTTGCGGGTTATCAGCCGCCCCCTCCCCCCTTGCTCCTTTATATACGGGGGCAGGGTGCACCTCTAAACACAACAACAACAGATCATTGATGTCTTAGCCGTGTGCGGTGCCCCCCTCCACCATAGTCCTCCTCGACAATATTGTAGCGGTGCTTAGGCGAAGCTTTGCGACGATAGAACATCATCATCGTCACCACGCCGTCGTGCTGATGGAACTCTCCCTCGACAATCGACTGGATTGGAGTTCGAGGGACGTCACCGAGCTGAACGTGTGCTAGAACTTGGAGGTGTCGTACTTTCGATGCTTGATCAGTCGGGCCGTGAAGACGTACGACTACATCAACCGTGTTGTTCTAACGCTTCCTATTTCAGTCTACGAGTGTACGTGGACAACACTCTCCCCTCTTGTTGCTATGCATCACCATGATCTTGCGTGTGCGTAGGAATTTTTTTGAAATTACTACGTTCCCTAACAGTGGCATCCGAGCCTGGTTTTATGCGTAGATGTTATATGCACGAGTAGAACACAAGTGAGTTGTGGGCGATACAAGTCATACTGCTTACCAGCATGTCATACTTTGGTTTGGCGGTATTGTTGGATGAAGCGGCCCGGACCGACATTACGCGTACGCTTAAGCGAGACTGGTTCTACCAACGTGCTTTGCACACAGGTGCCTGGCGGGTGTCAGTTTCTCCAACTTTAGTTGAACTGAGTGTGGCTATGCCCGATCCTTGAGAAGGTTAAAACATCACTAACTTGACGATCGTTGTGGTTTTGATGCGTAGGTAGGAACGGTTCTTGCTCAGCCCGTAGCAGCCATGTAAAACTTGCAACAACAAAGTAGAGGATGTCTAACTTGTTTTTGCAAGGCATGTTGTGATGTGATATGTTCAAGACGTGATACTATATTTTATTGTATGAGATGATCATGTTTTGTAACCGAGTTATCGGCAACTGGCAGGAGCCATATGGTTGTCGCTTTATTGTATGCAATGCAAACGCCCTATAATTGCTTTACTTTATCTCTAAGCGGTAGCGATAGTCGTAGAAGCAATAGGTGGCAAAACGACAACGATGCTACGATGGAGATCAAGGTGTCGCGCCGGTGACGATGGTGATCACGACAGTGCTTCGGAGATGTAGATCACAAGCACAAGATGATGATGGCCATATCATATCACTTACATTGATTGCATGTGATGTTTATCCTTTATGCATCTTATTTTGCTTTGATTGACGGTAGCATTATAAGATGATCTCTCACTAAATTTCAAGGCATAAGTGTTCTCCCTGAGTATGCACCGTTGCGAAAGTTCTTCGTGCTGAGACACCACGTGATGATCGGGTGTTATAGGCACTACATTCAAATACAACATGTGCAAAACAGTTGCACACGCTAAATACTCAGGTTAAACTTGACGAGCCTAGCATATACAGATATGGCCTCGGAACACTGAGACCGAAAGGTTGAGCGTGAATCATATAGTAGATATGATCAACATAGTGATGTTCACCATTGAAAACTACTCCATCTCATGTGATGATCGGACATGGTTTAGTTGATTTGGATCACGTGATCACTTAGATGACTAGAGGGATGTCTATCTAAGTGGGAGTTCTTTAGTAATATGATTAATTGAACTTAAATTTATCATGAACTTAGTACCTGATAGTATTTTGCTTGTCTATGATTGTTGTAGATAGATGGCTCGTGTTGTTGTTCCATTGAATTTTAATGAGTTACTTGAGAAAGCTAAGTTGAAAGATGATGGTAGAAATTACACGGACTAGGTCCGTAACCTGAGGATTATCCTCATTGCTCCATAGAAAAATTACGTCCTGGAAGCACCACTGGGTGCCAGGCCTGCTGCAGATGCTGGCCGCGGCGTTAAGAGCGTCTGCGAGCAAAGCTGATGACTACTCGATAGTTCAGTGTGCCATGCTTTACGGCTTAGAACTGGGACTTCAATGACGTTTTCAACGTCATGGGGCATATGAGATGTTCCAGGAGTTGAAGTTAATATTTCAAGCAAATGCCCGGATTGAGAGATATGAAGTCTCCAATAAGTTCTATAGCTGCAAGATGGAAGAGAATAGTTCTGTCAGTGAACATATACTCAAAATGTCTAGGTATAATAATCACTTGATTCAACTAGGAGTTAATCTTCCTGATGATAGTGTCATTGACAGAATTCTTCAATCACTGCCACCAAGCTACAAGAGCTTCGTGATGAACTATAATATGCAAGGGATGGACAAGACTATTCCTGAGCTCTTCGCAATGCTAAAAGTTGCGGAGGTAGAAATCAAGAAGGAGCATCAAGTGTTGATGGTCAATAAGACCACCAGTTTCAAGAAAAAGGGTAAAGGGAAGAAGAAGGGGAACTTCAAGAAGAACGGCAAACAAGTTGTTGCTCAGGAGAAGTAACCCAAATCTGGACTTAAGCCTGAGACTGAGTGCTTCTACTGCAAGCAGACTGGTCACTCGAAGCGGAACTGCCCCAAGTATTTGGCAGATAAGAAGGATGGCAAGGTGAACAAAGGTATATGTGATATACATGTTATTGATGTGTACCTTACTAATACTCGCAGTAGCACCTGGGTATTTGATACGGTTCTGTTACTAATATTTGCAACTCGAAATAGGGACTAGGGATTAAGAGAAGATTGGCTAAGGACGAGGTGACGATGTGTGTGGGAAATGGTTCCAAAGTCGATGTGATCGCAGTCGACACGCTACCTCTACATCTACCTTCAAGATTAGTTTTAGACCAGAATAATTGTTATTTGGTGCCAGCGTTGAGCACAAACTTTATATCTGGTTCTTGTTTGATGCAAGACGATTATTCATTTAAATCAGAGAATAATGGTTGTTCTATTTATATGATTAATATCTTTTATGGTCATGCACCCTTGAAGAGTGGTCTATTTTTATTAAATCTCGATAGTAGTGATACACATATTCATAATGTTGAAGCCAAAAGATGCAGAGTTAATAATGATAGTGCAACTTATTTGTGGCACTGCCGTTTGGGTCATATTGGTGTAAAGCGCATGAAGAAATGCCATACTGATGGACTTCTGGAATCACTTGATTATGAATCACTTGGTACTTGCGAACCGTGACTCATGGGCAAAGATGACTAAAACGCCGTTCTCTGGAACTATGGAGCGAGCAACAGACTTGTTGGAAATCATACATAATGATGTATGTGGTCTAATGAATGTTGAGGCTCGCGGCGGATATCGTTATTTTATCACCTTCACAGATGATTTAAGCAGATATGGGTATATCTACTTAATGAAACACAAGTCTGAAACATTTGAAAAGTTCAAAGAATTTCAGAGTGAAGTGGAAAATCATCGTAACAAGAAAATAGTTTCTATGATCAGATTGTGGAGGAGAATATTTGAGTTACGAGTTTGGTTTACATTTGAAACAATGCGGAATAGTTTCGCAATCACGCCACCCGGAACACCACAATGTAATGGTGTGTCCGAACGTCGTAATCGTACTTTACTAGATATAGTGCGATCTATGATGTCTCTTACTGATTTACCGCTATCATTTTGGGGTTATGCTTTAGACACGGCCGCATTCATGTTAAATAGGGCACCATCAAAATCTGTTGAGATGACGCCTTATGAACTGTGGTTTGGCAAGAAACCAAAGTTGGCGTTTCTTAAAGTTTGGGGTTGCGATGCTTATGTGAAGAAACTTCAACCAGATAAGCTTGAACCCAAATCAGAGAAACGTGTCTTCATAGGATACCCAAAAGAGACTATTGGGTACACCTTCTATCACAGATCTGAAGGCAAGAATTTGGTTGCTAAATTCGGATCCTTTCTAGAGAAGGAGTTTCTCTCGAAAGAAGTGACTGGGAGGAAAGTAGAACTTGATGAGGTAACTATACCTGCTCCCTTATTGGAAAATAGTTCATCACAGAAACCGGTTCCCATGACGACTACACCAATCAGTGAGGAAGCTAATGATACTGATCATGAAAGTTCAGATCAAGTTTCTATAGAACCTCGTAGGTCAACTAGAGTAAGATCCGCTCCAGAGTGGTACGGTAATCCTATTCTGGAAGTCATGTTACTTGACCATGGAGAACCTACGAACTATGTGGAAGCGATGATAAGCCCAGATTCCGCAAAATGGCTTGAGGCCATGAAATCTGAGATGGGATCCATGTATGAGAACAAAGTATGGACTTTGGTTGACTTGCCGGATGATCTGCAAGCCATCGAGAATAAATGGATCTTCAAGGAGAAGACTGACGCTGATGGTAATGTAACTGTCTACAAAGCTCGACTTGTTGCGAAAGGTTTTCGACAAGTTCAAGGAGTTGACTACAATGAGACTTTCTCACCCGTAGCGATGCTTAAGTCTGTCCGAATCATGTTAGCAATTGACGCATTTTATGATTATGAAACATGGCAAATGGATGTCAAAACTGCATTCCTGAATAGATTTCTAGAAGAAGAGTTGTATATGATGCAACCAGAAGGTTTTGTCGATCCAAAAGGTGCTAACAAAGTGTGCAAGCTCCAACGATCCATTTATGGACTGGTGCAAGCCTCTCAGAGTTGGAATAAACGCTTTGGTAGTGTGATCAAAGCATATGGTTTTATACAGACTTTTGGAGAAGCCTGTATTTACAAGAAAGTGAGTGGGATCTCTGTAGCATTTTTGATATTATATGTAGACGACATATTGTTAATTGGAAATGATATAGAATTTCTGGATAGCATAAAAGGATACTTGAATAAAAGTTATTCAATGCAAGACCTCGGTGAAGCTGCTTACATATTGGGCATCAAGATCTATAGAGATAGATCAAGACGCTTAATTGGACTTTCACAAAGCACATACCTTGATAAAGTTTTGAAAAAGTTCAAATGGATCAAGCAAAGAAAGGGTTCTTGCACTATTACAAGGTGTGAAGTTGAGTCGGACTCAATGCCCGACCACAATGAGAAGATAGAGAGAAAATGAAAGATGTTCCTATGCTTCAGCCATAGGCTCTATCATGTATGCAATGTTGTGTACCGGACCTAATGTATGCTTAGCAATAAGTTTAGCGAGGAGGTACCAAAGTAATCCAGAGTGGATCATCGACAGCGATCAAGAATATCCTAAAATACGAAAAGGACTAAGGATATGTTTCGTTTATGGAGGTGACAAAGAGCTAGTCGTAAATGGTTACGTCGATGCATGCTTTGACACTGATCCGGACGATTCTAAATCGCAAACCGGATACGTGTTTATATTGAACAGTGGAGCTGTCAGTTGGTGCAGTTCTAAACAAAGAGTCATGGCGGGATCTACATGTGAAGCGGAGTACATAGCTGCTTCGGAAGCAGCAAATGAAGAAATCTGGATGAAGGAGTTCATATTCGATCTAGGTGTCATACCTAGTGCATCGGGACCAATGAAGATCTTCTGTGACAATACTGGTGCAATTTCCTTGGCAAAGGAATCCAGATTTCACAAGAGGACCAAGCACATCAAGAGACGCTTCAATTTCCATCCGGGACCAAGTCCATGTGGGAGACATAGATATTTGCAAGATACATACGGATCTGAATGTTGCAGACCCATTGACTAAGCCTCTTCCACGAGCAAACCATGATCAACACCAAGGCTCCATGGGTGTTAGAATCATTATTCTGTAATCTAGATTATTGACTCTAGTGCAAGTGGGATACTAAAGGAAATATGCCCTAGAGGCAATAATAAAGTTATTATTTATTTCCTTATATCATGATAAATGTTTATTATTCATGCTAGAATTGTATTAACCGGGAACATGATACATGTGTGAATACATAGACAAACATAATGTCACTAGTATGCCTCTACTTGACTATCTCATTAATCAAAGATGTTATGTTTCCTAACCATAGACATGAGTTGTCATTTGATTAACGGGATTACATCATTAGGAGAATGATGTGATTGACTTGACCCATTCTGTTAGCTTAGCACTTGATCATTTAGTATGTTGCTATTGCTTTCTTCATGACTTATACATGTTCCTACAACTATGATTATGCAACTCCCGTTTACCGGAGGAACACTTTGTGTGCTACCAAACGTCACAACGTAACTAGGTGATTATAAAGGAGCTCTACAGGTGTCTCCAAAGGTAAATGTTGAGTTGGCGTATTTTGAGATTACGTTTTGTCACTCTGATTGTCGGAGATGTATCTCTGGGCCCTCTCGGTAATGCACATCACTATAAGCCTTGCAAGCAATGTAGCTAATGAGTTAGTTACGGAATGATGCATTACATAACGAGTAAAGAGACTTGCCGGTAATGAGATTGAACGAGGTATTGAGATACCGACGATCGAATCCCGGGCAAGTAACATACCGATGACAAAGGGAACAGCGTATGTTGTTATGCGGTTTGACCGATAAAGATCTTCGTAGAATATGTAGGAGCCAATATGAGCATCCAGGTTCCGCTATTGGTTATTGACCGGAGACGTGTCTCGGTCATGTCTACATAGTTCTCGAACCCATAGGGTCCGCACGCATAATGTTTCAATGACGGTTATATTATGAGTTTATGATTTTTGATGTACCAAAGGTTGTTCGGAGTCCCGGATGTGATCACGGACATGATGAGGACACTCAAAATGGTTGAGACATGAAGATTGATATATTGGAAGCCTATATTTGGATATCGCAAGTGTTCCGGGTGAAATCGGGATTTTACCGAAGTACCGAGGGGTTACCGGAACTCCCCGGGGGCTTAATTGGCCATAGTGGGCCTTAGTGGAGAAGAGGAGAGGAGGCTAGGGCAGGGCTGCGCGCACCTCCCCCATTGTCCGAATAGGACAAGGAGCGGGGGGCGGCGCCCCCCTTTCCTTCCTCTATCTCCCTCCTCTTTCCCCCCTTCTCCTAGTCCAACAAGGAAGGGAGGGAGTCCTACTCCCGATGGGAGTAGGACTCCTACTGGGGCGCCTCCTCCTGGCCGGCTGCCCCCTCCCCCCTTGCTCCTTTTTATACGGGGGCAGGGGGCCACCTCTAGACACAACAACAACAGATCATTGATCTCTTAGCCGCGTGCGGTGCCGCCTCCACCATAGTCCTCCTCGATAATATTGTAGCGGTGCTTAGGCGAAGTTCTGCGATGGTAAAACATCATCATCGTCACCACGCCGTCGTGCTGACGGAACTCTCCCTCGACACTCGGCTGGATCGGAGTTTGAGGGACGTCATCAAGCTGAACGTGTGCTAGAACTCGGAGGTGCCGTACTTTTGGTGCTTGATCGGTCGGGCCGTGAAGACGTACGACTACATCAACTGCGTTGTTCTAACACTTCCGCTTTCGGTCTATGAGGGTACGTGGAGAACACTCTCCCCTCTCATTGCTATGCATCACCATGATCTTGCGTGTGCGTAGGAATTTTTTTGAAATTACTACGTTCCCTAACAGCATGTACCACCAGTATTGCTCAGGGAGGACGAGTACATTCTTCTGGAACCAGCAGCACGTCAGTATGATCAATCCATGCAAGGAGGTCGTGACAACTCCTTCCACACGTGCCACGTGGCTTCATGAACTGTAAGAGAGACACTGTGTAGCGTGCCATTGGAATTCTAATTTATGTGTTTTGCACATACTCGAAGTACTAGTAAGGTACACGTGCATTGCACGCATCAGATTTTGCAATCAAATTATGAATAAATACCACACTATAGCATGTAAGCTCTTAGTCAGATATGCCTGATGTAGACCTTCGTTTAATTCTTATAGTTCATCTCATTCAAAATCAATTAGTTTTTATAAAAAAGCTAGGGCCTCTTGGATTCGTAGGATTTCCAAAACGCGGGAATAGGCAAAACATGGGATTATAGTGGAATGTCGTCTTGAATCCTACAGGATTGTACGAGTGTTTGATTGTGCATAAAAAATGCAGAATTCTATCAAAAAGGTTTGAGTGGATGGGATGTTTCCTATGAAATCTAGTGCAAATGAATCATATGGAAAAATTCCTATGGTTTACAATCCTACGAATCAAACAACCAAGATAGGAAAATTCCTAATGATTAGAATCCTCCAAAATTCCTTTGAGAATCCTTTGAATCAAAGAAGCCCTTAATCTATTTTATGATTCATGTAATTGTGTGTTGTAAAGCATAAAGTAAAAACAAATAATGGCAATTCAACTAGAAAAAAAGTTTGGGCAGTTATGATACGAAAGATTCTAGAACAAAAGAGAACCACTGTTGTTTTGAGGTTTGTGCATTATGCTTAAGTTCAACCATGGAGTCTGCTAGATTGTACATGTGGCAAAATCTGGTGGGGGGCTAGAAGATGGTGCGAGGGGCCGAGTGGAGGGAGATTATGAAGGAATGCACAAGTGCGAGAGCGATATTTAGAGAGAGGGGCCGAGAACGTGCACTGTTGCGCGCAGTGGCGGAGCCATGAAAAATAAATGAGCTAGGGGGCCAAGCATTTCTAATCCTTTACGAGGAGCGTCAATTCACGAACTTAAACCATTTTTAGCTACAATTGTCTAATGATCACATTCATATTAGCCTCGATATATAGTGATGTTAGGGGGGGTAGGGCCCTTACTGCCCCCTGTCTTCGCCATTATGCGCGCGTCTGAGAGGTGAAGCGAAGGCATGGATGATGAGAGGGGGATGTTGGATATATAATTAATGTGGGTGTATTAGCTATATATGTTAATCCTATATAGAGAGGTTGTCGGTGCGAAATGAACCTATGGGATCACTGGAATCCCTACTATGGTTGCGGGGCGCGGGAATCGTGAGAAGAGCGGGACTAGTAGACAACACAAAGGGGATCTACCAAGGTTCGGGCTGCAATGATGCGTAAAACCCTACGATCCGGCTTTGGTAGATGTATTAATGTCCTTGAGCTCTTGAACTAGCTCTGGGTGCCGCCAGGTTCGAAAGAGCCCAATCCTTCTGTAGTGCGCCATGGGCCTCCTTTTATAGGCGAAAGGGGCTGCCACAGTGGCACACAGGAGGTGGAAAGTGCTACAGCACTGTGAGCTTATCGTGGTTATTATAGGACAAACTGCATTTAATGCGAGGCTTAGGTGTCCCTTCACTTTATCGGGGATGGGAGCGAGGCCCATCCCGTCCGTCGTAGCTCCTCCTTGCTTTGACACGCGCCGTAGCCAGCGAGGCATGCGGTGACATGTAGGCAGGCAGGCAGCTGAGGTGGCGCGGTGGTGGAGCCTCCACGAAGGGCTGCATGTTGCCACGCAGGTGCCTGCCCAGCTAGTTGGGTCGGCAGCTGCATGCGAACAGCAGCAAAGACTTGGCTGGCGTGGGCCTAGCAGTGGCCCTGCTGGCGCGCTTGGCGAGGGCCTTGCCGGGTGGCTCGGCAAGGGTCTTGCTGCGGCACGCCGTCATCCCCGGCTAGGACCTTGCTGGGGGTCTCGTGGGCTTCCTCGGCAAGAACCCTGCCGAGGATTGTTGCCTTCCTATCCTCATTCGATCTTGACTATTCTTTGTCTTCACAAAGATGTCCATGCCACCACGGAGGTGCCTCCTGAGCCCTGTGAGGGAGTCCTGGATTAGGGGGTATCCGGATAGCCAGACTATGTACAACGTCCGGACTATTGAAGCGTGAAGATACAAGACTCAAGACTTCGGCCCGTGTCCGAATGGGACTCTCCTTTGCGTGGGAGGCAAGCTTGGCGATCCAGATATTATGTTTCCTTCCTTGTAACCGACTCCATGTAAACCCTAGCCATCTCCGGTGTCTATATAAACCAGAGAAGCTGGTCCTTAGAAGGCCCATCACAATTACATTCGTACCATCATAGGCTAGCTCTTAGGGTTTAGCCTCTACGATCTCGTGGTAGATCTACACTTGTACTACCCATATCATCAATATTAATCAAGCAGGAAGTAGGGTTTTACCTCCATAGAGAGGGCCCGAACCTGGGTAAACATATGTGTCCCTTGCTTCCTGTTACCATCAGCCTTGATGCATAGATCGGGACTCCCTACCCGAGATCCGCCGGTTTTCACACTGACATTGGTGATTTCATTGAGAGTTCCTCTGTGTCGTCGCTGTCAGGCTTCATGGCTCCTTCAATCACCATCAACGACGCTGTCCGGGACGAGATTTTCCTCCCCGGACAGATCTTCGTGTTCGGCGGCTTTGCACTGCGGGCCAATTCGCTGGGCCACCCGGAGCAGATCGATAACTATGCCCCCGGCCACCAGGCCAGGTTCGGAAACTGGAGTCACACAGCGGATATTTGCGGGGACTCGATCTTCAACGAATTCGAGCCAGCGCCAGAAGCGCCGAACAGTCACGATGAGCACGGCTTAGACCTGCTATCAGAAGTTGTTCGGGATATCACCCCGACAGAAGCCACGGACCTAAATCCGAGGCAGGTTGCGTTGCCTAAAGACGGAGGGCTGGACCCCATCCCGCAGACCATACCCTCATTGGCAACGAAGCCGAACATAGGTCTCACCACTGAGGGAGCCTGTAACTCTGAACCCCCGGATTCGTATCCGGATGTAGGTTCCTGTCTGCGCATCCCCGAGCCCGCCGATCCTGGTCGGGCTCCGGTGATTGAGTTCACGGCAACAGACATCTTTCAGCATTAGCCCTTCGGCGACATACTCAACTCATTTAAAATTCTCTCCTTGACAGAGAATTCCGGGCCAAACTATGTCCGGCTCGAGTGGGAAGCAGGCGACGAAGAAATTCGTTACCCACCCACCACCCATTTGATAGCCACTGTTGATGATTTAGCCGGCGTGCTTGACTTCGACTCCAAAGGCATCGACGGTATGGACGGCGATGCAGGAGAAGACTCAGAATCTATGGGGTACCGGATTCCCGCCTCATCACACAACATATATATGGTGGATACGCCCAAGGAAGGCGATGGTGACAATCCGGAAGATAACACCCCTGAGCAAAAACCAAAGCGACGGCACAGACGCCGTTCCAAATCGGGCAACAGTAATAATATCAGCAAGAGCGCTAGGATAATGGATGATCCAGTCAACCTCTAAGGCAACAATGACCATACGGAACCAGCGATGGAGCAAGATGAACCAGGTCACCCCGAACACAGTTCGGAGCAGACGCCCGAAGACAATGGTCTAGAGGGACGAGCTCATCAAACTGTCCCAGGACAAGAAGACAGCCCGGATGATGCCGCATTCGTCATTCCGGAAGAATGTGTGGAACGAGAGAACCTCCATAGAAAGCTTATGGCCACAGCGAGAAGTCTGAAGAGGCAGAAGCCATGGCTTAAAGCCGCATAGGAAACGCTCAATCGCAGATGGAATAAAGTGCTAGACACTGAAGAAAGATATGTCGGCGATCGCCACACAAAGAGCTGCCCAAAACATAAGCTATTGCCAGAATTCGATGACGAGGCCGTCCCACCAAAAGTAACATGACCAAGAGACCAGAAGTACCACTTCATAACCGCAATAAATCAACTACCAAAGACGCCCACGATCTACGTGAGCACCTTGATAAGAAAGCTGGCGCAGCTAGGTCCATCTACGGATCTAAAGGACACACCCCGGCGGCGGACTGTGGTCGTCAAAACAATTATGACAACCAAACACCAGTTCGGAATAAACACTGAACACAACAACAGCCGACGGCATGCCATAGCACGTCCATATACAGAGGGGCTGCTCACCCCCTGTGCTTCACTGACAAAGTACTCGACCATGAATTCTCGCAGGGCTTTAAACCTGTGAACATATAGGCATACGACGGAACTACAGACCAAGGGGTCTAGATCGAGGACTTTATCCTACACATACACATGGCCCGTGGGGATGACCTCCACGCCATCAAATACATTCCCCTCAAACTGAAGGGACCAGCTCAACACTGGTTGAAAAGCCTCCCTGAAAATTCAATTGGGAGCTGGGAGGAACTAGAGGATGCCTTCAGGGCCAATTTTCAAGGGACTTATGTCCGGCCTCCGGATGCTGACGATATAAGTCACATAATCCAACAACCCGGAGAGTCCGCCGGCAAGCTCTGGAACAGATTCCTCACTAAGAAGAATCAAATTGTTGATTGTCCGGATGCCAAAGCCCTAGCGGCATTCAAACATAGCATCCACAATGAGTGGCTCGCCAAACACCTCGGCCAAGAACAGCCTAGGACAATGGCAGCCCTAACAAGCCTTATGACCCGATTTTGCGCGGGTGAAGATAGCTGGCTAGCCCGTAAAGGCACCAGCGACCCCAGCACATCCGAAATAAGGGACGGCAACGGGAAGCCACAACGTAATAAAAATAAACGCCAAAACAAGGAAGAGAGCTCGGACAACACAACGGTTAATGCCGGCTTCAGGGGCTCTCGACCTAACCAGCAAAATAAGCAACCTAAAGGCAGTAAAGAGGGACCGTCCGGTCTGAACAGAGTACTGGACAGACTATGCCAAATTCATGGCACCCCCGAGAAACCTGCGAACCACACGCAAAAAGAGTGCTGGGTCTTCAAGCAGGCCGGCAAACTAAACACCGAACAAAAGGGAAGGGAAACACCAAGCGAAGACGAGGATGAACCTCGCCAGCGGAACACTGGGGGACAGAAAAAATTCCCGCCAGAGGTTAAAACAGTGAATATGATCCACACGACTCGCACATCCCATGGAAGGCATGAACACGCCCATAAAGGCGCGCGCAATATAGAGCCCATCGTACACACACCCAACCACGGGATGTCTTGTTCGATCACTTTTGCTCGCCTGGACGGTCGAACTACTATTCGGCACGAAGGATCAAACGCCTTGGTGCTTGACCCAATAATCGACGGATACCATCTCACTCATGTCCTCATGGACGGCGGCGGCAGTCTCAATTTAATATATGAGGACACTGTCCACAGAATGGGGATAGACTCATCCAGAATCAACAAGATTAGCACCACCTTTGAAGGGGTGATACCAGGCGTTGAAGCCTACAGCAGGGGTTCCGTCACACTGGAGGTAACATTCAGCTCTCTAGCCAAATCTAGAAGCGAAGAACTAGACTTCATCATCGCACCCTTCCAAAGCAGCTATCAAGCACTGCTCGGAAGAACGGCCTTCGCCCGCTTCAACGCATTGCCGCACTATGGTTACCTTACACTTAAGATGCCCGGTCCATGCGGCGTCATCACCGTTAGCGGAATAACAGAGCGCTCTTAGCGCGCAGAGGAATACGCGATGGCCCTAACGGCCGGACTATAAGCGGCCACTAACAAAATATGACGGGTCGTTAAGATCAAGGACACAGTTAGACAAGTCCGGCAGCCCATATCAAACCAGGGCACTGTATATGTAATCCTATAGTGGACACCAGGGTCTAATAACAAGGCCCCACACTTGGCTCAACCTTATTAGAAGGACAACATCTTACATTTCTTACTATCTATCGCATACTTACGTTGCACTCCCCTATGAGTTGCCCTTTCCCGCAGTCAATGCTCGCGCAATACCCTTCCAGGAGGCGACACAACCGAGACAAATGCGCAGACGTGTAGCAGGGCCCCTTTCAACTGGTTTCTTTTTAGATTAAGCCCCTGTGTAAACCTTTTCTATTGCCTCTTGTTTGTTTAACCATCCCGTGGGTTCCGTACCCACAGAGGATATTGCCGTTTTTGGCATTTCGCCACGACAGATTAACGCACGCACCTGGAAATACAGGGTTTATAATGAATGGGCATTCTTGAGCTCATCATCTTTTATAAAGTCCGAATACCTTCGGGAGTGTTCGGCGTCACAAGTTTGGCCTTATATGCATCAGCTCCGAATCATGTCTTTGGTCAAATGTTGGGTTTGCCCGGCTCCTGGGTTCGCCGCCTTACGTTCCGTTATAATCGGCTAAGGTGGCCAAAGGAGAACTACTGCAATTGTGCCCTGGTTATTTCGGATGAGCACCTCGAGAGAAAGCGGCCCGACTATCATGATCTGACGAGAGACTGGTCAACCACTCGACGACTCACCGGAATCTCTAGGATTCCTCCACATTAATGAAGGGCCATTTCCCGGCCAGGTACATACGCGCCCGTATTCGGATGCACATGAAGGTACCAGGGGCTACATAGTAGCCCCAACGTTAGAATCCCTTGGCTAAGCGAAAGTGTTACAGCTATATAGTCCGGTTGCCTAGTTCAACATGCGACCACCTCCTTGCCAGACCAAGACGTTGGATAAAGAGTGATCAAGCACATTTTTTCGTGAACACCCCCGCATTGTATGCATGGGGGCTGAAGCCAACGACTGCTATCTTTCGGATTACCCACACATATATAGATATATATAAACGGCCGCACAGGGGACACAATCATATTTTCAGACAAACATTATAAATATAATCTTCTAATCAAAATAAACATTGTTTTTACAATGATATGAATCATCACTCGAATAAGAGATTCTTCGGGCACTGCGCCTCTATCAGGCGGGCACCCTCTGTGACCTGCACCAAGTAGTGCCCGGCCGGATATTGGCCCCCCACCAGATCCTGAGACGCTATCATAGTGGCATCCATATCCATCCAATACGCTTTAACGCGGGCAAGGGCCATCCTAGCACCCTCTATGCATGTCGACCGCCTCATGGCATCAATCCGAGGCACGACCCATGGGAACTGTTGCACTAAACCAAAGTAGTTGTCCGGCATAGGCCCCTTCGGCCAAAGATGATCTATTACAGACTGCATCGCCAGCCCGGACAGCCTGTGAAGCTCCGCCACAGCAGCCATCTTATCACTTAATGACAGCGGGCAAGTGGGAGCATGGAACTGCGACCAAAAAAGCTTCTCCACCTCCTTTTCACCCTGATCTTTGAAGAACTCCACAACATCAGTTGTACTCTTCGCCAGGTCCGCGTATGCGTCCGGCGAGCTCCAGTGTCCATCAAGGGGAGCATACTTCGGATCGAAGAACTTTGTCCGCAGCAAATAGGAGCCTCCAGCCGCGATTTTACCGGCATGTTGAAGCTCCTCCCGCGCACCCCTGAGCTCAGTCCGTATTTCCTTGGTGGCATTCAGTGCCTTCCTTAGGTCAGCCGATTTATCTTCACGCTCCTTTTTCAGGAGCTCATACCGGTTAGCAGCATTTTTTAACTCAATAGCCATTTTGGCTATCTTTTCCTCGCTTCGCGATAAGCAGCCTACTCGGCTCTCAATTCCTCGGCCGCCTTTACGGCAGCCACATTGCTCACTCGGGCTTGTTCCTTTGCTAGAGCAAGCTCCGCCCTCAGGGCCTCCACGGCAGCAGCACCATCTGTAGTCCGAACATATTACATTAATATGTTCCACCTTAATATTTTCCTATGCAATGGAAGAACAAGACACATACCTTGTGACTTATCCAGCCGCTCATTCATCAGAGTGATATCGGCATCAATTGACCCGATTTGCCTCGTCAGTTCGGCAACTTCAATGGACGGGCCGGCAGCCGGACCCACAGGTAACTGCACATATTTACAACACAAATAATTGGTTTATGATCCTCCATTTGCTGCCTAGGGCAGACAACCAGAGTCTCATGGGCTATTATCCATATGGAGCACACTTACCGAGTACCTCACAACTAAAGAAATAGTGGGTTCTCCATTACATACCTCAAAGACTCTGAGCAGGCACATGAATGCTTCATTCAAACCGCTTGTAGCGGATGAAATCTTCTTAAGCATCGCGCTCATTAAAGAGCGGTGCTCCTGCGAGAGCATAGCTTGCTCTAGCAAGCCCGTCAGTACATCCGGCCGGACATCAAACTACGCCGGACTTTTCCCATCGCCCCCCATGGAAGCCAAGTGCTCCGGGTGTAAGGCGGCTAACGAATTGACTGCTGGCTTCGGCAGATCTAGACCCCTTCATGATGACACCTCGGTGTCGCCCGCTTCATTAGTCGGAGAAGGGGGTGGGGTTTCACCCTCCATCATCTCTGGAGGAAGGTCCCCCGAAGACGAACCCTGTTGAGAGGAGCTGTTGGCCGGACTGGAAAAAGTTGAACCCTGGTTATTGATCCAGGAGAAACACAATATCTTTGGATCATAAATTGACTTATAGCTCGGTGGAGGGCTGGCCCGTTGGAGGGCACGGTGCAGTGAGGAGGCCCGTCGGGGGAAGGTCCCCTAGGGATGTCTTCTTCCCTAATTTGGGCATCTCCACCTCCAAGTCTTCGGAGGCAGCCCTCTTCTTCCCATGCAGGGAGGAGGCCTTAGCCTCTCCTTCCCGACTATCCTCCCTAAGGGAGGTAACAATTCCCCCGGTCCAGATGCGTAGCGTGTGGGGTTCATATTCTTCATCCCTCCCCTTGTCCATCCTCGAGGGCATTCTGCTGAGTACCCGGTCAAGCATCTTGGCAATAGAGGGGACGGGCGAGCCTTCGGGAAGCGGTGCCGGACACCTAATTCTCCTCGCCTTACTGAGCCATTCCTGGATGCGGTTGATTGTCAGACCGAACAGTCATGATAAATACAAAACAGTGTGTCCGGTATCAAGGCTACTTACTTGGGTATCTAGGCGATTGCAGCTTAGGCCCGCATCCTCGGTGGTGTTCAGACATTCTATTTTCTGTCCGAAGAACAACTTGCACATCTCTTCGGGCTTCAAGCCGAAGAAGTGCTTCACAGTTCGCAGACCCTCTGGATTGAACTCCCACATCCGAAGAGGCCGGCGTTGGCACGGCAACATCCGCCGGATTAACATCACTTGCATTATGCTGACAAGGTTGATATCCCTCTCGAGAAGCTCCCGAATGCGGTTCTATAGTATTGGTACATCGCCTGCGGGCCCCCAATTACGCCCTACGTCTGTCCAGGATGCCAACTGCGACGGAGGGCCCGAGCGGAACTCAGGGGCGTCTACCCACTTTGTGCCCCTTGGGGCCGTAGCATAAAACCACCTCCGCTGCTATACATCAGATACTTCTGGGAAAGAACCCTCTGTCCATGGGGCATCGACGTTTCTGCTTATTACAGCACCTCCGCACTCCACATGTCGCCCCCCGGTCATCTTCGGCTTTACATTGAAGGTCTTGAGCCATAAGCCGAAGTGTGGGGTGATGTGGAGAAAAGCCTCGCACACGATAATGAACGACGAGATATGGAGGATGGCCTCTGGGGCCAAGTCATGGAAATCCAACCCATAATAGAACATGAGCCCCCTCACGAAGGGATCGAGGGAGAAACCCAAACCGCGGAGGAAGTGTGGGACGAAAACAACACACTCATTGGGCTCCGGCGTAGGGATGACCTGCCCTGGAGCAGGGAGCCTGTGCTGTATATCTGCGGTCAGGTATCCGACCTCCCTAAGTTTTCCAATGTCCTTCTCTTCGATCGAGGAGGCCACCCATCGGCCTTAAGGGTCGGATCCGGACATATTGGAGGATTCCGGCGAAGTGGAGCTTGGGCTTTGGGTGTTAGAACTCAAGGTGCAAGAAGGCGCGATGAAGGTGAAAAAAGAGGCGTAGGTCTCGACCCCTTTATAAAGAAGGTGAATATCAAGAGGCCCCGGTGTGACCGTCTGAGGCTTATCAAAAAACACACGGAGTTATACCAACATCCGTCGTGGGGTCATGCACGCTCGTATTGATGGAAAATCCCGTGATAAAAGGGACACGATCTTTGCCTCGACGGGACGTGCCAATAAAAACCGCCTCGTAACACGAGTCGTTGTGGGGTAGGGAACGACGGTTTGCGTTGGAGCAAGCCATGATGCAAGGGCACAACGCACGAAGATTGCCAGCAAATCAGATCTACGCCGTGTGAAGATCATCTTGCAGATCCGGACACGGCCTACGTGTTCGATAACCACTTTGGAGTATTCGGAGGAGGAACCCGCCTTGCAATGCCGAAGACAATACTGCGCGTCGGACTCATCGTCATTGAAGCCTGGTTCAGGGGCTACCGAGGGAGTCCTGGATTAGGGGGTATCCGGACAACCGGACTGTGTACAACATCCGGACTATTGAAGCGTGAAGATACAATACTCAAGACTTCGGCCCTTGTCCGGATGGGACTCTCCTTTGCGTGGGAGGCAAGCTTGGCGATCCGGATATTATGTTTCCTCCTTGTAACCGACTCCATGTAAACCCTAGCCCTCTCCGGTGTCTATATAAACCGGAGAAGCTGGTCCTTAGAAGGCCGATCACAATTACATTTGTACCATCATAGGCTAGCTCTTAGGGTTTAGCCTCTACGATCTCGTGGTAGATCTACTCTTGTACTACCCATATCATCAATATTAATCAAGCAGGAAGTAGGGTTTTATCTCCATCGAGAGGGCCCGAACTTGGGTAAACATCTGTGTCCCTTGCTTCCTGTTACCATTAGCCTTGACGCACAGATCGGGACCCCCTACCCGAGATCCGCCGGTTTTGACACCGACACCTTGTCCCAATGCGTTTGTCTAGCGTTGGTAGGCTAAAAGGTGGCTCGCTCAGCTGGTGTGGGCGAGCTGCCCCGGCAAGAGTCCTTGACGGGGAACCTGCTTTGTACATCCGATCTTTGTGGCCTTGGTCCTTGTCGTTGCCTTGTTTTTCTTGTGCCTTCGGCTTCTCTCCGGTTTCCCTTTCCTGTCCGGTTATGCGTTGCCGTGGCAGGTGGCTTTGACTGCCCGTGCACAAGTAAAGGGGTCAAAAGCAGAGCCCCTACTTTTGTACACTGATAGAGGTATAGATTGATCGATGTGGACGTAGGAAAGAGGGTGAGACCTCACAGGATATATCGATTGATCGGTTTGTGTGGAAAACTATGAAAGACTTAGCTATATACACACATACATAGAGGAACATCGATTGTTGCGCATGCATGCGTGAGAGATAGAGAATGCCCTATATGATGGAGAGGGGGATGTGTGTGGGTGTGTGCCTTCATGGGAGACCGACCTAAAGAAAAAGATTGCATGTGTGCGATGGATAATGCCGACTGGTAGTGTGTGTGCATGCATGCACAAGATAAAGTTAGTGGTACAATTATAAAGAGAAGACGACTATGTGGGTGTAAAAGACTAGGTGAGGTCATAATCAATGTAAAGTTGAATTCAAATATTTGAATAAGAGATCCTGATGTTTGAAACCCATGCATGCATGAATATAATGGAGATCTGCGTGGTGTGGTTTGGAAATGAGCATTTTGTAATGTATACACATTGAACAAGGTCAGACTCATTTGAATTTGAGATACCGATGGTAGACATCATTTGGCCATGTCGCATCCGTGCATGGACACATTATTCTAATTGGAGATGATGGGTGGCTTTCACATCACATATCTATATCTATACCCCTATATATATATATTATATTTTACATTTTTTTATATTGTGTGTGGGTAACTTTAACTTTGAAACATGATCGTTAGATGAGGAGAATCCGATGGTCCAAAGATTGCAAATTTGAGCACTATTGGCCGTTGGATATCATCTAGATTCCACCAGATTTCGCCACAGGTATAATCTAGAAGACTCCATGGTTGAACTTAAGCATAATGCACAAACATCCAAACACAAGCACGTCTTCTTTGTTCTAGAATCTTCCATATCATAATTGCCCAAATGTTTTTCTAAATGATTTGCCATTATTTGTTTTTACTTTTACAACGCACAATTCCATGAATCTTAAAATAGATTAGGTTTCTTATAAAAACTAGATGATTTTGAATGAAATGAGCTATAAGAATCAAATGAACATCTACATCATGCATATATGACTCAAAGCTTACATGCTATAATGTTGTATTTATTCATAATTTGGTTACCAAATCTCATGCGTGTAGTGCACGTGTACCTTACTCTAGTCTAAATGGTGTTTGTGTGTGTGTTGTGCGTGTTGAGGTGCAAATTATCTTTTTTGGGTACATGTTAAGCTTGTTCTTCCGAAATTTCAAGCCGCGCCTTGTTATGCCGAAAATTCAAGCTAGCGTCTCTGTCTATCGGGCTATGAAACTCCCGCCTCTTCAACCCGCGCCTTGTTAGCCCGAAATATTTAAGATATATGTTTGTCTCGTTGTGCTCCCACAACTCCCTCCATCTCAACATGCGCCTTGCTATTCCGAAATTACAACGCACGCGAAAACTCCCACCTCCTGTGAAATCCCAACACGCGAAATGCCCGTGGTACCCCTGAACCAAAAGAACCGCCTCAAATCGGTGGGGGTACTTTCATAACTTACCCCACATTTCGGACAAGCGCGTCCCTAAGCCATGGTTCCCCACTGCCATCCCATCCGCCCACCCATTCGTACACCGAGGCTGCGAAAACCCGCGACGAAACCCCACACCCTGCTCCGTCTGCCACCCAACCGGAGCCTCTTCCCCGATGACGTTGTCCACAACAACACCTCGACGTCCCTCATCCACCATACCGGATGAGGATCCGTTGTCGATCTCATCGTCCCGCCGGTTCAGCCCCGTCCTCCACCTCCAAGGAGCTGCCCCGATGTTCCCCTCGTCTTTCGCGCCACCTCCATTCCCACACCGTCGTCGTCACCTGCACCACCGGAAGAGCATCATCATCACCGTTTCCTCGGATGAAGTTGTGGCCTAATCGGCGCCACCAAAGAGGTTGTACACTAATCGCCGCCTTTTCTTCTTGATTCGATCTCACAGTGCTGCCGGCGCTCGGTCGCGAGCCGACACGGCGCGGCTCCATCCACGGCGGCATCACCGGCCACTTCCTCCACGGCGTCGCTACCTCAGCGGCAACGTCCACATCAGTAGGAGCTGCTGCTACTTTAGCTCTCGCTCGCGCTGCTGCTCTGCTCTTGCTCTCGGTCCCCTGCCTGGTCTGCTCTTGCTATTGCTCTTGCTTGCGTTGCTGCTCTCTCTCCTGGACTTGCTTGCGATGCTGCTCCGATTTAGCTAAACTTCAGTCGAATGAATTGACTTTTGGGTCAGTCGATTTTCAGGGGTGGGGGGCTCGCCGGGGTGAAGGAAGAACTAGCCGCCGCGAGGAGGGGGCCTCGCCGGAGAGGTACCCCACTATCTATCTTAGGGTTCAGGGTGGGGGCAGTGGTCCCCGGCGGTGGCGGGGCGTTGGCGGGGCGGTGGCGTGGGGATCGTCGGAGAAAAAGCTCGGCATGGGGCGCCTAGAGGGATCGCCGGGGCGGTGGCAGACCGGCGGCGTGGAGTGTTTTCGGGGCAGGCAGCTCGGCGCACCGCCGGCCGCGGGCGGCGGTGGGCTGCTGTTTGGTCGGTGGTGGCTGGCGGCTTAGGGGGTTGGAGGTTGAAGATGAACCGCAAGCCCTTGATTTCGTATCCAACGGCTGGAAAATCGACTGACCAGAGATGAAAAAGTCAGTCGACCGGCGTGTAGCCTCACCTTGCTAGTGCGTTCAGTTTTGATAGCAAAATTCAGTTTCGACAGTTAAGTTTAGTTTCGACAGTTAAATTCAGTTTTGACAGTTAAGTTCAGAGATGAGCGGCCGATGTATTTTACATCTAGCACTTTGTGGTTATGTATTTTACGTCATGTATTGGAGATGCTATTAGAATTCCACTCAGGTTAAGATTGTCTCTCTTGTCCTGCTTCAGCCTCGGCGTCGTACAACTCACCGGAGCTGCTCCAACGATGAAACCCTCCATCACAGCGGAGCAGTACCTCGGGCTCCATCTCCAGATGCCTAAGATCTTCTTCCCCTCCTCCGACAGCCAAGTCAGCCGGAGCATCCTCACCGGCCAACCCAATCACGCTGAGATCAACATGGCTTCGCCAAAGAGGTTGTACACTTGTTGCATCTCTTTTTTACTCTACATGTTATATTTATTGTCCACTGAGCACTCGTAGTAACGGGAAATACGATTATTTTATCCTACTATATGGCAAGCAGTGAGGTACCAGGCAACTTAGCTATCGGTGATGGACTCTCTTGAATGCCATCATTATTTATCTCTGCGCATTTGAGCTGTGCATTTGTCGATGGGCCTGGGAGTTGAGCTAGTATGGCAGTGGCCTGGGCCCAAAGTAATAGAAGTAGCACAAAAACATTTTTTAGTGTAGGATTTTCCTTGCTCAAGCCTGCGTACTAGAATCACCAGTGCTTGAAAGGAAAAGTGAATGAAAAACATAGGAATTGGAAAGTTTCCTATGGTACTACTTTTCATGAATTTGGTGCAAAGGAATGGAGAAAAGGAAAACTGTAGGATTTGTTCCTTTAGTGTCTCCTTGAAAGAAAACCCATAGGAATTCTAATTTCCACTTGTCCTCCTTTTCATATTCCTATTCATCAAGCACAAGACTAAGAGATTGTAGAATAATAGCATTATAACCATACATTTTCTTGTGGTTTGACTTAATCTCACCATGATTTTTTGCATCCTGTGATCTTCAATTGTTGTGAATTAAACAACCAGATTGGCAGAAATCCTATGTTTTTAAATTCTCTGTTTTGCACGTGCATTCCTATCCTATTCCTGTCTATTTCCTATCCCTGCATTGTTAGAATCCTCAAATTCAAACAAGCCCTTACTCAATTACTTCTGTTACAGATATGTGTCAAAGAAAACCTTGTGTGGTTTGTCCTGCTCCTTCTGCGCTGTGTTCCACCCCAGCTCGGCTACTCCAACGATGGAAGGGTTCACCACGGCAGGGATCCGCTCTCGAGACTGTGTTTTGCCACCTCAGGTCTTCTTCCCCACCGCCGGCAGCCACGACAACTGCATTACCATCATCAACTGAGCAGATGACCTTGAGGACTACACGGGTCCGCAAGAGAGGTCACACTCTTCCGTGTTTGCTTACGTTATATGTCGCTTAATATGATGACATGCTACATTATCATCATGTTCACCTATTAGACTCTGAGTCAGGTCCAAACTAATGCTGAAACTTGAGTTTTTAAATGGTTGTGGGGTACATATTGGGACAGCAATCAGTACTATCTGTCTACTATCTGGTTAATCTCCGGTGTCTATTATGAGTTTCATGTTGTGTGCAAACAAACATTAAAGGAACCATTATCTTTATTTTTTAACTAAAGCTATTATCTGCTTGCTATCATTGGTTTTGGGTCTATCCACAATTTGCTACCAACACTCTGGATTTGTGCATGCACTCCTTACATAATCTCACTATGTTTTATTCCTATGCATGCCAGTTATTGTACACAATGGAACTGATCATGTAGAGCAAAAGAGACGAGCCTTGCGTGGCAATAAAATTTCATGCAGACGTCGTTCCATGGTGGGCGCAAAGGCAGCCCCCCTCAACCCATTTCGGATCATAATCAAGAGGAAGATAACTGTTCTGAGGGGGATTCAGAAGGAGAAGACCAATCCTATTTACCCCATGAGGTATTCGCTCTAACTTGGCATACTGATGTTTGTAATATCATGCATATGGCGCCTTGCATTGCTTATTGTATACATTAAAGATATCATGTGCTTAGTTTAGACATGCTTTGTCTCAATGCCATCTGTTTAGTTTCTTTATCATATATGTGAATCATGCAATGCCATCTTGTTTAGCCAGGCATCATATATATGAATTTTGCAATGCCACCCTGGTTAGCCAGTCATCTTATATGTGAATTGTATCATGCCATCATTTTTTATTATGTGTTAAATTTGTCAACAATTTTAATACATTCAATTACCCTTCCTGCGCATCAGCCATTCGACACGGGCATGGAAAAAATCTGGAGTGGAAACAAGGTCTTCAGAGCAGACAATGCTATCTGACAAAGCGCATATCTTGCTGGTTACCGATAGCTCCTCGAAGGAGGATTCAGAGACAGATGTCCAGTCATATTCCCCCCCCCCCCCGAGGTGCATGCTCTAACTTGGCAGGGTTATGTTGCTCATATCGTGCGTATGGTATCTTGCATTGCTATGTCATTTGCTTAGTTTAGACATGCTTTGTGTGAATGCCACCTGTTTAGTGTCTAATTACCATAGATGTGAATTATGCAATGCCATCTTGTTGCAAGACATTATATATGTGAATTATGCAATGTTATCTTGTTGCAAGGCATTATGTATGTGAATTATGCAATGCCATGCTGTTTAGGCAAGTGTCATATATGTGAATTA
Organism: Aegilops speltoides; assembly: GCA_021437245.1. Classification (NCBI taxonomy): domain Eukaryota; kingdom Viridiplantae; phylum Streptophyta; class Magnoliopsida; order Poales; family Poaceae; genus Aegilops; species Aegilops speltoides. The sequence continues at coordinate 257,990,314 of CM038147.1, forward strand.
TATCATGCCGTCTTTTTGTATTTCTCATTGCTTTTGTCGACAATGTTTGTATATTCGACAGCTCTTCCTGTGCATCAGCCATTTGAATTGGTGATGGAGAAATCTGGAGTGAAAACAAGGTCTTCAGAGCAGACAATGCTACCTGCTGAAGCAGATATCTTGATGGTTACAGATAGCACTTCAGAGGAGGAGTCAGAGGCAGATGACCAGTCCTATTATCCCCCTGAGGTGTTTGCTCAAACTTGGCAGGGTTATATTACTCATATCATGCATATGTTGTATTGCAATGCTTAATTTTTACATCATATACACAATACTGAATGCCATCTCCTTAGTTGACACATCATATATGCGATTGCCCTCTGCTCACTTCCTTAGTATATAAATCATATATTTGAATGTCATGCCATGATGTTTACATAGACAGCATGTATCTGAATTATGGCATGCCAACCCATTTTCTAAAGACATAATATAGTTATATCATCTCATCCTGTTTACATAATAATCATATTTTAAATTATGTCATTCTATCCGTGAATTATATCATGCCATCATGTTTCCATCGACGGCATGTTTGTGATTTATGGCATGCCAACCACTTTAATAGACACATCATATAGTTATATCATGTCATCCTATTTACATAGTCATCATATTTTGAAGTATGTCATTCTATCTTGTTTAGTTAGCCATCATACTTGTGAAATTGTGTCATGCTATCCTGTTTAATTAACCATCATATATGTGAAATTATGTCCTGCTATTCTGTTTGGTTAGACAACATAAATGTGAATTATTTCATGCCCACTTTTCTTCCCTACTATCCATTGCACATGTCTATCTTACAATGTCTGTACATTCAATTACTTTTCTTGTTTATCAGCCATTTCAATTGGAGGGAGTGATGGCAGTATCTGTGGGAGTAAAAACACGGTCTTCAGAAAAGATCGTGCTATCTGTCGATGCAGATAGAACCACGGTTGTACTTGCCCAAGAACCAGCCCCACCACATATAACACACACTCATGTAGATTGTACCCCTACCCAGTTGGATAGAGAACCAGCTACAGCCCTTCTAACCCCAACCCCAGAAGATAGACGCCCAGTTCCCGTTGACACAGCACCGTCTCCACCACAGAGCACCCAAACACGAGCAGTTAGTAAGGCAACTGCAGTACCCAAAGCACGAGGACCACCACTCCGAACCCCAAGTCAACGCTTAAAGCAGAAGAAGAATTGTTCTCAGGTCAGGTTCTGTAGCTATGGTTCATACTACTTTGCTCTTGCATCACTGTATTTACTCATACCAACTAATTTCAATGAAGGATGCAATTGAAACTCCAATGGCGCAACAATCTTAGAAATGAGCTATTACGTGTGGAGATCAATGGCTTTCAAGCCAAATGATCAATCTTATGGCCACATTCATGGCATAGTTTGTTCAAATGATCTCATATTGTGCACAAAAGTGCATATTGGAATGACAAACAATGTTGCCTAAGGAAGTTTTCATTTTCGTTGGACGAAAAAACCATTTTCCATTTTTCGAGTGCCCGAAAGGAGGTTTTTTTGTGAAGGAACTACCAAATAATTGTTGCAAAATTGGACCAAATCATTTTTATAAAATACTAAGCCATAGTTAATGCACAACTGAAAAAATGGTTGGGTGTAAAAAAATTTATCCACCTCTCGTGAAAAAGACAAATTTCCGCCGATTCAGCTGGAAGCGGGTCAAATTTGAACTGCAGCTGCCTCATAGTTTGCTATTTATTTTTTCCAAAAATCATTTCTAGGTACATAAGTATCTATTTAATCAGAGAAACACCAAAAGTTTTCCAAGATTCAACCACTAGCTAGGAACGGTCATTCCCGCCGTTTTGACCGCATTTTGAAACGGGCATAAAAAATTCAAAAAAAACAAAAAATTGGGAAACCTTCGCGTTGTGTCATTATATGTGGCCAAGTTCCTAGGAAAAATAACAAACTTGTAATACGGCAATTATTATAAAAAAGTGTTCTCAGAAATGAGCTATCACGTGTGGAGATCAATGGCTTTCAAGCCAAATGATCAATCTTATGGCCACATTCATGGCATAGTTTGTTCAAATGGTCTCATATTGTGCACAAGAGTGCATATTGGAATGACAAACAATGTTGCCTAAGGAAGTTTTCATTTTCGTTGGACAAAAAAACCATTTTCCATTTTTCGAGTGCCCGAAAGGAGGTTTTTTTGTGAAGGAACTACCAAATAATTGTTGCAAAATTGGACCAAATCATTTTTATAAAATACTAGGCCATATTTAATGCACAATTGACAAAATGGTTGGGTGTAAAAAAATTTGATCCACCTCTCGTGAAAAAGACAAATTTCCGCCGATTCAGTTGGAAGCGGGTCAAATTTAAACTGCAGCTGCGTCATAGTTTGCTCTTTATTTTTTTTCAAAAATCATTTCTAGGTAAATAAGTATCTATTTATTCAGAAATACATGGTTTGATGGAGAGACATCGAGGTTTGGACGGTGGCCGAGGGCCCGAACTCTAGAGCGCGTAAGCTCGCATGCCCGCCGCATGGTCACCGCGTGACCGTGGTGTTGCCATGTGTTCTGGGTGGCCTAGACATGTCTAGTGGGTTGGGCCCTCCCCATGTAGGTGCTAGGAAGAAAATTACAACATAAGATTCTCACGAGGAGACCGATCGGTGCTCAAACATGAATTAGCAGCCAAGTGTTTGATTAGCGGTGCAGAAATGTACATGGCTAATGGGCGTGAGTTTTGGTGAGGATGATCGAGTTACTAAGAAGACCGTCTTCACAAATTTTCAGCTCAAAAGGAGGAGCCTAGTTGGTACTTGCTTTGCAAACCACCACACCGGACATAAATCTGAATGTTGAAGCTCGCCCAAAATAATGAATGGATTGAGCTGGCATTTGGTGGAGGATGGTTATTTGGGCATCGGAAAGCACTAGAAAATGGATACTATTTGGACATGCCAAAGTGGTACTTCCTTCACAAACTGTTACTCTGAACAGAATAGGAAAATGAATATTTTTGAATTATTTTTGAACTAGGCAAGGAAGGTTTTTACATATTTGACGAAGGTATGAACCAAAGAATTTATGAGATTTTTTTGGGAATTTTGGGAATGACAGAAATATAGGTTGCTTCACAACCTAGGGAAAAAATTGCCACATGGACATGCCACATAGGCAAAGCTGATGAAGTGGCGCCTAGTCATAGCAACCCACCACAATTTACAAGGCTATGACCATCTATATTGGTCGTTAACAACTAGAAATAAGGCAGCGGACTAGCGCTGTTTGCTTTATGACCTTTTCATGTGAGGAAATTACGACCTTTCTGACCAAAATGGTCGCAATGGTTTAGCGTTTGGAGCCCCCCCAAAAAGCTTTTGACCAATTGGTCTGAAATGGTCATAAATTTATGACCAATTCTTCGAGGGTCACTGACAGAAGGTCATAAGTTGACATATTTCTTGTAGTGATTTGAAGGATGCAATTGAAACTCCAATGGCGCAACAGGTATGTTTTAAACCTATTTCTTCAATGTGTTTGGCTATTTGTTGTTGTAACTTGCTCTATGTTGATTTCAGTTTCAATTGAATAAATAGTTATGTTCTCATGCCATGCACATTACAAGTGTTGTTATTGCTGTGTAGTTTCCACACTTATATTCTGTCTATGCTGCTTTGTCTTAAATTGATATGATTCGAACTATATCTATCTTGATTTGGCAACATAATCTAGAATGATATCGACCATACAGTGACCATACTACATAGATATATGTTTGTTTCATGTTGTTATCCTGTCCACCTTACTACTGAACTGGTTTACCAAAATGAGTTTCATATACTACATTGTAAACCTGTGATGTGTTTGTTTTTTATCTTTTAGAACACAAATAAAATATTGGAGAAGAGTACCCCGTTATGCAATGGTAAAGGAAGTAATGTAGATAAGGTTCAAGATAGTGAGACATCCCTGTTGGTCTCCAAGAAAGCTGATAAAAACTATATTAAAGACATAGAGACAACCCCAAAGTCCTATCTTGATGTAGTGTTCGAGTTACTGGCTACTACTGCTGGCACCAGCTCTTCGAACTCGTTGCCTGAATCAGTTCGGCTTCTTGAGTCTCAACTTCAAGTGGAACGACATCGATCAGATGTTATGCGACAGGAAGCCGAATGACGGAGGAAGTCCCTGCAGAATTCAGATGCGTACTTTCTGGTGCAACAGCAAGTGCTGGAGGACTTAAGCGCCAAACAAGAGAAAGTTAATAAGCTTGCTAAGCATCTTGCCAGCATTATGGGTACCCAGGATATTGTTTCTTGAGCTCTTCTGAAGTGGTTTCAGTTCTGGACTTGTTTTGCTGCGGCGTTTATATGTTGTTGTGTTCCCTATATTTGCACTGGTGGCGAACTTTGATGCCCAGTGGATGTAATATGTGTGATAGCCATGATAGCCTAGCGTAAGTTGCTTGCTTATTTATTTCCTCATTGTCTTGTTTATTTCTTTGCTTGTAGTCAGTGCAATTCTTTTTCCGCGGTTTGCTAGTGACCGCAATAACTTATTTTTTAAAACTAGACCACAATAACCATGGGCTACATATTTACTGTAGTTACCATTTCCCTCCTACGGGTCGTAGAAACAATGGGCCTTCTACCTGTCGTAGACACAATGGGCCTTCTACGGGACGTATCATCAATGGGCCTTGTACGGGCCGTATGATCGGTTGGCCAAACATGGGCCAATAACATACCGCATTATGGCCGTAAACGGGCTAGAGTTGGAATCGTCTGTTCATGGCCGACCATAACGGGCCATCGTTAATCGGCCGTATTTGACGACGCTATGAAAACGGCCCAACATATTAATGGGCCACAAAACGGGCCGACTGTAACATTGGGCTGAATTTAGCCCACAAGCAGAAAATGACACTAACGGGCCGTAAGTAAACGAATGCTGGAAATGAGCCCAAGAGTAAATGGGCTTTGAAAAGGCTGAAAGATAACATGGGCTGGAAACGGCCCAACGGAATAACGGGACGTTAATGGGTATAATGTGATACACTGTTCATTACGGGCCAGTTTCACCACGGGCCGTTAATGGGTACAAAGTGATACACTGTTCACTGCGGGCCAGTTTCACCACGGGTCGTTAATGTCCCAAGAGTTACAAAGGGCCTCATATGGGCCGAAAGACGTCATGGGCCATACATGGGCCAGAAGTGAAAACGGGCTGGATTCATATTGGATGGCCCAGATGACGCTACTGGGCCTAATTCGGATAGGGCGTAATGGGCCTTGGGTTTGCGGACTGTAAATGGGCTATATGCGAACATGCCGTTAACAGGCTTTCCATGGGCCGGCCCGCCACCTTTTGACCAAGTCAAATGGGCCGGCCTTTTCACAGGAATGGGCCTCTATTGGGCTGTGCCACGTGTCGACGTATTGTAGGCGCCTTCTGTCCAATGAGTGGATGACATCTGTCCCAACGATGAGCCGACACGTGTTTTTTTCCGGCCAATGATGATTTTACACGTGGAAAATCCCCATTGGTCGGGGCTGTTAACGGGTTATCGGATCCAAAAACCGACCCGATAGCTTAACAACGTTCCGTTACGATGCATGCCACGTGTCGGTCACCCTTGACAAAAGCACTTCCATGACACGCGATTTATCGTCATGGAAGTGGACACTTCCGTGATGATAATTTTGGTAATGTCATGGAACACTTCTACGACAGCATAGGTATGACTATCTTGATTCTATCATAAAATCGTCATGGATGTACATGCATGACAAAAAAGGCAGCCTGCTGTGACAAACATGTATCATCACGAAAGTGTATTTTTTTTGTAGTGTAAGTCTAGGTCATTATGCATTTGTTAAGCAAAACACTATATAAAACTTACCGTCATCACGAAGGTGAAGCACCGTGGTGGCTCGTGCCGGTACCACCTAGAGAAGGATCGTGCGGTGCTTGTCTAGAGTTACGTTGCACCAAAGATCATTTGCAATGTCTCATTAGCATGATGACACTGAAATGTTAAGACTAGTAACTAAGGACCATTCAAATTAAACTCACTGTGGTCCCCAGAGCAATCTCTGCCATTGGCAGAGGGGTCTGACCGGCCTTCTCGCACATACACCGTACATTTGGTATTGACAAGTCAGTCAAACTAGTTAGTAACGAAACAAACATTACATGCATGATTTGGCTAATATGTGGAAGAAACTTACCACAAGGAGCTCGTACATGGCCCAGTTCTGCATGTCATGCCCTCGCGTCCTCCAACATCCTAGTCATCCTCTCCTCCAACTCCTGCTCCTTCTCCGCCTCCTGCCGGTCCCTGTCCGCTAGAAGCTCCTTGGTTTCCTCTCTCTCTTTTTTAAGAGCAGCCTCCAACACCACTCCTTGTTAGCATTGTAATCATTGATGGCCGCACACATAATGTAATAGAGAGAAACAAAATCTAAGTCCGTATAACTAACCTCAAAGGCGAGCTCCATTGGCCATGGACGAGGCCTAATCTCAGGGGCAAAGCTCGTTTGGCATGACTTGATCTCCGAGAGAGTGCTAGGACAACATATAAGTCCATCTCCAATGGCTATCGAGTGATGGGACCTCCCACCACCAGATAACATCACCAACTCTAGATCAAACTATTGGCTCGGGTTAATGTCCTCCCCTTTCGTCGCCTTCCCCACATCTATGTACCTCATGAGCTTGTTGTGGGAGGATATGTTGGTGAAGTTCTTTGGATCATCGAGGTCAGACGCAGAGAATGCCTTGACCTTCTTGTACGAGGCAGTATGGGCCATGGCATAGTGGTCGTACACCTCTGGCACCTCTGCCTTATTGTGTTTCGCCTGAAAGAAAGGAATAGAGTAAATTAGTAATTAAAGGGCTCAAGCTAGAATGAGGAATGAATTGCATGAATCATGAAGCAAACCACATACCCAGTTCTGCCCGAACTGTAATAAGTTGGCGCTGCCTTGATAGTGTGGCACACCTTCCATTTGGGCACGCCGGTCCTTGGCATTGTTGTGGAGGGCTCGCCATTGTTCTGAGCACCACTCATCCAACAACACCTCCCAACAATCCACATGATCCGCACACCATCTCGGGGGCACCTAAGTTAGTAAAGAGAAACTTGAGCGCTTCGCCTATGAATCAAATCAAGGAAACTAAATACAAGGTCTTAATAATAGGTAATTACCATCATGTATTGCTCCTTCTTCAGAAAATTGCCGTGGCACACCGGCTTGGCCTTCTTAATACAACGCGAGGCATAGTAGTCTCGAACAACCTGCACGCAAGCCTCGTGCTCTAAGTTTTGTAGTAGGCGCCTGCACCTGGCATGATAACCTTTGCCGCGACCTCCTTGTATCCCTCCTAACACCTGTAGAAGGTCTGCAATCAAACGAGACAACATTGATTAGTTCAATAACTAGCTATTTGAAGATTTTTAATTTTGTTAAGGAGAAATTACCCAAAACTTTCTGATCACCATCTCTGCCCTCGTGTGGCACAAGACACCGTCGATCATCTCCTCCGGTGGGGCAGGGGCAGCAAAGTAGTGCTCCCAAGTCAATCCTAGCTCTGGAACCTGACCCTCACCGGGCAACGTGACAAACCCTGGGAAGTTTTGCCAGCAAAGCACACCAAGGACGGTGTTGGGCCCGCAAACATCATCACTGTGGTGCCAACCCCTGCAGTATGACAAGACCAACGCATTAAATATTTGAAGAAACGTGAAGGCAAATGGTACAAAAAGAGAAAATGCACTTACCTCCCATCAGGGAAAATCAACCACCTCTGCTCGCGGGTCGCCAGCACGGATGGGAGCCGTGTATAATCACGCTGGTTGACGGTGGCCCCCTCAACCACCTCGCCCTCGCTATCTGCCAGATCCCCGCCACCATCAGCATGGCCACTCGGCCCCTCAAGCGGATCCGTCCAGGTACCCCATACAGACGTCTCCTGGGATGTACCCAGATCTGGAGTTTAGTGGGGCCATGTCTGGGCCGAAGGCCCGTCGACCCGAGGCTCATGGACCGGAGTCTGCGTAGCCTCCTACTCAAAGGTGTCTACTGTAGCAGTCATGTGCTCGTGTGAATCAGCTGGGGGTGGCGGCAAGGATGGCGTAGGAGCATTCCTACCTCTCCCACGACCACGCCCTCCCTGACCTCCACTCTTCCTCCCTCCCCAACCTCCTCTCTTCCTCCCTCCCCAACCTCCCCTCCTGGTGGGCAATGATACGTCTCCAACGTATCTACTTTTCCAAACACTTTTGCCCTTGTTTTGGACTCTAATTTGCATGATTTGAATGAAACTAACCCGGACTGACGTTGTTTTCAGCAGAACTGCCATGATGTTGTTTTATGTGTAGAAAAGAAAAGTTCTCGGAATGTCCTGGAAATCCACGGAGGCACTTTTTGGAATTAATAAGAATTTTTGGCGAAAGAATCAACCACAGGGGGCCCAGGGCCTGTCCACGAGACAGGGGTGCGCCCCCCCTTAGGGCGCGCCCCCTATCTCGTGGGCTCCCTGGACCTCCACCGACCTCAACTCCAACTCCATATATTCACGTTCGGGGAGAAAAAATTCAGAGAGAAAGTTTCATCACGTTTTACGACACGGAGCCGCCGCCAAGCCCTAATCTCTCTCGGGAGGGCTGATCTGGAGTTCGTTCGGGGCTCCGGAGAGGGGGATTCGTCGCCATCGTCATCATTAACCATCCTCCATCACCAATTTCATGATGCTCACCGCCGTGCATGAGTAATTCCATCGTAGGCTTGCTGGACGGTGATGGGTTGGATGAAATTTACCATGTAATCAAGTTAGTTTTGTTAGGGTTTGATCCCTAGTATCCACTATGTTCTGAGATTGATGTTGCTATGACTTTGCTATGCTTAATGCTTTTCACTAGGGCCCGAGTGACATGATTTCAGATCTAAACCTATTATGTTTTCATGAATATATGTGTGTTCGTGATCCTATCTTTCAAGTCTATAGTCACCTATAATGTGTTATGATCCGACAACCCCGAAGTGACAATAATCGGGATACTTCTCGGTGATGACCGTAGTTTGAGGAGTTCATGTATTCACTATGTGCTCATGCTTTGTTCCGGTTCTCTATTAAAAGGAGGCCTTAATATCCCTTAGTTTCCACTAGGACCCCGCTTTCACGGGAGGGTAGGACAAAAGATGTCATGCAAGTTCTTTACCATAAGGACGTATGACTATTTACGGAATACATGCCTACATTACATTGATGAACTGGAGCTAGTTCTGTGTCACCCTATGTTATAGCTATTACATGAGGAATCGCATCCGGCATAATTATCCATCACTGATCCATTGCCTACGAGCTTTTCATATATTGTTCTTCACTTATTTACTCTTCCGTTGCTACTGTTACAACTACTACCAAAACCCAAAACATTTATCTTTACTTTTGCTTTGTTACCTTTATGATCATACCACTTTTGCTACTAAATACTTTGCTGCAGATACTAAGTTATCCAGGTGTGGTTGAATTGACAACTCAACTGCTAATACTCAAGAATATTCTTTGGCTCCCCTTGTGTCGAATCAATAAATTTGGGTTGAATACTTTACCCTCGAAAGCTGTCTCGATCCCCTACACTTGTGGGTTATCAAGACTAATTTCTGGCGCCGTTGCCGGGGAGCATAGCTCTATTCTCTGAGTCACTTGGGATTTATATCTGTTTATCACTATGAAGAACTTGAAAGACAACCGAACTACTATTTTGCCCACAACTACGAGGGGAGGTAAGGAACTGCCATCTAGCCTTGCACTAGATTCTCCTTCCGTTATTAGTAGGCTTGCGACACCTAAACCCGCTACTGCTATGAATTCTGATATGTCGCATGTTATTGATGATGCCACTTCTGCTATGCATGATGAAACTACTTCTGTGCTTGATACTACTTTGCCATTAGGTGAATTTCTTGATGAACAACTTGCTAGAGTTAGGGGGAATGATATTTCTGAAGAACCTATTATTGATGATAGTGATGATGAAGGTTCTCCCAATGATTATGTATTGCCTGTTGTTCGTAAGGGTTATGTTATGAATGAAGAAGCTGCTAGGGAAATCTTTGCTTGCAATGATAGATATGACCTTAAGAAACTATTAGCTAAATGGAAGCAGTAGTCTCTTAATGCTAGAATGAAACCCGATCCTGCTTTTGCTACTTCACCTATCTGTGTTACAGATAAGGATTATGAATTCTCTGTTGATCCTGAAATTATTACTTTAGTTGAATTTGATCATTTTTATGGCCTTGAATCTGAAACTGTTGTGGCACATCTTACCAAGTTAATGATATAGCCACCCTATTTACTAATGAGGAGAAGTCTCGCTATTATTATATCCTTAAGATATTTCCGTTCTCATTAAAGGGTGATGCTAAGACTTGGTATAATTCTTTTGCTCCTGGTTGTGTGCATAGTCCCCAGGATATGATTTATTACTTCTCTGCTAAATATTTTCCTGCACATAAGAAACAAGCTACCTTGCGGGAAATATATAATTTTGTGCAAATCAAAGAAGAGAGTCTCCCACAAGCTTGGGGGAGGCTTCTCCGGTTACTTAATGCTTTGCCTGATCATCCTCTTAAGAAAAATGAAATACTTGATATCTTTTATAATGGACTAACCGATGCTTCCAAGGACTACTTGGATAGTTGTGCTGGTTGTGTTTTCAGGGAAAGAACAGTTGATGAAGCTGAAATACTATTGAATAATATGTTGAGTAATGAAAATAATTGGACTCTTCCCGATCCAATTCCTGAAGTAATTCCTGAACCAATTGAACCAACTCCTGAGCCTATTCCTAAACCCACTCCGAAGAAGAGAGATGTTTTATTTTTCAGTCCTGAAGATATGCAAGAGGCAAAGAAATCAATGAAAGAAAAAGGTATTAAAGCTGAAGATGTTAAGAATTTACCACCTATTGAAGAAATACATGGTCTTAATATACCGCCTATTGAAGAACCATATTGTCTTGATAACCCAACACATGTAGTAAAGGTAAATTCCCTCTATAGATATGATAAAGTTGAAACACCCTCTACTAAATTTCATAGCCCATGCTTAGATGAATTTGATGACTTTATGGCTAGACAAGAAAGTTTTAATGCTTATGTTGGTAGAGAGTTAAAGAATAATGCTTTCGAGATAGGACGTGTGAGTGATAATCTGGCTAGAGTTAAAGATGAACTTCACCGCATTAGCAAATATGCTTTTATGGTTGCTACTCAAGCTGAGCAAGTACTCAAAGCTCAAAATGATTTGCTTGATGAATTAAATAATAAAAATGACTTTGCTGTTAGAGTGGCTACTAGAACTGGTAGAATGACTCAGGAACCTTTGTATCCTGAAGGCCACCCTAAGAGAATCGAGCAAGATTCTCAGAGAAATAATTTAGAGGCACCTAGTTCTTCTAAAAAGAAGAAAAAGAAAAATGATAGAACTTTGCATGCTTCTAGTGAACCTACTGTAGACACACCTTAGAATCCCAATGATATTTCTATTTCTGATGCTAAAACACAATCAGGTGATGAACATGAATCTAGTGATAATGTTAATGATAATGTTCATGTTGATGCTCAACCTAGCAAAAACAATGATGTAGAGATTGAACCTGCTGTTGATCTTGATAACCCACAATCAAAGAATCAACGTTATGATAAGAGAGATTTTGTTGCTAGGAAGCACGGTAAAGAAAGAGAACCATGGGTTCAGAAACCCATGCCCTTTCCTCCTAAACCATCCAAGTCAAAGGATGATGAGGATTTTGAGCGCTTTGCTAAAATGATTAGACCTATTTTCTTACGTATGTGCTTAACTGATATGCTCAAAGTAAATCCTTATGCTAAGTATATGAAGGATATCATTACAAAGAAAAGAAAGATACCGGAAGCTGAAATTTCCACCATGCTTGCTAATTACACTTTTAAGGGTGGAATACCAAAGAAACTCGGAGATCCGGGTGTACCAAGTATACCATGCTCTATTAAAAGAAATTATGTTAGAACTGCTTTATGTGATCTTGGAGCCGGTGTTAGTGTTATGCATCTCTCTTTATATCGTAGACTTGAATTGAATAAGTTGACACCTACTGAAATATCTTTGCAAATGGCTGATAAACCAACTGCTATGCCTGTCGGTATTTGTGAGGATGTGCCTGTTGTGGTTGCAAATGTCACTATCTTAACAGACTTTGTTATTCTTGATATTCCTGAGGACGATAGTATGTCTATTATCCATGGTAAACCTTTTCTTAATACTGCTGGGGCTGTTAATTATTGCAACAAAGGCAATGTCACTTTTCATGTTAATAGTAATGAGCATATGGTACACTTTCCGAGGAAACAATCTCAAGTTCATAGCATCAATTCTATTAAAAAAGTTCCTACTGTCAAGAAAAAGTATGATATTCTTATTGTTGGGGATTTTCATATCCCCGTTGAGGTAACTTAGTGTTATTCGAAATTTCTCCGGTTCCGTGTTATTTGGAATGAGTTTGTTAACAAGACTTGATCAACCTTGTTAGTGGATTCATTTTGATGATCATGAGATGGATGAAACTAGAAGGCACAACCTTCTGTACCCTCTTTTTACATTTTGTTATTTAGAATAAATAAAGCAAAATTAGTATTATCCGTCTGTTTTCTGAATTATCCGTGCATTAAAAATAGTCCAAAAATAAAAGTGCTCCAAATGCCCTGCAAATTTAGTATGATTTTTTCTAGGATATTTGAGGATTTTAGGCACTGAAATCACTGCAGGAGGGGCAAGCACCAGGCCACGAGAGAGGAGGGCGCCCCCCTATAGGGCGCGCCCCCCTGTCTCGTGGGCCCCTGGTGGCCCCCCTCCACTTATGCCAGCACCCACACACTTCATCTTCTACCCAGAAAAATCCCCATCCAGCTCAAGCACGAGTTCTAGCTCGTTTTGCTGCGATTTTCAATCTCTTAGCTCAAAGCTCCATAAACAAAACTGCTTTGGGAGATTGTTGCTTGGTATGTGACTCCTCCGTTGGTCCAATTAGTTTTTGTTCTAGTGCTTTATTCATTGCAAATTTTTGCTGCATAGGTGACCATGTTCTTGAGCTTGCATGTTAATTTTTTGAGGTCCCAAGAAATTCCTATGCATGATATAGGCTCTAGGCACTTGTAGGAGTAGTTGCTACCAATCTTGTTTAGTTCTATTCACTTTTATTTTGAAGTTACTAAAATTTTAGAAATTTTCAGAAAAAGAAATATGCCTAGAAGAATGTACCAAGGTGGTTCCTCGGCAAAGAACAGGCCAAGGATTGCTATACATGAGCAAGATGTTAAATTGCTGAGGGATGCAAATGTACGAGCTTGTGAGTGGTCATCCGATGATTTTATGGTTTAGGCAGGCTTCAAGGAGGAATTCGACGCGTATGTGCGTAATGCCGAGCCGGAGGACTTCTTCCAAGATAAGTGTCCTCAATACTATCAATTGACTGATTCCTTTGTGCGGAGGTTCCAATATAACTGTACGCGTAATTCTCCTAGTGTCATGTTTGATATTTATGATACATCCTATACCATGGATTTAGAGTATTTCACAACTGCTTGCAAACTCCCGCAGTGGGGTAATATTAATGATCGTCACAAATCTGACTTTAGATATTTTCTTGCTAGTATCACTATGGGAGAATCTAGGGACATAGCACAAGCTACCATAGGGAGCATTCATTTTCCTGCTATACAATATTTTGCTATCTTTATTAGTAGATGCATTAACGGTAAGGACGAAGCATGTCACATGTGTGTCCCTGATTTTTGTGTCCTCAAGAGTGCTGTGTTAGGTTATAAAGGTTATAACTTGGGGGCAATAGTTGCACGTAGGTTGCAGAATAATAGTAGAAGGGGATTTATTTGGAGGAATTTATGCAACCCGTGTGGCTTATTTTCTTAATATAGACCCACGAGAGGGGGATATGATTTTACCTCCTGTTTATTTGGATAATGAAGCTATGTTTGATCATCATTTTCTTGAGAGGAATGAACAATTCCTCCATTATCGACTAATCTATGACAGACACAACATCGTCCCTGTTACTCTTCTTATCCCCTACCTTTTTGATTATCAGGCAAAAGGAAGATATGTTGTCACCAGGGAAGAAGCAACTAAATACAAGAGGGGAATGGAGGCACTCGCCAACACGCTGCTGCTCAGGAGGCGGTCGCTTCTGCATCTCAGTACAACCCCAGCTTCACTTATGGATATCAGCCACGCGGTCATTGGTATTAAACCAACTTAGGCCAAAAGCCTAAGCTTGGGGGAGTACGTATTTCTCATCGACTTTACATTCATGTTTACACACTAGTCGTCGATGCTCATACTCTTTCATTTTATTATCCATGCTAGTTTAAATTTCTTTTTCTAGCTTTCTTCTTGTGTGTTTGATAAACCTTACCAAAAACCAAAAAAATTAGTTAGTTTAATTTCCATGCTTGTAGTAGAAATTAAAATGAAAACCCAAAAAATTTCTAGTTCTTCTTCTTACTTGTTGGGAGCTTTCCCGTGTAAATAGTTTTATTTTATTTTCTTTCTTTTGGGGGTTGAGAAGACTATATTGGAAATGCTTAGTTGCTCTTATACGCATGATTGTTTATTTAACTTAGATCCCATATTACTTGTCTTCTCTCTTGAGTTGAATGCTTGCAGATTCCAGCTTAGTCCAATGCACGTGCACTCTTATTATTATACACATCGTTCGGTCGTGCAAGTGAAAGGCAATAATGACGATATATGATGGACTTATTGGGATGAGAAAAGCTGGTATGAACTCGACCTCTCTTGTTTTTGTAAATATGATGATTCATTGTTCCTGAGTCAGCTATTATGAAGTAAACATATTTGCAATGACATTTAGAGATTATAGTTGCTTGTGCCATGCTTGATTAGCTATGAGTTATGATGGTTTACCTTGCGTGCCAACATGCTATTAGAATGATTATTATGTGGTATGATGGGATGGTATCCTCCTTTGAATGAATTGAGTGACTGGACTTGGCACATGTTCACACATGTAGTTGAATCAAATCAACATAGCCTTTATGATATTTATGTTCATGGTGGATTATATCCTACTCATGCTTGTATTCGGTGTAAATTAATTTTAATGCATGTTTATGACTGTTGTCGCTCTCTCAGTTGGTCGCTCCCAAGTCTTTTGCTAGCCTTCACCTATAATAAGCGGGAATACTACTTGTGCATCCAAACTCCTTAAACCCCAAAGTTGTTCCATATGGGTCCACTATACCTTCCTATATGCGGTATTTACCTTCCGTTCCAAGTAAATTTGTATGTGCCAAACTCCAAACCTTCAATTGAAATTCTGTTTTGTATGCTCGAGCAGCTCATGTTAAAACTAGGGTTGCCTATATCTTGCATGCTAGGTGGGCTATTATCACGAGGAGTGGACTCCGCTCCTCATTCACGAGAAAGGGCCGGTAACGATGCCCAGTCCCGTGATCCAAAAAGATCAAAGCAAATCAAAATAATTAAAAAAAACTCCCCCAATGCTGTTGTATGTTGGAGGCACTCATTGTTTCGAGCAAGCCATGGATTGATGCTTGTTGGTGGTTGGGGGAGTATAAACCTTTACCATTATGTTTGGGAACTGCCTATAATGCATGTAGTATGGAAGATACAGCCATCTCATAGTTGTTGCGTTGACAGTCAAAGTATGCCGCTCAAAATTTTATTCAATCTCTATTTTAAAATCGAGCTCTAGCACCTCTACAAATCCCTGCTTCCCTCTGCAAAGGGCCTATCTATTTACTTTTATGTTGAGTCATCACCCTTCTTATTAAAAGCACCCACTGGAGAGCACACTGTCATTTGCATTCATTACTATTCGTTTATATTGGTTATGACTTGACTGGATCTCTTTTACCATGAATTACAATGTTTAGTCAGTCCTTGATCTTTAAAGGTGCTCTGCATTTATGTTTTGCGGTCTCAGAAAGGGCTAGCGAGATACCATTTTGTTATATCATGTTATGATTATTTTGAGAAAGTGTTGTCATCTGAGTTTTATTATTATGGCTTGCTAGCTGATTATGCTATTGATATGAGTAATTGTGAGACCTACGTGTTATTGTAAGTATGGTTAGTTCATAATATTTGCCGAAACTTGAATGCTGGCTTTTCATGTTACAACAACAAGAGCAAACAGAGTTTGTAAAAGTTTTTCTTTTTCCCTTTCAGTTTATCAACTGAATTGCTTGAGGACAAGCAAAGGTTTAAGCTTGGGGGAGTTGATACGTCTCCAACGTATCTACTTTTCCAAACACTTTTGCCCTTGTTTTGGACTCTAATTTGCATGATTTGAATGAAACTAACCTGGACTGACACTATTTTCAGCAGAACTGCCATGATGTTGTTTTATGTGCAGAAAAGAAAAGTTCTCGGAATGTCCTGGAAATCCTCGGAGGCACTTTTTGGAATTAATAAGAATTTTTGGCGAAAGAATCAACCCCAAGGGGGCCAGGGCCTGTCCACGAGACAGGGGGGCGCCCCCCCTATGTTGTTTTATGTGCAGAAAAGAAAAGTTCTCGGAATGTCCTGGAAATCCTCGGAGGCACTTTTTGGAATTAATAAGAATTTTTGGCGAAAGAATAAACCCCAAGTGGGCCAGGGCCTGTCCACGAGACAGGGGGCGCCCCCCCTAGGGCACGCCCCCCTATCTCGTGGGCCCCCTGGACCTCCACCAACCTCAACTCCAACTCCATATATTCACGTTCGGGGAGAAAAAAATCAGGGAGAAAGTTTCATCACGTTTTATGACACGGAGCTACTGCCAAGCCCTAATCTCTCTCGGGAGGGCTGATTTGGAGTCCGTTCGGGGCTCCGGAGAGGGAGATTCGTCGCCATCGTCATCATCAACCATCCTCCATCACCAATTACATGATGCTCACCGCCGTGCGTGAGTAATTCCATCGTAGGCTTGCTGGACGGTGATGGGTTGGATGAGATTTACCATGTAATCAAGTTAGTTTTGTTAGGGTTTGATCCCTAGTATCCACTATGTTCTGAGATTGATGTTGCTATGACTTTTGCTATGCTTAATGCTTGTCACAAGGGCCCGAGTGCCATGATTTCAGATCTGAACCTATTATGTTTTCATGAATATATGTGTGTTCTTGATCCTATCTTGCAAGTCTATAGTC